>OY776681.1:51327179-52527179 GCA_963675555.1 Leptura quadrifasciata | reverse complement strand
TGCAGTTTTTGAATTGTTGCGTTGAAATTTTTGATTACCGAAGTTGTGACAGATATTTGATTTTTGATTAAATTTTCGAGTTGGTGCTCGTCATTATTTAATTTGTTGATGCAATCAGAATAATACTGACCATCTTCTGCATCTAAATTTCCAGTTATTGATTTGAAAATTGTTCCAATACCGTTTAGTATTCCTCGCTTGTATCGTTTCGTGTCAAGGTAAATTTCGTCAAATTTTGATTGTATTGATTGAGAAATTTGTGTCAATAAACTGAGGTGAGTTTTTACATCTCCTAAAAAGACGTTCATGTAATGATACGTTGGGTCGAGTGTGTTGTATAGTGTCTGTAAGATCTTGTCGTTTTTGTCGAAAGCTGTCTTAAAGGTAGATATGTTTTTGTGTACCAGTAAAGTCCATTTCTTGTGAGAAATCACAATGTCTGTGTCTCGGTGATAGTATACTCCAATTGTATTGTTAATTGGTGTTATTTTAAATTGAGCAAGTGCTGATCCGAACAGCAGGAAAAACCTGAAAATAAATTTAATTTTCAGTATAAGGTTTCATTCGGTCAAAGTTTACTTTAGTCGTTTGGTTTGTTTCCGGATTTAATAATGTTGCAGAATTTTGAGAAGTTTCTAAAATTTCGAAGGGGCCGTTAAATTTGTTCTGTAATTTGTTTTTTATTTGTGATTCTTTGACGTACACTTTGTCGCCAATATTATATGTGTGTCGATTTTCGGGAATGTTTTTGTCGAATCGAACTTTGGCTTTTTGTTTTTGTGCTTCTGTTCGACTTCGCGCAACTTTGTAATAGTGGGATATCCGGTTGTTAAGGTCTCTAACGTATTTGGTAATCAGGTCTTTCTGGTTATAAAGAGTTTCGAGTGATCGGTTAGCTGTATGTCCGAAAATAAGCTCGTATGGCGTAAAGCCATAAGTTTTGTTTACCGAGTTATTGTAACATATCACCGCATAGGGTAATATAGTAAAGGGATGTTCGTTGGGATTTTCGGTTTTGTATATTCTTATCATTTCTGCTAGGGTGGCATGGAATCGTTCGATAGATCCGTTGGATTGAGGGTGTCCTACGCTTGAGTATGTTAGTTTTATGTCGTAAAGGGTGCAAAGGTCTTTTAATAAATTATTATCAAATTCACCGCCATAATCGCAATGAATTCTTAGTGGGGTACCATAATGCTGAAAATAAAGCAACAGGGTATTTACGACTGATTTTGCGCTCTTGTCTGGGACTGCGTAAGCTTGAGTAAATTTGGTTAACTCGTCGCGGATAGTTAATGCATAGTTTCGCGTGGGAAATTCGAATAGATCAATATTAACTCTCTCAAATGGAGTTTTAGGGGTTTCGGTAATCACTAAGGGATTGTTGAGGTTCTTGCGACAGACTTTTGTTCTTTGACATGTTTCTCAATTTTTTATAAAATTTTCGACGTCTTTTGTTAAGCCTTGCCAATTATATTTATTTTTGATTCTACGTATCGTTTCATTTATTCCACGATGTAAATTATTTTTTCCGGTGTGATGCTGGTCGAGAATGATCGGACGTTGGTCTTCATCGGGAGTTCGTAATAAATTTTGACAAATGATTAGTTTTAAATCTTTTCTGCAAAAATAAATGATAGGATTTCGAGAATTGAAAAGTCTAGATTGTTTTCAACATGGTAAGTTTTGGAAAGGTCTAATTTGTTTCGATGTTTGTAAAGTGTTAAAAATAGATGTTCTACCACAGACTCTGGGTCGAAAGGTAGAGCGATAATGTAGTAGTTTCTTTGTCGGGTCGATTTGCTGGACACGATATTAATTGTATTGTTATAGAATTCGGGGTTTTCTTCGAAAATATCCTCGATAACTTGATGGTGAAGGTCTGTCAAGTTGTTTTGTTGGAAAAACGTTATGATATTTTTATTTTCTCGATCTAATAGCTGTTTATTTGTGATTTGAATTTTGGAATAGTCTATTAGAGATTTGGTTTTGTAAAGTCGGGAAAATGTGTCAAATTCTCGGGCGATTTGTTCGTCGGTAATTTCGTCATCGTTGTCTGAAATTTCATCTTCATCTGAGTCTTCGTTCGCGGCTAGAATTTTTGAATAAAATTTGGAACATTCTGAAAAGTGATTAATTTTTATTCTGGACAACGCGTCCGCGTTTTTATTGATTTTTCCGGGTTTGTAAATTATTTCGTAATCGTATTCTTCGAATTTTAAGCGCCAACGCGCTAGTCTACTACCTGGGTCTTTTATGGAAAATAACCAAGTGAGTGGTCGGTGACGAGTTTGAACTTCCTTCCGAATAGATATGGCCTAAAATGCTTTACACTCCAGACCAAAGATAAAAGTTCACGCTCAATGGTTGAATACTTGGTTTCCGCGCCGCATAAAGTTCGAGATGCGTATGCGATTGGCAAATCTTTTCCTATACTTCCTTGTGAAAGTACAGAACCTATTGCAAATGCACTAGCGTCTGTAGTTAGGACAAACGGTTCATCGAAGTTGGGGTAGATCAATATCGGGGTCGTTGTCAAAGTTTGTTTTAGGGTTTCGAATGAATTTGTACAGTCATTGTCGAAATTGAAAGGTATATCTTTTTGTAGCAATTTAGTCAAGGGTTTTGAAATTTTGGAAAAGTTAGGAATGAAGCGTCTATAGTAGCCTGCTAAACCTAGGAAAGATTTAATTTCTTTCTGATTTTTGGGTTGAGGAAAATTTAGAATTGCTTCGACTTTGGCAGGGTTTGGTTTTACACCATCCTTTGTAATAAGATGCCCTAAATAGGCGACTTCTTTGCGAAGGAATTCGCATTTATCTGGTTGAATTTTGAGGTTGGCTTTTTGTAACCGTTTGAAGACTTCTGTTAATCGAGAAATATGTTCATGGATAGTAGGGGAGTAGATAATGATATCGTCCATATAGACGAGACACCTTTCGTTTTGGATTCCTAGTAAAATGTTGTCCATCACCCTTTGAAATGTTGATGGAGCATTTTTAAGTCCAAAAGGCATTCGTACGAATTCAAAATGACCATTTTCAACTGTGAAAGCGGTTTTTTGAACGTCTTTGGGATCGATTTCAATTTGGTGGAACCCAGAGACCAAGTCTAAAGTTGTGAAATATTGGCATTTGCCTAATTGATCTAAGAGGTCGGAAATGTTAGGTAGAGGATATTTATCACCTATCGTTACTTCGTTTAATTTTCGGTAGTCAACTACGACGCGCCATTTCTGTTTACCAGAAGCGTCTAGTTTTTTGGGGACTACCCAAACTGGGGAGGACCAGGGAGAAATTGAAGGCTGGATAATGCCTTGGTCGAGCATTTTTGAAACTTGTGATTTTACTTCTTGTTTGTGAATTTGGGGGTAACGATAAGATTTAGTGAAAATTGCTTTAGAATCGTTAGTGTCTATTGAATGCTTGATTTCGTTGGTAAATGTCAAGTTGTCACCTTCTAGATAAAATATGTCTGAAAAGTCTAAACAGAGTTGAGTAATTAATTCACTCTCCTCGTCGTTCAAGTGATCTAAGCGTAATTGATTTTTTATTTCGTAGTTTCGGTCTATGTATTGGGAATCCGGATTTTGAAGATTTACGTTAAATATTGATCTAAATTTTTGAACGGGTTCAAGTTTAAGATCCGAGAAATTTACTGTTTTTGGAATCGCGTTTGCGTTTATTATCGTTGTCAAAAATTCACCATTGTTGTCTATTTTGACAATGGCGTTCGGTAAGCGTACCTTTTCATTTTTCTGGGCTATTAGTATAGCTTCGGTATTTTGTAAATTAAATTTAAGCTTAAAAATCTTTTCTGTGCGTGGTTCGATAGAAATTACATTTTGGTTTTTTGTTTCATTTAAATTTTGATTTTTAATCGGGCTCCAGATTGTAGTTAATATATTATCGGTAACTTGATACAATGGTACGGTTTTGAAATTAGTGATTAATTGTCTGTTTTTAATGTCTATTAAGCAATCGTAATGGTCCAAAAAGTCGGCACCTAAAAGTCCGTCAAATTCTATATCTAGATTATGAATGTAAACTTTGTATGGATCATTCGGATTGAAAGGTATGAGAGCAGATTCAGTGATATTAATTTTTTCGTCTGTTATACCTTGTATAATTATATTTTCGTGGGATCGACGTTTATAGTTTTCTGCCGTTTCGGGTTTGAATATAGAGATACCTGCGCCTGTGTCTATCAAGATTTTGAAACGTTTAGTGATGTCTTCTATGTAAAATAAATTTTTTGAGTTTACGATATTTAGTTTGTAGCGGGGTGTTTTTACATGAATTGGTTTTCCGGGAAGTTCAGGTTTGGGTCGAAACTGTCCTGGAGGTTTATCGCTTGGACTTGATGAGAAATTTGGTCTAGTTCGTCCGTTTGTTGTGTTGGAGTATTCGTGGAATACTCCGGGCCTGTGCAAAAATCCGGAGGATTAACAGTATAGTCCTCGTATTGCTGAGAATTAGCAGTATAATTCTCATATTGTCCATTTTGAAAATCGTAGTCATCGTTATTTTGAGATTGATAATCAGGAGAATAATTTACGGACTGATTTGCAGAGTAATCTTCGTATTGGTTTGGGTAATCTGAGTAATTATCATAAGGTTCTTGATTTAAGTGATGTGTTTTTTGTTGATTGAATCGATTAAAATTCGGGTTCGGTTGTATGGCAGAAGGTCTCTGCTGCTGGAAGTTAGGATTTGGCCTGATAGCTAAGGGCCTGTTTTGTTGTGGATAATTACGTTGTTGATTAGGCAAATTTTGGAAATTCTGTGGTCTAAAATTTGTTTGGTTAGGTAAACTCTGGAAGTGCTGTCTAGGAACTTGTGCCTGATTGGAATAGGCGTTTGGTGTGAAATTGGGGTGTGAAAATTGGTGGTTTTGCCTCGCGTGGCATTCGTTAAAGCTGTGTCCATTCCTTTTGCAGAATGTACAAAATGGTGGGAGATTTGGGCGTCTTTGCTGATTTTGAACGGGATTTTTGTTTAAGGTTCTATTTCCAAATTTTTGAGATTCGAAATATGATAATTGTAATTCTCGTTTGATGCGATTTATTGCATCTAGCATATTGCCGGGGTTACCAGCCCTAATAATTTGACCTAATTTTGGTTCGAGTCCAGTGAGTAGAGTAGTTAACGTCATATTTTCTATTAAAGTGGATTGCGCGGTTTTTTCCTCTAAAGTTAAACTTTGTTTTTGTATTGCCGCGTGAATTTTTGCATTATGTGTTTGTAACCTGGACACAAATATTAAAGCTGTTTCGTTAGGTAATTGACGAATTGTTTGCAAGTCTTGTATCAAGGCTGTCAAGTCACGAGAGTCACCAAAATGTGATTCGAGCAAATTTTTTATTTCCGCCCAAGTGACGGGGTTTCGTGAATTTATCAATTCTGCGGCTTTTCCGCGTAATTTATTTTTTATGTGAAGCGTTAATAAGATGCGCTGATCATCGACAGCGATCCCCTGAGCGGTTATACAGGCTGAAATAAATGTTTGCAAGAATATGGGGTTGCCGTCAAATTCGGGTACTATGGAAAATATTTCGTTTAACCTATAAGGTTCAATATTTATAGTTTCGTTTGCAGTGATTGAGTTGTTTACATTGGAATTGCTTACGTTTGTAGTGGTAGCCATTTTATTTGTATTATTTAGATAATTAAATAATTTAAAACACTTTTTCAATTTGAGTTAGTACGCTACTGACAATTGGTAATTTTATATTATATGTAAAAGAATGTGCTGTTTATTTTATAATATTTCAAAATTTAATTACAAGGATAATTGGATTAATTTAAAAAGTGTTTTTAGTTGGGAATAATGTCACTGAAATTTTATATACCAATTTGCACTTTTTTTAAACAGTATAGAACTTGTGGGTTTTATTTTATTTCACAGTCAAGTAAGGCATAAACTTAACCTTTATATGATATATGATATTATGATAAAAATAATGTCAAGATAAAAATGGTATGTGATTATATTTATGTAGGAAATGTAGGTAAGTTCGTACTTAAAGAGTATATGTTATTACGATAAAAATAATGTTAAGATAGGAACGGTACAGTTATTTATGTAGGTCACATAAATTTTAAATAAAATATTATATTACTTCTGAATGAAATTATTATTTGAATATTAGAACTGCTGTTCGTTAAATTGAATTGTTTTTTTATAAGAAAAATATGCAAAATAATCGAGATGATTCTTAAAATCTACTTACATTAAAATTTCCATTCCACACGTCTGGATTGAAGTTGAATGTTGCTCCGTGAACTTTGTTACAATGCGGTCTTCTCTGCCAGGGGCGTTACCAGGTATTCCTTCCACAGAGGTCTCCTACACTGCCGAAGACACCAACTTCTTGACTCTTTGTGAACGTAGATTCTTCTAAGTAAAAGATTGGGATCCACCACGACAGCTAAGGAATTTCTCCTTTTTCCAGGGGCTCTTTTCTTCAGGTTAGGCACCTTTTCCAGATGAACTCCTTGTTCCTTCCGATATGTTTTCCACTGGTTAGGCTCCCGAACTGTGCGTGTTCTTCAGATCCTACCGACTGCGCCAATGTTAGATAGTGGATTACTTGATTAACTTTTTAAAAACTTTTATTCACTTGTAATGGAGTCAAGCTTGACTCTTGTAAAAATAACAATAATAATTTTGAATGTGTTTAATCGAAAATGAGTATAAGACTGAAGGTACAAATGTCTGTTGGTTATATTTATAACATTAGAGAACAAAGAGTATTGAATTGGCAATTCAGCATGATAAGAGATTATCAAGAAAGAAACATTAAGCTCAGTCAACGTGAGCGGTTATTAGAGAAGAGCTGTTACGCAATCTGTAACATGATATGTTTGAGAAGGTTAAGCCTGTCTCAGTGATATTATATATCATAGTATATTTCTAATATAACATATATATATATACATTATATATTCATATTGCCACATAATGATGTCATTTATATCAGTCATTTCCTAGCATAAGCTATCTTGTTAATCAGCATCATATTACAAATGTGTGAGATTATCATTATAAAATATAACTTGTATTTAGATCTAACTTGTGCTTCAAACAGAGCAGTCGTATTTGTAGTTAACCGAATAAAGACATATACGTGTACTGAACTTTTGAAAATTGTTTTTAAAAAGTGTTCCACCCCTTCTCGAACCATTATTGGCGCAGTCGGTTGGATAGCGAGGGTAATTTGCTGCAGTTTACCTTTCTATTTCTATAGAAAAATCGCTATTCGAAAAAGAACAGTTCGAGGTGATTGAAAGTGCAAGTGATCTCCAAGAGAGCCTAGCCAGATCTACATCGATGTAAGTTTGTCTATTTCCTTTCTTGTCCACTCCAATTTCTATAACAAATAGATTTTAAAGAGTATTTTAGTTTTAGAGCAGTTCATTCTGAACATTTTTTGCGAAATCTCGATCAAGAGTATTTTACAAAACGTAACTATCCTTGTTACAAGTAGTATAAATAAAAATAATAATAATCCAGTTGTATATTGTTGAATAGAAAGAACTTTTATTTTTCAATTACATATTTTTTTTAATATATAATTTCACTATTTAAATATTTGTGACTATATTTACGCTTTGTAATTATAGTAGGTAAGTGGTCAGATTCCATTACCCATCCTAAATAATTTTATTATTAGAATATTTGTGACTATCTTTACACTTTGTAATTATAGCCGGTAAGTGGTCAGATTCCATTACCCATCCTAAATAACAATAATAATAAACATTTTTGTTAAGTAGTTTATAATTAACAACAAAAAACATGGACACTGGAATGTATAGGATTTATTCTGACAATATTCCCCTTTTTAATGGTGACAAACACATGTTACCAGCATTCATAGGCGCTTGTGACGATTTAGTAACGAGTTTTCAAAATGTAGCAGAACCGGCCAATGCAATTAATCGTGCAATAATCAGAACTATAATTTCAAAATTACGAGGGCATGCATCAGAATTAGTTAGTCCTAAAAACGAGCTAAATACATGGCCCTTAATTAAAAATTTTCTAAATTCGACATTCTCAGACAGACGGAGCGAAAAAACTTTATTAAACGACCTTATGACAGCCTATTTAAATAGAAATGAAACATTTACAGAATTTGGAACTAGATTACAGCTATTACGTAGTTTGCTTGTTGCTAAATTAAATGAAGCCGGTGAAACACCAGCGGTTAAGCAAATTAAAATTGTTAATTATGAACAAATGGCATTAACCACTTTCGTTAATAATCTAAGTAAGGAAATTCGTCTGTTGGTCAAATGTAGAACCCCCGAAACATTAGAAGGTGCTTTACAAATCGTAGCTAATGAAGAATCCGAAATTGAATACGACAATCGTATGCAAAGACGGAGATCTCAAAATTTTCCAAATTCACAAAATTCACAAGTACATCAAAATCATTCCCGGAATCAGAATCCGACATTTAGGACTCAAAATTTTAATCAAAACTTCCAAAGACCACAATTTCCAAGCCAACCAATTAATGTTCAACCTAGAAATTTACCTCCTCAAAGATTTCCGACAAATCAACAAGTATTTGGTAAACCTAATTTCAATAATGCGAATGTGTTTAAACCAAATAACAATTTTGTTCCAAGAAATAATCCAACACCAATGTCTACACAAAGTAGAATACCATCAATGCAAAGTCATCAAAATTTAAGCCATCAAAATTTTCCAAGGCCATTGTCACAATCCCAAATTAGACGTAATTTTCCATGGTTCAAACCCTCACCAAAACTAAATTATATTGCCGAAGAGTTGACTAATATTGAGTACGATTCACCTAGAGAATCATTTGAAATTTCCGACCCAGCGGAACAACAATTTTTCAATGAGTACCCACCGAATGAATTCCCAGATTATTACGCTGACGAATTTTTAGAATTTTTGTCAAACACCCCAGATGACATCGAAGCTGAACAACAGCAAAATTTTACAGTTGCTTCAGAAACGCGGCCCCTGATATAGCATTCAACGCTTATGCAAATGCACTACCTTTCATAGAAATTAAAAATTCCAAATTAAAACTCTTAATTGATACTGGTTGTAATATTAATATAATTAGACCCATAGTAGCCGAACATTTTTATCCTGAATATATAATAAAAAGTCCTTCAGTTTTAAAAACACCTCTTGGCGACAAAAAGGTAAAATCACAATTCCCGCTTTCCCTGAATTTCAAATAGAAAAGGATATTGAATTTACACTATTTCCATTTTCTGACTATTTTGACGGTATAATAGGGTTAAAAGAGCTTAGAAAATTAAACTTTAACATAGATCTTGAAAATCAAGTTTTACATAATAAAAATAAAATTAAAATACCATTCAATTATAGGCACGAAAGTACACAAAGCCACTTTACTATCGAAATTCCACCTTTTTCAAGTTTACAACAAAGGTTTCCGGTAGACATAGCGGAAGGAGAAATAATTATACCAGATATTAAATATAAAGAAATGTGGATCCCTGAAACGGTCGCCTTAGCTGATAATTTTAAAGCCATTTTTGAAATACAAAACACGAGTAATCACACTATAAGTTATACATTTTTTGAACCTTTCCATGCTACAAAACTACAGACAAACGAAGTAGAAACCTTTAATTTTGAAACATTCATTCCTATATACAAAAATAACAAAATCGATACTCTAAGTCAAATTAGAACCGACTATATGAACGACGAGGAGAGACAAGCCATTTTAAAAGTAATTTCAGAATTTTCCGATTTATTCCATAACAATGATTCCCAGCTAACATTCACCAATAAAATTAAACATGAGATAAAAACAACGGATGAAATACCTGTACACACGAAAACGTATAGATTTCCCTTCTGTCATAAAGAGGAGGTGAATAAACAGATAAATAAAATGTTAGATGACGGTATAATTAGACATAGTCAAAGTCCATGGTCAAGTCCAAATTGAGTAGTCCCGAAGAAAACTGACGCGAGCGGCAAAAAGAAATGGCGCATTGGCGTAGATTATAGGAAAATTAATGAGAAAACTATTAATGACCGATACCCTATACCCAATATCGAGGATATCCTTGATAAACTAGGTAAATGCAATTATTTTTCTACCCTCGATTTGGCCAGTGGATTCCACCAAATCGAAATGAATCAAAATTCAGTCGAAAAAACAGCATTTAATGTCGAAAACGGGCATTATGAATATTTGAGAATGCCTTTTGGTCTAAAAAACGCGCCCGCGACGTTTCAAAGAGTCATGGACCATGTACTACGCGACTTATAAAATAAAGTTTGCCTCGTATACATGGACGATATTATAATTTTTAGTACTTCACTTCAAGAGCATATTGCAAACTTAAAATTAGTTTTCAAAAAATTACGCGACGCCAAATTACGTATACAACTCGATAAATCGGAATTCCTTAGACAAAACGTTGAATTTTTAGGACACATCATAACCCCAGATGGCATAAAGCCAAATCCAAGGAAAATTAAGGCAATTCAAGAATTTCCCATTCCGAAAACTAGTCGTGATATAAAATCATTTTTAGGCATGTTAGGATTTTACAGAAAATTTATAAAAGACTTTGCTAAAATCACGAAGCCACTTACTTCATGTTTAAAGAAAAATGTTAAAATAGTGCATGATAAAAATTTTGTTGACGCTTTTGAACTTTGCAAAACACTTCTTAGTAACGAGCCATTACTACAGTATCCCGATTTTACGCAACCCTTCATACTAACGACGGATGCAAGCAATTTTGCAATAGGCGCGGTTTTATCGCAAAAAATAAATGGTTTGGAGAAACCAGTAGCTTACGCAAGTCGAACTTTAAATGACGCTGAGAGGAACTACTCCACAATTGAAAAAGAGCTTCTTAGCGTGATCAATTTTACGAAATACTTTCGGCACTATCTTTTCGGCAGAAAGTTCAAAATTATAACGGACCACAAACCATTACAGTGGGTTAACAGTTTAAAAGAGCCGAATTCTAGACTCATGCACTGGAGATTAAAACTCCTCGAGTACGATTATGACATCGAATACAGAAAAGGGAAAGACAACTAGGTCGCTGACGCACTCTCGCGCATAGAAATTCACCCTTTAGAAAATGAATCCATTATAGGTAACTCCGACGATGAAGAAAACCGTATCGAAAAAGACTTCCCAACACTAGACGACCTACTAAAACTCGACCTAGACCCTATTGAACATTTTGATCCTATAAACGAACCCCAACCTTTGACTAGTAAAATTAATATCATATCAGATGTAATCATCGCACCCCCTGTACCAGAAAACCACCATCAAGCAATGACACTTTACACTCCGCTTTAGAAAACCCTATCTTAGAGATCCCCATATCAGACCGTGCTGTAAACACGTTTCATAATCAAATAATTATTACAATGAGTGACGATATTCTTAAGACAAATGTAAAAATCGAAAGGCCTTTCAACACTAAAACTAGACTTTCAATAGTTTTCCCTAGTAGAAATATAAATTTGTTAGAGCAGGAGATAGTTAAAACTTTTAAAGAACAAATTAAACCACAAGCGTTGTACGGCATTTTAATTGACGAAAGATACAAAAAACTGCTAATACCCATTTTACAAAAATACTTTAATAATAAAAGCTTTAAGTTAGTACAGGCAGCAGCTTATCTCACTGAATTAACAAAAGAAACAGATATTCAAGAAACTCTAAAAAAGCATCATATAAATAAAACCGGACATTCAGGCATTACAGAAATCCTTAAAGACATACGAAAAAACTATTATTGGCCAAATTTATTTAATGACGTTAGAAACTTTATAAACACATGCGAAAATTGCCAAATTTGTAAATATGAAAGAAAACCTAATCAAATTGTATTACAAAATACACCTATAGGAGAAAAACCTTTTGATCACATTTATATCGATACCTTTTCAATAGATAATACAAAGTTTTTAACAATAATAGATAGCTTTAGCCATTTTGCACAAGCATATGCAATAAATCAAAATACCCAAGGCGTGATCGAGGTCCTGCTTAAATTTATGTCACACTTTGGCGCACCCATGAAAATAACATGCGATAGAGGTACAGAATTCAAAAATTTATTATTAGAAGAATTTTCAAAAATGCATAGTGTAAATATACACTATATTACAGCTAACAACCCTAATAGCAATTCCCCAATTGAACGTTTTCATTCTACTATTATAGAAAAATATCGCATATTAAAAAACGAAAGTCCTTACAAGAGTACCCCAGAAATGTTAATGAATCAAAGTTTATTAGTATGCAATAATTCTATTCATTCCATAACAAAATATACACCATTCCAAATTGTTAAAGGCAATCTGAGCATTAAAACGAACTACGAACTGACAGACCACTGCATAATAAATGACTACCTAAACAAACAAGCAATTCACTATAAATTAATAAACAAGTTGGTAAACGAAAATAACGAAAGAGCTAGAAGACATTTATTTGAAAAAGAAATTCGAAAAGAAAATGTAGATTATACGCCACAAGAAGGCGAAAAAATTTATAAAAAACAAGTCACAAGTTCTGCCAAACATACAAAACACTATCAACCTGTAGAATTAAAAACGGACTTGGACAATAAAGTACAAACATCGCACGGGACCTATCACAAAAAAATAATTAAACCACCTAGAAAAATAACTAACTAAACTAAAGACTGTTGTTGCAGATGTTGCTGACAACATGGACAATACTATTTCTACACGCAGTAGGAGCACAGATAACTCTACTCCCTATAACTAATCCCTTACTACCTTTTCTAGTTAGTAAAGCCAAATTAATCAAACAAAAACACACATACGTGAAATATGTAGATGTACAAATCTTCGAGGATCCATTAAAAGCAATAGAAATAAATATTCAAACAATACCAAATAGTAACGAAAAATACGAATTATCCCTTTCTGTTTTAGAAATACTTAATCACCTAAAATATTTGCATAAAAAGGCTTTAAATAAATATAAAAATATAAAACCAATACACAGACAAAAACGTGGACTAATAAATGTAGTAGGAAAAGCCTATAAATGGGCCTTTGGACTTCTTGATTCTGATGACGCGGAAAGATACGATAACGCTAAAAATATTAGACAATAATCAACAAAAAATACATCATGATTTGGAAAACATGCTAACCATCACGAAAGAGTTTATGAATGAAACAAATAACGTAATTGAAAAGATATTAAATAATCAAAATCAAATTTATGCACAAATTAAAATATTACAAGATAACATAAACGAAAATACTTTATTTTTGAAATTACAAAACTGGATAAATATAAAAATTGTCAAAATATGATTGAAATCCTAGACACTTTAGAAAATAGCGTATCATTTGCCAAAGTAAATATCGTAGACAATAATATTCTATCCCTGATTGAATTAGATAGTATTTTAGAATCAATCAAATCAATATACCCCTATGGTATCGTAAATTTCGAGTATAAACAATCATACCTAGACATAATTAAAATAGAAGTTCTTTATGTTCAAAGCAAACTATTATTTAACTTTCATATACCAATAGTTGATGAAAATTTATTCGACTATTACAAACTATTCCCTATTCCTAACAATGGTGAAATCCTAATTCCACCAGAACCCTACATTATAATAGACAATGAAGACCACTATTTCCTGCGAGAAGCATGTACCATCGTGGAAAATTACTGCATTTATTATGAGAAAACTCCAAACAAACTTCCGAGCTGTATCCCACAACTTCTAAGAGGGCACCAGCTTCATAACTGTAACACAATTATGGTAAATTCTATCCACAAAACGCTCATGGAACCAGTTGACGATGCCAATGTAATTGTCGTCCCAGCGAAAAAGGAAAAAATAACTAAACAATGTCCGCATCACGAATATGCAGAAATCAGCGGACCTCACCTCGTGAAAATTCCAAAAAATTGCCAAATTACAGTAGGTAATTATTCTTTTGGAAATAATGACGTCATCATGGACACAAAATCCATAGATCTCCTACCCATAAGGACAACTGTACAACTTTCGTCACGTGACTCACCATTAGTTCTACAAGAATTACACACGGACAGACTTACAGATGTTTACAAGTCCGCCAAATCAATCCATATACAGGATCTAGAGAGTGTTACGCTAACAGACTCTAATAATGTTTTACTCTATGTCGTATTGACTATTGTAATTATTCTTTGTGCTTTATTACTATATAAGTATTGCTTTAAAAATAGGAAACAAATAATTCAAATATTAAATAGACGCAAAAACGCCACAAATAATAGAAATGAAACGTCAATGTCAGAAAACAAAAGTAAAACTCACCCTTTGTTTTCTACTTAGAGGGGAGTCATTATATATGCATATTGCCACATTATGATGTCATTTATATCAGTCATTTCCTAGCATAAGCTATCTTGTTAATCAGCATCATATTACAAATGTGTGAGATTATCATTATAAAATATAACTTGTATTTAGATCTAACTTGTGCTTCAAACAGAGCAGTCATATTTGTAGTTAACCGAATAAAGACATATACGTGTACTGAAAATTGTTTTTAAAAAGTGTTCCACCCCTTCTCGAACCATTATTTATATATATATATATATATATATATATATATATATATATATATGTGTGTGCTGTTCTACTTTTATTGAACTTAATAATTTGCAGTACTAATCAAACTTTAACTTGTTTATTTCCAATAGATAAAAAAAAATTTTAAACCAAAAGATCAAATTAAAATCTCTTACCTTTTGATCGGAAAGTATGTCAAAATATTTAATGGTCTGGCTAGCTTATCTTTTCCTTCAGGAGCAGGTTCAAATTCAGTTCCTGTTTTAAAATGAAATTTTATTAAAGTAAAATTTTTAATCTGATATAAATATTATTTTCCTTGATATTTAGATAATTTAGCTTTATAACAGGTTCGAAAGTCTAATACACTATTTAAATTTTAATATACAACCTTCCTACAAACCTCCTACAAACCTTCCTTCTTCGTAGCTACACTCTTCTTTTTCCAAATCGAACAATTCTCCTTTCATTTATTCTTCACCTTATCTCGTCCTTATCTCCTCTGCAACTCCTATCCACAATAACACCTCTACCTTCTTATTTACAGTCTATTTTTACTCTTCTTCGCTGATCTCCACAATTTCTGACTTTCAATTTTATTCCAAATTATTAATTTTTGTTTATTATTTTTGTTCTTCACTCCCTAATTTTCACTTGTTCTTTTTTTCTTAAATTTGTTTTTCCAATTTTACAACCTCTCTTTTATCTGTTGTTTGTTGTTTTATATCACTAAATATCAAAGTACTCAAAATAAACAAAACAAAACACCATATGAATTTTGATTAATTTCATTCCAAACATAACCTAACTTAAACCTCCTTGTCTTTCTCCAGGAAAACATTTACCAACTATAAAAAAAATTCCTACTTAAAAGAAATGTCATAATGACTTAAATGTCAGAAATTATTTGAACAACAACTTAATAACTACTAACATAGATGTCAGTATCAAACTTACTGTTGACATCAAATAAAAACTTAAAAACTATTAAAACAACTCTAAACAAGTATTAACATTCTAAAACACATACCTTTCGGATCTTTAGCTAATTTAAATATATTTTAAAAACCATCTAAAAGAAACAAACAAATTCAAACCCTGATTCAGCAAATAACACAAACATGCAATCTTCGTAATCGTCCAATATGCAAATACATAGCATTCCCCTACTTATGTAAAACTGTTTAATTTTATTCAGTTATGCCGTATTTGCAAAATTCTGTATTTATCATCAGTTTAGTTGTGTTTTCTTTGTGTGTTTTAATTTGTCAAATATTTCTTTAATCTGTCGTTGTCAAAATATGTCGCATTGTCAGCTAAAATTTTTCTAGGAGTGCCTACAGTTTTAAAATATTTAGAAAGTATTCTACAAACCGTATTTGTATTACGTCTTTTTGTGGGATATACCTTTGTGAGTTTTTTTTTGTAATGCGTTTTTTAATAATACTTTGACTTTGACTGGAATGCAATTAATAACTTTAATTATAATATTGTTAAATTTTATATCATTAAACTCGGGAAATCCGTTCGAATATGAACCCATGCCAACTCCCGCACACGTGTATCATAATGAGAATAAACATTTTGTTTGGACCTTGGATATTTTAAAATTAAAATTGACCATATGTGGTAACTTCACCATTCATATACCTTTGGAGAACTGACGCGTCCCCGCACGTATTACATTTTCTTCTTTGTGATCTTACTTTCCTGAAAGCGTGTCGAGATCACCAAGTCATCCCAAAATCTCTCCAACTTAAATATCACTCCAAGTCCCCCTCTATTTCAAAAATTCTTAACAAAGCAAGTTTTGCCCTACTTCGAAATTCCATACATAACACCAGAACGAACCTCAACACTACCAGCACACGACTATACAAAACCTATCTACAGATTCACGCTTCCTGTATTCACCCAATTCTCTGGGACACCTTTGACCGATTATTCAACGACAAAGCCCTACATATCTCAGAACAGAAGACCAACACACAGAAAAACAAACTCTTACAACTCATTGCCCAACTCCTCATCCACATTAGATCCTAACAAGGTAGTTCACAACTTTTCTGACTTCTCCATCAGCGATGCCGCCCTTCAAGGCTTAGCTAAAGGTTTCAATTTTGCAGTTTCTCCCAAAATTATTCCAGTTGAAACCATTATTTCCCAAGTTGAAGATTCTATATCCCACCTTCCAAACAATCAAGCTGAGGACACCAGACAAGATATCGCTAGAGTACTTCGAACTGCCAAACCTCCCACTTCTAACCTACCTTCTAGAGAAAGACAAGCCCTAAAAGACCTATATAACAATGACGACCTTATCATTCTCCCAGCCGACAAAGGCAACTCCACTGTCATACTAAACACCTCCGATTACTTAACAAAAATGAACGATTTACTCAATACCCCAGACTACAAACGCATCCAGCGCGATCCCACCACATACTTAGAAAAGAGAACAAAAATCATCATCAACAATTCTGACCTCCATTCAGATATTCGAAAATCGTCTAGAACTCCTAGAATATACGGTCTTCCTAAAATTCACAAAACCAACATTCCTTTATGACCGATAGTTAGTGCTTTTCGTTCCCCAACTCACAAATTAGCGAGACATCTAGCCCATACTCTACAACCCATTGCTGAACAAGCCCCTTCTTATGTCAAAAATTCCACCAATTTCATTGATCTTCTTCAAAATTACTCTATTTCCCAGAACGACATTCTAGTCAGTTTCGATATTGTGTCACTATTCACCAATATCCCACTCACTGAAGCCCTAAACGTTCTCAAAACTAAACACAATATTTCTCCCAGCACTCTGACCCTTCTAGAACATTGTCTGTCCAACACCTATTTTCTCTTTCAAGGCAACTATTACAAACAAGTGAGAGGAGCTCCAATGGGATCACCTCTGTCCCCTGTCATAGCCAACATCTACATGGACAACTTCGAAACCCAAGCCCTGAATTCATCCGAACTGAAGCCTACTTGCTGGCTAAGATACGTATGACATCTTCGTTATCTGGCCACATGGTAGAGATTCTCTAAACAACTTTCTGTCTCACATTAATCATATACACCCTCAGATCCAGTTCACTATTGAAATCGAAAACAATTGTTCTCTCCCTTTCCTAGACGTCCTCATACAAAACAAAACAACAATCAACTCAGGAGAGTTGATTGTTGTGTGTCTGTGTATAGAAAACCAACCCACACCAACCGTTACCTTAACTCAAAATCACACCACCATCCATCACAAATAAAAACAACAATCAACTCTCCTACTCTGTGTATAGAAAACCAACCCACACCAACCGTTACCTTAACTCAAAATCACACCACCATCCATCACAAATAAATTCCGTTGTCAACACTCTTGTAACCAGATCCCTCAGACTAACAGACAATCACAACAGACAATCCGAACTACAAACATTACAAGAAGCACTTCTACAAAACGGTTACGACAAAGGACATATAACGCGATCCATACACAAAGCACAAAATCCTTCCCAAACTGATCAGACAGAAACTCCTCCTCAGCAAAAAGCTTTCCTACCTTACATCAAAGGTGTCACAGACAAAATTTCAAAAATTCTGAAATCCAATAACATAAAAACCATATTCACAACACACCAAACAATTTCCAATTTAATCAGAACCCCAAAAGACCAAATACCTAATGATTCCCACGGTGTATACGAAATACCTTGCTCAAACTGTCCCCAAACCTACATTGGACAAACCAACAGACGGATTAAAAATAGAATATATGAACATCGTCTTGCAGTTAGAAAATCCGATCCCACATCATCACTTGCCCAACACCGCCTTCTAACAGGCCATAATATAGACTTCGATAACACCAAAACCATAGCACCATCATTTTTCCAGAAACCGCGAATCATCCGCGAAGCAATTCAGATTGAAAAACGTCCCAATTGTCTAAACAAAAGGGATGACGGTCATCGTCTTCCAGTCGCTTGGAAATCATTGATCTCCAGGCTAGCCCCACAATATTCATCCACACCTCATAATCCTGATAACAGCCGTTCTGCTCTGATGCCTCCTTCAACAGACCCTCAACCCCCCACCACTCTCCCACCCACAGACAGCTTTCGTATAAATAACACTTCGTCCGATACTGCCAGCGAGTTCGCTCTAAGGAGTAGGCAGGTTGAGGCCTTAGAGACGGATCGCGGTGAGATCTGGGGAGTAGGCAGATTGAGACCCCGGAATCGAACCAGCTCCACGAACTCCTAGCATTATTTGCTTTGACAATTTTTACTTGACTCACTTTTTCTCTTGAAAATGGCTCCAAAACGGGAGCCGAAACGTCGAGACATTAATAATCTCAGACGCGGTTCAACCCGAGAACCTAGTATTTTTTTTTTCATATATATATATATATATATATTGAAGCGTACTGCCCCTGGGGTCCTATTTTAAAAATAAGTCTTAAATTTGTTTTAAATTCAGGGAAATATCGCTTTTATAACTACAATTAACAAGAAATTATTTAAACATTACATTCTTAATTTCATTTCCAAATTTATGCAAATATTAATTTTACAACAGAAATTATTTTGTCAATACCAAATGATAGCCGACTTCAGGGCGCCGTTACGTTTTAACTTATTGGGGTAGAAAGTTATATATATGTCGAGTGCCACTTTAAAATTGCTTGTAACATGGTTATTAATTCTTATCTAAAACTTGGCAGTTTTAAAAACAAGACTAATGCATTAGTAAAACCAGCAAAGCGTCGAGAGTTGTGTATGAAGTGAATAGGGCGACTTTAAGCAAATGTATAAGACGAAGATAGGGCAGGATACCAGAGCCACGTTCAGGATATGGGGGATTTGGCACTGTGATTTTGGAACCGCGTTATTGGAAGAACAGAATAAAAGCCAGGCGATGTTATACCTCCAGGCAGAACTGATAGAGGATGCTTGCCGACGTTTAACGAGCCCTCTCGGTTTGCCCGGAAGAATACTTATTCCAGTAAAAGCAAATTTCATCGAGGATGTTTGTCATCGATTTTCGAACCCTCTGAATTTGCTAAGAGATACTAATTGCAGGACGCTTGTCGACGATCAAATACTTACTTTTACTTTTAAATCAGCTGTACTGCATTACATTTGACCCGACGCTCCGTATAGTCGTCGGCTCCCCAGATGGTGACCGGTAGTTTCTTACTACGATAAGGTCATCCCAGGCACAGCTGGGGTTTTGATTGACCCAAATGTTAAAAAACACGCAGTTGTAAAATCTTGTAAGGCTGTTTGCTTTCAACTACGTAAATAGTACATAATCTCTTGATTTATTTTCATTGTTGTTATAACCACAAAGAGTTTCATGGCTCTAGTTCAAACACCGCGGTCGTGGGTTTGTTCTCATCTTAGTGTTCAACGCTCTGTCACCGCAGTAATTGTCCAGCTAGTTTCATTCGATTATTTTTATAAAATATTAGCTTTGTTATTTAACAAGAAAATAGGATACAATTATATTACAAGCTACTCCGTTATTATTTCAATCCTAAGTTTAGGTGAAATTTCACATACTGAATATTTTGCTAGGCAGATTTACGTTTGCACCATAACAAGTTTATATTCTAGAACTATATATTTTCAGAGTTTATGCAATGACAAGAAACTTTAGCTTCCATTATACTTCAGTTGTTTACTATCAAAGGCTTGCTGTGTGCCTGGATTCACATGTAAGGTTTCACTAGGATATTCTCCAGTCAAACTATTGTGAGATATTTCTCAGCTGCGAATGCCTAGTTTTCTATGATTGTTTAATAACGATCCCTCAAATTAATAAAGAGTTCCCTGGCTCTAGTACAAACACCGCGGTTGTGGGTTTGCACTCAACTACTTTTCTACCTTACAAACTACAAACTGTTCAGGCCAACGGTCAGTACTGGGGTCCCCGCACCCCGTATACTTGCTTTTATTTTTAGGGGTATACTTTTCGTCGATTACTGAACCGGGACGTCTTGTCTGTTTGATTTACATCGATTCACCCTGTTCACGTTGTTGAACAGTCATATACAATTTGGGATTTGCAGTTTGTTTATTCAATTAAGGGAGCTTTCCCCCAACATTCTATGATCTCTTACATGAGTGTCTCATTATTACTTCCATTCTCTAATGCACGAACAGGACATGGTTCTTGTCCTCTGTTTTGCAGTAAACTTATTTTATCGGAGCGATTGCTAAAACCAAAGTTCCAATTACATTTTAATCGGCTATTTGCCACATCGTTAATTACACCTACAAATAACACGGCCTACCATTGTATTACCTTAGTACTTGTTATTGCATAACCAGCTTTGAGACATGTATAGTATGTCATTACTATAGCGACGTAATCCTTCCTATACATATAATATTTAGGCAATTGTCTCAAATATTTGGATTGTTTTGATTTCATGTACGGCTATTTGCCGCATCAATTTATATAAAATAAAATGGGGTTTTTTTTACTACTCTTTCCCATCAATTATTGTATTTTCTTTCCCCTTTATCTTTTTCATCACACAAGTAATAAACTAAATAAATGATTTCATTCCAATCAAATAAATTAGAAAACAAACTTCAACTATAAATATGCAGTGAAATCTTGAGTAATAAAACACCACATAAATAACATCTAACATTAACTAGGTTTCTCAAATAATAGACAGTGTATTCAAGCTTACAGTGTATTTAAAATAACAGAGTGATTGATTTTCTCAGGTATAGTATCAGACAGAAACGAGTAATACCAAACTTTATATCAAAGAACCTGGGGTAATTATAAAGGGTTACTACACACACACAACGTAATTAAGGTCCTAACCACATAGAACTAGACGATCACGTAAATGGCCGGTTTGCTTATTTATCTTGACATAAAATTGAGATAAATAACTACTGGGTAGGAATTAATAAGTTTCACTGGTTCACGTAACCAGGATTTTATTTATAATTAAATGGGGTGGGCTTCAACTTCTTCACTGGTGCCGTAATGACCAGGATTTCTGTTTATAAATATACAGGCGAGGGGGGGGAGTCTTCAATATATATATATATATATAGATAGATAGATAGATATTGTTATCTGAACAGTTCAGTCAGTTCAGTTCGAGCAACGAGGAGCAGCAGTAGGCAGCTTTCAGCGAGAACCTGAAGATGGCAGATGAGATTCTGCCGAAACGTCGTGTAGACAACCGTGATTCCTATATATATATATATATATATATATATATATATATATATATATATATATATATATATCTTCGTGTGGAATCTTTTCTTGAACCTTTGAATTTATGTAGTAGACTCGATAGGGGATTGTTCTTGGGAATTAGGTTCATCAATGAAACACCAAACTTATTTTTTTAACGTTTCGGCTGGGGGCCCCTAGCCTTCATCAGAAAAATTTGTTTTTAATAAGTATCCATACTCGTAATTATTAGCCGTTACTCGAGTCCGAGTATAAAAATGTTACAGTCGATAGATTGTGTACAATAAAAAACATGTCAAAGGTGTAGTCTATTGTAATTCCCATTCATCTACGGTGCACACGACTATGGCTATAGAGGCCAATTCGGGAGAGCACATGCCGACCGCAGTCAGGACAAACATAGACCTGGTTAGGTCTTGGATTCGGCCTTCTTGCAGCAACATTTCCTTGATAGCTGGCCACAACCCCTCGCCATTCGGTTCTGTCCGCTGCAAGTTGTTCCCATTGCTCGTCTGCAATACCGCAGGATTTTAGATTTTCTTGGAGAGTGTCTTTGAACCTCTTTCATTGACCGCCACGCCTTCTTCTACCGCTTAGCAATTCACCATAAACTGTACATTTAGGAAGGCGGTTATCATGCATACGATGAACGTGATCTGTCCATCTTAGGCGTGCTCTTGAAATAAGCACCTCAATTGGAAGGTTGTTTGCTCTCCTGAGTACTTCCACGTTTGATATGTGATGGAACCAACGGATTTTCATCATACTTCTGAGGTGTCTTTGCTGAAAACGTTCTAATTCTTTCACATGACGACGGTAAGTGACCCAGCTTTCACATCCATATAGCAGTGTTGGAATGACAACTGCTCTGTAGACAGCCATTTTCGTTGACAAAGCAAGGTCGTGGTTGTCAAATACTCTCTCTCTAAGTCCCCAGAGTGCTCTAGATGCAGCCTTAATTCTATTGCGAATCTCGCTGTCCATGTTTGCTTTGTCATTAACAACATTGCCTAAGTAATTGAACTGATCCACCACTTCAAGAGAAGTTCTGTTAAGTGTAATGTCTATTTGGTTCACTTGATGAGGAGTTGACATAATCTTAGTCTTTCCAATGTTGATTTTAAGTCCCAAGGAATCATAGCTCTGGGCATACATATCTAAAAGTTCTTGAAGCTCTTCCGGCGTAGAGGCTAAAAGTGCACAGTCATCCGCATACTGGAGATCACAAATGAATCGTGTGCGTGTCTTCGTGAAAGCTCTAAAGCGCCCTATGTTAAAGAGACCGCCATCAAAACGGTATCTGAGACCTATTCCTCTGACTGTCAGTTTGTTGTCAACAATAATTGTTAGAGCAGTGGTAAACAAATTAAAGAGTAGGGGTGCCAGGACACATCCCTGCCTAACTCCAGTGAGGGTTTGGAAAGGTTCGGTTGCCTCATTATTATACATAACCTGGGCGTTGTTGTTTGTATGTAGACTGCGACATACTTCCACAAATTTTCTAGGGATACCTAAGCGGAACATAATTTTCCAGAGCACTTCCCTGTCCACCGAGTCAAACGCCTTGGTTAAATCAATGAAGGCCATGTGAATTTCTCCTTGATGTTCGAGTGCTTTTTCTTGAAGCTGTTTAAGTGTGAAGATTAAATCCGATGTGCCTCGGTTTGGTCTAAAGCCACTCTGTGTTTCAGGAAGTAACTTTTCCATAACAGGTGTTAGCCTATTTGCCATCGCTTTAGTGAGTATCTTGCCTCCAACAGCCAGGAGAGCTATACCCCTGTAATTTCCACAGTCCGCAGCGCTACCTTTGTTTTTGAAGAGGTTGATTAAAAGTGTATCACGAAACTCCTGCGGAGCTTGACCACTTTCCCACACGACATCAAACAGTTTTTTGAGGTAGGGTATGAGCTCTGACGACACAGCTTTAAAGATCTCAGCTGGGAGTGAGTCGGCGCCGGGAGATTTGTTATTTTTTAGCTGCCCAATGGCGGTTAAGATCTCTTCCGTTGTTAATGGTTTATCTAAGTCTTCGAAGGTGTCATATTGAGGGATAAGATTTATAATATCGTGATCGGCTTGACTTTGCTGGTTAAGAATGTTAGAGTAGTGTTCCTTCCATCGGGCTCTTATTTCCTGGTCTTCTTTGAGGAGATTTCCATTTAAACCTTTAATAGGGCACATATTTTTCCGACTGGGGCCGTACACTGCTTTTACTCCTTGAAAGAAATTCCTGTAGTCGTGTGAATCGGCGTACCTTTGAATTTCTCTATCCTTGCTTGCCCACCACTCGTTCTTTATTCTTCTGATTTCGCATTGCGTTTCATGCTTAGATTGGGTAAAAGCTTCTGCTTTTGATGAGTCGTTGGGGTGGATAGCGTTTTGGAAGGCAATATGTTTGCGGTCAAGAAGTTCTTGTATAAAAGCTTCATTATCATTGAACCAGTCCTCCTGTTTTTTACTTGCTGCAGTGCCAAGAATTTCCTCACTCGCACTTTTTAAACTGTCTTTAATTTGTGTCCAGGTAGCAGCGACATCTACAGAATTGGTTTCTTCTAGTGCACTCAAATTCTCTTGAACTTTTTGCTTTAGCTGTTCGACGGTTTGTTGGTCACGCAATTTACTAATACAGAGACGGAGTCTACGTTTTACTTGAGTTCTTCGGTGTTTGGGTCTCATAACAATTTTCATTTTAGATACAACAGGACGATGATCGGTCCAACATTCGCTATCAATGCGCGCCTTTGTAATTTGGACGTCCTTGAGATGCTTCCTACGTACGATAACATAGTCCAGTAGATGCCAGTGACTTGATCTGGGGTGACGCCAGGTGCCTTTAAATTTATCCTTTTGTCGGAAAATGGTGTTTGTTATAACTAGATCATGTTCGGCGCATTTAGTTAGAAGTAGTTGACCGTTAGCGTTCATGTTGCCCAAACCGTTCTTGCCTATGATGCCTGGCCAGGTGTCTGCATCTCTCCCTACTCTAGCGTTAAAATCGCCAAGAATAACGAGTCGTTCCGTTTTAGGTATTCTACAGAGGGTTTCTTCCAGCTGTTGATAGAAGCTTTCCTTGGTTTCGTGACTTGCATCCAGAGTGAAAGCGTAGGCGCTTATTAGATTTACCGCGTTGCCATCTGATAGCTTATAGCGTAGCAGCATTAGACGCTCGGATAGGCCTTGTAGTACTTGTGTTAAGTTGGATACAAGTTGATTCCGAACGGCAAATCCTACTCCATGTTGTCTTCTTGAATTGGTGGGAAGACCTTTCCAATAGAAGGTGTAGTACTTTTCTGTGAGAGAGCCTTCCTCCAAAAATCGAGTTTCGCTGAGAGCTGCAACGTCAACATTGAGTCGGTGAAGTTCTCTATCTATTAGAGCAGTTCTTCTTTCAGGCCGATCGGTACGAGTGCTGTCGTTCAAAGTACGAACATTCCAAGCGCCGTAGATGAAAGAATTAGTTTTCTTGGATTTAACTTGTCGGTGTTTTTTCGACATTCGATGAGGTGTCCCTGTGGGCACCCTCCCCCGGAGATCCGATCGGGAGGGTATTTTACCTCCGGATGATTGTGTCCCACTTGAACGCTCCATCATTTTTTTTTAAAGCCTTAATCGACTGAAAACGAAGCTGCAGTTGAAGTTTTAGCTGGAGCAGGTATGCGACTGACCAGCTCGGTTGCGGAAGGCGAGTGGTGTGGTCCCATGGCACAGAAGGAGACTACGACGATGGGGCAACCAAACGATTCCAAAAGCAACCTTTGTGTGCGGTGGGTTATTTTTACCGCACTCTTCGTGAGAAGGTGAATGTGCTCACGGCAAAAGGTAAGGGTTATTCCGCCCTTACTCGGTCGTTAGAGCCTCGTTAGTGAAAACAGGGTGCACCAAGTTCAAATTGAACTCATCGCGAAGGTGAGGTTAACAATTGAGTAGGAGAGGTTATGACTTGCGCTTCACTACCCCATTACACCCCACCCCAAAGGGTGCAAAGATCTTTAAGGAGCATGTTATCAAATTCGTTGCCGCAATCACAATGTATGCGAAGGGGTGTTCCGAAATGTTGAAAATAGAGCAAGAGGGTGTTGACAATGGATTTTGCGATTTTGTCTGGTATGGCATAAGCCTGTGTGAACTTGATGCGTTTGTCTCTAATACTTAGGGCGTAATATTTAGTGGGAACTTGGATGATATCAATGTTGATTCATTCGAAAGGAGTTTTTGGTGTTTCGGTGATAACCAAAGGGTTATCAAGATTTTTCCTTAAAATTTTTGTTTTCTGACAAATTTCACAAGCTTTTACAAATTTTTCTACGTCTTTAGTTAGTCCGTTCCAGTTGTATTTATTTTTTATTCTACGAATAGTTCCGTTTATGCCACGGTGAAGATTGTTTTTACCGGCATGAAATTGGTTAAGTATTATGGGAATTTGGTTTTCGTTACGGGTACTTACAATGTCTTGACATATGACTAGTTTTATATCTTTGTCACTGAAAATAAATGATAAAATTTCAAGAATGGGTAAATTTAGGTTATTTTCGACGTAATATGTCTTAAATGGGTCAATGTCGTTTTTGTTTTTATATATTGTAACGAAGAGTTGCAATATAGTTGAACCGGGATCGAAAGACAAAGGTATACGATATAGTACGATCGTTTCTTTACGGTTTCATTGGAAAGAATGTTAATTTTATTGTTGGTTAAGTCATGGTTTTCTTCAAAAATGTCCTCTATAATTCTATAGTGGAAATCTTGTAGACTGTCTTGTTGAAAGAACGTTATTATGTTTTTGTGGTCTTTGTCAAGTAATTGGTTGTTTGAAAATGAAATTTTTGTGTAGTCGATGAGAGAGGTTGTCTGATATAATTTTTCGAAAGTGTCGTATTCTTAAGTTATTTGTTCTGGTGAAGATTCTTCAGGGCTATCGTCTGTGTCAGATGAGTCATCTAAATTTTGGATATTGTTATGGAACGCTATACATTTTTGTATGATTTACTTTAATACGGGATAAAGCGTCTGCGTTCTTGTTAATTTTTCCTGGCTTATATATGATCTCATAATCATATTCCTCTAGCTTGAGGCGCCAACGTGCGAGTCTGCTACCTGGATCTTTGATCGAGAATAACCACGTTAATGGTCGATGGTCAGTGATGAGTATAAATTTTCTCCCGAAAAGGTACGGTCTGTAATGCTTTACCGCCCACGCGATTGCTAGAAGCTCTCTTTCAATCGTGGAGTACTTCATTTCTGCACTACAAAGTATTCGCGATGCATAAGCAATAGGGAGGTCTTTGCCTACGGGTCCTTGGGAAAGTACAGCGTCAATCGCGTATGCGCTAGCATCTGTTGTTAGGAGAAAGGTTTCGTCGAAATTTGGGTATATTAAAATGGGGGTAGAAGTTAATGCGTTTTTGAGTTCATCAAAAGAATTTTTCGAAGTTGAATAGAAATTAAATGAGATGTCCTTTTGCAGTAGTTTAGTAAGGGGTTTAGAAATTTTGGCAAAGTCGGGGATGAATCGCCTGTAGTATCTAGCTAGTCCTAAGAAGGATTTAACGTTTTTTTGGGTCTTTGGCTCTGGAAAGTTTCGGATACAGTCAATTTTTGAAGGATTTGGCTTGACTCCGTCTTGGGTGATAAGGTGGCCTAGATACGCTACTTCCTTCCTGAGGAATTCGCATTTATCCGGCTGGATTTTGAGATTAGCTTACTTAACCTTTTGAAAACTTCTGTGAGCCTGGAAATGTGCTCGTGAATGGTGGGTGAATGTGAATATACGATTATGTCATCCATATAAACGAGACAGCGCTCGTTTTGAATGCCTAAAAGAATGTTATCCATAACGCGCTGGAAGGTGGAGGGTGGGTTTTTGAGGCCGAATGGCATACGAACGAATTCGTAATGGCCATTTTCTACAGAAAATGCTGTCTTTTGGATGTCTTTTTTGTCAATCTCGATCTGGTGAAAGCCAGACGCGAGATCTAGAGTGGTGAAATATTCACATTTTCCTAGCTGGTCGAGGAGATCTGAAATATTAGGCAAGGTGTATTTATCGTTAACGGTTAGTTCATTAAGCTTACGGTAGTCAATTACTACTCTCCATTTTTGCTTGCCCGAAGCGTCGAGCTTCTTTGGCACTACCCACACCGGGAAGGACCATGGTGAAATGGATGGTTGAATTATGCCTTGGTTAAGCATTCCGGATATTTGTTGTTTCACTTCTCCCTTGTTAACTTGAGGGTACCTATATGATTTGGTAAAGACAGGTTTAGTGTTATTGGTGTCGATCGCGTGTTTTATTTCATTGGTGAAGGTTAGCGAGTCACCTTCCAAATAAAAGATGTCGGAAAATTTGAGGCATAAGTCAGTAATCAATTCCCTTTCCTCGTCGATGAGATGTTCTAATCGTAGTTGATTTTGAATGTCGTATAGTCTGTCTGTAGCATCGTTTTGAAATTGGGTCAAGTTAGTGTTGGAAATGTTTATGTTACAGGCCAGATCAAATTGTGTTATGGGCTCTAATTTTAAGTCAGAAAAATCAATAATTTTAGGTATCGCATCAGCATTAATTACGGAGGTTAGAAATTCACCTTTTTCATTAATTTTAACTACAGCGTTGGGTAATCTAACTTTTTCTTTTTCCTGAGCTAGCAGTATAGCATCAGTACTTGTTAAGTTGCAATTTAATTTGAAAATTTGTTCAGTGCGAGGTTGAATAGATATTACGTTTTTCTTAAAATTTCCATTATGATTATGTCTATTATAGAGTCATAATGTTCCAAAAAGTCTGCTCCGAGTAGTCCGTCAAATTCTATGTCGAGATTATAAATGTAAACTTTGTGAGGGTCGCCTATATTAAATGGAATAAGTTTTGATTCTGTTATTAAAATTTTTTCACTAGTTATTCCTTGAATAACGGCATTTTCAGGAAATGTGTTCAAAATTTTTTCACCGGTTTTTTCTTTGAAAATTGAAATTCCTGCACCGGTATCGGTCAGATTAAATGTGTTTGTGAAATCTTTGATGTAGTACAGGTTCTTGGATTTGACGGTTAGTAGGGGCCTTAAATGAAGGTATGTTCGGGGAATTTTAAGTTGAGATTGAAACTGTCTAAGTTCATTGGTTGGACTTGTGACGTCAGGTTCGAAATCGTATTGTAGTCTTCTGGAATTGTCTCCGGGAATGTAACAAGGTTTTCCTGCGTGAAAAGTTTCGGGTATTGAGTTTGATAGCCTGGGGGGTAGTGAATAGCTTGAGGGTCTAATTGAAAATCCTGGGAAACATTGGGATACTGATATTGTTCCTCTGGGAAATATTCGTGTTGTTCGTATGGGTACTCTTGGAGTTCTGGATTTGTGTATCCTTGATATTCTTCATTAAAGCAATTTTGTGATTGATAATTTATGTGATGGGTTCGCGGTTGATTATTGTTTCGATTGAAATTGGGATTTGGCTGAATTACAGATGGTCGAGGTTGAAACTGATTAGGTCTGTTGAAACTATGGCTTGGCCTTTGAATTTGGTTTGAAAATGGTTGTTGGAATAGTCATTGCTGTTGTTGCTGTGGAGCGGTGTACTGCCCTTGAAAATTTGGGTTATTATTTTGCGAAGTAAAATTTGGATAATTATATGATTGAGTAGGTTGTTGACGAGCTCGGCATTCGTTAATAACATGACCAGTTCGTATGCAACAGGAACACATTTTTGCGAAGGGCGTTGGGGCATTTGATTTTTTGATAGGGGCTTGGATGTCGCGGGAATTGTTTGGCTTGTTGAATTTTTGATTCTCAAAATAAGAAAGTTGGAGCTCTCGTTTGATGCGTAAGGATGCTTCAAGCATATCTGGAGGGTTTCCTGCCCTGATAATTTTTCCTATATTAGGTTCTAGGCCAGTAAGGAGGGTATTTAAGGTCATAGTTTCGATTAGTTGAGACTGAGCGTCTTTTTCTGCCGGTGTTAAATTAGTTTTCTGCACTGAGGCATGCATCTTGGCATTGTGGATCTGAAGTCGGGAAAAGAAGGTTAAGGGTGATTCACTAGGAAGTTGTCTGATCCGTTGCAGGTCTTGTATTAAAGACGTGAGATCACGTGAATCTCCGAAATGGACAGATAAAAGTTGCCTAATTTTAGCCCAAGTGGCTGGATTCCTAGAACTTATTAACTGAGCTGCTCATCCGCGAAGCTTGTTTTTAATATGTAAGGTTAATAGTACCTGTTGATCCCCGATGGCCATACCGTTTGCGTAATCGCAAGCGTTCAAGAATGTGTTAAGAAAGATTTGGTCACCCTCAAATTCGGGGACAATTGAAAATATTTCGGATAGTCTGTAAAGTTCGACTTCCTGAATTTCTTGTTCTTGTTGTTGTTGTTGTTGTTCTGCCATTTTCTTAAAAAATATATATGTTTGGTTAGGTTTGGGAGAAATTGGATAATAGAACATAAAATTAATAACGTGAAATGAAATCACAATGCACTTAAAAATGATTCAAAGTTATAAGTACTTACAGAAGTATTTCCATGGAGTGCTGGTCGACTTGCGTGCAGAGGTTCCTCGTATGTGTTGATTGGTTTTCTTTTACGTGAGTTTTTCTTGAATATTTAGTTTCTTAAGTGAAGAGTTTCTTCGATTTTTGAATTCGTTGCAGGAATCGTGGTTCGTTTGACCGTTGAAGGATGCGATCCACCACTACCAGTTAGGGCTGCCTTGTTTTTGTAGTGTTTTGCGGATCCTACCGACTGCGCCAATTGTTAGATTTGAACTTCCTTGATTGATTTTTTAAAAACAATTTATTTAAAATATTTACAAGCTTATAAAATTAATACTTTGAATAAAGAAATTATTAAAATGCGGATCTCGAATGAGAAACACTGAGTTTAACTGTAATCTGTTAACTGACCGGCATATATATTTTGCGTGTATTTATAATATTTACAATAAATGCTGAATTAGCGTCAGATTGCTATATTCGCATTTCACAGAGTAATTCCAGACTGTATGTGTTTTAAAACAGCAGACGTATTAGGTTACAAAGATAACAAAAAGGAATATGATATAATTTATGAATTTATCTATACTGGTATTGAATTACTTTGTGAGAATGTTACTGATAATGAACTTAATACTAATAAGATATTAACAATGTGGAAAGCTGATATAACATATATATATATATATATATATATATATATATATATATATATATATATATATATGTATATGTTGTTTTTTAGGTTTTCGCAGGTGTTAAATAAAGTGTTGTTGTACTTCCGGGTGCTCTCCCGCGTCGATGGTCGACTCCTCCAGGAGTCACGGTTGTCTAAACGTCGTTTCGACAGAATCTCTCACTGAAAGCTGCTGCTCCTCGTTGCTCGAACTGAACTGAACTGAACTGAATAAATATATATATATATATATATATATATTAAAACATAATATTTCAATCGCAAGCTCCTCTATAAAATCCTTATTTTATTATAAGGAATGTAACCAGACTGCAACCAACAGCTACTCTCCGGGCTATGTGCCCCGCCGAGCGCTGAATTACAAGTTACAAGCCTGGCACATTAAGTGTAATAATTGCATATTACCAACAAAACGCTAATGCTTCGATTGCAACAAACACCAGCCGAAAGGCTGATCCTACTTAAAGGAGCTCTCGTGTCAGTCGTCCTATACCACTTGCAGACTGCAATTTCGAGCTTTTGGCAGTGCAAGGTAGGCGTGTGACGAACGACACGAGGATTCCTTGACTATTTGGTACATCTCGGTATTTTTATGATAGCGAGATGTAAAATAGTAAGCAGGCGCCATCCAGCGGTCCAGTGTCTGTTGCAATCGAAAAATAAATAGCCTGACTGGGCTTAGCATAGATCAAGTGTGCTTCTAGAGGGCAGAAATATTAAAACATAATATTTCAGACGCAAGCTCCTCTATAAAATCCTTATTTTACTATAAGGAATGTAACCAGACTGCAACCGACAGCTACTCTCCGGGCTATGTGCCCCGCCGAGCGCTGAGTTACAAGTTACAAGCCTGGCGCGTTAAGTGTAATAATCGCATATTACTAACAAAACGCTAATGCTTCGATTGCAACAAACACCAGCCGAATATATATATATATATATATATATATATATATATATATATATTTATATGTTATAATTTTTTAATTTTTTATTTGTATTTTTTGAATGTTTTGATAAGCCCCTTTCGTTGGGTGCCAAATTATATGTTTTATTATTTGCATTGAATTAATGAAATGGTTCTTACGTTGGGGGCCAAATTATTTGTTTTATTTTATTTTATTACATGATATAAAATATGCTTTGTGAAATTGTCATGAATGAAAATTAATGTTATATTATTTTATTTTATTATAACCTTGTGAATGAATATTAAATTTTATTTAATGAATGAATGAAATTTACCTTTTTATTTTTATTTGGGCTAGCTCAGCTTTAAAAACATCTCAGGTCAGTGAATCCTTCGGGGCGATTTCCACAAATTTGAATCACATCACTGATATTGCTGGGTATTCTGAGATATGTAACTTTTTCCCACAAATGTAATATTGGTTGCATAATTGAATGTTTCAAGGAGTAAAATATCGTTTCAAAATTGAACTAATTGTATACTTTTTATTTTGATAAATGAATGGTTAATTTCAATCACTATGTGGTCAAATCTTCTCCTTAATTTCTTAAAAATTACCTATCCCTAATCTATCTAACTTAAATGTACTTATTTATAAATGTTGCCTTGATATCTCTCTTATTTGAATGTTAAATTTGAATTTTGTATCTGTTACTTTATTAAGTTGGTATCTTGCAAATAGATGTCAAGGTTACATTTATTCATCTATAAATGTGCACCGTGAAAACATGTGATTATACTAATATTAAGAACACTTGTTTAAAAACCTTACTTTGTTATTGTGGGTGAATTTCTTTGTTCCCTCGACGTCCTGTTCCACAATGCAGTTCAGAAAGTTCAGCCTTGGATTAAAGTTGACTCGTACACACAACACAAATTTTTAATTGTCCCGTTTTTATTTTTCCGATACGATTTTATGGATTACTGCAGGTAGGTTTATTTTAATTATTGCTTTATATTATGTTTTCTTACTTGTAATTTACCTTATTAGCAATTTTGGCTCTTCACCGCCGTAATTGATGTGCTGTGACTAATTTTTATCACAACACCTTTATTGAGGTTAGATTTTTTTCAAACAAAAGCGTCACTATGGCTTTTTGTAAACAAATTTGATCGATATATCATTGAGGTTAGATTTCAAAACAAAGCGTTACTATGGTTTTGTGTAAATAAATTTTGATCAATCCTGACATCAAATCTGACATCTCTTTTATACTTTTTTTGTCGTTGTCATGGTTACAAGATTTTGACTTCTTTGTCCACACTGGTCAAATTTCATTTTCATATTTATACTATTCTTCTCTGTCCTTTCTCACTTGAATCTTTCTCCCTGCTTCTCTCTCTTTCTTTTGATGTGCCTCTTATGTCTCTACGTGCTTTATTAAAAAAGTTACCTGTCACTTGTACCCTTGTCGATGCCTTCGCGCACTACACTAAATTAGCCCCCTTTTCTCGTATTTTTTCAAGTTCGGGTGAAAGTTGAGTGTACCCACACACTTTTTACATTTTTGTCTCTTCCTAAAACTAGATTTTTACATCTGAATTTGACCTGTTTTATGAAAGTTGCCAATTTGTTCAATTTAGGGCCCCATTTTTGTCTGTAGATAGTCCCTTTTATATTTGATTATTGAAATTTTGTATTTAAAAGTTCCTCAATACTATATTGTATGATTTTATTTGTCTTTATTGTTTATTTTCCTCCTTGTTTAGTGAATTTTGATATGTTTGTCAGCAAGTTTTTAAAATCGTGGAAAATTTGTTAAATTTCTTGAATACAAATGTTTCAATTGATACTTCTTAAATGTTTTATGCAGCATTTATGTTTATTACTTTTTGAAATTGCTATTGTCTAAATTTATTTATTCTCAAGTGATGTTTTGATCTTTTGTGATTCTGAAGTTCATAAATTTTGTGTGATTTTAAAATGTGCATCTTTTTAATATTTTATTTTTCATATCTATATATATATATATATATATATATATATATATATATATATTGTACTGTTCTACTATTATTGAACTTAATAATTTGCAGTACTAATCAAACTTTAACTTGTTTATTTCCAATAGATAAACAAAAAAGATCAAATTAAAATCTCTTACCTTTTGATCCAAAAGTATGTCAAATTTATTGAATGGGCCGGCTAGCTTATCTTTTCCTTCAGGAGCAGGTTCAAATTCAGTTCCTGTTTTAAAATGAAATTTTATTAAAGTAAAATTTTTAATCTGATATGTTATTTATTTTCCTTGACATTTAGATAATTTAGCAGTTTTATAACAGGTTCGAAAGTCTAATACACTATTTAAATTTTAATATACAACCTTGTCCAAATTAAACACACAAATACCTTCCTTCTTCGTAGCTACACTCTTCTCTTTCCAAATCCAACAATTCTCCTTTCATTAATTCTTCACCTTATCTCGTCCTTATTTCCTCTGCAATTCCTATCCACAGTAACATCTCTTCCTTCTTATTTACAGTCTATTTTTACTCTTCTTCGCTGATCTCCACAATTTCTGACTTTTTTATTCAATTTCAAAAATTTCTTTTCTATTTATTATTTTTCCCCTTCACTCCCTAATTTTCACTTGTTCTTTTTTTTTCTTAAATTTGTTTTTCCAATTTTACAACCTCTCTTTTATCTGTTATTTGTTGTTCTATATCACTAAATATCAAAGTACCCAAAATAAACAAAACAAAACACCATATGAATTTTGATTAATTTCATTCCAAACATAACCTAACTTAAACCTCCTTGTCTTTCTCCAGGAAAATATTTACCAACTATAAAAATAAAAATCCCTACTTAAAAGAAATGTCATAATGACTTAAATGTCAGAAATTATTTCAACTACAAGTTAATAACCACTAACATAGATGTCAGTATCAAACTTACTGTTGACATCAAATAAAAACTTAAAAACTATTAAAACAACTCTAAACAAGTATTAACATTCTAAAACACATACCTTTCGGATCTTTAGCTAATTTAAATAAATTTTGAAAACCATCTAAAGAAAACAAACAAATTCGAATCCTGATTCAGCAAATAACACAAACATGCAATCTTCGCAATCGTCCAATATGCGAATACATATCAATATATATATGTTACTATATAGTAAGTAGGACTCAGGGGCCCGGAAAGAAATGTCTTTCATCCCCTATAGATAGATCGTTTTATCGAGGGTAATGTACAAGTACCAACACAAGTCACAACTCTCGCTCGTGATTAAGATTTTATGGGTTGCGGGATTTTTTTCTCTTATTTTAATAATGAAATCTGTGTATCAAATTTTAATTGTTTAGCTCACAAGTGGGTTTTCACATTTTCGGTCAAACGTGACATTGAAATTTATATATGGGTAAGTGTGTTTTAAAGTCTGTTGATTTTAGGTTCTGCTCAAAACGATCAAAATTTACCTATTATAATATGAAATTTTACAGTAGGCGTCTACAGATATATTTAGTAGGCCATCAGAAATAAACATGATATGAAATATATAAAGTAATATAATGTAAATAACACCACAGGCATAGGTATATGCGGTGTAATTCATGTCATCGATATGACAGCTTGGAAAAACGGAAAATTTATATTATTTGGTGTATGCATAGGGTGATTAGAAAAAATCAGTCTCAATTACTATGTCCGTGAATTATACTAATTAAACCAATCACAGAATTTGGTTTATCGATTCATTGGTATATTAGGTATAGGTTTTATACTCTTGATCGCTTTTCTCGATTTTATTTTGTTTTAAGACTGCAACTACATTAACTACTTTTCAATTTTCTACTAGTATTAACGATAATTAGGGAAAATGTTTAAATACTTGTGAATATTTGTAAACTTCAATACATATCCGGGGCTATACCTATATCCATGCATTTTATGGGGGCCATTGAAGGTCTGTCTTAATTATAAGAAAAAAAAATGACATTATGAGGTATATTTTAATTGGTCCAAAAGATGTCCATCATAGACCACCATTTAAGGTCCAATATTGGACCTCCAAAAACTGTACAAAGTAGTGACATTTGGGCGTCCCTAGGATGTCCAAAGGACGTCCAGTTGTACATAAAATGGACATCCATAGGACGTCTAAGATGTTCGGTGTGGATGTCCATAGGACATTCATGTGCTATATGGGGAAGTAGTAATAATAATGTAGCTCTCTTTTTAAATAGTTTTTAACAAATTCATATTTAAAAGGGTGATAGAAAAGAATATTTTCAAGACAATATAATCCGTATTTGACCAGAATAAAATTTTAAGTGGGTGAATCACCCCAAACGCTAATTAAAAATAATACAACTTTTGTAGTACTTATCTACAGTTTCTGACACATTTATATTTAATAGCATGATGGAAAACGACATTCCCCAAGATAGCATAAGTGGGAGATGGCGAATATGCCATTTAAGAGGGCAAAACCCGCTCCAAAAACTACTGACAATATAGCGTACCTTATAGTTTTTTTACACATTCATAATTAACAGGATTAGAGAAAACATTTCCAAGTCAGCTTAATTCGGATTTTTAAAAAAGGATATTTTCTCCCCAAAAATAATTAAAAATAATACAACTGGTAATCAGTTTTCAACACATTCATATATTTTTATATATATATATATATATATATATATATATATATATATATATACATTTATTTAACGTCGGCCTATTTCCGCTACTGAGGCCTAACACCGACGCCTGTAGACGAGCTACCCCCAACCAGGAATTTTGCCGAACCTCTTCCCTTAACATCCCCTCCGAAGGTTGGTATATCTCCTATACAACCCTCGCCTAAGGTTGTATAGCTTCCGCGCATACACTGATATACAAGCTGCTGGAAAATGTGTGAGGCTAGGACGTGGTTTCCGTTGGAATGGTCACCCATCCAAGTACTAACTGCGCCTGTCGTTGCTTTACATCGCATACCGAAGTATGTACATAGTAAAGAGGCACCTACGCTCGCCCCACATTCATATTTAATAGGATGATAGATAACAGCATTTCTAAAACAGCGTGAGTGAGACTTGGCGAACGTAAACCATCCCAAAATCTAATTAAAGTCAGTGTAACTTTTGTCAAATAATTCTTAACACATTCATATTTAACAAGACTACAGGAAACATAATTTTCTACTTAGTGTATTTTGGATTTGGCAAAAATCAGATTTTAAGAGGATAAACCACCCCAAAGACTAATTAAAATCAATGTAACTTTGTCAAATAGTTTTTAACGCATTTAATTTAACAAGACGAAAGGAAATATACTTTTCTACTTAGCGTATTTTGGATTTGGCAAAAATCATATTTTAAGAGGGTAAACGACCCCAAAACCTAATTACAATCAGCGTAACTTTTGTCAAATAGTTTTAAAGAATTTATATTTAACAAGACGATAGGAAACATACTTTTCTACTTAGTGTATTTTGAATTTGACAAAAATCAGATGTTTTCTATAGTCTTGTTAAATATGAATGTGTTAAGAACTATTTGACAAAAGTTACACCAACTTTAATTAGTTTTTGGTGTGGTTTACCCCCATAAAATCTGATTTTCGCCAAGTCTCACTCACCTTGTTTTAGAAATGCTATTATCTATCATCGTATTAAATATGAATGTGTTGAAAACTGTATTACCAGTTGTATTATTTTTAATTATTTTTTTGTGGAGATGCATCCTCTTAAAACATCTTTCTTTTCAAATCTGAATTACGCTAACTTGGAAATGTTGTTTCCTGTCATCCTGTTAATTATGAATGTGTGTAAAATCTATTTGACAGAAAGTACGCTATATTTTCGGTAGTTTTAGGGGTAGGTTTTGTCTTCTTAAAATCACATATTCGCCATCTCCCCCTTATGCTATCTTGGGAATGCCGTTTTCCATCATGATATTAAATATAAATGTATTAGAAACTGTAGGTAAATAAAAAGTTATATTATTAAATAAAGTTATATTATTTTTAATTAATTTTTGGGGTGATTCACCCACTTAAAATTTCATTCTGGTCAAATACGGATTATATTGTCTTGAAAATATTCATTTCTATCATCCTATTAAATATGAATTTGTTAAAAACTATTTAACAAGAGGTACATTATTATTAGTACTTCTTGGGGTGGCTCACCAACTTAAAATCGCATATTCGCTAAATTTGAACTATGCCAGCTCGCCCTAATATTGGGTCACAATATCCCGCGCACCCCTTTTAATTTACGTTAAAAATTACCACCCTTACTTCAACTTTCATTGCATGTACATTAATTCATTGGTTCACTGTAAATATTCATTCTCGTTTCCATTTCCGTTTCTCTCTTCAGCTAGGTGCGGTGTGCAGTGTGTGTATAATAGTTGTAGTGTTTCCCTCATTTTTTCAGTTTATCCTTGAACCAGTCATCTTTTTAATCACTATCAAAACTATTACCCATATAACACGTTACATCCACTGGACATCCATTTTGTAGACATTATGTGTAAGACACCCTTAATGTTGGTCCACAGAACATGAAAACATGTATGTTCATTGAACTGCCGTCCTCTTCAGGGAACATAAAATGGACATCCACTGAATGTCCATTAGTCAAATGTCCATCGAACGTCCATTTCTCACCAAATATTTTGTTTGCAAAAATATTTTTATTTTTTATTTTGCCTTAATTTTTAGTTCAAATATGTATGAATTTTAAATTGCACAATGGATGTATGCGAAATGTTACTTTAATTCTTCGACGTAGTTATTTGTTCGAAATAGCCCATTTTTGGTTATTAGCCTAAGTCTTATAATTTGCATATACTTAGTAATTTGAACTACTCTTATAACTTATAAATTCAGCATGAAAGTGAAAAGATATCCTCATATGATCTGTTAACTGTTATTGAGAAAAACTAGAGTTGAGGTTTGTAAGTATGTTATCAAGGCAAAAATTGAGACGAATATTTTCTTTGGTAGTTTGTTTTAGACCATATGATGCAAACTAGCTTCAATGCATCTGCATCATTAGTGTTAAATTGTATGTTATGTTAAAATCACCTGTTATCATAATAGGATTTTCTATACGGAGTATATCAAAAACTGTTGTTGCTTTTTCAATAAATATAATAAAATCGTTCAGGGAGATCTGAATGCATAGTTATTATTTGGGTGTTCTAGTATAGCATGCCAAAGATATCATAATTTATTGCTTCACACGCAGACAATGCTGTTAGTTCAGTTTGTCTAAATATTAGATTTGTAATTGCAATATTGCAATAATTAATTGCGTTATGTAGGTAAAAAACTTACAGTAACACCCAAAGTCATCTTCAGATTCAGTATGGCTTTTATTGCTCTCGGTTTCTGAATCCATTTGGGAGTATTTAATTAATTAAATACAAGTAATAATTATATTCACTTCAAAAACACCGACTTGATAATATACAATGAACATTGAACAAGCAAAGTTGTTTATTTGTTTCCCTAGCAACCATAGTCGGAAAATCATATAAAACACCATAATTACATGATAATGCATTATCTCGGGGGTTACTTCTGAAAAAAAGCTGTTGATCGTTTTTTTTTTAATTGGTGGTCTTAGAAACTTTACTACCATATTTTGGGGTTTGCTTTCTTCTAAGGGATGAATTTCCTTTTTTAAAAGTGGTGCACCAAAAAAATAAATAACTATTGGAATCGATAGACGACCTAGTTATAAGACAAAAACGTTTCATACAATGTTTATAAAAGTTAATATGTAGTTACTAAAGTATAGCGATTAGTAAATTGCAATTTTTACCTACAAAAAAATCGGCAGCTACTGGAAGCGGCTGGAACCTCCACACTCGGTGGATCTTTGAAGCCGAAAGGAGCATTAAATTGTGTGACAAAACGGCACTAAACGTAATCCGATCTCATCCAAAACCTTTTCAGATCTTCTGGGGCACTAAAAATACCCTCAACTTAATGAATTTACAATCATCTATGCGAGTTATTACCTATATTATCGCTCGTTGAATAATATACTATTAGGATATTAACAACTTTAACATCACTTGAACGACTAAGAAAGTCTATTTATCCTAAATACTACAGATTTGTAAAGCAACAAACTGAAAATTGGTAAAGTGATAATCTATAATAAATTCACCAACGAAGGTACAGAAAGCATATGATATTGATATTGTTACATCTACCTTTAAAGTTTGTGACAATCCACTAAAAGTTACAAATATGCCGAAATCTTATTAACATGACATGACACCAACGTTATCGGATGACAAACGATGACAATCGATGCAATCCGATCGCTCGCGGCTGTCTTTGTTAAATGAAACATTAGCATTTCAGTAATTTTACTAGATTTTAGAGAAATATTTGTAGTTTAATTCTTCGATTTGTCTGTATATATATTTAAAAACGGCACTAAACGTAATCCGCTCTACTTCTAGAGCAGTGAAGAAACCCTCACACGTGAATTGACACGTGATGTGACGAGTTTCACGGCGTAACGGCTACGCGTATCGATCATGTCATGCGAAATGCGATCTAGGCTTCATATTTGCTTTGTTTTTAATTTCTTTCACGAAAACCAAATCGAAAGGGTGAAAGTGTGATATATCGCTGAAATCAGAATTTAAACTGCTTTTCAATGGTTCCATTGCAAATTGAAAGTAATTATAAAATAAACAGCCTGTTTCGTCAAAATGACACTAGACGTAATCCGATCTCAACCAAAACCTTTTCAGATCTTCTGGGGCACTAAAGAAACGCACATGCAAAGTTTCATTCAAATCCGTTCAGTAGTTTCGGCGCTATCGTGCTAACACACATACACACACACAGACATTTTTCAAAAACCACTTTTTTGGGTTCCGAGGACCTCAAAACGTAAAGATTTGATGTTATCTCAATTTTCGTTTTTGAACCAATTTTAGCAACCTCTCACAATTTTATTATGGAGAGGTTAAAATGGACCTCCAAACGTTTTTAGGTGAATAAGTATACTTAAACATCACATTTAGCGAAATCAAAATAAATGCTTATAAAATATCGATAAATCTGCTTCTTTATTTATTTCAGCACAGTTAACAGTTTCGTAGAAATGATAGCTTCAAAATGACATACTTATGAATATTTTGACACAAGTGTTATGGACCAGTGCCAAACCGTTTAAAATATCGTAATAGACGATAAATTCTTAGCAGTATACGAATGGTCGGAAAATGTAGTTAATGGTGTAAATAATTAAGGAAAAATCGTCCAGACTGAGTAAAAGTTCGGGAAGGGAGGTTGGGGTGGTAATATATACGTTTTTAGGGGTTGGTACTCGTTTTCTGCGATTTGCGGCGAAACTATGCATCCTATCGAAAAATGTTGAATGTAAAAGTTATAGATAATGAAAAAATCTAAAACTTTCTGATTAATCATTATTGTCCATAACCTCAAAATTATCGAGAAAAGTGCAAAAAACCGTTTTTTCGGTTTTTAATTTATAACTGTCGCAAAAATATTTATATTTTTATAAAAATTGGTGAAAATGTTCCTTTTTGTGTTTCAAACAAGCCCAAATTTTTTCAAAGCGAAATATTTAATTTACGATGTTTTATGAAGAAAATAAAAAAAGAAGACCTAATTTTCAATCGAAAAATTTGTTTAGCAAATTTTCGACTAATGAACTTTACTAGTGCTCATTTTTTTCGTTGAAATCTCAACTTTAATATAGAATTAAAATATAATATTGTTTATATACAAAAATATCGTTAAAAAAGCGAAAAACCGAAAAAACTACTTTTTAAAAATCGAGTTTTCGGTGAAAATCATGAATTTCTTTCTCTTTATTGTAAATAAACGTTTACATTCATAAAAACAATTAATTCTCATACAATACTATGTTATACAAGTAATGTACATGTACCTAACTGAGGCGATGCTGTTACAATTGATCCATTACTATTATTTCAGAGAATTTCGCGAAATATCAGCAGCACAGATGATATGAAAAATTATTTACAGTACGAGCTTGCTCCATTTCCTGTGTCGTTGTTTACAGAGAATGGCTTCAGAAAAAATGTTAAGTCACACTTATATACAGAATTTGCGAGCATCGATTCGTTACCAACTTCGAGCAATATTGTACACGTTGTTGATGGCGGGTTTCTCTTACACAAAGTAATCTGGCAAAAAAACGATACAATTAATGAAATAACACAAAAATATTTACATTATGTACAAAACAACTACGCAAAAAATAGTTATATGAAGAAGATGCAGATTCCCTAATTATCAATACATCCCTTGAAGTAGCAAAAAACTCCGATAAAATAGTGGTAGTTGTTGGTCAAGACATAGATTTTTTAGTTATTTTAAATCAATTCAGTTCACATGAATTGAATATCTATTTCCACAAACCTGATGCAGGAAATATTAATGATACTTATTACACCTCTAATAGTTTTAAACGTAAGTCACATAAACATATTGTAGCATTTTTGCATTGTTTTTCTGGCTGCGATACAACTTCCAGTTTTTCTGGGAAAGGAAAAAAAAACAATTATAAAATTATTATTGGCCGATAAACATTTACCTAATCTTGCAGAAACTTTTTACCATACAAATGCAGACAAACAAACGATTACCGAAAATGGATTAAAAATAATAGCTTCTATTTACAAAAGATTTGAACTCTACCGAACGGCAACTGTTAAATCCTCATTTCATTTAAAAAAATTACCTCCAACTGAAGGGGCAGCTAAGCAACATTGTTACAGGGTGTATTTTCAAATACAAAGTTCGCTTGGTAATCAATTAACAGCTACAGATTGGGGATGGAAACATCACGTTAATGGCATCGTACCTATATTTACAGAACAAGAATTAATTCCTGAAAATTTATTGAAAATTATCTGCTGCAGCTGCGAACCAGGATGCGATAATAACAAATGTGGGTGTCGCAAGCATGGCTTAAAGTGCACAAATTTATGCTCAAATTGTAACGGTTCTGATAAATGTTCTAATGCCGAAAAATCGTTGTACGAATAAAATTGTAATCTCGAGGACATCGAAGACGAAGACAGTACCCACAGTCTAATAAATAATAATAAAAATAATGATACTGAACTGAACAATCCAGAAGAACTCCAAGAAATTGAAGATATAGAAAATGAACGTGAAGAAATCGAAAGTTTGATCGATTCTGGCGATGAAGAATTGTCCACGAAGAAAAAAAGGTTTCAATAAAATTATTTTACTTTTAATTTTTGTATTTCATAATCAAATATAAGACTTTGACGTGATAATTTGTAAATACTTACGAATCACAAGAAATAATTAACAAATTTTCTCAGTTTACAGCCTTTGTGTTTTTTGAATTTTTACCTATTTAATTGCAGTGTAAATAATGTTTTCGGAACTTTGAAAGCCGAGAATAGTTAGGTACATGTACATTACTTGTATAACATAGTATTGTATGAGAATTAACGCTTTTTATGAATGTAAACGTTTATTTACAATAAAGAAAAAGAAATTCATGATTTTCACCGAAAACTCGATTTTTAAAAAGTAGTTTTTCAGTTCTTGGCTTTTTTAACGATGTTTTTGTATATAAACAATATTATATTTTAATTCTATATTAAAGTTGAGATTTCAACGAAAAAAATGAGCACTAGTAAAGTTCATTAATCGAAAATTGGCTAACCAAATTTTTCGATTGAAAATTAGGTCTTTTTTTTATTTTCTTCATAAAACATCGAAAATTAAATATTTCGCTTTGAAAAAATTTGGGCTTGTTTAAAACGAAAAAACGGTTTTTTGCATTTTTCTCGTTAATTTTGAGGTTATGGTCAATACTGAAAGTTTTATATTTTTTCATTATCTACAACTTTTATATTCAACATTTTTCGATAGGATGCATAGTTTAGCCGCAAATCGTAAAAAACGAGTACCAACCCCTAAAAACGTATATATTACTACCCCAACCCCCCTTCCCGAACTTTTACTCAGTCTGGACGATTTTTCCTTAATTATTTACACCATTAACTACATTTTCCGACCATTCGTATACTGCTAAGAATTTTTATTGCCTTAAACAGGATTGGCCCTGGTCTATTATGGTAAAATAGTAAAAGCGGCAAACTAATAAACCTACGCCAAAAATGGCAGTAACAAAAATAAAAGCTAAAGTATTTTAAACTTTAGAATGAATTTTTAATTGCTCTTCGACGATAAAGAATTAAAAAGATTCGGCCAAGAAAATGTGCGATTTCATATAATTCTTTGTAAATTTTGCCATTCTGGGTGACACAGGAGGCATGTAACACTTTGCTATTTAAGAAGTTATAATTTTGAATTTTTGAGAATTATATATTACATAATTGTCCTTATTTTGAACCTATCAAACATTTTCTTCAACTTCCGATTTAAGAGGAAGTGACCCAAACTTTGTTATTTTAAATGGTACCCTGTACATATTCTTCCCTTATCTGATTCGCCTTTAAATTCTCTTTTCAACCATGTATCGCAACATGACATTTGTTTTTAAAATGACAGTTAATAGCCATTTTGTTGTATTAAGTCTAGATGGCCATGATATGAACCTTGGCAGATATTGATGCTTAGTGTGCCGTGGTATTGAAAAACCTCCAGTATGCAACTTTGTGTCTCATGTTTTTTGGGGCATAATCACTACCTGAACAGACTAACTGGATTTTTCTTATTTTAAAAAAATCTCTAAACAACCCACAATATCATAAATCCAAGATAGGAACCCCATTTTTTCATTTGTCCTACTTAACAACTGCTTATTTATCTTTTATTTTTGTCCAGTACAATCGCTGTACCTATCCTATTCTGCTTCTTTCATTAAAATTGGTAACGAAAATTATTGCATAGTACTTTAGTACTCCCTTTAGTAATAGGGAATCGTAAAGGAGGTGGCTAACGTCAAAAAAATTTTTTGTGATTTTTTCGTTCTTGTATACACACTAAATCACATTTTATTTTTTTTATTCCCTTTCATAATAGCGTTGGGGTGGTATTGGGGTAATAATGGGGGGTGGCCAATGCCAAACAATTTTTTGAGACCTTTACTTTTTGTATATGCCCTAAATTGCAATTTTATGGACTTTTACCTGCTTGCTTTGGCTATTTACCCTTATACCCCATTTACCCCCGAACACTTCAACGGAATTAGATCAAAATATAATCTAGTTCTAGATCTCGTTATAATACATAAGTGTTTCAAATTTCAAGTAAGTATCATAATCGGTTCCAGAACAAACGTGCTCACAAAAAAAAAGTTACAGACCGACAGACATACTTTTTTTGTGCTCAAATTTAAAATCTCAACATTTCATGGCATTTTAAGCCTATTTCAACAAAAAAAAAATGTGTTACCTAACTTCCACTGGACGTGGAAGTAAAATAGTAGTCGATCGAATTATATTTTACAAAAATCAACATTACGAATAAACAAATACAGTCCAAACTCTCGTCTAAATCAATAAGAGAACATAAGAGCAAAGTCATTAGTCTTAGCACACGCATCGTCAAAATATCGGAAGCCATTTTGAAATTATCATTTCCACGAAAACTACTATTCCTACAGAAACAAATAAAAAGGCAAACTTATCGTTATTTTATACGCATTACTTTTGGTAATTAACCATTTTATGCCTATTTTATTCACGTTTACTGACATTTTACTACTTATTAACCAAGAAGGGTTTGGAGGACACATTTTTTTTGTAGGTAAAATTGCATTTTCGAGGCCACTATAGTTTAGTAGCTATGAGCTTTTATAAAAAAAATTTAAAAAATAAAATCGTAATAGTAGGGTTTTAGAGTTTAAGGACGTTCCAAAAAGGTAGTCGTTTTCAACCTACAAAAGGATCACCCCTATGTAAACTATTATGCTTACAATAAAAACTTATTAACAAGCACTGCACTTTTTCGCTCCGCTCCCTCTGTACATAAGCACAGAAATAAACGTAAGTTGTAAGTTGTTGTTTTGGTTTAGAGTGCATTATCGTATTTTGTGAGGTTAAGAATATATTTGTGATTTTTTTAAAAGTATAAGGTAAAAGGGACATACATTGACACATCTTTATTTAAATTTATATATAAATTAATTAAGCTTTAATTTACATAGGAAAGATAAGATAATCATAGATTAATATGTTGTAGCAAATATTTTTGCGAAATAATTGAAGCCTGGCCGAAGAAATATTTTTTTAAAGATATTGTCACATGTCAATGTTACCCCATGGAAAGTACAACATTGACACTTACATTAATTCGCCTTAAAATTTCTTTAATGACAATGTTTAATTTCACTAAATTATCATTGACCGCCCTAACACATATTTGAAAAAGAAAATAAAAAAACTATTTTTTGCCTTTTATCTATCTTGTCTGATAAAAAATAAAGTAACTCAATTCAGAACAGTTTAATAGTAGTGTAAAACTATAAAATCAAGATTTTTGCATAACAAACCAAAAATATAACTCATTCTAAAATAAATTATTTGATAAATTAATTTATTTTAACAAATTGTGGTCCCAATTTTAATTTATGGTATTTTAAAATAATGTTTTCCTCTGTGGACATGAGGATCATCTAACAATTGAGCAATATCCTCTAATTTAATTTTTTCTCTGTCAACGACGTCTGGATATACAAAATATAGTCCTTTCTTTCTTAAAAAGTCAATTTCTACCATATTTTCATTTACATTTAAGACTTTTCCGACATAATCATGCTTACAATAAAAACTTGTTGACAAGCACTGCACTTTTTCGCTCCACTCCCTCTGCGCATAAGCACAGAAATAAACTTACTGCGTCACTTAACTCAATCTGGCAACGTCTCGTTTTTATACTCATCAGAACGTTGCTTGTTGCTTGAGTTTAGAGTGCATTATCGTATTTTATGAGGTTAAGAATATATTTGTGATTTTTAAAAAAGTATAAAAAATGTGTTCGAGAACAAGAAATCACAGATTTGCATAAATATTTCTTTTATTCTTACGGTAATCCATATTTTCTTAACAAATATTATCGCGTAATTTCAACGTTGCCAAGTCGCGAACTACTGCTCACCAACTTATCTGAGGCAAGCCGAGCGCGACCGAAAGTCGCGAATATTTAACATATTTTACAGAAAATACCACTTGCACTCTTTTTTTAGAGAAAAATTTCCTATCTCCTTCTTCTAATAGCTCTCAGATTTGGAAGAAAATCGTAAGAAAATTATCATTGTAATTAAATAAAACGTAAGTGAATATGGGAATACTAAGACATTAAATCCGCGTGGTGTCTTACTCGGCCTGTGCTTCTCAGATGCAAATGTTATCAGTGTAAGTGAAACGGCATCTCTTATAAATTGTAATATTCACCATCCATCAATTGCTGTTAACTTAGACATTACTATTACTAACAATTTGGATCCACCCACTAATTACTTTTATAACTTTAAATTTGCAAATTATATCCAATTAAATAATTATTTTAGCACTATTGGTTAGCAATTTCTAAATCAAATTGATAATTTAAATTAAGCTGTGGATGCTTTCTATATACATGTTTTCAAAGCAACAGATCTGTATGTCCCTAAGACTTTATGCAAGATAAGAAAATTTCCGTTATTGTTTAATGAAAACCTTAAAGCTTTAATATTTGAAAAAAAACTTGCCCATCGACAGTACAAAATACCAGGATATACAATAGCTTATAACAGATTTAAATATTTACTTAAAGAATGCAAAAATATGGTCAAACATGATTTTGAAAGGTATGTAGAAAGCGTCGAAAACAGCATCCTCAACAATATTAAAAAATTTTAGAATTTTGTTAGGGTTAAAATTAACAACGAAAATTGTATTCCCTCCACAATGATTAGTTATGATGTAGAAATAACTGGTGATATAAACGTGACGAATCTGTTTGCAAACAATTTTATAAATTATTATAATAATAAAAACAACAAAGGTATAAATCGGAAGTCAGTAATAATCAACAATACTAATACTGTAATACATCAACCCATCTTGGCCAACTTGAACATAAATAAGGGGCCTGGTCCTGACGGAATACCTCCGGTGTTTTTAAAAGAGTGTAGACACACGTTATCAACACCTTTGCAAATCCTTTTCTTCAAGTCGTTAGCTACAGGCATTTTTCCAGACAAATGGAAACAGGCCTAAAATAAAATAAATAAAAATAAACACCACAGAAATTAGACAACCCCCAATTCCAGAAGCCAGAGGCTTGTGCGGAAGGGGGATACACATTGAAAAAACGCGGACATACAACCATTTCCTCCGACAGTGCCGGAGCCAGGATTCGTACCCGGTGGTGCGATGTCCGTGTGATTAATCGCGATTTGCCACCTCGCGCCTTAACCCACTCGGCTATCGACCAGATACCTATGTCGTACCTATTTTAAATTATGAAATTATGAAATAAATCCAATCCAAGTAATTATCGCCCAATAACAATTCTTTCCGCAATGCCCAAAGTACTGAAAAAGATAGTCACAATTTTCCTAACATCTCATTTTAAAAACGTCATTATAAACGATCAGTATGGATTTTAAGTAGGCAAGTCTACTGCAATAAATATAATATCACTAGTAAATTATGCCCATAAGGAGGTACACGCCATATATACAGATACTGACTTTAGTAAGGCCTTCGACAAGGTAAATATAGAACTGTTAATTCAAAAACCATCTAATCTAGGGATTGGGGGTACGTTGCTGGAGTGGTTAGCTTCGTACTTAACGAATAGGAGTCACCAGGTGAGGATTAACGATCATTTATCAAACGTCTTCATACCTATCTCTGGCGTGCTTCAAGGCTCTCGACTTGGGCCCCTGTTGTTTAATTTGTATATTAATGATATTGCTGAATGTTTTCAATATTGTCACATACTGTTATTCGCTGATGATTTAAAAACCTATTCTAGAGTGACTGATTTCCAAGATTGTCAAAAAATCCAAAAAGATCTTGATTCTTTTACTCTATGGTGTAACGAGAATGACATGTCATTGAACGTTGATAAGTGTCATTTTATTAAATTTTCTAGGAAAATAAATGGAGTCATCAATGTCACGTATCAACTAAATTTAATAGCAAACGGAACTAAAAAGTAAAAAATAATTAAATATTAAGATTTTGTTCAACAGCGATAGATTGTAAAAAGCGTGGGGTGCTTTTTTACTATATTTTTATTATAATTCTACTTTTATCAATAGCTAGCAATAAAATATTTATGACAATTGATATCAAGCACCCCACGCTTTTTTACAATCTATCGCTGTTGAACAAAATCTTAATATTTAATTATTTTTTACTTTTTAGTTCGGTTTGCTATTAAAGCGTGTTTTTTTAGTTTTTTAAACTATAATTTTTTAAAACTTATTAAAAATCATTTAATTAACACGCTTTTTATTATTATATTTTGAGTTAGTTAGAATATACTTATTAATAACAGCGGCTCCTCCGGCAAAATCTCGAAATAGATTGGTCATTTTTTAAATTTGATTCTATCCTGATGATCCTGGCGAGGACATTAGGACAAAGTTATCAAATTGTTGTATTGTCATCGGTCCTTGGGAAGTATGCAAAGTTTCAGTTTAATCTGACGTTTTAAAGTGGGTGAGAATCACGTTCAAAGATTCCGTCACAAGCAAACAAACTAACAAACAAACACACATACAGATGAAGCTAATAAAAGCGTGTTAAAAAGTAACTAGGTTGCTTGAAAATAGAACAAATTACGAATTATACAGCATCACTTATTAATTTTTAGTACTATGATTTAAAAGCGGATGCAGCGTTTTATAACTAATGTGACTTTTTGTGATTTTATTCATAACTATTTTTGTTAAAAATATTTAGATTTGCAGTTTCATTAAAAAAATATATTATTTTTTAAAATAAATTTGCATTATTTTATAATGAATAACAAAATTGTCGCTATATCTGTTCATTTTGATAAATAAGGGCAGACAAATATTCATACATTTGTGTGTGTGTGTTTGTGGACGTCCTCTGAACAACCATTTAATGCCCATAGTTGATATCTCTTATGTACATAAAATGGACATTTATGAGACGTTCACTGGTTGTCCAAGTAGGAACATAAAATGTTCATACATTTACGTACATTAAATGAACGTCCATAGGACATATATTTAATGTCCATATGAAATGGACATTTACGGGACGTCCATTTATTCTCTACTGACGTTTCTTCAGTAAATGGTCCTTTATGGGACGTCCACTGGTTGTCCAAGCAGGAACATAAAATGTTTCTACATTTATGTACATTAAATGGACGTCCATTTATAGCCCATAGCGGACATCTTTTCTTCCATATCAATCGACGTTTGGACAATAAATGGACTTTTATCGGATGTTCACTAGATGTCCCGTGCTATTAGGGTAATGGCGATGATGTGACTTATAATCATAATTTTATTAGCTTAGTAGGTAAATCATTAATACTTATGTAACGTATAGCAATCGCCAGAAACTGTCAGTCCCAAAAAGCCGTGCGTCACTCATACATTATTAGTATAGATATCCAAGCGACACCGCTCACCTATGTTGCAATTTGTGAATTTTGTATGTTTAGGAGAGGGACAGTTAGAAGTGATCTCTTGCACGGATTTATCGTAAATAGCGATTGACGAAACTGGTTCAAGGGTTCAAGCTCTATATAAGGTAGCTTAAAAGATTAATTATCATATAAACTGTCGCTTTTGAGCGAAGTAATGTACCTTAAAAAACAAACTAACACAATTTATTTCACAGTAAAATTAATTATGGAAAAATAATGTATAGCTCTTTAAAAAATTAATAATTATAAAAAACCTGCTCTTACTTTCAGCAAAATGTAAATCAAAACCGAGATTAAAACAGTACAAAATTATCTCATACGATTGGATTGTAGATATAAGTACATAAAATATAACAATCACAAAACGAACACTGACTATATTCATATTATTAACTACACGAAAATCTGTAGATTTATAACTTAATTAACTGCTTTTTAAATAATATGGGTCCATATTAATTACTAAAACCCGTTCTTGTGTATATTCCGTCGCCACGTGTTAAGTTCATTTTCCAATTTTGTGAAATGATTACTCATTTTTTAACTTTTACACAGAACACTTATTTATGTTACAAATGTTAATAAAACATACTTAACTTCAATGAACAACGGCAATCCATATGTGGCTCTCGCTGGTGGCAACAAACGTGAGTCCAACCCAATGTAGACGTAGTTGGCCCAAAGAATTTATATATTCTTTGAGTTGGCCTGGTGGTGCGTTTCTCTGACACTAATCAATCAATCATTAATGTTTTAATAAAGGAGGCAAAAAACAATCAGTTAATGTTTAAATTCTTTATTAAGTTAGTGCGCAAACATAGAAGCTGAATTATGTTTATGTAACTAAGTGCTGATTTTAACATGCCTTGCTTCATAAAAAAATTTAAATTCTATACTTCTGATTTATAGGTAACACATACTATTTCTAGACCTAAATAAAATATTACATAAAGAGTGTGTTATGCATACAATAATTAACTTTGATGTATAAACTATGTAAATGTAAATAACGTGTACTGACATAAATTTACCATGACAGTTTTTAAAATATAAGTATTCTAAATTCTATTTCAAACAATATACACTAATTCTAAACCAATTTTTATATTATTTATAGTAATGTGCGATATCTTAGAAAACAGTATTGTAATCAATCTTGAATTTTGAGGGAAACTCATAGTCGAGGTCAGGAGTCAGAAGGGGTACCTTTTTTTGCCAGAGCGCCAATCTAGAGACTCCCCCCCCGTTTTCGAGGTCGCTGAACACGATGGTGGGGGTCCCACAATTTTTTTTCCTCGGCGACACCCTCAAATTGGCCAAAAACCACCCCCAAAGTGACCTTTTCCGTTTATTTTCCCCAGTTTTTCGACTAACTGTTATTCCCTCGAGTAGAACGGAAGGTCCCTCGAGGGATTTGTCCTCAGCCACCCCTACACCAGGCTTCCACCCCTCTAGGGGGTTGGAAAACTGATATTTTTTTTGTGGAAAAATAATTGATATTTTACAGGAGGTGTTTTTGTGAGGAAGGTGGCAGGTGACCAGGGTTGTGTAACCATCTCCGGGGGTTGTTTTTACCCTTCAGAGAGGTGGAAAAAATTTTTTTGGGGAAAAAATAATATTTTGTAGGAAGCGTTTCATTGAGGACTCCTGACCTCGACTATCAAGAAAGAGACAAAGGGCAAAGATTTTTAGGTAAAATTTTCAAAATTTGTAACAAATTTTCATACTGACAATCATCCTTTATGCTGAAGGGACCCAGGGTTGGTTAATCAGTGATTCGTGGTTCATTAATCCTTATATATACTATTTACTGAGTACAAGCCCCAAAGTAACAAATAGGTGTTAAATTTTTAAATAAATCTATTTGTACCAGTCGACGGTTCACGTAACAAATTATTGAATGGGAGTTAGAAGCGAAATTTCACGAGGTTCCTCACACTTGCCATGTGTAATATGGGGAAAAATATCGATTTATCTCGCTTCCTGTTGGTTGCAGGATAAAAAGTGTAAGAACAAAAATTATAGAGCCCAAAATTTGCAACATCTTTTATCTGGAGCCAAACTCTCTGTAGTTAGTACCCAAAATGATAAAGGGCGCCAAAATCTCCAAAAATTAGTTTCCGTATTTGGACCTTCAAAAATTGATTTAAACTGAAAAATTGCATAAAACTTGTAGCTCTAGAAAAAATCTATTAAAAATATATAATATATCGTTTATAACTTTTGTCAGCAGTCTCTGAGTTACAGCTACTAAAATTTCGATACGCAATATATTGATTTTTCTGTGAGTCATCGACCGCTAGATGCGTGTTGACTAGCTCTTGGGCTCAGAAAGATATTAAAATTCTAAAACACAGTGCAAATCAGAATTCTGCGAGGCCTACAAATCATAAACATGGACCGTACCTACCCGCTTTGATGACTTAATTGCTCCATCATTTGCCAAAACTGCGAAGGCGAAAATTATGACATCAAAGCAGAAGTACATCGAATCGAAAGAAAAATGAAGATTTTGTACGAGGAATTGCCATCGCAAGTCGTAGGGAGATTTATGGAGCAAGGGGTGACAGAATCAATCGGCGCAGAAGAAAAATATATCTTGCAACCAGAAGAAATCATGTCCGAGGCAGAAGATAGTGCTTTTGCTGAAGATATAAATGAGGAAGAAGAAACGTGCAGTATAATACAATATTCCTCTCACTTTACATTAGGTTCCTATAAAACTTTCCGTTAAACGCGCATTGTCGATATACAAAATTTATCACATTTTCTTGATCAAATTATCGCGTATTAAACCATTTAATTTTTTGCTAAGATAAAAATCTTAAAGGTTTTTTTACATTGTACTATTTCAAAGAAGAGTCGCTTCCTCCCGAAAATGTTCAGTTTCACGTTGTCATTTCAAAACTAATTGTATCTATCTCGCCGTTAACCGAGATGAATAAAATCCAACTTCTGTACAACATGGCACAGAAAGTAAATATGAAATACATGTTAATGTGTTGCATTACATCAAAAGCATGAAGTGCGGAAAAAATATTTTTTCGGGATACATTTTTAACCTCTCCACAATAAAATTGTGAGAGGTTACTAAAATTGGTTCAAAAACGAAAATTGAGATAACATCAAATCTTTACGTTTTGAGGTCCTAGGAACCCAAAAAAGTGGTTTTTGAAAAATGTCTGTGTGTGTGTATGTGTGTATGTATGTGTATATATGTGTTAGCACGATAGCGCCGAAACTACTGAACGGATTTGAATGAAATTTTGCGTGTGCGTTTCTTTAGTGTCCCAGAAGATCTGAAAAGGTTTTGGTTGAGATCGGATTACGTTTAGTGCCATTTTGACGCAATAAGTTGTTTATTTTATGTTTACTTTCAATTTGCAATGGAACCATTGAAAAGCAGTTAAAATTCTGATTTCAACGATATATCACACTTCCACCCTTTCGATTTGGTTTCCGTGAAAAAAATTAAAGACAAACCAAATATGGCATAGATCGCATTTCGCATGACATGATCGATGCGCGTAGCGGTTACATCGTGAAACTCGTCACATCACGTGTCAATTCACGTGTGAGGGTTTCTTCACTGCTCTAGAAGTAGAGCGGATTACGTTTAGTGCCGTTTTTAAATATATATACAGACAAATCGAAGAATTAAACTACAAATATTCCTCTAAAATCTAGTAAAATTACTGAAATGCTAATGTTTGATTTAACAAAGACAGCCGCGAGCGATCGTATTGCAATGAGCAAATTTTGATGATTGTCATTGTCATCGTTTGTCATCCGATAACGTTGGTGTCATGTCATGTTAATAAGATTTCGGCACATTTGTAACTTTTAGTGGATTGTCACAAACTTTAAAGGTAGATGTAACAATATCAATATCATATGCTTTCTGTACCTTCGTTGGTGAATTTATTATAGATTATCACTTTACCAATTTTCAGTTTGTTGCTTTACAAATTTGTAGTATTTAGGATAACTAGACTTTCTTAATCGTTCAAGTGATGTTAAAGTTGTTAATATCCTAATAGTATATTATTCAACGAACGATAATGTAGGTAATAGCTCGCATAGATGATTGTAAATTCATTAAGTTGAGGGTTTTTTAGTGCCCCAGGAGATCTGAAAAGGTTTTGGATGAGATCGGATTACGTTTAGTGCCGTTTTGTTACACAATTTAATGCTCTTTTCGGCTTCAAAGATCCACCGAGTGGGGAGGTTCCAGCCGCTTCCAGTAGCTGCCGATTTTTTTTTATGTATTTGACGTTTATCTCTATACAATTTTTTTTTTACAACATTATGACGAACAACGAGAAATTCGCCTTTTTTGACAAAACTTTATTAGAAAATTATTTAAACAGTTCATTTCGGAATTTTTCATTATTAACCAGAGACTTCATACATTTTCTATAATTTAAAAATAACTTCCAAGAACTCATCGTGAAACCATTCGAAATTATGAATTTTTCAAGAAAAATGTGCGTAAATTTTTAATGGGGAAAATATAAAAAAATAATCCGAATTTAGGGAAACTAAACACACATCTCTGTCACATTGGCAAGTACTTTCGATGCATACCATTTGTTACTATTACTATTACACACAATGTTTGTCCTGACTGCGGTCGACATGTGCTCTCCCGAATTGGCCTCTATAGCCATAGTCGTCTGCACCGTAGATGAATGGGAATTACAATAGACTACACCTTTTACTTGTTTTTTATTGTACACAATCTATCGACTGTAACATTTTTATACTCGGACTCGAGTAACGGCTAATAAAAAAAATAAAAATAAAAAAAAACTATTACACAAATATCCTGTGATAAGTTCAGAAATTTCACCCATTTTTTAATGCATATCGAACTTTTATTCGTTGTAACTCAGATTGTTGAGAAAAGTTATGAACAATATATGTTTTAATAGATTTTTTCGAGATCTACAATTTCGTGACATTGATAAAAATAATGACCTAATACTCGACCTAGAGATCACAGATGTGCCCGACCCCATTAAAAATTTCATTATTAATTATATATATACATGTCATTTTTTTGTATTTTATTTATATCATTTATGCTATTTTATATCATTGTACATAATTTCCCGGCACGTTACAAGTTGCCTTGGCAACGAAACGAGACGGTAGGCCGATGTCATGCCAGAAGATAGAGATACAAAAATTACTGTTACTGCGGTAGATCGCTGCTCTTCTGTTGAACAAGCTTGGTGTATTTTTATATTCCCAATTGGTTACGATTATCTATTCATTCTATTTGAGTCATACACTTAGGTTTAAATATGCAGGAAACTTATACAAAAGTGAAAAACTGCTTAAAAATTTATATATACAAATTTAAAAATGCACCGATTCATTCTTAAAAATAGAATTATGAGTAGTATATACAATGAAAATATTTACAGTATTTACATTATTTAAAGTTTTATAATCAATGCTTTATTAGTAACCTTCAGAACTTTGCCAAATTTTCTGTAGTTAAGCTATTGTTACCTTTCATAATATAACGGTAGGTTTTGATATATGAATTTATGTGTATGGGGCACATTGTAGTGAAATCTTATATGTGTTATGTGTTTTGTTAATTCAGAATTTTGAACTATAAATTTAAAAAAACTTTTGAGCGGTTTCATTTATAAACTCTCTAATGGTTGGTATATTGTGTTCTCTATGGAACATTGCGACAGGCGTGTAACGATATAAGGATTTTATTGTGTCCTCTGAAGACTGTTACATTGCGCGTCTGAAATGGTATTCCATGACATGCATGCATACGTGAGGATTGGTTTTAAGATTATTTTATAGATACATAATTTGTAATCTTTAGTTCATTTGCTCCTTTTGTTGACTAACGCATAAATTATGTACTATTTATTACTCTTGTTATGTGGGGTCCAAAGCGCAGTCTCGTATCCAAGGTTACCCCTAGATACTTGACCGCGCTCTTTCCCCCTATAACTTCCTTGTTAATTTTAAGTTTCTTAAAAATTTTATTGTTATTGAACTTTCTGTGCAATAATTTCCGTCTTATCAGAATTTATTTGTGTATCTTCCACTCATCATAAAATTTAAGCAATTCATCTAAATGGTATCTAATTTTTTGTACTGCAGTTTCTGCATAAAATGAGCGTGCATAGATAGCAGTATCGTCTACATACAATAAAATATTTGTCGAATTGTGAGTCGGTGTATCCGACAGGTTACAGGTTGTATAACATGGGCGACAATATTGCCCCTTGTGGAACACCGGCAGACATTCTTTTAAATTAGAATAGCTATTATTTATGTTAACTGTAATGTGCTTGTCAAATACGTAACTTTTAAACTAACAATACAAAATAATCGGGAAGATTCCAGATAAAAGTTAATTTATATATTAGGCCATTCAGCCAGACAGAATCGTACGCCTTGGCTACATCTATGAGCAGCAAAGCATTGAATTGTTTTTTATTATAGGCCAACATGGTATCCTGCACTACTTTACTTATTGCGAGGATGGTGCTGTGGCCCTCTCGAAACTCAAATTATATGTGTGGTAGAATTTTATTCTTGTTTATGAATTTATTAATCAATGTTAAAATAATTTTGTCTGCAACCTTAAAGAGGGTGTTTAGGAGAAAAATAGGGCGGTAACGGGAAGGGAGATGTGGAAGTTTATTGGGTTTGAGGAGTGGGATGATAATTGCAGTTGCCGGATAGTGTTGGAGTTTAATTATCGCATTAATGGTGTACATTAGTTGTACAATCGCTTGTCGCGGTAAGTTTTTAAGCAATAAATTATGGATTCCATCTATACCGGGAGCTTTTTGGTTTGGAAAGGTTTTAATTATCTTTTTAGTTTCCGTGGGGTTCGTTAATATTTTTCGGGATTTATTTTGAGGGATAGGAACCTGTCTTGTATCGTATGTGTGGCGTCTGTAATTTTGTCGTGTTGTGCTGTTTTGTTAGGGGTCGTCGTGTTTGTCATTTGTAGGTGTTTGGCAAATACCTCCTCCTTGTCCAGTCAGAGTAATAGGGTACTCCGTCCCGAACAAAGGTGGGCATTTGCATGTATGGTCTCTTTAAAAGTTTAGTCGTTCGCCACAAAGAATTGCCCTGGCGCGACAAGGAGGCAATAATCTTGTCGTTCCAGGCCTCTTCTCTATGGCTTGTCAGTCTAGTTTTAATCGTGTCGAATGGAAGAGAATTAGGGATAATGGGATGTAAAATTTTTTTAATTATATCAATGTCTAAAATAGTGGGGGACATCCTGTTGGCTGGATAATGTATAGGCGTGTCTGGGGCTACGAGTGCTATATTTTCCTGATATGAAAAATGCAATAGTGTATTACCATTAGTATTATTGAGGGAGTTGAACTAAGACGTATGTCTTGCTTTCAAATCTCGCGCAACAATTACAACATTGTGATTAAATAATTCTGAAAGTTTATCAACCAAAATTTTGTGGCATGGGGAGATATAAACCCCCCCAATGACTGTGCCATCTTGCAATTTTATAAAAATGTTATCAATTAAACTATTAATCGATGGGAGAGGGAGAAATGGTATGTTCTTTTTAATGAACATGACCACGCCTCTCACTCGATTATAGGTTCGTTTTTTATCTGAGTAGTTAGAATGTATTGAAAAGTTTCTGTGATTTTATTATACAATCCGTTCGCATTCCACAATTTTAAGCATTAATGCCCTGAATTTTATAGGCGGGAAGGATATTTTTGGCAAAATCCTGAAGTATTAAAATTATTTGCATCGAATCTGATACATCCAATCCGTTACCTACAGAGAGTAAGTTCTTATGGTACGAACGGTCCTTCTATTTGTCGCACCGATAGTGTCCCGCCGTTACTGGGTTCCCATATCAGGAGATCGGAACAATGTTGACAAGTATAAAGTGTTGTATGTTCGGTCATAAACTCATACAGACATCAGGTGGTCGGTTTTGGATAGAGACACACGAACAGCTATCCTCAAACATACATGATGATGGACATTTCATTACGTAAACGCACTATGTATTGTTTTCTTCTGAATTAGGATTAGATTTGCTTAGTATTAAATGTAGTGTTTGCCACTGAACCCATCTGTGTCACTTCAAACATGTCAGTAATACCTTAGAGAATTAACAAAAAATGAAAGTCAGGGAAAGAGAATAAAATTAGATAAATTTTTAACCCCAATTTAAAGGTAGTTAAAGGGGCACAACAGGGCAACATCGAGATATGCGTACTGTGCTAACAGGAAAGTTTTAACTCTTCTTCTGCATCTGTTGGGATTGAAAATTGCTTTCGGCAACAGCACGATAACTCCAAATTAAATTGGTAAGGTCATGAGTGCCATTGCTAAAAGACTAAAGGAATTCCGCCGACTGTCTCCTCTTGTTGTTCGCTATTTGATGATAGTTCTTTGCTGTCTTATACTCGTATAGGAACAAAAGGAATAATAATTTTTATTTTATATTTTCAAGTTTTCAACATAACCTTAGTAAATAAAACTTCATTTTAGTTTCGTTCATATCAACTAATTTAAGATTTTCCCTAGCCTACACTAATTTGAATAGTGTGTACGATTCTCATTATTGAGCACTTGCTATGTCTAATTGAAATATGAGCGTTGCGTGCGTATTTTTCTTGAATAGATAGGTATAAGATTTTCTTTAAACAGTTTCCTTTAAGTTGAATTTTTCCCATAAAGACGTTGAAGTACTGCAAAGTAGGAGTAAGATGATCTCAATATCTGAAAAGAAGAAGGTTAACTTATCAAGTACCTATCAATCTTACAGAAACTCCGTTTTAAATTATTAAGTACCTATTCAAGGGTTATCTTCATATGTAGCTTAAACAACCAAAAACTGATATTAAATGTATGCATTTATTCTACTATTAAAGTAACTTTACTACTCCTAGAATAATACTGAATAACTAAATCCATAGCTCTGTCAAACATATGTCTAGTTAAAAAACTCGACTCGTTTTTGACAGACAACTACTTTTTGGGTTTTCCAGTGGTACTAAAATATTATAGCTTATTTAAACAGTCAATAGGAAACATTAATTTTTAAAATCTTTGACTCAACAAACTTAACCTAAACGTTAGACCAGGTGTCAGGGTTTTTTTTGTTATAAAAATTCCTAAAGAAGCTTTTTTTTCTATCGCTTCTTTTTATGTTTAGAAAGAGATTGAAAATGCCCCCTCCAATTTGGTCCGGAACATATTGTTTAAGCAATTGAAGGGGGAAATTTTAGCATTTTTTAAAATATTTCCGAAAATATCAATAATAGTACAAAAAGTCAAGAATAGAAATTTATTCTCCACTAAATTCTACATAAAAAAGGTCTCTACATTTTTTTCGATTGGTGTAATAGTTTTGAAGATAAAACTGTGGGAAGCATCAGCGTAAGAGAGCAAAAAGTTGAAATTATTATGAATGTTTAGTAGTTAAAGAATTTAAGACACGAATTCTGGTGAAATAATGGAAATGATTGTTTATTCAAGATTATGCTACATATTATATTTATTGTTATTCATGCAACCATTCTCCTCCTTTTGCGTTTAGGTTGTTGTCCAAGATCGAGTTGCTTTGCTATGTCTGGTTCTCGGATTTCTTGATGTTCCTTGGTTCCTTCAATCTCTCCAATTTCAACGTTAAAAAACACCTCGAGAACGATGTCAATATGTTCATCAATGTCTTCTTCAATGTCAATTCTGAGTGCTTCGACATTGGAGCAAGTTTGACCTTCGCAATGGGAACAGATGATGGAACATTTCAGCCCATGTTTACAGCACCCGCAGTTTCTCCTTGCGTCCACCTCGACAACTGCAAGATATTGTTTTCAGCAATGCCGGTGGTGCAGCTTCTTTTTCAGTGGTTACTGGAAGTAAAGTTCAGAGTCCGCTTCCACCCCCATTCGGTTAGTTCCAAATCAATGTCTCCCCAACTTTGTATTTGATGGTACACTCTGTATGCATGCTGTTGTGCTGCTGCACGAGTAGCCCACACAACAAAATCATATGCAATGTACATACAGTGCATATCCATGTCTTGGATATGTATATCCACCTGATGGAGCAAGTATATTTAATGTATGTGTAATGGATATGAAATTGACATACATTCGCCGACTTTTATATCCATTTCATATCCATTAAATGTACATAAATATGTACAATGTACATTCATGAGACATGAAATGTACATCATATACGCAATGACATATTTTATGGATATACATTACATATTTTGTAATTAATGGATATGAAATTTACATACATTTTTTTTTCTTCACAATCGATTATATTTATATAATAATGTGACGCTATCCTTCGAGGCATGAAAGGATAGTCACATTATTATTGAATTTATAAATATACCATGGTCAATTAAAGTTCCTGAAAGTGTACATCATATAACTTTGTATAATCTATAACTGTCAAGGTAGTTTAGAGTGATGTATGCCAAGCGGAACTACTCACCAAGTGTATATCGTGTCCTAGGTTCAAATCCAAATAAAACAAGGAATATTTTAACATAAATATATTTTAAGCATATTTAACATCAACGGTCATTTATAAAAAATAATTAAAATCGTTATGTAACTCAGGTTCGTATTCATCGGCTGTAGTATCTTGAGGATTGATGTAAAATTTCCGGAATTTGTTTTTGAGAGAAAATTCCTGGGAAAAATTCTCGAATATTTTCCCGCATATTTTCCCTGAATAAATAATAATAATAATAATGCCAATTTTATTAATCCTAAATGTATTATTAAAGTATTATATGTTATTAAAGTAAATGTATTAATAAAGTTATTATTAAAAACATTTGATTTTAAATGTTTTATTACAATAATAAAAAAGATACATAATATTCTATGTTATGTAAATTAACAAAAAAAAATAAACGTAAATAAAAAATAATGCTACGTATTAACATATTATCAATAGATGGTAAAGAACGAACGTTGAATGAATTTTTAGCCACTGCTTTTTTTATACTAAGTACATAAAATAGAACACTTACGTTTAAAGCTCAACACCTCACAATTCCCGCGCAAGCGTACAGCCGTTGAACTTTATAGGAAACTGGAACGGGAGTCAACGCTTTGTGCAAATCGCCTAGCCTCGCCGGTGCGGCGTACGGATAACTGCAATTATAAAATCGCATAATGTGTAAACAAGAAGTGTCGATAGCAGCGTGGCACGCGAGGGGAGTCGGGCTCCTTCGCACGGTTCTATCTTCAAAACTATTACACCAATTGAAAAAAATGTCCTTTTTTATGTATAATTTAGTGGAGAATAAATTTCATTCTTCATTTTTTGCCCTATTATTGATATTTTCGGAGAGGAGCTCTCGTGCCAGTAATCCCACACCACTTGCAGACTGCAGTTTCGAGCTGTTGGCTCTCATCATTGCAAGGTAGGCATATGACGAACGACACGAAGATCCCTTGACTATTTGGTACATCTCGGTATCGTTAAGCGACATGCAAAATAGTCAGCAGACGCCATCTAGCGGTCCAGTGTCTGCTGCAATCGAAAAATAGAGAGCTCCATTAAGTGGATCAGTCTTTCGGCTGGTGGTTGTTGCAATCGAAGCATTTAGCGTTTTGTTGGTAATATGCGATTATTACACTTAACGCGCCAGGCTCGTAACTTGTAATTCAGCGCTCGGCGGTGCACATAGCCCGGAGAGTAGCTGGAAGAGATTGAACAAAAATTAAAGTACATACTTTTGGAATTGTTTCTTGTAGAGTATATATTCAAAATACATTGACTAACATAAAATTAACTGATTTGATACCTGATATCGAGTAATTGGTTCAATTACATATTTTTTGGGGTGCTTGAAGTTTTGTAACCGAACTGTAAGCCACTACTTGGAAACGTAAGACAATTCTGGTTTCTGGCGCCCTGAGCTGCTCGTTGCAATTATATTGAGTAGTTATAAATAACCGCATGGCCAGCTCCGGCGGTAAGTAAGCCAATGTTTCTCTCAACAACTTGTACACAACACCATCGAGGGATTAGGTTAGGACCTAATATATACCCTCTTAAAATTTTAGTAGAGTGGCATACTTACTGTCACTAACGTTTGAATATTTAATATAAAGAAATTCCCTGCTCTGATCCTTGCAGGTCTTTTTGCTCTTTCCATAATAATCATCAAAGTTTTTTGTATTTTTAAACTACAGTGATTCCATTTAACTTTATAACAGGCTTCTGTAATTTTATTACTCTAAAACAATTTTTTGTAAGAATGTTTATGATATGTGGGTTTTTGAACTTATTACACTTTCCATAATCATGTGGCCATACCAGCAATACATTGCAATCTGACACATCATGCAAGAGAAATATACCACAAGTAAGATAAACTGCATACTGTCCAATGATATCTAAAATATTATTGACATCATCATGACATTTTCATATAATATATGTGACCATACTATTAGCATTTGGAATCCAGTAAGGCAAATAACGATGACACTGCAGAAGAATTGCACAAAAATTCCATTTGAAAATGTATTTTCGACTTGTGACACGAAACTAGAATTAAGAAATAAAAGTCAATAAAAATTTAAATTCATCAGAATCATTCTCAGGATATTCCTAGGATATCTTTCGCGCTCGTTAAGGATATCTGCAGATGTCCTAAAACTGCCGTTTAACATCCCATATACAGCCAAATTAGACAGCCCGGGATATCCTCAATACTTTTCAGGATTGTTTATTTGTGACACATGTGAGTCATAATTAGAATACTTTTTTTTATACATTTATTTAACGTCGGCCTATTTCCGCTACTGAGGCCTAACACCGACGCCTGTAGACGATCTACCCCCAACCAGGAATTTTGCCGAACCTCTTCCCTTAAGAAGAGTAGGGATATTTTACTTGCCTAACATTTAATAGACAAGGGACCGACGGCTTTACATCCCCTCCGAAGGATGGTATATCTCCTATACAACCCTCGCCTAAGGTTGTATAACTTCCGCGCATACACTGATATACAAGCCGCTGGAAGATGTGTGAGGCGAGGACGCGGTTTCCGTTGGAATGGTCACCCATCCAAGTACTAACTGTAGACAACTGTAGAATACTTTGGGAATACATGAAACTGTTGATTTTAGGATACAATAATTGGGATATAATTATCTCGTGGGTAGGTATATAATGCGTCCCACTTGAGCATATCATCTTTATAACATTTTTAGTCTTTATCCGATTTGTGCCAAATTTTTCACTATTTTACTCTTCTCTACTACTCTACTATTCACACTAGAAACTATTCAACTTGGAGTAACACATCTTCAAATGAGTATTTCAATAAATGTTTGAATGCGAGGAAATCCTATTGGGCAGTAAAATAAATAAATAGGCAAGTAACGCTTGTGCAGTTATTAAATCAGAATCAATCGATAAATAATTTTTAAGTACTTACGCCGTAAATAATATGCTCGGTCTGTTATATATGACACGTATAATTTTTAAAATATAGGCAGTTAGTAAAATAAAAACTAGCAGAGGATACTAAAAAAAATTAAGAACTGTTTAAACCCAAATAGTCTTTTGGTGGTATTTTTTCTTCAGACTTTTTAAGTGTTTCGTTATTGATTAAAGTATGTAGCAGTATTTTTATATTATTTTTTTATACATTTCATGTGAAATAAAAAAAAACATGCACTAGGAAAATTTTACCTAACTACTACTACTTTACCTACCTATTTTAACCTAACTGCCCATTCAGGCAAGTAACTGCTCTTTCAAACATTCACCGCTCAATTAATAATTGAACTGGACATTTAGTAAATGTACCTCTCCCGTAAGTTTCGACGACAGTGTGCATCGAGAGGTGACCGAGTGCAGACGTACCGAGCCAAGAAAGTGCACAGTGAAGTGGCAGCCCCACAGTTAGTGTCGTCGTCGACAGTTCTAAGAAGAGGAAGTACACACGTCTTTTTCAAGACGGTGTACTAAAAAGATAAATAAAGTCTCCCTCCCTTGGAGACACCATTTTTACTGTTACTAACCATAACTTTTCCCAATAATATTATAAGTATTCCCTTGCAGGACACCCACAGCGACGTTACCGTGGAGGACGGTAGCATGGATTACAGTGAAGACGAAACATCCCAGAGCGGTAGCTCCCGAGGGGATACCCCAACCCCAAGGGATGACAGAAGGGACGATAAAGAGACGATAAAACGTCTCACAGAGGAAAACAAAACCCTCAGAAAGAAAATAGAGGAGCTCACCGAGAGGTTGGAGCTAATGCAGAGGGAGCAAAAGTCCCAGCACGAAGAACTTCTGCGTGCGATTCGAGGAGAATCGCAAACGCGGAAGCGGAAAAACCCACCCGCCACTAATATGGACTCCGACGAAGAGGCCCCTAAGGCGGCAAAGAAGGTGGCTGAAGAGCCCCTCAAGTGCCCCCCAGAGCCATCCAGACGAAGCAGATCGGGATCTAGAGCTCCCCAGCAGGAGGCTAACGTCCCCAGACAAAACGCCAGGACAGAGGAGACTGAGGCCCCTCAAACAAAAACAAGAAGCCAGCGCATACCGCCGGTAGTGCTGAGAAACAAGGAGACATGGACAACGGTGAGCCGTCGTCTAACCGAAACCGGCATTAACTTTAGCAAGGCTAAAGTTACCGCGGAGGGAATCTCCATCGAGCCCGCGACATCCGAAGATTATCGCAAGATGACTAGGATGTTCGCAAACGAGAAAAGGGAGTACCACACGTACACCCTGCCAGAGGAACGGCTGCTACGTGTAGTCATCAGGGGGATCCCGAGCGGCGTTACTTGTACAGAGGTGGCAGAAGACCTCCAAGACCAAGGTTTCGCACCTACCGCAGTGCAACGGATGACGTCCAGACGGACGAAACAGGAGGTGCCACTCGTACTTGTCCTAGTCCCACAGGACCAGGACAAGATACTCCAAGTCACGAGGTGCTGCTCTCTAGTCGTAAGGACAGAGAGACAGAGAGCCAAGGTAGCGGCATCCCAATGCCACCGCTGCCAGCGTTTCGGCCACGGACAATCCAGGTGTACCGCGCAGCCGAAATGCGTGAAGTGCGGCGAGGCACACCGGACGACTGACTGCAAGAAGAAGACAGACGAACCGGCCAAGTGTGCGAACTGCCAAGGGGCCCACCCGGCCAGCTACAAGGGGTGTCCAAAATACCCCAAGCAATCAGCCAGCGCCACTCAAAGGCCGGTACAGAGGCCGACGACGACTTCAATAAAGAAGGGCGGCGTAGCGCCAGGCACTAGCTACGCAAAAGTAGCCCAGAGCAAGGCAGGACAGAACACCGTCCCTGCCTCAAAACAACAAGCATCGCCAGAGGCCAAAAACCTCACAGCGGTGCTAGCACAGATGCAACAAATGTGCTCAGCGATGAGTGCATTTTTTGCTCAAATGCCAAACTTTACTAATCTGTAATGCCTTTACAGATTAAACCGGAATTCCTGCAGATGGCGGCCTGGAATGTAAACGGCCTGCAACAAAGGAGACTTGAAGTCGAAGAGCTCCTGACCAGGCACGATATAGACGTCATGGCACTGCAGGAAACCAAGATGACCCCGGCCAAGGAGATCAACTTCCCAGGATACCACACGTACAGGATGGACTAGGTAAACATACCTCGGCGACCCGCAAGAGGAGTGGCTCTACTCGTTAAAAAGACCATAGCCCACCATCCGACGGTACTACCTGAGCTAGAAAATATTAATGCCACTGCCGTAGTAGTGTCCACAGCACGAAACGGCGACGTCCAAGTGGTTTCATGTTACCAGCCACCCCACAGCACGCTAACCGAGAGGGATCTGGACGCAATTCTACCCGCTAGGACACAGGTCGTCGCAATTGGCGATTTTAACGCCAAATCCCAGCAATGGAACAACGGCGTAACCAACACTCGAGGACGAGAACTGCTGCGGTTCCTGGGACAGCACGCCGGCGAACTGCTGGTGGTAGGACCAGTCCAGCCCACCTTTGACAACTGTAGAAACAGGCCAGACGTACTGGACATAGCCATCCTAAAGGAGATGACCCTTGAAGCGGAGATCTCCACCAGAACGGAGGGATCTACCGAGCACAACTCGATCTTCCTAACTCTAGGAGGACAGGCGGGTGACGACAACGCTACCTTCACGAAGCGACGAACGGACTGGGAATCGTACCGGCTGCACCTGCAGCAGTACATTGCACAAATTCCCAGGCTAGATACCGTGGGGGACGTTGAGAGGGCCGCCATTACCCTAGAGGAGCAGATCCTGGGAGCAATAAGGGCCAGCACGACAGAAACAGAAGTAAGAAGACACCCAGCACCGATGGCGAGGACGAGGCTCCCCGCCGACAGAAGGGAGTATAACGTCCTCAGCCGAAGAGTGAAAGCCGCCCTCCAAGAACACCGTCAGGAGGGGTGGCAACGCCACCTTGAGTCACTCGATCCACAGGACAGAAGTATGTGGAATACCAAACGTGCCCTGCGAAACCGGAGGAAACCTATACCCCCGATTCACGGAGAGCGAGGGATCGTCTACACTAACCAGGAAAAAGCCGAGGCGTTTGCCGACAGCTTAGAACTGCAGTGTAGAGAGAACGAGCTCGATGACGAGGACGAGGACTGGGTGGACGATGTCGAGCGCAGAGTGCGTAGGATCCACCGTCTGCCTGATGACGACCACATCCGCCCGACTACCCCCGAGGAAGTCAAGGAAATCCTTAGGAGCCTAAAGCCGAGAAAGGCTCCGGGATGTGACAAGATAGGAAACATCGCTCTCAAAAAGCTACCCAGGAAAGGAGTAGCGGCGCTAGTCAACATCGTAAACGCGATGTTAAGGTTACGGCATTTTCCAGCCAGGTGGAAAAAGGCCGACGTCATTATGATCCCTAAACCAGGGAAAGAACTAATTTTCCCGTCTTCTTACAGGCCCATCAGCCTCCTCCCAGCCATGAGCAAGGTTGCAGAACGGGTCATCTTGAAGAGGCTCACAGAAAAGACAGAAGAGCTGAATATCATCCCGGATGAACAGTTCGCGTACCGAACAGGACATTCCACCGAACTCCAAGTACTTCGCCTCACCGAGGAGATTACTAAGGGGTTCAACCAGCGGCAAGTCACCGCGGCGCTGTTCCTAGATGTTGCCAAAGCGTTCGACAGGGTCTGGCACGACGGCCTCCTAGCTAAAATGATGAGTATGGGTTACCCCATCGAACTCGTCAAACTAGTGAGGTCCTACCTGCACCGCAGACAGCTAAGGGTCAAAATCTCGGACCAACTCTCCACTTACAGGACCGTGGAAGCGGGAGTCCCGCAAGGTTCGGTGCTGTCACCGCACCTGTTCGCTATCTACACCTCAGACCTCCCCAGGACCGACCACACAGCCCTGGCCCTGTATGCAGACGACACAGCAATAATTGCCAGATCCTGGAAAGCCAGGAACGCAACCAGAAAACTCCAGGAAATGGCCACACTCCTGGAAGAATGGTGCACGAAGTGGAAAGTCGCCGTCAACGCCGACAAAAGCCAAGCCATACTCTTCAGACGAGTGCGGAAAGAAATTCCCACAGGACGCGTCTCCATGAACGGCGAGGACATCCAATGGCACGACACCGTCAAATACCTTGGCGTGGTCATGGATAAAAGCCTAACGTGGAGACAGAACACGGACGCTATTACAGCCAAGGCGCGGCGCACAAGAGCCCTCATCTACCCGATGATGGGAAACGGTAGCCGTCTCAACCTGAGGAATAAGCTCACGCTTATCAAAACCCTCATCAGGCTGACGTACGCCTCGGTAGCGTGGGGTTACCAGGCAAAGTCCTACATGAAGAAAATCCAGGCAGTGGAAAACATCGCCCTCAGGACGGCGGTTGACGCACCATGGTACGTGAGAAACGCAGACATCGTCAGAGACCTGGAGTGCACCACGGTCACTGAAGTCATCCGGGAACGAGCAAAGAAGCTGTACGCCCAAGCAGAGGAGCACGGGAACCCGCTAATCAGACAGGCCACTGATTACGACCCTGCCGACGCCCCGAGGCACAAACGGCCGAGGGTACAGCTTCTGGACAACGGGTGAGTATAACTTATATTTCCCGCTAACCGATCTGTTTCAGATACCCCAGGACGGACCACCACTACCAGAGACATGACGTTTTTCTACCCAAACCCAACCTCCTTGCGGGCGTCGGACAACATACCGTCCAACGCCCGTTGTCCTACCTGCTCCGTGGAGTCCGAAAGTGCTAAAAAAGCACTTAGGGTCTCCACACTCCCGAGCTACACAGCTCATATCCTTACCTTTCCGATGATCCGGGGTAGGACACACCATTACTGTGTCCTACGTACCGGCAGTCAATCCCAGCCAAAACTTCCTAAAACCCAACTAGACCGATGACTACCCACGGGGGTAACAAGCTGGCGAAGAAAGAAAATATCAAGACAAGAAGAGCGCCAGAAGAGACCTCTGCCAGCGAGGTTGAAGAGCCAGGACCAGGGGAGGTCCGCAGAAAATACCACGACACATCTCGCATTTGCGGGCTGGGTCTGGTAGAAGTAAGCGGGCCCACCTATCACGAAGGCCGGTCCAGGTCTACAGAGATAATCTAGGAGCAAAGAGTAGTAGTCCTACTCGGCCCTAGTTATCGAGACCGTCATCAAGCCAATGGATATTGGCGCGTGAGTTTCGTACTGTGCTTAAGATTAAATAACCGACCAAATTATTTTATATGACTGGCCACGTTTTACTGCCACAATTAATTAATTACTGTAAAAAAAAATTGTACTGCCGGATCCTCCCAAATAATTACTTTCATCTTTTAAATTGGTTAGTTAAACTTTGGATTTAAGCTCGTTGGGACTTTTTTTCTTATTTATTTTGGTATTGGATGTGGCTTCGGATTTGAATGAAGTGAATAGTTTTTTGCCCTAATGTGTTCTATCTTTGAGACAAATTTGGTTCAATTCGATAAAAATTAAAATGTATAAAATGCTACACTCTTAAATGGAACCCGCTGTACATATGTGAATAAGACGCAAGATTATATAGTACCAAAATATATTTACATTAATAGAAAAATTATGTAAAAATAAAAATTCTATTCTTTCTTTCTCATTTCTACTCTTCTCTACTTCCAACAAATTGATTTCCATTTATTCCATCTGAAACAATACAATGTTCACAGCAGAATTAACCCATAATTAATGTTTGCTAAAGGCTTCCCATCACATGATTTATACACACTTTAAAATTGTAACGAAATATTTTCTACATTTTTTTCTCATGTGGTGACCCTCGTGTATCTTCGTTTATTATAAACATTTACATTAGATATGTTGTTGGATAGGTTAATAATTATAATATAAATTTTGTTTTAAACTCTGGTTGGCTGATGGTTTTGTGCTTTAATGCCATTAAAATAAAATAAAATAAATAATTCATCTTCATTTTATTAACATTTACTATGTATAACATTAATATTCTATTACCATCAGTCACACCGGGGATATAATGATCATCACATTAAGTTTGAAAACCTTTCTTATAACAATTTATGTTATTTATTCATTTACAATAGTTAAAAGCTTTTTTTGTTATGTTTTTATCATTTACCAATATCAAAAATAATTTCAATGTTAAAGATTTTACATTATAGATCCTTACCTGTTCAGAAGTTTAAGTACATATAGAAATCTAACTTGATAGCTTTTAATCTAACTTGATAGCTTTTAAACAGGCATAAAAATTCAATTAGTGAACTTCTAAACTTCGAACTCGATTAGTCTAATCCGTCATCAATAGGTGGAGCGACCATTGCTAAATATAATAGTATTGATTATTTCTATTTTAGGGACAACACATATTTTTAAGTTGTGAAATGAATGAAATTAAAAATGTAAGAAAGTTTACTTTTTTTATTAAGCATCTAAAGTCATCATTTTGCTTTCCAACTTTGAACTGATTAACACCTACGCACTTTACATTTCCCATTTGATATTTGCATCAATTATTCACATATCACATACGTACGCTACGACTGATCTATAATGTCAGAAGACGAATGAGATGCTAGAATCGGTGAATTGCAACTACTGCAGTCCTAAGACTCCCACCGCTCGTTAGAACGTCTTTTGAACAGCGTTTCTGAGGGTGTAAGCCAATTGAAATAAGTAGCACCTATATACAAAATTCAAAACAACTAATATAACATATTTAAAAGTTTCGTTTAGTTTAGTTGACATTATGTTAAAATAAACATTATTGCTAGTTTAGAGTATAGCTAGTGTATAGACTTACCAAAGTAATTCATTATAGTGGACAATTCTAATTTCCACTAATAAACTGAAATAAACTAAATAAACTATCATTTTCAACATATCCATCCTGTATTTTAGGGTCAAACAATAGATACTGACTAATTTTTTTTTTGAATTTCAAATTGAGCTGTAATATGATCATTATGATTGTTAAAGTATCTATATTTGAATTAATCTACGCGTCACTTGCAATACTCAAAATTTCCATGAAAAGAACTACGTAGTAATAATTGTTTGGATCAAAAGAAAACCATACTGGCAATGGAAATGCATGTACTGTTTCAGAGTGCTTGTCCATAAATGGAAATATATCATGAAACAAGACCACCAAACATAGTATTCTATAAATCGTTCCTACAAGTCTTCCATCTTTTATATAGTCTTTCAAGAGAGAAGCTTCTTCTAAAGTCGTACTAGTTAGTAAAGGGTGGATTTTGTAACATTTCTTCGAGTTTCAGCAAACGCCTTTTTTGTAAATTAAAGTTTATTAAATCATTCAAGAAAGTGATTTGAGCCATACAAAATAAAAGAATTTCTGAAACTATTTTAACATTGGATACATTGCCGTATAATATAGTCAGTGATAAAAATTATAACATTGTAACCATACTATAGTTAAATTAAATATAGCACTTAAAACGTACAAACACAGCGTTTCTGAGGGTGTAAATCAATTGAAACCAGTGGAATGTGTAGAAGTAACTCACCTATGTACAAAATCCAAAACAACAATATAACATATTTAAAAGTTTAGCGAATGAGTTGTTGACATTATGTTAAAATGAACATTATTGCTAGTGTAAAGTACAGCTAGTGTTTAGACTTACCAAAGTAATTCATTATAGTGGACAATACATTCCTTTATTTTAATTTCCACTAAACGCTCATTTTCAACATATCCATCCTTTATTTTAGGGTCGACAATACTAATTAATTTTTTTTTTAGAATTTCAAATTGAGCTGTACCCATTATGATCATTATGATTGTTAAAATATCTATATTTGAATTAATCCACGCTCCGCTTGCAATACTCAAAATTTCCATGAAAAAAACTACGTAGTAATAATCGTTTGGATCAAAAGGAAACCATGCTGGCAATGGAAATGCATGTACTGTTTCAGAGTGATTATCCATAAATGGAAATAAACCATAAAACAATACCACCAAGAAACATAGTATTCTATAAATCTTTGCCACAAGTCTTCCATCTTTTATATAATCTTTCAAGAGAGAAGCTTCTTCTAAAGTCATACTAGTAAAGAGTGGATTTTGTAACATTTCTTCGAGTTTCAGCAAACGCCTTTTTTGTAAATTAAAGTTTATTAATTTATTCAAGAAAGCGAATTGGGTCATACAAAATAAAAGAATTTCTGAAATTTTTTTAACATTGGATACATTACAGTATAAACAAATAGTCAGTGATAAAAATTGTAACCATGCTATAGTTAAATTAAATATAGCACTTAAAACGTACAAACACTGGTGTTTAAGAGGTTTAACTGGATAAAATCCACCAATTATCAAATACAGCTTTTCAGTGTCGTAAGAACTAAGCAAGTTAACATTCTGAAAACAAAGAAATATCGTTTTTATTGCCATACCACTAAGTGTCATTTATTCAATATTTAATATTAATTTGGAACTAACTTAATTTTATCTGCGAATAAATTGATAATCGTTTCCACCAGAAAAGTATTTCCTTTATATTTAAATAATGTTATAGAAATAAAAATACAAATTTGGAATTAGATAAATTAACAATTTTTTTTATCGTTTAATAAAAAATGTGTATTGTCTCTGCTAGTATCTAAAATTGAAATGAATAATGATTTGTCTCTCATAACTCAAGGGCGATCATGTCCCCAGATAGCATAAGGTATTCTCTGAATAATCTGACAAACTACTCAATGTATAACATTATTCAATTATAAATGTTACTTTTAAATTATTCTCAAAATAACCAAATAATTTATAATTATTTTTAGTACATTTAATGAATAATATCAGAATAATATATTTTAAATATATTCTATGATAATTTCATACACTATCTTTGGATTATTATTATGAAAGTATTTCATAAAATTTATAGAATATATTTTAGATATATTTTGTGAATAATTTTATACCTATATTTATCTTTTTACTAATATTGTTAAAATCATAAAAAATTATGCCAACAATATAAAACACATATATTATTTTCTTTTCTATTACTGACGCCCATATTGCATTCGACATGATACGATAGGTATACCGTTTATGTCCACTATATATACGCCATTGTAAGTGATATATGAAGAAAATTTAAATTTATACCACCAAAAATATAGCGTGCGTAGAATCCAATGTTCAGTGAACCATGGTCTAAAAATTTCAAATTGTGTTTAAATTTGTTTAAAGGTTTTTATATGTAACGTTAAATGTTAGTAGAAATTGAGTATTGTTAAGTAAATAAAAGTTCCAAATGTTATTTTAAATGTTTATTATAGTTTTAAAGGAAAAGTAGTGTAATTTTAATCAGAATTTTAAAGACAAAATAAAGTCGTATAAACCAACTATATGGCATATCAAATTAAAATGTAACAAGAAACATAGACGACCATATCATTTAATTCAAATTTTATTACATTCAAGCATAAAATCTCATAATTAAAATATAATACACGTAAATTAAACATAAAAGCATATAATAGGAGAAATAATTTATAAAGTTGGTATATTACATATATATATATTCCTAATAGTGTTAGGAACAAGACCCAAAAAATGTTCCCATCTAATCAGTGTCCGCAACATCCCACATTTTGGTAAAAACCTCCCCACGGTGCTACATTCTGGCGATTTTTCTTAATTTTCTCATAAACCGTTGTTCAAACGTGAAAAGCGTATGGGGTCAAAAATTTTGCACATTAAATTCTACACAAAAACTGTTATATCAATATTTTAGCTTTTCCTTACTCAATTGTCGCAAATAGCGTTGAAAATTAAGGGAAGTTTTTAGCACGCTGCTGTTTAAAATATGTATAATTGTATAATTGTGTAATATAAGTCCAGCGATCTTACAAACTTATACAATTATACATTACTCAGGAGATAGAAATCGTATTACACGAAACGGTACGATCATATTAAAAAAGAGAAAGGATTTGGAGATGTTATTCACATTTTCAACAACCCCGAATCTACGAAAGATGAGATTATAAGTGCTGGTGAGAAATTCACACTTGTGTTATATAAAGCTGACTGAACGGAAACTTCTTTGAATAGCTACAGATTTACTTCTTTTAATAAGCTGCTTGGTCAATCCAATCATATGCTGTAATTTTATCTAAATTGTCAAGTTATATCGTGCAACTCTGAACAGGGTTGCGGTAAGCGATGTGGATGTGTTAGAGTTGGATTACGTTATCAACTATGTGCTTTAACTGCTATGGACAAGGTTGCCTAAATTCACCACCTGAGGAAATGCTAAATTAACAGGATCCAACAAACGAATAAAGAATCGAAACGTCAGTGGAGTGGGCCTGCTGGGGACACCACTTAAAAAAACGCACCAAGAGTGATGTGGAAATGAACTCAAATTATAAAATGCTCAGTTATAGTGCTCTATAAATAAAATTTAAAAATTTCATCTAGATAATTTTACCTATGTAGGTATATTACAATTTGTAATTACCATTAAAACCTAACTCTACGTATTTTAACGGCCTTATAAACGCTTCCCCTAATTTTGAACGCTATTTGCGAGAATTGAGTAAGAAATAGCTAAAATATTGATATAATAGTTTTTGTGTAATGGGCAACATTTTTGGTCCTAAACGTTTTTTACGTTTGAATAATGGTTTACGAGAAAATTAAGAAAAACCGTAAGAATGTACTACCGTGGAAAGGTTTTTACCAAAATATGGGATGTTGCGGACACTGGTTAGATGGGAACTTTCTTGGGTCTTGTTTCTTACACTACTTAGGAATATATAGCCTATACTAATAATAGTTAAAAATTTGATAAATTCAACTTAGCTAGAAATGTCAACAAACTTCAAATTTGTCAAAAAAGGAATTAAATCTGTCGATTGAGGGGTAACAATTAGATCACGAAGTAGACTACGCATGATTTATAAAAAACTTAACTTCAAAATAAACTGGAATAAAAAATAGAAAATATAAAACATCATGACGAAATGTCACAAATTACTAAACATTTTCAGGAAAGTCTACTAAGGCAATGGATCTATTTAAAATTCTGATTTTGAAGGAAGTTAATACATGTAATTTCTAAGATTGTTGACGAGGCGATGCAGGAGCCGAATATAGGGGTGGATAATTTTCTCCATTAAAACACTTATCGATACGCATTATTATAGTTGGCTATGATTTCGTTCTTATTTGTGTTTTTGAATTATGACAGTTACTTTTGTTATAAGTTTTGAATAACCTATTAATAGATATTATTATATCCTTATTTTCATCAATATGGAAAAAAGATGTACCTACTCAGTTTGTACATTTTGTACAGAATATAGTGATATTAATAATTGTCATCGTCATTTAACGTATTTACCTGACTTACTTCGCAATTGTACTTTAGAAACAAATAAGAGTTGTTCCGGAAAATTCAAGAGGCTTGAGCTTTCTGTCAAGTTTCAGTACCTTTCTGAAAGGCTTTGAAGAACACTTGAAAATTGTGTTAATGAATAATTGAAGGAGTGGATGAATGTGTTATGTTACAATTGTTGAGAAATTGAGAGTTTTGGTTGAAAAACATGTTTTATACCACTGTATCTTGTCAAGAACTTTCGTATACGCACATACAATATTTCTTAGATTGTTTGAATGAATGAATATGTCGTTACAATATTTTCTGTTTGATAGATGGATGAATATTCTATGTGCATATAAATGTACATTACACGTTCATCTAGTTCCTCCCTCGATGAAGCATCTACATTATAATTGAAGAAAGTGCTAAGTTCAATCTGAGTATGCACATGTATAATATAACCAACAAATAAGTTCCGTATGATATTTGCTGTTGTTTCTCACACTGATTAATGTTGATATAAAATAGAGTTATAAGCTACAAAAATGTTAACAAGGGGACAAATGATTTTACAATTAATGAAACATGAGAAGGATATAAAACCGGTGTCAGAGATAACCTGTGAAAAAGACATTGGTAAATTGTGTAGTGTGGAATCTGGTTTGAATTTAGAAAAAGTGACATCGCAATCCGAAATGGCAACAAACAAGAATATATTGGACATATCAAACGGTAATATCGGGTGATTCATTTAGAGGTACTTTTTTCAAAAATAACAAAAAATAAAAAGAAACAATTTTATTGGGTAATCTTTTTTATCATATAAAAGAACCATTCTTTACATTTATTTTTTAAAGATTATTTCTTTCAAGCGTTGGCCGTGACTGCGGCTAACATGGTCCATTCTGAAGTTCCAATTTTCGATGACGCGTTCGAGCATTTCGAGTGGTATTTGGCCAATGACAGGAGTAATGTTGGCTTCCAATTCCTCAATCGTAGCTGTCTTATCCATGTAGACTTTGGACTTTACGTAGCCCCAAACGAAAAAGTCTACAGATGTGATATCACATGATCTACCTACATGGCCAATTTACTGGTCCGAAGCGTGAAATTAACTGTTCACCGAATTGTTCTCGCAATATAGCCATGGTTTCACGGGCTGTGTGGCAAGTAGCGCCATCTTGTTGAAACCAAATATCGTCTAGATTACGAGCTTCAATTTCGGGCAGCAAATAGTCCGTTATCATTGCGCGATAACGGGCGCCATTAACAGTTACGTTCCGGCCGGCCTCATTTTTGAAGAAATATGTACCAATGATTCCACCAGCCCATAAACCACACCAAACCGTTGTTTTGTCTGGATGTAATGGCATCTCTTGAACCTCTTCGGGTTGCTCTTCAGCCCAAATACGGCAATTTTGCTTATTGACGTAGCCATTAAGCCAGAAATGGACCTCATCGCTGAACAAAATTTTGGTCGAAAACATTGGATCTTGGACTGAAACGGCGACGATTCGGAAAGTCGGCCAGCTTCAATTCTTGCACGAGTTGAATTTTGTAGGCTTTTAAACCAAGATCCTTGCGTAAAATGCGCCAAGTTGTTGAATACGACAAGCCAAGCTGTTGAGAACGGCGCCGAATCGATTCATCACGGTCATCGCGTACACTCTCAGTTACTGCGGCTATATTTTCTTCACTACGTGCTGGATGTGGTCTATTTGGTCGCGTATTAGCCAATAATGAAAATTGGGTTTCAAATTTTTCGATGGTACAGCGAATTGTGTGTTCGGTAAGCCGATTATGTGGACCATAAGTTGCTCTAAGCGCATGAAACAAATTTCTTGTAGAACGATGATTTTCATAATACAACTGAACAATTTGTAGACGCTGTGCCGGGTTAAGTCTTTCCATGATGAAATGTCAAACAATACTGAACAAAAATATCGTGACAGTTTGACACGACTCACGCTTGATCTGTCATAAAATCCCCATTGAAAAAAGTACCTCTAAATGAATCACCCGTTATAATCATTATTATATGAATTATAAAAATTCAGATAATGCATATAACTACTTAGTATTAGTACTAAGAATAATACAATAGATGCACGTATAGGTGAGGTTAAAATAATTTTTAATCATTTATTATTGTTAGTATATTTGAGGTGAAAAGTACCCCATAGACAATGGTAGGTCTGAAATAATTTTGGCGTGATTCGCCGGAAGCATTTTGCTTGATAATGTCAAAGAACCTCCTAAACATATCAAAAATCATCTTGCTTGAAGTCAGCAAAAATCTTCTTCGATGGAATTTTGCGCAACTGTAACGAAATCCGAAAATATTTTAAACCGTGTGCGACACATAAAAATGTCATCGGAAGATATTTCTTGAAATTACTACGAAAGTTTTCGAGATATAGTGCAAAATGAAATTTTACTCTTTGGAACTACCACGAAAAACACCCCACGGGGCGTATTCTTATTTGTAATTGCAATGAACGACGTCCCACGGGGCGCGATTTTTGCAACTATAACAAAATACGTCACACAGGTGTACAGATCAAGGAAAATCAGCGGAAATCAGGAGGAAATCATGGAAAGTCAGAGGAAATTAGAGGGAAATCTACTGCCATTTTGTTGAAATATATTATGCGCATAGGCATTTCAGTTAATATCTTTTGCTTGAACAATTTTTCGGTACCATAAGGGCGGCGACATACTATGCGTTTTAACCGGACTCGCATTTCAGTGGAACATTGAAAACCATATAATAGCATACTAATGTGGCTGTAGAGTACGATAATAATATAAGGTTTTCGATTTACCGGTGAAACGTGGGCCTGTTTAAAACGCCTATACATATTCTATAGAAAATAAAACCAAGCACACCGTTTCAGTTATTCGTTTTAAACACTTAAATTATTTTTAGACGTTATTTTAGTGCCTAAATAAATTTATCCTAATACCTACTTGAATCTTAGACTTAAAACGTGATCTCGAACGTAGTTTAAGAAATAGTGGTGGCGTACCGAAAACCTTGCTGACAAATTTAAAGTAGAATCATAATTGGCTTCATTCTGGCACCTTTTGGATAGTTCTGAAAGAATAAGAGTTATTATACTCGGTTATACTCGATAACAGGCCCTGTCAATAGTTCACAGTGTAATTCTAGTATATAGTCCATTAAAGGGGACAATTGTCCGTTCGTACCCCATGGCTGAATTTTTGACCAGAAATTAGTTTTAAGATGTACATCACGCATCTGTAGTAAAAAAGTAGAAATGTAATTACATTTCTGTTACCCCTGTAATTACAGGGGTCGTAAAAAAATTATTTAAGGGTTGAAACTGCGATATGTCAAAAACGGAAACATTTTCGAAAAAAAGTTTTTGAGAAAAAAATTCTGTGTAAAAAATACTTAACTATTTTTTTCTACAAGTGATCGTCGAGCCGTCCGTGAGATTCGATTCAAGTGTTTGAACTATTTAAACAGTCAAATATATCGCTGGCGCGTATGCCCTCTACTCGCCGCCAGAGAGAGAAGCGTAAGTACAGAGTGAGAACGACAACCGTCATGGCGCAAAAGCTATTTTGTGTTTGTACGATTTTAACATTTAAAATGGTTTTGTTTACCAAGTATGGGTTTCGATTAAGTATTTCATTTTCTGCATAATATGATGTAGATGTATGAGAGTCGAGCGATAGCGACTAACACCGAGCGGTCCGATTCGGCTCAAAATCGGTATCTCGGGGTTTTCGAAGATGCAGATCATGAATTTTTGATCAGAACAAATATTCAAGATGGCGGACGAACTTCACCATTTATGGTTCCATTCGACTTAAAAACTGTATTTTGGTGTTTTTGGGATAGCGGATCATGAATCTTTTGTCAAAATAAATATTCAAGTTGACGGCTCCAAGATAGCGGACGTCTTTGCCATTTTTTATGGTCGGAGTCGACTCAAAATCGGTATCTCGGAATTTTCAAGAGTCGCAGATTACGAATTTTTTGTCAGAACAAATATCCAAGATGGCGGATCCAATATATCTGACGAATTTTGCCATTTATGGGCTGATTCAACTCAAAATCTCAATCTCGTGATTTTTTGGGGTAGCAAATCACGATTTTATTGTCAAAATAAAAATTCAAGATAGCGGTAAGCCTCCTTAAACTTACTATTATTCATACCTACATTTATTTATCGACTGTCGGTCACAAAAAAATAAATTATTGTTTTGATTCGTTAAAAAAGCTACACACTTTTGTTTTTATTGTGAAAAATATATTAATTTTATTTTTAAATTGTATTTTTTCACAGTATTACATAAAATAACAGTAGAAACCATAACCTATATATTTGAAAATTAGAAAACATTAAAATCTATTTGTGGTTACAATGTCGTCAATTTTTTTATCTGAATCATCGTTGTATGATATTTCTCTAGTTTTCATTTATATTCTGTCTCATTCTAATCTCTCGCGTTCCAATAACTTATCATCATCTGATTGAATGAATTTTTTTAATCGTATTTATACTTACATACATTTTCAATGTTTCTTTTTATGCATTTATTTAACGTCGGCCTATTTCCGCTACTGAGGCCTAACACCGACGCCTGTAGACGAGCTACCCCCAACCAGGAATGGGGAACAATCCAAGCCAGTTCCTAATATACCCAATAGATGATGCCATATGTAGTCGGTTTAACGTCATTCTCAACGTGTATCATATATACTCCTTTAAATAGTTTAAATTTCCCGATTTCCGAGAGTTTCCCAATCTCTTATTCGTAAAATGACCGAAATGAGCCAAACTGATAAAAAGGATTACGGTAGCTGGTAACTTTGTTTACATAAAGCTATATTTTTTCGTATTAACATTGACGGACAAACAACTGAGTACAGCTGATCAGAGGCATAACTATGGCAGGGCAAACCGGGGCAGTGCCCCGGGCCTCGGGAAGCCAGGGGCCCCGGCAACGATTGAAAGAAAAATAATGTTGTTACAGTTACAACGACTGCTTCTCAACATCACACAATCGAAGTAGAAAATTCTGATAATATTTGCAAAATAGCCTCTACTCCGATGCCTAGCCCCACATGTAAGCAACCAATTTCTTATACTGATCCCAAGACTGTTTGCGAAATTCTCACCACTCATATTTCTAGCCCTAGCACTTATGGCAACTCACCTGAACACGAAAATTCTTATACAGTGAGTATTGTGATTGGTTTGCCTGGCGATCTTGGATTTTATTTGGGGATAAATAATTATTCATCAGGATAAAAAGACTATTATCAGCCTTGCGTCCAACAAATCTAAAGTCCATTTCCCAGAGAGCCGAAAGTTTCAGTGAAAGTTATTATTTTTCTTTTACAAAATACGGACCTATTAACAGTCCATGGCTTTGATGTTGAGATTAAATTATCAAAGATTGCCTCAGGTCTACTATAGATCGATTAAGTGGTCTTGCCCTATTGTTTATAGAAAACGATGACGTTTCGAAACTCGATTTAAATGAGGTAATAAATGAATTTGCTAATAGAAAAACAAGGAAAAGAGATTTCTAAATTATTTTTCATACCATTATACACCTACTGCAATGCATATAACTTTAAGTATATGAAGTATAAACTCAATAAACTTACTTTTTTTGTTGTCTTTATTTTAATGGTCGTTTTTAAAACAATTATTTTTATTACTATCGGACATATCAATTTATTTTTTAAGTAAAGGTCAGTAGTGAAACATCCTGTATATACCCCATATATAAATTTGGTTTTTCCTATTTATATTTCCAAATTCAACTAATTATTGCAGTTAATTCATTTCATTTTTACATTTATTTATTCATTTAAATTTGAACAAAGTAAAGTTACCAGAATGCATTTTAAAATTATATTCTTTTAAAGCAAAGTTAAAAGCTACAGTTTTAACTAAAAAGTTACATAAAATCGAGTCGAGTCACGGGGTTTGTTTATCGTATATTCAGATAAGTGTCAAGTACTTCGTTTATTCCCAGAGTATGAAATTGCCTACACTTTTCTACCTTAACTATAGAAAAAGACAGAAAGTTGAGCGTCGAATATTATAATAGGGTTGAAATAAACATATTCCCATAAGAAACAAGCGGAGATGCATAATCCGGGTAGAAGGGTGACATCAGGAACCATATAAAAGGAAAACGGAGTGGTATTTAAAAAAAGGGAAGATAGACGGCATCTGAAGACAGCACCTTTTAAGCTACGTCGCGATATTTTCGCCGAGCTTTGCAAATTGAACTGGAAATACCTCGAAGTTACGTCGCGATATTTTTCGCCGAACTTTATATTTGCCTTTGAAGTCATTCCAAGCTACGTCGCGAGTTTCTCGCCGACCCTAACAAATTATTTTGGGATATTTTTCACGAAATCAGCCGTCTAAACTACTAGCCAAACAATATTATAACTTACATCTTATTTTAACGAATTCTTCTCAACCACCGACATGCTCTACGACGACGTTAAATATATAGAACCTGGGGGAGAGCTTTCACAAGCGATACAACGCTATACAGGGTGCACAGAAATTCAGCTGACATAAATTTCTAAAGGTGATTACTTTCTTATTTCGAAACTCTATTTTATTATTTGCAATTGCATTCATATTCTTGCTTCGACGGAGTGTAATAGGGGAAATTGGCGCATTTGTGGTACCAAAAGAATATTAGACTAATATTTTAAATGGAATATTAGCTTTGATTTTTAACTATCATAATATTATATTACCAGTTATTCAGTTATGATTTCATTCACGAATTTAATTCACAAAATTTCACTTTCTAAATATCTTACTAGGGAGATTTGCGTTTGCAAGGTAACAAGTTTATATTCAAGAACTATCTATTTAGAGCTATGCAATAACAAGGTACTTTATCACAGACTAGCCAAACTTCATGTCTATCATTATTCTGCAGTTTTTATAAAACAAATAGTGGACTTTCGTTTCCACCACATCTCATGTAAGGTTTTTCAAGAATGCTTTATATTTAAAGTACACAAGGAATATTTTCCTACTGTAACCACAAGGTTTTCTGATTGTTGGACATTTACCTACAATAAAATATTATAGTTACATGAATTCGGCGTACTTGTCGTTAACAAAGGTTTGAAACATTGACTACGGCCAATTGGCTGGTTCTGTTCTCCAATAGGGTTCAGTTACAACGAGGGATATGTCAATATTTCAGACAGTTGTCTGGTCACTTGTTTCGATTGAAGGGTGATGCAACCGCACTTTCTTACCTTCGCGGATTCGCGGCTTCATATGTTTGACAATCATAGGCAATCTTCTGGTTGCTTTTCTATTTAATTACTATAGGGAGATTTCCCCAGCAGCATTCTAAAAGATTTTACGTGAGTGTAAATTCTCACCTCAGCAAGATTAATATGATTATCAGAACGATTGTTCCTACTCTAATTTCAATCAATAAACAATGTATAATTAAAGGATATTTCCTCAACACTCTATGATCATTTACAATGCTCATTCCTCAACTTAATTTTGATAATGTATAAACATGACATGATTCTTGTCCTTTGTTTTGCATTCGATTCATTATTTGGCTATTGCTAACAACGTTAGTTACAAATCATTATTATCTAGCGATTGCTAACAACTTTATTTAATTACAAATCATTATTATCTAGCGATTGCTAACAACTTTATTTAATTATAAACCATTACTATCTAGCGATTGTTAACAGCTCTAATCATGTTATTATCATTTACAGACTATTGTCACAACTGTTCAAAACAAGTATTGTCTGGCCGATAGCCGTGTTGTTTGAGATGCGAGGTGGCAATCGCTATTAATCACACGAGTATCGCGCCACTGGGTTCGAATCCCGGCTCCGGCCTTGGCACCGTCGGAGGAAATGGTTGTCTAATTTATGTGTAATTTAATTATTAATTATTATGGACATAGACTATTGTCACTGCTCTTATTCTTGTCTATATTAAGTTCTCAATGTAGACATGTGATATGTTTATTCAGGCATTCGCCACAACTCTAATTACTATTAAAATGGCACAGCATACTTTTGTATAAGTTCTTGTTATTGCATCAAAACACTCAGCATATCTATAGTATGGTCATTACTATAGCGACGCAAATTTTCATATTATAATATTTAGGCTATTGTCTCAAATATTTGGATTACTTTTGATTTCATGTTCAACTATTGTTGCATCAATTTATATAAAATAAAATGGTTTTTTTTTTACTATTTTTTCCCATCAATTATTGTCTTATTTTTTTCACCTTTACCTTTACGACATCTAAGTAATAAACTAAATAAATGTTTTAATTTCAAAAGTAAAATAGAAAACAAACTTCAACTATAAATGTACAGTGCAATCTTGAGTAATAAGATACTACATACATAACATATATAATTAACTAGGTCTCTCAATTAATAGACAATGTGTTCAAGTTTACCAGGTATTTCAATTAACAGAGTGATTAATTTTCTAAGGTATATCGTATCAGACAGAAACGAGTAATATTAAACTTTATATAAAAGAACCTGGGGTCAATTAAAAAGTGTTACTACACACACAACAGAATTTGGGTCCTACACTAACAAAACTAGACGATCACGCAAATGTCCAATCTTATTTGTTTATCCTTCAGATAAATAAATAGCAATGAATTTACTGGTGACATAAATTACCAGTACTTTCTTTTAGTAATTAAATAGGGTACCCATAAACCTCTTCAATAGGGAGGCCCCCAGCAATTTTTTGCCCTGGGGCCTCATGTCTTCTAGTTACGCCGCTGCAGCTGATGCACTCTGGCGGATAAAATTAAAGAGAATATTGCTTAACTAAAATGTATATTGATATACAATTTGTAGAGAATCTCGACGGTAATGCTTGAACTAACAATATACTCTCCTCCGCTACTTCTTTTAAGTCTGTATCAAGAAACCCGGTCGGGTTTCGCAGCTAATTTTTGAGTGAAACAGGATCTTATTCATATACACCAAGAAATTGATTTCCGCGCCGTCTGGATATTTATTTTCTTTTATAAAAAGAACATAATCATTTAACATTGGTAATTATATGTGAAATTAATTGTTTATCGTTTCATCTTTCAAATTAACTTCTAATCTTATTACTGCATTGCTGTTGATATTTGAATTTTGAGATCTGTCATTCCGGTTGTATTTGTGTACTAGATGGAAGTACGTATTCAAAAACGGAAGTATGACGTCGACGGATACGGAAGTCGTTTAATTTAATCCTGCGACAGTGACATTTATAAATAACTTGAATATAGACACAAACAATTTAGTATAAACATAACCTAAATTTTTTTAAAGACATAGTGAAGTTAGGCGCGAGCGGATTCTCTAACCTAAAAACCAAACATTTAAGTAGGATTTTTTGCAAGCACCACGCGACCACGCGGAATCAGTTCCGACCATTTCCAAATCGATCCGACCAACTGTTCCGGAAGAAAGTGTGCTGTGACCAAACTAAAAATCAGATATAAGTAAAACGTTACTGGAGGACAATTAGGACCTCGATATACCTTTTGCACCACTTTTGACCGACCGCCTGAATTTTGACCGGGATACTTAGTGACTCTGGAAAAAGGAGTTAAAGGCAACGCAATCCCTCGTTTTCGAGTAACTTGAGGTCATAGAATCGATTGCCGCCAGTTTCAGTTCGATCCGACCAACCGTTCAGGGAAAAAGTGTGTTGTGACCAAACTAAAGGTCAGAAATAAGTAAAACGTTACTGGAGGGTAATTAGGACCTCGATACACCTTTTTCACCACTTTTGATCGAGCGCCCAAATTTTGACTAGAATACTTGTGACTCTGGGAAAAGGAGTTAAAGACAACGCGACCTGGGAGGTCCAGAAGTGTTAAGACCGAAATAAGGAAGTTCTTAGACATCATCGAGACCAGTAATAAGGCACTCACCGATTTTCTATACTCCTATTCCAAAAAAATTCAAGTGAATTCAACAAAGGAGAATACCATGAAAAAATAAGTACGTAATAAGTCCTCCTCTCCCCCTCACAACACTTCCGATGTATAATTACAAGCTAATTTTCTATGTGGTTTCCCCGCACCCCATGACCATCCATCATGTTTATCTTTTTGACTATATACTTTATGATAAGCAACATAACCTTTGCTTAAACCAAACTGGAAGACAATAACAAAGAGCGCTTTACCGCTATCGTAGTCCCCTGCACCTTCTGACCACCTTTACTTTCTGATACAGATTAAAAATTCATAAAATCGTGAAAGCTCATTTGTATCCTTATTTATTTTATTTTAACAGACTAAAATTTCTCCCATTAATGTGCATTGATGGTAGAGAATAAAATATAACAAAACGCGTTGTTTGTTATATTTGTTATACTGTTACCACAACAAAATACAGATTAGAAATTTATGAAATCATGTAGAGCTGATTTTTACCCTTATTCAATTTAACAGACTAAGTTTTTTTCTGTTTTTTCTATTAATATACACTGATAGATGGTAAAAAATAAAATATTACCTATCAGAAACTTCTAAAATCATGTAGAGCTCATTTTAAACCTAATTTATTGTGAAAAAATATTGCAGGTTATAAATTGTTGAAATCATGCGCAGTTAATGTTTCAACATTGTTTTAATAACAATACAACTAACAATCTGAACCTGGATTTCACAGTTGGAATCTAACACGGGACTTTATTTTCCAAACGTAGATAAATAATTGATTACTTTACTTGAATTTCTATTTTGTCTTTACTTCTAGTAGTACTACCGTAGCAGGGGTACCTTTTTTGCTGGCTGGGATACCGATTGAATTATGCAAGAAAGGCAGCAGCACAAAACACATTCCATATGTAATAGAAAAAATTAGCGCTACCCATTTTTTCACTGTATTTGTTGACTGGATTAAAGCATTATTTTTATTTGTAATAAATTCTACTCATATACTTTTAATTAACCCGCACATTTATGAGTATGGGTCATATGCGTATATTTATATTTTTTACAACACCTACTACGGTAGTACTACTAGAAGTAATAGAAATTCAAGTAATCAATTTATCTACGTTTGGAAAATAAAATTATTCTCCAACAATTCCCGTGTTAGATTCCAGCTGTGAAATCCAAATTCAGATTTTTTGTTGTATTGTTATGAAAACAATGTTGAAAGATTAACTGTGCATGATTTCAACAATTTATAACCTGCAATATTTTGCTTTTGGCTATCATTATGTATTAATAAAATGTATTTCACAATAAATCAGGTTTAAAATGAGCTCTACACGATTTTAGAAGTTTCTGATAGGTAATATTTTATTTTTACATCTATCAATGTATATTAATAGAAAAAATAGAACAAAACTTAGTCTGTCTTAATCTGTATTTTGTTGTGGTAACAGTAACGCGATTTTTGTTATATTTTATTATCTACCATCAATGCACATTAATAGGAGAAATTGTAGTCTGTTAAAATAAAATAAATAAGGATATATATGAGCTTTCACAATTTTATGAATTTTTAATCTGTATCAGAAAGTAAAGGTGGTCAGAAAGTGCAGGGGACTACGATAGCGGTAAATCACTTTTTGTTATTGTCTTCCAGTTTGGTTTAAGCAAAGGTTATGTTGCTTATCATGAAGTATATAGTCAAAAAGATAAACATGATGAATGGTCATGGGGCGCGAGGAAGCCACATAGAAATTTAGCTTGTTGTATTATACGTGGGGAGTGTTGTGAGGGGGGAGGGGTTGTCTTTTACGTCCGGTTTTCGATGAGTTTTTTTTATAATAACTACAAAAGCATTCTAATACTTACCTGTTAATATTCTTGGTAGACGTACAGGGCGTAATGTTGAACTTGTAAATCAAATACTTTGCTTAAAAAAACTCATGTGGAAAAGAATATCAGTGAATGTCCATTATACGAACGCATTTTGACATTTTTGGTAAAAAATTCAGGCATGGATTACGAATGAACAATTAAAATTTCCCTTTACTGGACATAAAAGAAAGTCTTAGAAACAGCGAAAAATACTTAAAAACACTTTAAGAAGCAGTGGGGATACAAGAAAACTTTAATCAAATTTCACGGCTCGCTGATCACTTATGCTTATAAGAAAAAAAGTTAAGTTAATTTTGTACACGGAATTTTTTCTCTTTCCTCTGTCTAAAACTTATTTTCGAATTTTTTTTCGTTTTTGGTATATCGCGGTTTCAAAACAACCCCTGCAATTAAATTTCTGCTTTTTGACTATAGATGCTTGATATTCATCTTAAAACTAATTTTTGGTCAAAAATTCAGCCATAGAGTTAAAAGTCCCCTTTATTGGGCTAATAATCGTCTGCAATTTTACTCTGCAGATAAAAAGGCAACAAGAAGTTAAGAAGTTATATTAACGCCGCTGAACCAATAGGTATGGTGTCATCAAACACGCCGACGTACATTAAAAACCTATAAAGGTAAGTGATTCAATTTGCGGGCGAAATAGTACCGAGAGTAACGGTATTTTAATGAGGTCGTAAAATTTTTGTTGCCTTTTTTATCTGCAGAGTAACATTGTAAACGACTATACTAAGCGGATGAACCTCTGGAACGACACTTCGTTTTACTGTGAATATTTCACTTCGCTTTACAGTTATTATTGTGCTCGTGCTATAGGCCATAAGTATTTCTTGTGTCGTTGATTAAGTCGAGTAAGTACCTACCTATCAATTGTGTCAAAAACGTAGAATTGAATAGGGTTTGATCGCTTAGTAAGGTTATGTCGGCCTTCTTATGAAAATGTAGTGCTGACATAGATTTCAAATTAGTATATTCTTGATATAGAGTATTATAGAGTTCACCTTCCGAGATTTTAATGTATTTCTACGTTTCATAAATGATGTAAATTACGAAAATAAAGAATTATTCATCAATTTCGTCGGTATGTCTGGCTGTCTTTTGGCGCTATAACTAAAAAAATATTCTATATAATAATATCTGGGATCTTGTCTGGCATACAGATGACGTTATTGTCAAGGAAGAAATCGAATATACATAAGCGACCCACTCAATGGAAATATTGCTGTAAAAAAATGTGTTTATTAACCGATTTTAAGGTTTTTTTTAGAGTTCTGTAGTCAAATTGCAAAAAACGGAACCCTTATAATTTCGTTATGTTCGTCCGTCCGTATGTTACAGCCTTAAAATACCGCCATCTTTCCCTCGATTCTGATGAAATTTTACAGGCAGGTGTTTTATGTGAACCGCCACATAATTGTATAATGAAATTACAAAAAATAATTTAGGGTTAGCTTTTCATGCATAGAACTGAGGGATGACAATTTTTATTTTGGCGCACCCCATTGTGTGGGGTATAGTTGACCAGGTCTTTAAAAATGGAATAAAAGTTATTAAGTGACTTTTTTCCTTGGGTGAATATTTCGCGAGATATAAGTTCCTAAAATCGTTATGATTAATAAATCTGAAAAAATCAGGATAGTAACACTTTATAAATACTCTCAACGCTAACGTATAAATCACTCCAGTTTTTTGTGATATTTTTTTTACTGTTCAATCACAATATACTTGGACATTTGTTTGTTGAAGATCGTCTCAATTATTGTAATCCTCGGATAGCATGGTCACCCTATTTTTAGTTTGTTGCTGTTCAGAATTTGCGCTTTCTTAAGTAGATATCTAGATCTGTTTTCTTTAAACATACCTTCCAGTACTTCGTTACATACATTTCCATGCTTTTTGTTCTCACCGATTAATTTTGACGTTTTCTGTCGTTCCTATTTTTTGTATCTGTACTTTCCAGCTGTTTCCAGACTTGTTCATTTATATGCTCTTGCCACTGTCGCGTTTTTAATCACTAATAGACGGAGAGCTCGTTAACCTTTTATATAACGGTCATCCTGTAAGGTTAGAAATTTGTGTAGTGATGAATTAAAATACACTAAGCATGAAAATCATGACCTGGCAGGCATCAGACCCGCACATCATCAACCCTTATATTTTTTAAAGTGTCAAAAAAATTTAAAAAATAAACTTGTCGCTGTAAGTTTTCAAATAAATCTAATCGAGCCGAAATACATCTCGTACAAAACGCATTAAAAAAAACTGGAAGAAGTTGATTCGAAACCTTGAACTAATGTGTGATAAGCAGATAATCTAGCCACTACACCACGGACAGCTTTTAAAAAACCGGCATACCTTAGACTATATCAATACGATCTAATGAATACGTCAACGCCCATCTTTTTGCTCACCTGTAAGGTACCTCTGCCCATCAAAATCCTGTGTCATTTTTTTTCCATACTTAACTATGGATAAACTAAATCATATTAAAATTTCAAACTTACAGCGACAAGTTTATTTTTTTATTTTTTTAAATATTTTCAAAAATATAAGGGCGACATGCAGGGCTGAAACCTGCCAGGTCATCATTTTCATGCTTAGTGTATTTTAATTTATCACTATACAATTTTCTAGCCTTACAGGAATACCGTTATATAGACGGGTTCACGAGCTCTTGGACTATAACACAATATTGAAAATATCACAAACACTGTTTTAGTTGGCATATGCCACGGTATATTTTACGCAAATCAGTTACCTTGCTGGCTACAGATTTATAGAATGAAATTTTTAGGCAGCAGATAGGCAAGGGCGTAAATAGATTTTTCTTGTAGGGAGGTAATATGAAAAATTTTTGTTTTGTTATTTTTAATGCCACAGAAATATTATATTGTATCATTCGTGTCGAATAAAATAACAATTAATTAGAGAGTATTAACCATTAAAACTACAAACCACTCTAAAACTCTCGCCTGACTTTTATGTTCTAGCCAGTGGCGGCCGGTGCGGGAGGGCTCTGGGGCGCCGCCCTCCCTGCCAAATTTGAAACAATAAATAACAATAACAATAGACAATAACCTATCTCCCGATAATCTGCTTCACGACTACTTTTTTTAAATAATAAAAAACAAACGGTATACCCTCGTCACGTGCGATCAATTTAATTTAACTTCCGAATTGCATGTAAAAACGCTGAAATAGGCTCCAGATATTCCGCCTAAAATATGTACGGCGGTCGTCATGGCAACAAATGAAAGAATGGGAGGGGGCTACGCGTGGTTTCGTTATCTATTGGGGGCTCTGATCAGTCCGCCCACGGTTGTGTAGGAGTTAATTACATCGTCGTTTCTGTTTTCTTTGCTTTTTTACGTATGAAATTGTTTTGAGGTTATCGCGCTTTTTTAAAAAGTGTATCAATTTGTTGCATATATAATGTAATGTAATTTACATTACAGATTTTTTAAGTTTTATTAAACATTGGACTAGACGGCAAAAGTGCAAAAGACATAATTAATTATGAAAGTGAGTGAAATTAAAAGACTTATATTTAGCCACTTGAGCTTAAATGAAAAACTTGAAATAAAACAAAACGGCCGTCCAACGTCAGTTTTAAATATAGTGCAAGAGCAGCGACAGTGCAAAAATAAAAATGCTTTTATGCTTAGTTTGACAAAAAGATATACATTAAGACTATTTGGATTTGTGGTTGCGAGGAAATAAATTCGTTCTTTTGTTTTGTATGTCTGCTTTTTGGGGGCGATGATAAGTGGACAAAAAATAGGGTAAACGATTTAAAGCACATTTCTATAAAAATTAAAAAGCACGAAAATAGAAACATTTAGATAATGTTGTCAGTTTTCAACTTTTAGGAAAGACTAATATTACTACATTTCTAAGTACGGCTTATGCGGATCAAATTCGTAAGCATAATGAGACTGTGATCAAAAATCGACATGTACTCTCAAAAATAATAGACATATTAAAACTGTGTGGAACGTGTAATCTTGCCATTCGCGGTCACGACGAGAAAAAAGTCTCTTCAAATAGAGGGGTATTTCTAGAATTGGTTGATTTTTTAGCAAACGTTGATAGTACCTTTAATAGCCATATTCAAGCAGCAACAGTGTTCAAGGGCACATCAAAATCTATTCAGAATGAAATTTTGCAATGTATGGTCGAGGTTTGTCGTGAACATATTCTTGGAGAAATTCAAGAATCTGCGTATCTCGCACTTATGGCTGATGAGACTACAGATGTATCAACTCAAACTCAAACTGTAGTTGTATTACGTTATGAACTAAATGGAAAAATATTTGAGCGGTTCTGGGGGTTTGCAAATCCGAAAAGCGAAGATGCAGATTGCCCAGAAAAACTCATTTGTCAAACATAAGACGGAGCTGCTGTTATGCGTGGTCATTTAGGTGGTATTAACGTGAAAATTCGCCAACAGTACAAAAATGCACATTTTGTATATTACTACGCTCATCAGCTTAATAAAATACTAGAACAAGCAGTTTCAAGCATCAGTAGTGGACGAATATTTTTTTCAGATTTGAATGGCATATCAACTTTTTTTTCTCAATCGCCAGACAAAATGGCAGCTTTGCAACATGTTTGTGACAAACGCATTCCAGGAACTTCTCAAACGCGATGGAATTTTAACTCTCGTATAGTACATAGTGTGTACAACAATAAAGACCAACCTTACTGAATGCTTTGAAAATATAATGTCAGGAATTCCAAAAGAATACAACTCTGAAACAGTGACTCAAGTGGCTGGATTTATTAAATGGTTAGAAGATGATTCATTTTTAATTTTGGTTAAATTTTTTTTCAAAAGTCATGCCACATGTTGATATTTTATTTAGCTAACTACAAAAAATTGAAACAGACGTTATAAAAGTCCAGAAATGCGTAGATAATTTTAAAAAAGAAATTGTACTACAAATTAGAAATAATTTACCTCCCTTAATAAATGAATCAGTGAATACAGAAGTTTAAAAAAAGTGACGTAGACTGAATCAAGAAAATGTTATCATGTCTGTAAGAGAGGTATGTGATATAATTACTTCAGAAGTGAGAATTCGGTTTTCTTTTAAAAATCATTTATGTGGTGCAATATTATTTTTAAAGGAGAAGTATAAGGAATATGAAAAAACACCACCTTTGGAAGATATCAACCAATTTTGTGAAGCATACCCTATGATAGATAAGGAAATTCTGAAAATTCATGTAAGTATATTTTACTCCAGGAAAGAAATAAAGGACAAGATTCAGAAAATTCCAGTGAAATTCAAAGTTTTTCTGGATGATTGCAAACATTAAAATTTTAATTAAGACATAATATGTAAGAAATACTATGAGTGAAGACAAACTAACATCACTTGCAATGCTTTCAATTGAAAAGTCAATGGTACGAGAAATGCCAAATTTTAATGAATAAGTTATTGAAAAGTTTATCTCCGACAAAAATAGAAGAATGGAATTTTACTTCAAAAAATAATGGTGAGTACTTAATTAATCGCTTTAATTTAGAATTGCGAATTTTTTTATGATTTAATTAGAACCTCAAAAATGTGCGGTGCTTTTGTTTATTGACCCTACTACTTTGATACCCGCGAGCCGCCACGGCGCTCTCCCAAGTACATAAGGCACGAGCCGGCACTGGTTCTAGCCCTTCTTGGGGGGGGGGGGTGTAATTACCACCTCTACCTCCTTATCTACGTCCTTTAAATTAGGTAGGTTCGTTTGTTAAATTGAATTAACAAAATAAATAGGTAGGCTTATTTTTTTAGAAAACCGATGCAAAATCTTTTAATACAATCGAGTTTGTGAAAAATGTATGTTTTGTGACTCCAAAATAAACAAATAGATCATTGGCCCTTGTTGAAAACACAATTGGTATTCTTTAATTTCCCACCTTTTAGGCCTGTCTGGGTAATCAAACACAAGTTTGTATATTTGTGTTGCTTACTTTATTTATTTATTGTTCTTGCCATAAAACGACTGAAAAGACAGAAAAGTTACAAATTATCTTAATCTTTCAATTTCCTTATACTTACCTACCACAAAATTTAAATAATAATTTTACATTACTCTTGTGCTAATGGACCATTTCAAATTCAACTTAATTTAAATTTTTTTAAATAATTAATTATGTGTTAATACGCCCGTGCGTATTTGTTACAAATCGATTACTTGTTAATTACGCAGTACGAAAAGAACATCACAATTTGCCGAATTGACATGTTTAAATCTTAACAATTAATAGTTAACAAACAAACAAAAATCATTTTTACAGTTCTAATTATATTCGAAATTTAGCTGCCAAGAAGTCCGGCAATTACGAAAATATATCACAAAAAATAAACAAAACGTGCTTCAAAATATTGTTGGAACAAGCATACTTTGAATGTCTCATTTATTTGTTTATGACAAATTATGTCACAAAATTTTTCACTGAGTAGCAATTAAAAATGCCCCATTAACTTTTATAATCCAATATACAATATAAATATTAAATAACAGTATTGAATTTTCATGAACATGCACATTTTGAGAATGTTGGCCAACCTTTGGCTAACTTCTATCCTCGGGAAATGAGACAGGTCTCAAATTATATTAGAAAATTGAATATGCTTTCACTTTTGTATAATTAGCAGAGGAAATGATTACAAAAAAGCGTGTAAGTTCTTAATCGTTACTAGGTAGGTACTTCAATGTAAAAATTTGAAACCTTTTGCATTATGTTAAGTTTCGGCAATATATGAAATGTTGTAATGAAGTATACAATACTACAGGAATACTGTATACTTTCATTCCAGTTTTAACTTATTTTAATCATGCATGGATCAAGTAGTTCAGATTTAGATTAGTTCAATACCTGATTGGTTCTTTTGTTAACTTTTAATTCTAACTTCACCAGGTCGCAACTTGCGTGCCGTGTGCATTTCGTGCCGGGTGCAAAACCACGTGATCGTGATTTTTGGGTATAAAATAGCTAGCCAGAAACCAGTAAATTCAGAGCTTGACTTTCACCTTTCTCGAGTGTGTTGAACTGAGATAACCGGAAGCTCAAGTTTCTCCGGCGTCGTGGCAGCCGCTGGCCAAGTATCTGTTAGGGAGGATCCGAGTGCGTTGAACTGGACCTCCTGTCAGATTGATTCGGGTGTGTTGAACTGGATCTCTCCTGAAACAGATTTCTTAGTCGCGTCTGTTATGTCCTGGAACTTCGATTAGAGAATTGGGGTTACGACGACGTACATAGAGGAAATATGTTACACACTCTCTCTCTCTCTCTCTCTCTCCGATTACTATGATGTACTTATGTAATAACAAGATTGTCGCAACCTAAGCCATAAAAGATATGGCCACACTGTACATATAATTATTAGGAAAATAAATGTCTTATTTTGGATCTGGATTTTAATTAATATCAACATTGAACCCTGGAATAATCTCCAAACCAGCTACCCGAGCAAAACAAGCATCACATTTTGGCGCCCGAGCAGTTCAACAATCTAATCCAGATACGCCGGCTATTACATTTCACAACCAGGACAACTTTGTACAGAAATTGTCAATATTACATAGTTTTTACGTTATCATAGTAACGGAGTAAAAAGATAAATATTTTAAGAAGGACAACTCACCAGTCCCACCAGAGAAACAATTAATTATCCGAAATGAGTTTGTCCGAATCGGAAGGGGCATATGGTCTCGAAGTTGAAGACGAAACTGTAGGATGGATCTACAAACTAAAGAAGGATGAACTACAGCAAGAAATTTCAAAACATTGATTTAGCGCAGATTTAGACAAACAGAAGTTCTGAATAATGGGAAATTGGTATGACATAAAGGGCACAACCAAAGAAAGTACGCGATTGGCGAGTATTGCCCAGCCGACAATATCGGAACAAGAACGCCTGTCACAGTTCTTACAAGTAGAACTACCGAAGTTCAATCTAATTAAAGGCGTTACCCAACTGATCACACACAAAATACGGCTTATAAAAAATGCCCCTATTAAACAAAGACACCGGCCTTTAAATCCAGCCATGCAGGAAATAGTCAACACAGAACTAGACCAAATGTTACAAAATAGTATAGTAGAACCTTCTAATAGCCCGTGGAATAATCCCATGGTTAGGAAAAAAGACAATAAATTTAGATTTTGCATTGATTTCAGAAAGGTAAACGAAGTTTCAATGAAAGATGCATACCCGTTACCGTTTATAAATTCTATCCTAGACAAGCTAAAAGAAGCTACATTTATATCAACTTTAGATCTACGTTCTAGCTACTGGTTGATACCTTTAACCGATGATAGTAAACCAATAACGGCTTTTACAGTTCCAGGCAGGGGTTTATATCAATTTAAAGTTTTACCTTTTGGCCTCCACTCTGCTCCGAGCACATTTCAGAGACTTTTAGACAGAATTATTACTCCCGAAATGACGTATGCTTTCGCATACCTAGACGACATCGTGATTATAAGTAAAACATTTGAAGAACATCTGAAACATTTAAAAGATATTTTCAAACGGCTTTTAGAAGCAAATTTACAATTGAATCCAGATAAATATAATTTCTGTAGAAAGGAACTTAAATATCTAGGCCACCTAGTATGCGAAGAAGGCATTAAAACGGATCCAGATAAAGTTAAAGCAATTCTAACTATCCAAGCACCGAAAAACGTCAAACAATTACGTCGTTTTCTCGGAATGTCGTCCTGGTAGAGAAGATTTATACAAGGATACTCAGAAATTGCTGCACCATTGAATAGACTTTTAAGAAAACACACACGCTGGAAATGGTCTCAACTCGAAGAAAACGCTTTTAATACCTTAAAAAAATCATTAACCGAAGCCCCCATATTAAATTGCCCTGATTTCTCAAAAACATTTTACCTGCAGACGGACGCATCAACAGAAGGTTTAGGTGTGGCTCTCATACAAAAAATCGACAACCAGGATCGAGTTATAGCATATGCAAGCCGTTCTTTATCCAACGCTGAAAAGAAAATGTCGGCGGTCAAGCTCGAATGCGCAGCAATTGTTTTCGGAATAAGGAAAAACCTACATTATCTGATGGGATATCATTTTGTAGTCGTAACAGACCATCAAAGTTTAAAATGGTTAAATTCTATAAATTCCCCTAGTGGATGATTAGCCAGGTGGACAATGGAATTGCAACAATACGACTTTGAAATAAAATACCGAAAAGGAGCACTAAACAAAGTTGCAGATGCGCTTTCCCGCCAACCAATCGTCGAACAAAATACAGACGAATTTCTTTTTACTATCGGAGAAGCCGAAAACTGTGAATGGTACCAGAACACCGTCAAATTAGTTAAAGAAAGACCCGATAAAAAACCAGACTACTGCTTGGAAAATGGAAATCTTTATCGTCATGTTTGGACAAATAACGGTTTTACTGACGACGAATTCTCTAACCCATGGAAGCTGTGTATCCCGCAGCAGAAAAGAAAACAAATTTTGTTTGAAAATCATGACGCACCTAGTGCAGGTCACTTAGGAATAGCAAAAACTATCACCCGAATTTCAAATAAATATTACTGGCCTAGAATGCACAGAGATATAACCAACTATGTTAGACGATGTTCCAGCTGTCAAAGATACAAACAATCACAACAACAGCCCGCTGGAAAAATGCAATTTCCAAAAGTAAACGGATGTTGGGATACTGTTAGTATAGACATTGTAGGCCCGCTCCCAAGGTCTAGCAAAGGGAACACAAATCTAATTGTGATGCAGGATAGATTCACTAAGTGGGTAGAATGCCACCCTGTAAGAAAAGCAACCTCCACTACGGTCTGAAAGAAAAAATTATCTCCCGTTTCGGATGTCCAAATAGCATTATCACCGATAATGGCAAACAGTTTACAAGTAATGAATTTACTAACATGTTGTCTGAATATGGTATTACACACCGTACTACTACACCATATTCACCCCAATGCAACCTCGTAGAGAGGACAAATAAAGTTTTAAAAACCATGATAGCTCAGTATACAGAAAATGATCACCGGAAATGGGACTGATATTTACCCGAATTTACATTGGCCATGAATTCCGCCAGACATGAATCCACTGGATTTTCACCAGCTATGCGGAATTTCGGAAGAGAATTAACGTTACCTGGCATCCTTAATAAGGAACAACCCTCCGCAAATTTACCTGACGCCAATGTTCCACCAACACGCATAAAGAACCTAGAAAAATTGTCAGAAATTTTTGAACTAGTACAATTAAACTTGGCAAAGGCCTACCAGTCACAGAGCCGACACTATAACTTACGCCGCCGAGACTGGACCCCGCGTGTTGGAGACCGAGTTATGAAAAGAGAGCACCCGCTGTCCTCAGCAATCCGAAATTTTAACGCAAAACTCGCTCCAAAGTTCTCAGGCCCATACATAGTGGAACGGATTATATCACCAGTAGTAGTCGAGATCAGACTCCCCACCCGACGGAAAGTGGAACGAGTCCACGTTAAGGATTTAAAAAAGGCATATACATGAAAGAAGAGTTCCCAGCTCAGTCGTGCCGAGTCTTAGTTAGTGAAATGTCTTCACCAACAACTTTCTAAATCTCAGCACCCTCACTGCTAAGTTCCCCAAAAAGGTGTCCGAGACGAAAACGGGAAAAGAAGAGGAATCATGAGAGGAGACCTTTTCGTATAAAGAATCCCGACGGCACCGTAACGAGAATTTATAAGCCGCTCGTCTCCGGCATTTCCCGTCTCCCCGGAAATCCATAAAATTTCCTCATTTATTTTCTCGCCAGGAAAAGATTAATTTTAATTTTATATTCTGTTTAAAATACATTTATTTCTTAGATTCATTTATTATATTTCATATAACTTGTTAAAAGCAAAGGATAGTTTTTATATTTAAAGATATCAGTATCTCAATTAAATGTTTTATTGAATTTTTTGATAGCTTATTTTGAAAAAAAAAACAACAAAAACTTATTTACCTGCTGTTTGAACCATACTTATACTATGTTTCTTTGTTTTAAGATTATTCCCACAGATGACTCCACGCCTGCATTATACATATAACCAGAGGCGTACTACAATTTTTTTTAAGAAGGGCACCCTAATGTTTTGACCCGTTTCGAAATCAGATGATGGATTCCGAAAAACTTGTTCGCTTGTTGTATTATTGTTTATGTAAAATATGTAAAATAATTTTAACTTACCTGTTTAGCTTTAAGATATATGTTAGACAATAATTTTTTTTTTGATTCGTAGAGAGAGATTAATTTTTGCGAAGAAAGGGGGGAGTGTAATGAAGTATACAATACTACAGGAATACTGTATACTTTCATTCCAGTTTTAACTTATTTTAATCATGCATGGATCAAGTAGTTCAGTTTTAGATTAGTTCAATACCTGATTAGTTCTTTTGTTAACTTTTAATTCTAACTTCACCAGGCCGCAACTTGCGTGCCGTGTGCATTTCGTGCCGGGTGCAAAACCACGTGACCGTAATTTTTGGGTATAAAATAGCTAGCCAGAAACCAGTAAATTCAGAGCTTGACTTTCACCTTTCTCGAGTGTGTTGAACTGAGATAACCGGAAGCTCAAGTTTCTCCGGCGTCGTGGCAGCCGCTGGCCAAGTATCTGTTAGGGAGGATCCGAATGCGTTGAACTGGACCTCCTGTCAGATTGATTCGAGTGTGTTGAACTGGATCTCTCCTGAAACAGATTTCTTAGTCGCGTCTGTTATGTCCTGGAACTTCGATTAGAGAATTGGGGTTACGACGACGTACATAGAGGAAATATGTTACACTCTCTCTCTCTCTCTCTCTCTCTCTCTCCGATTACTATGATGTACTTATGTAATAACAAGATTGTCGCAACCTAAGCCATAAAAGATATGGCCACACTGTACATATAATTATTAGGAAAATAAATGTCTTATTTTGGATCTGGATTTTAATTAATATTAACATTGAACCCTGGAATAATCTCCAAACCAGCTACCCGAGCAAAACAAGCATCACAATGTATACCTTTGAAAATTAGTGCACTCACCCCGGGGGAGTTGCAGCCCTCATTTTACAACCCCAATTCAATAACTCGCAAAGTTTTCAACGAAATCGGCTAAAATTCATATCATGGCGATTTTTGGGACGGCTGATTACGAATCCGATGTGAAAAATTTTAAAATTCAAAACGGTGGACCTAAAATGGCGGACTATAAGAATTAATTCCTGATTTATGCTGTTTCTATTGATTTTACTGAAAAATATGTAGAGTAACAAAACGATCAGGGGCCATATTTTCGAGCTCAATCGATATTTGTCGCATGCGAAATACTAGGCACCCGACTCGTTTAAAAAATTTCGCTTATAGTTCTGGTATTTTCGAACACCATTCGAGATTTGTTTTTCGCACACGTGAAAATGTCGTATGGCAAATGTGGCAACGCTCTTTTATGCAACCAAATGGACTTGAAACCCCTAGAAAACACTAATGTCACTAATCAGCTGTTATATGTGTTGATTGAATTGCAAGACTGAATATTATAATGCACCAGCAATCAGCGGATAAGCGGATGGGATTATTAATGCAGACCAGAAAAAGGAAATGGTGGGTTGTCTTGAAGCTAGTGGTAAATTTACCTCAAATTTCACATTCAAAAAAGGCCAAGCTAGTCCATTTAAAGAATCGGGATTTATAACGAAATTACCGAATGTTTGCGCCTCGGACTAGACAATGTCCCCCCCACGTTTTCGAGGGTGCTGAATCGATTCCCGGGATCAAACCAATTTTTCCACCTCGGAAACCCCCTCAAATTGGCCAAAAACCATCCCTAAAATCCTTCCTTCCGTGAACCCGTTTATTGACCAATTGTTGTTCCCTCGAGTAGAACTGAAGGTATTTCGATGAATTTGACCTCAGCCACCCCTGCCCTAGGCTATCAACCCTTGTAGGATGTTGAAAATTGATATTTGTTTTTGTGAGGACAAAATTTTGACTTTATAGGAGGTGTTTCTTTGAGGAAGGTGGTAGATGACCAGGGTTGTATAACCACCCCCGGGGGATGTTTTCACTCTTCAAAGGGGTAGAATTTTTTTTCTGGGGAAAGAATTAATATTTTGTAAGAGGCGTTTTTTTGAGGAAAGTGGTAGGTAACCAGGGTCGCATAACCGGCCCCGGGGGTTGTTTCCACCCTTCAAAGGGGTGGAAAATCTATATATAAAAACACTTTAATAAACATGTTTTTATACTATTTTTTAATAATAGATGGAAAAAAATTTCCTCCCCCTTGAAGGGTAAAAACAACCCCTGAGTGAGGTTACACAATCCTCCTCATCCACCACCTTCCTCAAAGAAATGCCTCCTACAAAATATTTTTTTTCTCACAAAAACAAATATCAATTTTCCACCCCTACAAGGGTTAGAAGCCTGGGATAGGGGTGGCTGAGATCGAATCCCTCGAGTGACCTTCCGTTCTACTCGAGGGAACAACAATTAGTCGAAAAACTGGGTAAAGTAAACGGGTTCACGGAAAAGGGGACTTTGGGGGTGGTTTTTGACCAATTTGAGGGGTGGCCGAGGTAAAAAAATTGGTTTGACCCCGGGAATCGATTCAGCACCCTTGAAAACGTGGGGGGGACGTTGTCTAGTTCGAGGCGCAAACATTCGGTAGTTCGTCAGACTCCTTCAATGGACTAAGCCCTCTGGGCACAATTATCCCTGAAATTAAACGCCCTCTCAGGAGCAGTAGTCAACTAATCCTTCTGTAATTGGTTTTGTCAAACGATACAATTTGGCAAATTTGTGATCCCTTAAATCTTTAAATGGATTATCATAGGCATGGAATTGTCTTCCATGATCGCTTTCTGCCAAAACTTCTGCCTGTTCCAAGGCGTCGATAGCAGCTAAATGTATTAAGTCATCTAACGTTGCTATTGTCTATTTTCACTCACCAAAATTTGTTAGAATAACTCTACTTTAAAGTCTCTAAATAATAAACAAACCACGGCAAAAACCTAACTTGAGACATAGAGGTTATGTGGCACGAAATAAAACAAACCGAAACGATCACTTTGAATACATTCGTACACGAAATCGCTTTATCGTGTATTAAACCCCCATCCGTTGTATCTCGCCCGAAATCACTCGCATGCGAGTTCATAATGCTCGAAAATACGAAACGTATATTTTCATGTGACAATTTCACATTTTCGTGCACGACATCGTCTCGGTCAAGCTCGAAAATACGGCCCCAGGATCTACACAGATTGTAGACAATTATTACTAGCCCTGAGAAGTTACAAAATTTTCATAGGAGCAGTATAGGAATGTCACTAAGTACTTGTGGGTGCCTCCAGCATGAATGACATACTGGTATGCTGGGTGAAAGGATATGCACGGTGTAGTGACAACAAAGTAGCCGACAGACTGGCCAAGAAGGCAGCAGGCTTAAGTATCTTTGGACCAGGCCCGGCCAGTCTGTTACCGATCACGGCGATAATACAAATAATTAAAGAGAACACCCACAATGAATTCAAAAAGCTGTGGGATTAAACAAACAGCTGTCAGCTTGCTAGGGAACTACTAAGATATCCCAACAAGAGTACAGCAATGGACTATCTGGCAATATCCACAAGGCATCTACATTTTATAGTGGGAATCCAGACTGGACACTGTCCGTTAGGAAAACATCTACATAATATGAGATTAAGCGAAACACCTCTCTGTAGAGGTTGGGAACAAGAAGATGAGATAGTTCAACATGTACTCTGTGACTGTTCTGCCATCTCATCAATCAGAGAATCCATTTTGGGAGAATGCTGGCCTACATTGGCCGATGTAAGGCAGATGCCCCTAGGCAGCATCACCACCTATTTCGCAAGATTAGGTTGGTTGGAGGCCTAGGCGAGGGTCTGCCTACAGGGAGGATGTACAAGGGGCCCGCCCAATGGGGTCTAAGTGATGTGGTTCAATAATTTTTATTGATCACCTTCCCAACCAATTCCAGATGATGACGGGAAAAAATATGGAAATATTACTAATAGTGTCTATTTTTAGCAAATTATCAGTAATAATGGATGTAGACCCTTAAAAAATAGTTTAAATCGGCGCAAACCGCGTTTTTATACGATTCCTTCAAAACGAAACAAATGATTCAGGACGATAAACCGGAAGGGGTAATTGATAGTAGTTCCAAAATTTGCATTCTCATGCAAAATGTCATTCTAATCATTTCTTTTCCTCTTATGTATGGCTTAAAACTGAATTCAAACGGAGATATTCGCGTTCTGAAAATGTAATTTCTTGACTACCATATTATCTACGAGGACAGAACGAGAGGGCTAAGGACTAATATTTTTAAAATTATATATTCTTATGCAAAAACGTATTCTAAACATTTTCTTAATCTTTATATTTTTTCTTAAGAACTAATAGAAACAGCGTAAATATCTTTTGTTCTAAAAAAAAAAAAAAAGTTTATTAGGGTACATTTAACCCTTCCACAAAATTGACCAAAAATGAAATAAAATCTTGAAAATTCCCTGACACGTTCAACAACAATACAAAAATTACATATAAACTCTACGGACCTAAAAAAATATTTTCAGCCCTTTGGTAGCCAAAGCGAAATTGTGCGCTTTTCCGCCCTTTAAACACGATTTAAACTATGTTTAAGGGTGTATATCGATTATTACTGATAATTTGCTGAAAATAGACAGTATTAGTAATATTGCCATATTTTCTCCCATTAATTTGTAGTAAAATTTTAGGATAAATTGTATTTTTTGGGAGGTAACACTATGTTCACCCCCAGTAAAGCATTAAAATGATTAAGGTTTTTTTTGCTATTTCAACTTTATTAGTCCAATATTATCAAACTATAATAAAAAAATTTAAAAGAAAGTTTTTTTCGCAATTTTTGTAAAAAAAGGGTCAGGCGTAGGAGGTTTTCCATGGGGGAGAAGCGAAAGGGTTAAATAATGTGATTACCAAAATGGTGTACTCTTATTTATTTATTTATTTATTTATTATTATTATACGGATTCACCATTATACAAAAAGGAAAGAAAAAGAATACATATTAAAATGAGTTAAAACAATAAAATAAAGTAATGACTAATTTAACATTGGTAAACTACTAATATTAGATTTGAACTTACTTAGTGAACATGAAAAAGGATCTATGTTATATCTATTAAAATTCCTTAAGATACGAGATATAGGAGAATTAAAACCATAATTGGTGTTGTGAAAATTAACCACAAATAAATGAGAATTTCTCGTATTATAGGGACTAACAAAAACTTTTATATCATCCAGGATTTCGGTACAGTCATAAAGTCCGTTAACAACTTTAAACATAAAAATTAAATCAATCCTAAAATGACGAACAGATAAATTGGTTAGGTGTAGACGACTTAAAATGTTTGGATAACAAAATTGTTCATGTGGAGTTAGTTTATAATGAACATAACGAGCAAATCTAATTTGTACATTTTCAATTAAATCAACATCACATTGATAGTACGGAGTCGAGATAACACAAGCATAATCTATGGAAGAGCGCATTAGGGAATAATAAAGAATTTTTACGGTATTAGTTGATAGTTGTTTAGAATTTCTCATGACAAAGCCCAAGATTTTATTACAGGTTGAGGAAACTTTGTTTAAATGGCTTTTGAAATTTAACCTTTGATCAAAAATAACTACTAAATCCTTAACTTCAACAACATTTTTTAAGATGACGTCATTGATATTATAGTCGTAATTGAGACAACTATGAGATCTATAAAAAGATATACTACAACATTTACTAATATTTAAGTTCAGATAATTATTAACTGACCAATTATATACATGATCAATATCATTCTGAAGATCCTGACTGTCCGATAAGCACCGAATTGTATGAAACAATTTAAGATCATCAGCAAAAAATAAAAATTTTGCAGAAGTAATAATCTTAGACATATCGTTTATAAATAAGTTAAAAAACAATGGTCCACAATGGGAGCCCTGCGGTACACCGGAACAAACATTAATTGGATTGGATATAAAGTTATTAATTCTAACCTGTTGTGTCCGATCAGACAGAAAACTAGACACCCACATGACAATACTATCACCAAAACCAATAGAGTTCAGTTTCTCAATTAAAAGAGCATGATTGACTCTATCAAATGCCTTGGAAAAGTCAGTGTAAATAGAATCAACTTGCAAACCTTTCTCAAAGGCATTCAATATGTACTGTTGGTAAGACAATAGGTTTGTAACTGTAGATCTACCTGCACTAAATCCGTGTTGCTGCGGAATAATAATATTTTTACATAACCATGATAATTGTACACTGATAATTTTATCAAAAAGTTTAGGCAAAACGGATTGAATGCAGATACCCCTGTAATTCTCCACATTACTCCTGTCACCCGATTTAAAAATGGGAGTAATGAAACTATTCTTCCAAAAACTTGGAAATTCCTTTGTATGCAATGATAAACTAAAAATGAAAAAAATAGGATGCGTTAATGTACAAATGCAGGATTTTAAAAAGACTGAAGGAATACCATCAGGACCATGCGAAAACTTATTTTTCAAACTCTCAATACCTTCAAAGACATCTATTGTACTTATGGAAATATTAGGTATATCAACTAAATTCTCCTTAGGAATAGATTGGATGGGTCCTTGATTATTAGAGTATACTGTGGAGAAATACTGAGCAAAAAGATTAACAGTATCCAAACCATTAGTTGAAGTAACATTATCTAAATACATAGAGTTAGGTATTGAATTAACGTTTCTTAAATTATTAACATATCTCCAGAAAGTATTTGAATCATTTTGAATATTTTCCTCAATCCTATTAAGATATACTCTGTAACAAGCATCACTAACCATTTTACATCTAAGACGAAGATCAGAAAACTCATTATAATAGAATTCATTACCTGTCATTTTAAAAGTTCTATGAGCAATTTTTTTATGAGTAACAAGGCTTTTAAGTTCAGAAGAAAACCAGGGAGGAAAATGACTTGATTTAAATCTTTTAATAGGAACAAATATTGAAATAGCGTAATAAACAGTATCATAGAAAATTTGTAAAGCATAGTCGACATCCTTACATTCATACAGTGAAGACCAGTCAACAGATACAAAATAGTCATTGATGCCGACCCAATTGGCATTTTTATAATCATAATAGCATATGTCATACTGCAGGGATTTAGCAGTGTTATTAATAGGTAAACAAAAGCAATAAGAAATATGATGGTAATTAGTATCTAACAAAGAATCAACTGCTGGCGTAACTTCATATTTTTGATAAGAAAACAATAGATCCAGAAACACTCCATGGTTGTTAGGAAATTTATTACATTGCTGCAAACTATACGCACTGAAAGAATCAGAAATAAATTTTCCAGGTGAATCAGGGCAAACTGCTTCTAAGCCATCATCGCTTTGAATCCACAAGGTATCAGGTATGTTGTAATCACCAAAGATTATTAATTCATGATCTGGGTGAGATCTAATCAATTCAAACAGGCTCTCTACATGCACATTATATAAATCAAAACTTGAGCGAGGAGGAATGTAAACTCCGCCAATCATGTATTTGTTATTGCCAATTGTAAATTGTACGAACAGTTGTTCAACCAGAGAATCAATTAAAATTATTTGTTTTGAAACAATGTCTTTGCGTATAGCGATAAGAATACCACCCCCTCGTTTTTTGTCACTAGTTTGCTGGGAACGATCGCATCTATATACTATAAAATTAAGGAGATCAAATTCACTGTTAAGAAAATCTTGAGTTAACCATGTTTCTACCAATACAATTATGTCATAAACACAAATATTCACACTAGAATTAAATTCACTTATTTTAGTTCTCATACCGCCTATATTTTGACAGTAAACTGAAATATGTTTATTTAGTTTTTTGAGGAAATGGCTTTCTTGGTCGTAATACGTGGGACACCATATTTATATTGAATAATAAGATTGTCTTCACCTTTGCGCTTGCGCTCCTCCAGCTGTTCGTGTAGGGACTTGATATGGTTCCTTTGAGCAGGAGTAAGGTCGGCCGAAATACGAATATTTGAGAATCTGGGGATAAGTTTTCTTCTATTCTTTACAGAAGAAAGAGCTAAGGAACTATCAGAAAACATAACTTTTATGGGTCTTTTTTTATTACTAGCAGGGCCAAGCCTCCATACTTTAAAATCACCAGCATCAAGTTCCATAGCTGTGAATAGCTCACGACATTTGCGAGTATCATAATCTATTCTTTCGTTGAAGTTGGATGATGGGCACTCATCGATGTTATGAATAAGGATATTTTTAGATCTAATGGCTCTATCCTGAATTTCAGCATAAACTGATTCAGCGTCTAATTTTGGGGAGTTTGACTGAACTGTTTTCTTAATTTCCGAAATTTCAGTTTGAAGGTCTGCAATTTGTTTTAGTAAATCAGGTATAAGGGCAATTCCTCTCTCACAATTTTGACAATAGTAAGAAAGTGTACGCTTCTTTAGAGCTAGGCACCTTAACTCCGTTTCTGCCAAACCGGAACAATCCTTACATGCAATTTTTCTGCAACCATCACATCTTACAAAATCTTTAGGATCACCACATGTTCCTGCACAAATAAGGCATTTATTTGTGGAAGGCATTCTGAGTAAGTCAGGTCCTGGACAATTTATAGAAGTAGTATAATAAAAACAGTTATCACTTAAAAAAGAAGTACTGATAAGATATAAATAGATGAGTTTTTTGTGTTATTATTTACACCATATATCACTGGGATAGATGCATAAAAATGCAGTCAGCTCTCTTAATACATTACAGATTCAATAACACAATATATGAACTTGAAGACGGCAACATGCACTAAATGTCAACACCAGATAAAATGCAATTCACACTGTTAAATTACTCAAAAATTAACATTAAAGGAGCCTAAACAACCATCCATCCACTCTGTATGGTTGCTATGCAAAATGGCACTCTAAACACTTTTTTACTCTACATATTTTTCAGTAAAATCAATAGAAACGGTGTAAATCAGGAATTAATTTTTAAAGTACGCCATTTTAGGTCCACCATTTTAAATTTTCCAATTTTCACGTCAGATTTGTAATCAACGACTCCAATGATATGAGTTTTAGCCGATTTAGTTGAAAGCTTTGCGAGTTATTGAATTGGGGTTGTAAAATAGGGGCTGCAACCCCCCGGGGTGAGTGCACTAATTTTCTAAGGTATACATTTCATACGTTGCCAAAACTTAACATAATGCAAAAGGTTTCAAGTCATTACATTGAAGTAGTAACGATTAAGAAGTAAATGCATTCATTTCCTCTACAATAGCATTTTTGACGTAGACGTATTTTTTTTCAGTAAGTTGCCAAAATATAGTCTAAAAATTTTATATTTTCAAAATTATATCGTACCATTTTTATCAATGTACGATGCGGAAAGAATAAACTAAAATATAGTTGTTCGCTGTATTTTTTTTAGCTTTAGGACGGTATAATTCATTAGTTAAGGGCATTGTCATAATATATTATAAAAGCATTTATTCATTAGATAATTTTTACGTCAAATTTTGAGTTTAGATCTTCGAGAAAACTTACTGTGGGGTAATTTATTATATATTTTAAAAGTTAAAAATTTAGCTTCCATTGTTTGTGTTTTTCTACTCAATTAAAAGAACCATAAATATTGATTTGCAGTCATATAACCGAAATGCCGGCTAAATTAATCTTGTTTTTGTTTTAATTTATATTGTACTTATACCCTCCCCTCGATTGTTCCTTTGACATAAACATCACAAGCTTAAGATGTTATGTTTCCAATCTCCTGGATATTTTAACTCTGTTATGTTTGTAGATGATATTATTTTTAGACGAGGATACACGTGGTAGAAACCCAAAAAGAAAGAAGAATAAAAGTGCACTTCCAGCAAATACCGATAATAAGCCCATCATTAATAAAGTACCTAGTTGCTTGTCTTCATCGTTGAGAGAGATCAAAATATATGTATGAATTAATATCTGCATATGCAGCAAATAATATATTATATAAGTATATATTTTTCATATCATTTACATAAGCGGCATATACATACATATCATATCGAATGTTATATGGGATATTGGGCTGTTTTGATGTATCTATATTTTAGTAAATTATTTATATAAAAATATATGAAACTTGCCTGTTTCATGTTTCCGTCTTTTCTTACCATTATTTGGATAATATACAATATCGAGTATTCAAGTATCAAACAATAGTATAATAATAATAAAAATTTATATGTAGTATAAAACCAAATTCTCACAATGCGTTAATTCTATCAAGAATTAATTATATATAGCTAGCTATACAGCCATGTAATTATATAATGTATTATTAATGACGTATCATTACACTTTAAGTTTATGTACTATATTTAATTACATAGTACAATAAATAGCTATACAAATTACTTTTAAAGAGAAAAGGACTTAATAGGAGATATTTCATAATTTTAAAAAAAAAGTAACTAAGTTTAACTTTATTGTTATAATTTTACAATATTAAATACACTAATTACAGAAAGCAAACCGAACTTTTTGTATTTAAAGATGACTTAAGTATAATAAAATTTCATATGTATACAGTTGAAGTATAGACTACAGATTTACTTTCCTAGATCAAAATGATTCAATTTAACCATATTTACTTTCATAAAAATACACCCCCGTATGTATGGTTGCAATCCGTTTTCCAGAAATTAAAGGAAGCAAGGCAGTGACGTAGGCAAGATGATTATTTTATATTAATCGGTAATGTTAGGTAATGTTTAGCGTAATGCGGTCAAATACCAAAATCTGGCAATGAAAAAGTAAAACAGTTATGGACACTTCGTGAGATTAAAATTGTTCCGTCTTGCTTTCTCTCTATTATAAATTAAAAATAATTTAAAATATAAGTAGTGAAAACAAGAGGGCTAACGACTAGCCGATCTGTTGGGAAAGCTCTGGGTTCGTATGGGTTCTGTTTTAGGGGGTTCAGAGGTCAAATTAGAAATGCACGAATTTGCTTTGTGACGTAAGAGAACAAAAATATAATGATGTAGATCCAGGCGCCACCCGCAAAATTAAAAATATGGAATTTAATTGATGAAAAAATTTGTAGTACAAAGTACTAGTAATAATTCATAAAGGTTATAAGATAAAAAAATTCTTATAATTAACAAACAGATATTTCTGGTGTGCAAAAAAAAATTGAAGAAAAATTTGGTAGTAAAAAAAATACTTTACAAATAAATCGATAAAAATTGTAACATTGAATAAACAGAAAAATTGCACTCCTGTACCACCCTGAGAGATTGTTGGAGATCCCTTTCTGAGGAGGCATAAAGTTTAAGGTCATCCATATAAAATAGATGGGCGACCTTATGCCTCCTATCGCCGGGGGTACCGCAGTTGTAGCCACGGGTTTTCCGGAGCGAGACGGATGATGGCAGTAGTGAGATGCAAAACAGAAGGGGGCTGAGGGAATCTCCCTGAAATACTCCTCTTCTGAATGTTACCGACTCTGTTTGGAATCTATCGTTACCCGATGTTATGGTAAAGCGAGTCCTCCAGAGCGGCATCAGTTCTTCAATATACATCTCACTACGGGACCGGGTACCACAAGACATTGGAGCAAGTGATCAATGAGCTCATGCGATGCCATGTCAAATGTCTTGCGGTAGTCGATCCAGGCCATAGAGAGGTTCCGCTTATACTGCATGAAGTCCTGCGTGACACATCTGTCGATCAGCAGGTTCTCCTTGCAGCCAGCGACACCTCTCTTCGACCCTCGTTGCTCATATATCAGTTCGTAAACCGGTACAACTGCGTGGAGCACCCGCATGTACAAAATGCGTGTAAATACCTTGTAACATGCGTTTAGACAGATTATCGATCTGTAGTTCTTTGGGTTGGACAAATCTCCGTTCTTGGGGATCAGCACTGTCCGCCCCTCAACAACCCAAGAAGGAATTTGCTGCTCTCTATTCAACCAGGAATTAAAAATTGTGGCCAAATGGTGGTGGGTGCTCGATAACCTTTTCCACCAAAAGTTATTTATACCATCGGGACCTGGAGCAACAAAGTTCTTAGAGCCCTCAAGAGCTCTACGAACATTTTCTGGGGTTATTGGTTCGCACACTTCCTGTGGTTGCTGAAACTTTTGACAAAAGGCTTCAAAGTGTGCAAGGGCAGGAGAATCTCAGTTGAGTGAAAGCCTCTCCTCGTACAGCGTCTTCCAGAAGTTCTCCACCTGATCTTCAGTCGGCGGATTGTCCACAACACGCGGAGGCGGTTGGAAAAGACGCGAGGGCTTTTGGCGGAACAGTTTATTTTCCGCAAGCCCTCTCGCCCGCCTCACTAGTGACTTTTTGCAATGATATCGTTATATCATTATATCGTTATACCGTTATGTCGTTATATCGTTATATTGTTATATTATTATTTTTTTTTCCTCCGACCCTCACAGAGGGGAGCTGGTAATAAATACCAATAGCCACTCTCCACGCCCGTGGGTTTAGTGACTACCGGGTTCGCAAATCATGTGCCCTGAGTAGAGGCAATGAACTGAGGATGACAGCCTTCTGCATTCTACCGGCTAAGATCTCTGCCGAATCTCGGCATGCCGGTATGATCTTTAGTTCCGAAAGCAGCGTCTGTCTCATTCCACCGAAGACTCCTATAATCAGTACCACTATTTTAACAGAATGGCCTGGATAAAGCTTGCGGAGTTCGAAGAGCAAATCTCGATATTTTGTCCGTTTTTCCTCCTCTTTCAAGACAATGTTGCTCTCAGCGGGAGCTGAGAATTCCACGACATACATTGTCTTGAGTTGATAGTCGAGGAGTACTATATCAGGCTTGTTGGCTTGTATTTGCCTGGCGGTGGGAAACGAGTAGTTCCAATAAATTAGACACTTCTAATGATGTCTTGTGGCCCTGTGGTTTTTATGTGGTGTAACCTCGTCTGGTACTGAGGCCCTCTGGTCTTGGCGGAACGAGGAGAACCACGTCCTCAACCGGTGAATGCGGCGGCCCTTCGGCCACCTCATTCACCGGTCCAGGAGTAGTAGCCCCTACTACGAAGGTGGTATACATAGTCACGCAGACTTTGTGGTGTGAAGGCGCTATGCTCTGGTAGCCTCTCACACCACAGTGCATGCATCCGCGCCATGTATCCCCTCCGCGCGGGCTCACTGTTTTCATAGCAATGCAGAAGTTCATCCGTCAGTTCATCTGTCCACTCAAAGCGGCCTTGGTCATTGCCAATGTCGTCAACGGGCGGTCCGTCCGGTTGGGCCGCACCACCTTGCCCTTGACCCCTATCCGCACGGGGTCGATAGTGGAGGCCCTGTCTTCGGCCTGTTGGAACCAAAGTTTAGGGCATGTGAGTGGTTAGCCCAGCAGGCCCACGACCGACACCAAAGGGGAAGACGCTTTCCCCTCTCGGGTGCACTAGGACTGCCGGTTCGGTTTTGCACCCCAGCTGAAGTAAGTGGTGGCGCTACTCACCAAAGGCTTGATAGATGGAAGTCAGCCTCTCCTGCTTTATATATTATATTATTAGTAGATAGGAAATGAGAGAGGTTCGGAGCGGAGCCGGAGGAGGAGCAGTGTTCAGTTTAGGGGTGGGGGAGAGCCGGAGCCGAAGCAGTGTTCAATTTATTGGTGGGGGTAATGAGAGTGGTGGGAGGTAATTATGGTGGTGGACGCAATTAGTGTGGTGGAGGGGTAATTAGTCTGGCGGGAGATAATTGCACTGGTAGGATGTAATTAGAGTGATAGGATGCAATTAGAGTGGTGGAAGGTAATTAAGGCGCGGGGCTTAGGGGATGGGACGTGAAGGGCAGGGCCTATGAGAGGTGGTGGTGGGGGGTAATTAGCGTGGTTGGTGATAATTAGAGTGATGGGATGTAATTAGCGTGGTGGGGGCAATTAGAATGGTGGGAGGTAATTAGAGTGGTGGGGGTAATTGTAGTGGTGGGGGGCAATTAGTGGAATGATGGGTAATTAGAGTAGTTGGATGATGGGTAATTATTGTGGTGGGGATGACTCTACTAATATAAATATAATGCTTCTGCATCACACAATTAAAACCTATCGTCGATAAGTCAAGAGCTGGCAAGTGAATGTTGTGCAACCATCCGAATTATTTCAAGTGAGCAATATTTTATATTACTCTCTGTAATTCTTTCACTGTATACATTCGATTTAATTATGGGAATTTCTGATTACGACTTATTTACACTTAATGCAATGATCAATGAATCTACAGAGGTCTTAGAACAAGAGCCTATTTCATTATAAATTTTACATAAACCATATATCATTAAGAAAATTTCTGCTGTCAATACGCGATTTGGAAAATCAATAGTAGTACATTTATTTGAGGAAAGCACAATTATATCTTTCAAATCATTTCTACCAAAAGGAGTTGTTGAAATTATGAGTAAAATCAATTTATCTGGTAAATACACACTGATATAATTAGGTCACAGTTCTTCGGTGTATAACGGTGCAAAACCCAGTGTAATGTTACGATTGCATTGCATAGTTGCGTTAGTTATTAATTTTTAATTTGATATTAGTAAATGGAATACAGTTGAAAGTATGCTGGGAGTAATATTACTGATTCACTTGCAAATATATGAAATAATTGTTATATAGTAAATAATAACAAATTGATCATCACATTTTCTGTAAGTTGATAAAAAAATTATCCTTTCTGAATATGTATGATTAATATGTTTGTTTTATTTTTTTATTTTTTTTTTAGTTTAGTCCAACTGACACAATGTGGATGCAATATTCAGTTCAACGGTGGGTACGGGCAGAAGACATTAAATCGGCCATTGAAAGGTTGTCTTGGAAACTAAGTGACTTAATCAAGGATTCACAGCATTCATTAGTTTATGATACAAATGTCTTTTACGATGTTGAAGAAACTGAACGCATTGAAAAAGATTACAGGACGTATGCACTTTCTACATGACTTAGTGAAGTACCTGCCTAAGAAACTTATTAAAAAATATCAACACGACCAGTCTGATGGTAATACGGGCAGTTAAATAATTCTTTATGTTGTATTTATTATTAGATATAAATAATTATTATATTGTCCCATTGCACAATTATAGTATCTTAAAAAAATGTAATGTTATGGTGAGGTTAGAAATAAAACAAATATTAAAATAATACATGTATTTTATTACCTATCTTGATTACATAACCAAAAGATATACCTTAATAAACCTAAAGAGTTTTTATTCCAATTTTACATTTAAATCTAGAATATATTTTGTAAAGAAAGTGAACATTGCAAGAGCATAATGACAATAATTATTATTAAGAAGCCGAACACGGTAGCTCGGGTAACACCGTCACCGTCTATTAGTTCCTACAATAGTGTGCCTAAAGCAGTGTATACTTTAAGCAGAAATCCGCCTTACTTTAAATTTACTTCATCTTATGTAGTTTCAAAACCTCATGAGCTTTGCCTCCATATGCAAAGATACATAACTTCGGCCATCGCGTGGATCGGCTCAATTACACGAAAAACATTAGATTCATTGTGTATCCCGAGATCTCGCTGAATACTGATCTCCGGTTTTGCGTTGTTTTGAGTTGTTACATTTTAAATATTGTTTGAAGACTGTATACATACTATTATATTAGTAATAATCACTATAATTGAAACATATCAGTAATTTATTTTGTCAAACTTATGTAACGACTGTAACGAATATATGGTAGATAACTGAGTAAATGTTTTCAAAATGTACTTATAACGGGCGCATTTCATGGGGTTTTGAAAGTACTCTACTACACTAAACAAATCACGTTCAAACAAAGTTAGGAATTAGAAAAGAATATATTTATGCCATTTTGTTTGATACCTTGTAGACGATGCATAAGGTCATAATAGCATGTGGTGTATATTATCTTGGACTATGTTTTCAATACGTAGTGTTAGGATTACTATCCCGTCGAAGTCTAGAAAATAAATTATTAAAGGTTTTAAGTGTCGACTAAATTCGTATACATCAAGGCAATTTGATTAGTATTTGTATTTTAGTAAGTGTAAACTTGAGCGCTCGTTACATTGGTACGTGTTTATTTATGTACAGACACACGCCTACGCACGCCTGTGTTATTTTACACCACTACGTACATTACTCCTTAAAATCGGAGACATTACAGATTTAGATTGTTGAAATGGCGAACAAAATAATGGGGTCCCATAAGCTCCTCCTATCTATTGAAAACAAAGAAAACGCATGTTTACAAATAATGTATTTTAAAAAATGAAGTTATCTACAACGAATAAACTACGAAGTCGCGAACGGCGTTATCGGTAAAGAGAATTTCATGTGTTATAATAATTTTAGAATAATACGAAAAATAAGTTAAGTAAAAATTTGTTGCTCCGCATAAACGATAGCCACTTACAAAAAGCTATGTACTATGTGATAGAGTCGACGTTATCGTGCAAAACAAATAAAAATATGTATCATTTATCATTTTTTTAATCATTTACAAAACACCTTATATGCACGACTATGTCGGTAGGCAGAGTGAATTGAGAAAGCCATAAGACGTCTGATATACTTATAATATATAAATTGAAATGGCAAAGAAAAAAAAATAATGGCTTCATATGTCCCATCCTATCTACCTATTTATTAACTTTAGTAATGTTTTAGATTGTGTAACAAGTGTATATGATCCTTTACTATCAGATCACTTGGCGATAGATATAAGAGTAGATATAAGCAACTTAAGGAATAGGAATAGTAATAAACCTCAAGTTATCATTTATAGACCAATCACTACTCAAGGTAAATTTAAAATGTACCAGCTACTTGAAAGAGAAACTTGGGAATTCATGTATGCAGATGTGGATGCTAATAATAAAGTAAATTTTTTTCTTAAAAAGATCTTACACTATAGAAACATTTCATTTCCAGAGGTAAGAAAGCAACTAAATTCAAAATCTAAAAATCAAATACAGTGGTTCAATCAGGATATTAGGATCATGAGGGAAAATTTAAGGTTTTTAATTGATTTACAAAAAAATTTCAGGACACCTAGGCTGGCTGAAACGGTAAAAATTTATAGATATGAATATCGTCATGCTATAAACGAAGCAAAAAAGAAAGCAAACACCGAATATATCGAAAAAGCAGATAACAAAGCTAGGGCTGCATGGAGGGTCATTAATGCAAACAGGATTTCAAATTCGAGTACTAAGGACGCGAGTATCAATGCAACTGACTTTAACTCTTTTTTTGTAAACGTAGCAAGCAATACAATAAATAATTTACGAAATTCAAATTCAACTTATGAAGAATATCTTGATAAAGCTAACATAAATATATCAAATATATCTTTTGATTTTAGGGAGGTTACCTATAATGAGGTTAGGGATGCTATAAACAATCTAAAAAATAAACACTGTAAAGACTTTTATGACTTAGATATAATGCTAATCAAAACTTTAAAAGATGTATTAATAATTCCTATGACAAAACTGTTTAATGAATGTATAAAAGATGGCGTTTATCCTTCATGCTTTAAAATATCTAAAGTAATTCCGATATTCAAGAAAGGCGATAAATTAGATCCTAGCAACTACAGGCCTATAGCGCTGATTCCAGTAATATCCAAGATATTCGAGTTTCTATTAAAAAAACAATTGTATGAATACCTAGAATATAACAAACTGTTCATAGAATCACAATTTGGCTTTAGAGAAAACAAAAGTACTATAGATGCCATAAATAAACTTTGTGAGACTGTAATCAGAGGCTTTGAAGACGGAGACTGCATAGGGTCAACTTTCTGCGACCTCTCCAAGGCCTTTGATTGCGTGTCACACAAGATCTTGTTAAAAAAATTACAATATTATGGAGTTGGTGCTAGTAGCCGAAATTTGCTTTCTAGGTATCTAACAGATCGAAGTCAAGTAACCTATTATGACGGCAATCTATCTGAGGAAAGAACAGTAACCCACGGAGTTCCGCAGGGGTCAATCTTAGGACCTCTGCTTTTCCTCATATATATCAATGATATTCCTTCATCCCTCACAGACAGTGCATTAGTACTATATGCTGATGACACAAATTTCACACAATGCAATATTGATATCGATCAGTTGAAGGCTCGCATGAATGCCTCAATCTCCAATGTGGAGGATTGGTTTTCAGCGAACCAATTAGGTTTAAATGTAAATAAGACAGAAAATATGATTTTTTCCTTACGCAGAAATGATAAAATAAATAACACAGAATCCGTTAAATTTTTAGGAGTTTTCTTAGACCCCACTCTAAATTTTGGAAGTCATGCTAATTATATATCTAACAAAATAGCCAAAAGTATATTCTTATTGAAAAATCTAATAAAAACAGTTAGTCAACAAGTTTGCATTATGACCTTTCATGCAGTCATACAGTCAGTCTTAAGTTATGCGATCATAGTGTGGGGACACTCTCCCCATGCAAACAGAGTGTTTAAACTGCAAAGACGGGCAGTTCGTATAATAGCTAAAATAGATTACCGTGAAGATGCTAGAGAGGCATATAGAGAGCTCAACATTATGACCCTTCCTTGCAGATATATCTTTGAGTGTATATTATACATAAAAAAGAATAGAGAACATTATAATATCTCACAGAATATACATGATCATAACACGAGGCACAAAGATGACCTTAAAATTGAATTCTTGCGATTAAATAAATCCTGGAATGCAACGCTACATTTGGCCCCAACATTTTTTAACAAATTACCTTTAAGTGTAAGATCTTTTGAAGGAAACAACTTCATAAACAAAATGAAAAGATTCTTAATAAAAAAAGCCTACTACTCTTACAATGAATTTTTAAATGACAACTTTACAATTAAGGATTTCTAATATATAGATGAATTCCCGGCAGATTTAATAAAAAGTTATTATAGCCCCCGGAGCAAAACGAATACAATCCGTAGATAAAGAATTAAAGAAAGTCAAGTAGCTTTGTCAACGATAAACGTTTTGTTATTCCCAATACAACAAAGGCTTTACCGTGGTACCACAATTTTCTTTAGTAGCGTATCAGACAATATATGCGGCGATTGTCTAAAGGTATAAAAATTCTTTAGTGCAACAAAGCCTTTCTTTGTAGTTTCACATATTGTTAAAAATTGTTTTGTTTCTGAGAAGCTAATTAATACTAAGTCAATTAATTTAATATGGTGATTACTTTTACACAATTAATATCGATATAATAAGCTAATTTATCGCTCAGTTAAATCCATTATTGTATATTGCATTAAAAATACTTAAAATACATTTTTAAATCATAGCTTCTTCTTCTGTTCTATGTACTTTCAAAATTTTTAACTGTATCGAGACTGCCAATATAGAGGTCGATGTAAGTACTATTTATAATAGGTATATGAAAGACATAGTGTTTACACTAACAGATCTAGAAAGATAAGACTTTCATGCTATCTATATAAGTAACGAATCTTGGAAATAAATAAACACCACAGAAATTAGACAACCCCCAATTCCAGAAGCCAGGGCTTGTGCGGAAGGGCGTTACACATTGAAAACCCTGTGGTGCGATGTCCGTGTGATTAATCGCGATTGCCGCGCCTTAACCCACTCGGCTATCGACCAGACCAGACAAATACATTTATATATAGAACGACGTTGATTGTACGGCAAATAAACTAATGTTAGTATTATTAGAAAAGCAATCTAAGACGACGAGACAAATATAAACTTAGTATATACCTACATAAATCTTTTTACACAAAAAGTTTACTAAAATTGGTCAGCAAAAGGTAGTTTATAACAAACGAATTTATGTAGGTTTTTGTATCTTGGAATTGTTAAAGACGGTATTGTACAACTTTTTGTATAGCGTGATCAAAAGAGAGTTTGGGGCTAAGACGTCTCTTTTATACTGTGATACTGATAGTTTGATTCTAAAAATAATGACAGAAAATTTTCAAATTATCAAGAAGGAAATATATTTGATATCCCGAAGGGTCCATCAATTTCAGGAAATTTTAAAAATGAATTCCCGGCAGATCCAATAATAAGTTTTTATGGCACCGGAGTAAAAGCATATCACGTACAATCTGTAGGTAAAGAACTAAAGAAAGCCGTGGCGTGAAAAGATCAGTTATTCAAAAAGAGCTATCGGCACATGATTACAGACAAATTGTTGAACAAGGTGGTGTAATATTTAGAAAAATGAACACATTTCGCAGCGTTTTGCATGATATTTATACAGAAATGAAGAACAAAGTAGCTTTGTCTTACTACGATGATAAACGTTTTCTTATGCCCAATACAACAAAGACTTTATCGTGGGGTCACTCTGATATACAATTTGTTAAAACCGAACCAGAACAAAACATGCGGTGGTTAATGGTAGCCATAAATGATGTTGAGCGTAGTTCTGTAGAAAACGATAAGTTAGATGTATTACTCGCAGCAATGGCGGAGTTAAATCCTAAAGACCTAGTAAATAAAATAATATTTATATAGATGTGTCTTAAACAGAAGGACAATTTATTGAATCAGATATAATAGAAGAGAAAAAGTTCTTGTAAATATTGTTATTTATTACAATTAGATAGTAATTTATTAGTGTCAGTATTACAAGCGTATTTCACACAGGTCAATAAATAGAAGTTGCATTGTATGTAATACACAAAAAGCGCGATATAAATGACGCAATTTCCCCCGAATTCTTTGTTCATGGGTGGAATCAATATTTTTAATTAATCCGTATATTCACGTAATCAAAAAGTCGCGAGTACTTCACCTCTTTTTTTAATGTCCTCTTGGAGCCATAAGTTAAAAAGTTCTTCTATGGTAAAACGATACATGTCTATAAAAAAATGTGTATTTGTAGATAATATCGCAAATATGCACAGATAAAAGGTATGGTCTTAAATGTGCATCTGGGTTGATGGGGGTCAGAGTATATGAATAAAGACGGTAATAAACTTTTAGAAGCAATAGAATACTCAAACTTAATTGTCCTAAACGATGGCTCTCCTACTAGGCTAACTTCACCTAATTCTCAAAAATCGTGTGTCGATGTCAGTCTAGCACAGACCGACATCGCCCCTCACATACACTGGAATTTATGGAATGACATCCCGGGGTCTGATCACTTTTCTATCCTAATGGTACTTAAAAAGACATCATATGAACAAAATATAATTTACCCTGCTAGGAAGTGGCGCCTAGATACAGTCCAATGGGATCTATATACATCAGCGTTAGAAAATCTCATACAGGGCGTACCACAAACCAATAATGTGAATGGAGATATTTCTCATCTTATTAATGCAATAAATACTGCCGGCCAAGCTGCTATTGCGCAAAATAAATCATATATCCCTAAAAAACCTCCTAAACCACATTGGTGAGATGAAGAGTGTGAAATTATGAGTAAGAAAAGAAAACAAGTTTTTGTAGATTATAAAAACCAAGCGAATGAACAAAATTATCTAGAGTGCAAAAAAAATAATAGCTCAGGCGAAACGTTTGTTTAAAGTTAAATCAAAAAAACATTGGCAGAACTATTGCAATAGTATTAACAAAAATACGCCTATAAATAAAATATGGAATAAAGTCAGAGCATTAGAAGCCAAAAAAAAAAACAAATCAAATTACGTGTCAAATGAAATAGCAGAAGATATTCTCTATAAATTAACGCCACCATCAGCTCAACAACAGTGGTATTTAAACCCAATGTTACCGATAATAACAATTTTATTACAAATAAATTTACTCTAGAGGAATTAATATCGTTTATGCGGAGCAACAAATTTTTACTTAACTTATTTTTCGTATTATTACATAAATTTGACATAAATGTAACGTTTTGTTGCGAACTCACATTACAGCTAAATCTCTAGTGTCGACGTAGGTTATTTGTTATAGTAAATTTTTGACTGCAAAAACAAGTAGGTAAACATTGTTATTTGATTTCAAGGATGATTCTATCTATCGCCTGGCAGTAAATAGGTCTTATATGTTAGGATTTAACAACAGAGAACCCCAACTGTTACTGTGTTACCTGGCATTATATGCGATTTTAAATGCAACTCAAAACGAAATTACGGATAGGTACAATTTTTTTATAAGTTGGAAATTAGAAAAATTTAAAGGTCCTTTATCTCACAAAGTCTATAATAGGCGGCTACTGGTTTCGTGGTATAAAGTACTACCACATCTTTACGAAAGTAAAAAGATTTGTCCATAGAATAAAAATATAGTAGGTACAATGCAATACATTAACAAATTAAAAATACTTAAGAATGACAGCAGTGAACCAAAACCATGCGTTGGAGTCATGGACGGCTTTGAAATGCCACTAATATGACATACCTCTGTTGGCGAGTTAGATATATACCTATTGCCCTCTAATTATGGATTTAAATAGTAAATATAAAGAAGTACATACAAAATCAAACTATAACATTTTAGATTTGGAGTGTCTAAATATTTCTAATAATTATTGAGTAAATTCTCTTTACTCGTTAAATGCAAAATTTCAACTTTTTTACAGACCGTAAACAGAGCCGTCTTGCAATTATTGTTTGTTATGGTTGTTGTCCTTCTAATTCTAGCCTAAAGTACAGCAGAGGTACTTAAATTTCTGCACGTTTGTATTCTAGCTTAGTACTTTTCACTTATTTTGTTATTTGTCGCAAGCATATCAGTAAAGTTTTGCTAGCGGTTTAATGTATAAAATAGACAAAAATCAAATACCTACCTCTCTTAAGCACCTTTCTTAGTTAAGAGCTAAATAATTGCACAATTATCCAGTGGGATCTATTGAAAATTATAAAAATATAATTCTTAAAGAAAAGCCTACGTTTAGTGATTGTTTACGCTGATACAATGTTTTACCCAGTGAAAATAAAACCTCTGGTAATTTAAAACTATTTACTAAGAATGTTGCAAAACTATATACAACAGATGTTAAGAGCACAATAATGACTACGTACAAAATTATGTTAGTATTGTGAATAGCTTATGCTAAGTAAAAAAAAACTGTTCTAAAATTATTATAACAGATGAAATTCTCTTTACAGATAACACCGTTCGCGACTTCGTAGTTTATTCGTTGTAGATAACTTCATTTTTTAAATAAATTATTTGTAAACATATGCGTTTTCTTTGTTTTCAATAGATAGGAGGGGCTTATGGGACCCCATTATTTTGTTCGCCATTTCAACAATCTAAATATCTAATGTCTCCGATTTTAGGGAGTAATGTACGTGGTGGTGTAAAATAACACAGGCGTGCGTAGGCGTGTGTCTGTACATAAATAAACATATACCCATGTAACGAGCACTCAAGTTTACACTTACTAAAATACAAATACTAATCAAATTGCCTTGATGTATACGAATTTAGTTGACACTTAAAACCTTTAATAATTTATTTTCTAGTCTTCGACGAGATAGTAATCCTAACACTACGTATTGAAAACATAGTCCAAGACAATATACACCACATGCTATTATCACCTTATGCGTCGTCTACCAGGTATCAAACAAAATGACATAAATATATTCTTTTCTAATTCCTAACTTTGTTTGAACGTGATTTGTTTAGTGATGTAGTAGAGTACTTTCAAAACCCCATGAAATGCGCCCGTTATAAGTACATTTTGAAAACATTTACTCAGTTATCTACCATATACCTCGTTACAGTCGTTACATAAGTTTGACAAAATAAATTACTTATATGTTTCAATTATAGTGATTATTACTAATATAGTAGTATGTATATAGTCTTCAAACAATATTTAAAATGTAACAACTCAAAACAACGCAAAACCGGAGATCAGTATTCAGCGAGAGCTCGGGATACACAATAAATCTAATGTTTTTCGTGTAATTGAGCCGACCGACGCGATGGCCGAAGTTATGTATCTTTGCATATGAAGGCAAAGCTCATGAGGTTTTGAAACTACATAAGATGAAATAAATTTAAAGTAAGGCGGATTTCTGCTTAGAGTACACACTGCTTTAGGCACACCATTGTAGGAACTAATAGACGGTGACGGTATTACCCGAGCTACCGTGTTCGGCTTCTTAATAATAATTATTGTCATTATGCTCTTGCAATGTTCACTTTCTTTACAAAATATATTGTAGATTTAAATGTAAAATTGAAATGAAAACTCTTTAGGTTTATTGAGGTATATCTTTTTAATTATGTAATCAAGATAGGTAATAAAATACATGTATTATTTTAATATTTGTTTTATTTCTAACCTCACCATAACATATGAAAATACAAAGAAATTTTTTTAAGATACTATAATTGTACAATAGGACAGTATAATAATTATTTATATCTAATAATAAATACAACATAAAGAATTATTTAACTGCCCGTATCACCATCAGACTGGTCGAGTTGATATTTTTCAATAAGTTTCTTAGGCAGGTACTTCATTAAGTCATATAGAAAGTGTCTTAATTCTATTCTAACCATATGCTCACAAAATTCGTCCAAATTTAAAAATCCTCGTGAATATTTGTAACCAGCAGCATACGTCCTGCAATATTTTTCAATGCGTTCAGTTTCTTCAACATCGTAGAAGACATTTGTATCATAAACTAATGAATGCTGCGAATTCAATCACAACCTTTCAATGGCCGATTTAATGTCTTCTGCCCGTACCCACCGTTGAGCTGAATATTGCATCCATATTGTGTCAGTTGGACTAAACTAAAAAACATAAATAAAACAAACATATTAATCACACATATTCAGAAAGGATAATTTTTTTATCAACTTACACAAAATGTGATGATCAATTTGTTATTATTTACTATATAACAATTATTTCATATATTTGCAAGTGAATAAGCAATATTACTCCCAGCATACTTTCAACTGTATTTCATTTACTAATATAAAATTAAAATTAATAACTAACGCAACCATGCTCTTTACTAATATAAAATTAATAACTAACGCAACTATGCAATATCTCAACTAACAACCAAATCGTAACATTACACTGGGTTTTGCACCGTTATACACCGGAGAACTCTGACCTAAATATTTCAGTGTGTATTTACCAGATAAATTGATTTTACTCATAAGATCTTCACTCACAATTTTAACAACTCGTTTTGGTAGAAATGATTTGAAATATGTAATTGTGCTTTCCTCAAATAAATGTACTACTATTGATTTTCCAAATCGCGCATTGACAGCAGAATTTTTTTTTTAATGATATACGGTTTATGTAAAATTAATGATGAAATAGGCTTTTATTCTAAGACCTCTGTAGATTCATTGATCATTGCATTAAGTGCAAATAAGTCGTAATCAGAAATTCCCATAATTAAATCGAATGTATACAGTGAAAGAATTACAGAGGGTAATATAAAATATTACTCACTTGAAATAATTCGGATGGTTGCACAACATTCACTTGCCAGCTCTTGACTTATCGACAATAGGCTTTAATTGTGTGATGCAGAAGCATTCTATTTATATTAGTAGAGTCATCCCCACCACAATAATTACCCATCATTCCACTAATCTAATTACCCATCATTCCACTAATTGCCCCCCACCAATAAACTGAACACTGCTCCGGCTCCGCTCCGAACTACTCTAATTTCCTATCTACTATTATTATATTATTATATTATTATATTATTATATTATTATATTATTATATTATTATATTATTATATTATTATATTATTATATTATTATATTATTATATTATTATATTATTATATTATTATATTATTATATTATTATATTATTATATTATTATATTATCATATTATCATATTATCATATTATCATATTATCATATTATCATATTATCATATTATCATATTATCATATTATCATATTATCATATTATCATATTATCATATTATCATATTATCATATTATCATATTATCATATTATCATATTATCATATTATCATATTATTATATTATTATATTATTATATTATTATATTATTATATTATTATATTATTATATTATTATATTATTATATTATTATATTATTATATTATTATATTATTATATTATTATATTATTATATTATTATATTATTATATTATTATATTATTATATTATTATATTATTATATTATTATATTATTATATTATTATATTATTATATTATTATATCATTATATTATTATATTATTATATTATTATATTATTATATTATATATTATATTTTTAAGATATAGCCGGTCAGTGAGAGTTTCAACGAGAAATTCTCTAAAGATATTTTATGAGCGTATATAGCCGTCTATGTGTACTATTTGAAACAGTTTTCAAGAGTATTTATAAGACATGGTAAAACGGTGAGAAGGCAGCAATGCGGTGGCGTAACAAACACACCCGCAGACCCCGCGATGCGGGGAAGGGCGGCCAGTTGGGGGGCACACATTGACAGATGGCCGACCCCCATTCAAAACTCTGCGGCCAGCTTTGCTTTCACAGATATGTATTTCTTTTCATAATTCAATAACCCTGAAAACGTTTGCGAGAGGGCCCACTTAGTTTCTGTTACGCCACTGCAGCAATGGCCATTTCCAAAGTAAACATTTAGTCCCTAGGAACGGCGTCATCGAAAGGAGGTGATAGTTATATTAAACGAGGTAGCAGACTTTTTTTACCATCTTGCATGTATTGTAGGGAGTATGTAGAATCCAAGTTTTTAGACCTCCAGAACCCTTGGCAAATTTTTGTGTGACCGAAAAACCACGAACCACTTTTTTCAGTTTGTGGCCTATAACTTAAAAACAATGCATCCAATCGAAAAGTCATCTTTATCAAAAAAAAAGAGCATTAAATTTCGCTTCGAATGAGTACCTACCTCAAAATTGAAATTTCATCAAGAGGTATGGGCGTATTAGATTAGGACAAAGTTGCCAAATTATTATATTGTCATCGGTCCTTGATAAGTGTGCAAATAAGGTTCAGCTTAATCCATAGACAACGAATAATATTATATATTCTCTATGGTTTAATCTGACGTTTTGAAGTGGGTGAGAATCGGTGAGAATCACGTTCAAAGATTCCGTTACAAACAAAAAACAGGTGCAGCTAATAAAAGCTTGTTAATAAATAAAAACGTGTTAAAATATGTCTTTGAATAAACAAAGTTAATTAGGATGTAAAATGAAAACTCGTTGATGTGTACCAAAGTGCTCTAACACAGGAGGACATTCACTTCCTAAAAATGAACGTTTCCGACTACTATGATAAATCCATGAACTCTTAACACCTCTTCTTGTCAATCCCGCTTTTAAACGATTTAATGACCAACTACCGTAATCCTTTTTATCAATTTGACTCATTTCTACGAATAAGATATTGGGAAACTCTCGGAAATAGGAAAATTTAACGTATTTAAAGATTATTGTATTATGATACAAGTTGAGAATGACAATAAACCGAGTACGCATGGCATGGCGTCATCTATTGGATATATTATAGTCCAATAAAGGGGACTTTTAAATGTCCATTCGTACTCCATGGTTGAATTTTTTACGAGAAATTAGTTTTAAGATGTACATCAAGCGTCTCTAGTCAAAAAGTAGAAATTGATGGACAGTGGTTGTAAAAAAAATATTTAAGGGTTGAAATCGCGATGTCAGAAACGGAAAAATTTTGGAAAAAAGTTTTAGACAAAAATTGTAGAGAAAAAAATTCTATGTAAAAAACTACTTAACTTTTTTTTTTCTATAAGTGACCGGCGAGCCGTGAAATTCGATTAAAGTTTTTGAACGATTTACACAGTCAAATACACAGCTGTCGCGTATGCCCTCTACTCACCGCCAGAGAGAGAAGCGTAACAGAGTGTGTCTAGAGTGAGAACGACAAACGTCATGAGGCGAATGATGTTTTATGTTTTATTTGCGATTTTAACATGTTTTTATTTTCCAATGAGTTTCGATTAATAGTCGTCCATTTGAAGAGTCGGGATTTATGACGAAATTACCGAATGTTTGCGCCTTGGACTAGACAATGTCCCCCCTACGTTTTCGAGGATTCTGAATCGATTCCCGTGGTCAAACCAATTTTTTCACCTCGGCAACCCCCTCAAATTGGCCAAAAACTACCCCTAAATTCCACTTTTCCGTAAACCCGTTTATTTTCCACAGTTTTTCGACTAATTGTTGTTCCCTCAAGTAGAACGGATTTGACCTCAGCCACCCCTGGAACAAAATTTATATTTTATAGGAGGTGTTTCTTGGATGAAGGTTGTAGGTGACCAGGGTTGTGTAACCACCCCCGGGGGATGTTTTCGCCCTCCAAAGGGGTAAGATATTATATTTTTTTGGGGAAAGTATTAATATTTTTTAGAAGCGCTTCTTTGAGGAAAGTGGTATTTGGCCAGGGTTGTGTAACCTGTCCTGTCTGCCTACTCCCCAGATCTCACCACGATGATGGAGGCATCAACAGACCTCAACCTCCCATCACTCTCCCATCGTATAAATAACACTTCGTCCGATACTGCCGGCGAGTTTGCTCTAAGGAGTAGGCAGATTGAGGCCTTAGAGACGGATCGTGGTGAGATTGAGACCCCGACAGATTGAGACCCCGGAATCGAACCAGTTCCACGAACTCCTAGCATTATTTTCTTTGACAATTTTTACTTGACCCACTTTTTCTCTTGAAAATGGCTCCAAAACGGGAGCCGAAACGTCGAGACATTAACAATCTCAGACGCGGTTCAACCCGAGAACCTAGTATTTTTCATACCAACGACCGTGGAAGCTTCTCGGAACATATATATACATATATATATATATACATATATATATATATACATATATATATATATACATATATATATATATACATATATATATATATATATATATATATATATATATATATAAATATATATATATATATATATATATATATATATATATATATATACATAAAATAACGCTTAATAAACATATTTATTATGCTGTGTATTTCAATTATAGCTGGAAAAAAAATCTCCACCCCCTTGATGGGTGAAAACAACCCCTGGAGGTGGTTGCACAATCCTCGTCACCTACCATCTTCCTCAAAAAAAGTCTCCTATAAGTCTCGTTACAATACACTTTAACATCTTCATATAAGAAAAAAACAAGATGGCGGACGACTTTACCGTTTACGATCCGATTCGACTCAAAAACGATATCTGGGAGTTTTCGAGATCCCCAATTACGAATTCTTGGTCAAAATTCAGAAATTCAAAATGGCGGCGCCAATATGGCGGATGAATTTTGTCATTTATGGTCCAAATCGATCAATATTGATATCTGGAGGTTTTCGGGTTCGGCGATTACGAATTTCCAGTAAAAAAATTTGTTCAGAATGGCGATTTCAAGATGGCGGACGACTTTACCGTTTAAGATCCGATTCAACTCAAAATCGATATCTGGGGATTTTCTAGGTCGCGGATTATGAATTTTCAGTCAAAATAAAGAAATTCAAAATGGCGGCGCCAATATGGCCGACGACTTTTGTCATCTACGTTTAAATAGATCAAGATCGATATCTGGGGGTTTTTGGGGTCGCGGATTACGAATTTCTAGTAAAAAATTTAGTTCAAGATGGCGGACGACTTTACCGTTTATGGTCCGATTCGTCTCAAAATCGATATCTGAGGATTACAGCGTATCAAAAGACTAAAAATAAAAAATAAAATTATGTAAAAAAATATTTTAAAAAAGCTTTTATTTAAACGCTCTAAGAAGTAGAAAATAGACGTTGAAGCAAATCAAATCCATCATTTTGATCCATTATATAATTTATTTATGATATAAAAGCTTGTCGCGAACAATCTCCTTTACACAGGAAAATCTGGTGACAAGCTTTTATATCATAAAAAAAATTATATAATGTAACATAATGAATTTGATTTACTTCAAAGTTTATTTTCCACTTTTTGGAGCATTTAAATAAAAGCTTTCTTAAAAAAAAATATTTTTATATAATTTTTTACCATATTTCTAAGACAGCTTTATTATAAATTCCCAATTTTACCCATATAAAAGTTTTCCTATAGTGTTACATAGTCAATATATACATTAAAAAAACTTCTTCGTGACGAACGAGGCGAACAAAGCGTCTATTACATTGAATTTCAAATTTATTTTACTGCCAAATAAATAAAGACTGTTTCCCAAATTCCCAGCTGTACCCCACCAAATTTTTCCTACAGTTTCCTGGGACCCTCAACATTTGCCATACAAAAATAATCCGTGGCAGACGAGCCTTTATACCGAGTAAATTGTTTATTACATTGAATTTCAAATTTATTTTTACTGTCATATAAATAAAGATATTTTCCCAAATTCCCAGTTGTACCCCAACAAATTTTTCCCACAGTTTCTTAAGACCCTTATGTACATTTGCCATACAAAAGTAATCAGTGGCAAACGAGCCTTCATAGGTGGACAAATTGTTTATTACACTGAATTTCATATTTACTTCTACTGTTATAAAAATAAAGATTTTTTCCAAATTCCCATTTGTACCCCCACCAAAGTTTTCCTACAGTTTCTTAAGACCCTTATATACATTTGCCATACAAAAAGAATCCGTGACAAACGAGCCTTCATAGGTGAACAAATCGTTTATTATACTGAGTTTCAAATTTATTTTTACTGTTATATAAATAACGATTTTTCCCAAATGCTTATTTGTACCCCCAACAATTTTTTTCCACAGTTTCCTGGGACCCTTACATATATATTTGTCACACAAAAATAATCCGTGACAAACGAGCCTTCATAAGTGAACAAATCGTTTACTACATTGAATTTCAAATTTATTTTTACTGTTATACAAATAAAGACTGTTTCCAAATTCCCATTTGTACCCCCACCAAATTTTTCCTACAGTTTCTTAAGACCCTTATGTACATTTGCCATATAAAAATAATCCGTGACAAACGAGCCTTCATAGGTGAACAAATCGTTTATTACATTGAATTTCATATTTATTTCTTCTGCTATACAAATAAAGACTTTTTCCAAATTTCCATTTGTACCCCCATCAAATTTTTCCTACAGTTTCTTAAGACCCTTATGTACATTTGCCATATAAAAATAATCCATGACAAACGAGCCTTCGTAAGTGAACAAATCGTTTATTACATTGAATTTCAAATTTATTTTTACAGTTATACAAATAAAGTCTGTTTCCAAATTCCCATTTGTACCCCCACCAAATTTCTCCTACAGTTTCTTAAGACCGTTATGTACATTTGCAATATAAAAATAATCCATGACAAACGAGCCTTCGTAGGTGAACAAATCGTTTATTACATTGAATTTCAAATTTATTTTACTGTCACATAAATAAAGATTGTTTCCCAAATTCTCAGCTGTACCCCAACAAATTTTTCCCACAGTTTCTTGACGCCCTTATATACATTTGCCATACAAAAATAATCCGTGGAAAACGAATCTTTAAAAATAAATTCGAAATTCAATGTAATAAACGATTTGTTCACCTATGAAGGCTCGTTTGTCACGGATTATTTTTATATGGCAAATGTACATAAGGGTCTTAAGAAACTGTAGGAAAAATTTGGTGGGGGGTACAAATGGGAATTTGGGCAAAATCGTTATTTATATGACAGTAAAAATAAATTTGAAATTCAATATAATAAACGATTTGTTCACCTATGAAGGCTCGTTTCTCACGGATTATTTTTGTGTGACAAATATATATAAAGGTCCCAGGACACTGTGGGAAAAATTTGGTGGAGGTACAAATGGGAATTTGGGAAAAATCGTTATTTATATGACAGTAAAAATAAATTTTAAATTCAATATAGTAAACGATTTGTTCACCTATGAAGGGTCGTTTGTCACGAATTATTTTTGTATGGCAAATGTACATAAGGGTCTTAAGAAACTGTAGGAAAAATTTGGTGGGGTACAAATGGGAATTTGGAAAAAGTCTTTATTTGTATAGCAGAAGAAATAAATATGAAATTCAATGTAATAAACGATTTGTTCACCTATGAAGGCTCGTTTGTCACGGATTATTTTTATATGGCAAATGTACATAAGGGTCTTATGAAACTGTAGGAAAAATTTTGTGGGGGTACAAATGAGAATTTGGAAACCGTCTTTATTTGTATAACAGTAAAAATAAATTTAAAATTCAATATAATAAACGATTTGTTCACCTATGAAGGGTCGTTTGTCACGAATTATTTTTGTATGGCAAATGTACATAAAGGTCTTAAGAAACTGTAGGAAAGATTTGGTGGGGGTACAAATGGGAATTTGGAAAAAGTCTTTATTTGTATAGCAGAAGAAATAAATATGAAATTCAATGTAATAAACGATTTGTTCACCTATGAAGGCTCGTTTGTCACGAATTATTTTTGTATGGCAACTGTACATAAGGGTCTTAAGAAACTGTGGGAAAAATTTGGTGGAGATACAAATGGGAATTTGGAAAAAATCTTTATTTGTATAACTGTAAAAATAAATTTGAAATTCAATGTAATAAACGATTTGTTCAGCTATGTGAGGGCTCGTTTGTCACGAATTATTTTTGTATGGCAAATGTACATAAGGGTCTTAAGAAACTGTAGGAAAACTTTGGTGGGGGTACAAATGGGAATTTGGAAAAAATCTTTATTTTTATAACAGTAGAAATAAATATGAAATTCAATGTAATAAACGATTTGTTCACTTACGAAGGCTCGTTTGTCACGAATTATTTTTGTATGCCAAATGTGCATGTGTCTTAAGAAACTGTGGGAAAATTTTGGTGGGGGTACAAATGGGAATTTGAAAAAATCTTTATTTGTGTAACTGTAAAAGTAAATTTGAAATTCGATGTAATAGACGATTTGTTCACCTATGGAGGCTCGTTTGTCACTTATACTTTAGTTTTCCTGGAACGGTTGGTCGGATCGAACTAAAACTCGTGGCCATCGATTCTATGACCTCAAGTTACTCGAAAACGAGGGGTCGCGTTGCCTTTAACTTCTTTTTCCAGAGTCGCTAAGTATCCTGATCAAAAGTTGTGCGGTCGATTTAGTCGATAAGGACACTTCCCGAACCTTGTTTCGGTTTTTCAATTCCCCCAGTCGTTGATAAAACGATGAATAACGCCTTCGGGTGTGATCGGATCGATTCGATAACCGTCGTAATCGGTTCTTCGTGAACGGTATAGTGGAAAATACTACCCCGTCCGACCTTGGGGGTGCTTGCAAAAATCCTACTTAAATATCCGATTTTTAGGTTAGGGAATCCACTCGCACCTAACTTCACTATGTCTTTTAAAAAATTTAGGTTATGTTTTTATACTAGTTTGTTTGTGTCTATATTCACGTTATTTATAAATGTCACTGTCACAGGATTAAATTAAGCGACTTCCGTATCCGTCGACGTCATACTTCCGTTTTTGAAGACGTATTTCTGTTTATAACACAAGTATAATGGAAATGACAGATCTGAAAATTCAAACATTAATGGCAATGCCGTAATAAGATAACAAGTTATAGAAAGGTATTTATTTGAAAGATGAAACGATAAACAACTCATTTCGTATGTAATTATTAATGTTAAATGATCATGTTCTTTATATAAAAGAAAAGAAATATCCAGATGGCGCAGAAAGCAGTATCTTGCTGTATATGAATAAGGTCATGTTTCTCTCTAAAATTACAGGGTTTCTTGATAAACATAAATTTTTGGGTTCAGGCGTTAAACCGATCAACAATTTATACCACACAAACATTGTTTTTGCAGACCATACTTGATTTCTTAAATCTGTTTGTACTTTTTTAAATATGCTCATTTGTGTTCACTAAATTCACATTATATTAATTTGCTTAATATTATTTGTTATATTCAATGAAAAACAAGTATTTCTAAAAATTATTATCACTATTACCTATCTTTAGAAACGGGTTCATAAAAATTAGAAGCGATAACACAGAACCCATTTAAAGAGTCGCAAAATTGATACAATTGCTAAACTAAACTACTATGTATATCTACTAAACTAAACTAAATGTACATCGATATACAATTTGTAGAGACATGCTTGAACTAACAATATACTCTCCTCCGCTACTTCTTTTAAGTCTTACGTATTTTACGTCCGTTTTTCGAGAAGTCTTTTTTATAATAACTACAAAAGCATTCTAATACTAATTAATATTCTTAGACGAAAATATCACTGAACGTAATTTTGTGTCTATTATACGAACGCATTTTTAAACTTTTGGGCAAGAATTGAGTCATGGATTACGAGTGAACAATTATAATTCCCCTTTACTGGGCATAAAAGAAAGCCAAAAACACCGTAAAATTCTTAGAAACACTTTAAGAAGCTGTGTAACACAAACTGACCTGATATATCCAATCGATCGATTTTTTCCCATGAAAACCATCAGAATATCTGAAATCACCATACTTTAAAAAAGTCTTAGAAACACCGTAAGAAACAGTGGAACCCAAACTGACCCGATATGAATCCAATCACTCAGCAGGATCGTTTGGGTTCCATCTCTCTTTAATAGTAACACCTAGGTACGTCTCAAATATGAACGCGATATGTCTAGCCGTTTGCGAGTTATAAGGATTTTTTATGTTTTGGTAATACTAAAGGAGAACGGAAACCTCGAATTTTTGCGTGATTTTTTCAGGATACCCTATCTTGGGGTCGTAGAACACGAATCTGAAATTAGTTTTGCGTGCATACGAACCGTTTCTCAAAAAAAAAATTTTGAAAATTTTTCTTATGACGCACTTTTTCATGCACTAACTTATACACCAACAGCACTTGTATATCGTCTTTTTCCTTATTGAGATCACACTATGTCCTTTATAGAACAATAAACCCTTCACTTATGGCAGAAAAGAGAAAACTCACTTTCTTTTGTATAAAAATCAGAATTTTATTCACAGAAACTGTATTAGATGAACCTCCATCTGTCATTTGATTGCATATATTCCCATGCGTTGTTTGCGCATGTGTAAGGTTTGGTGTCTAAAGGCACCTGATTAAATCTGGGGCAGACGGCGCTAAGTACACACATTAGCGCCTTGAAGGGCAAGGGTTATGTATGTTTATAAATAATACTTAACGCCGTCTGCCCCAGATTTAATAAGATGCTATGTACTATTATATATCCCTTGCCCTTCAAATTCGAGGTTTCCGTTCTCCTTTAGTATTACCCTCGATATCTCTATCCGTTCCGGAGTTATAAGAAGAATTTTATTAAAATGCCTTACTGCAACATTTCGTGTCACTTTTCAAAATATCACCTTGTCTAGTACCACGGTTTATGTACATACGGTTGGATTATGCCCGCCCCTACCAATCAGAAAACGTTTAGTGCATTGACGTCAAAGTAGACCTCGTTTACGTTCGCATATAATGCTGTCTCGTTCTCCCTCATTAATAGTCTCTTAAGTCGTCATTGCTTCCACTTATATATCTTGCAATTATTATTTTATTTTAATACAAAAAAAACAGGCATTATTTATTTTATACAAATTTGATTTAATAATAAAGGAACGCACTAGAATCGGACAATTTTTTTTTAAGTTACTGCACAAAAAGTCTGTATTTCTTATTTTAACATAGCCCAAAAACGTGTAAGCTATCGTCCTATCTTATCATAATTTTAAAGCAAAATATATGTTACCCCAAGGTTTTAGGTATTAGCATAGCACACAAAAATACGAAGAAGTATAAGGAAAATGTTATATACAGTATTCTCACGTACGAACGAACTTTATATTAGGTGATATATTAAATTTATTTAAAGATATTTTTAATTAAGACTATTAGGAAATGAGTGAAAATTTGGTAATAGAACGTTGCTGACTGCGAATATCTATCTGAGCAATGAAAATAAAAAAATATATCTAGCATTATGTAAAATTAAATAAAATAATAATAATAAGTCTTTATTGAAACATCAGAGTTTGTCATCTTTTGGAAATTTATGATAAGAAACAGTCAAATTTCCTTGCTTAGCCTTTTGTAAACTATTGTTACATATAGCCACGGCACACCTTGTTCCAGGCATAACTGTTAAAAAAAACAATATTTACCTACACAATAATAATAAAAAATTAATCAACAAATATAGAATGAACCAACAATACTTGTACTTACTTTTTATTAGGGCAAGTCGACTTCCCAAAACAAAACCACAATACTTCCTAATAATAGCCTTTTTAAAGCGTCTTTGAAATACACCGAATACACAAAAGTAAAGAAACATGTTCACAATGCACAACCAAACCACAGAGTATCTGATAAACCGTGGGTGTGACCAAACAAACGATACAAATATGGCACGTTCCAAGGTCTACTGTAACGTCACAGTCCCCGCCCATTAATCCAACCGTATCTATACTAACCGTGGTCTAGTACTTCAATTTGAGAGGTCCGCAGACGATATGTCATTGTGTTCTGTCAAAAAAGCGACGGCGAAGAGAAGGCATACGCGCCAGCTGTGTATTTGACTGTGTAAATCGTTCAAAAACTTTAATAGAATTTCACGGCTCGTCGGTCACTTATAGAAAAAAAAAGTTAAGTAGCTTTTTTACACAGAATTTTTTTATCTACAACTTTTGTCTAAAACTTTTTTTAGAAAATTTTTCCGTTTCTGACATATCGCGATTTCAACCCTTAAATATTTTTTTTACAGCCCCTGCCCATTAATTTCTACTTTTTGACTAGAGACGCTTGATGTACATCTTAAAACTAATTTCTGGTAAAAAATTCAGCCGTGGAGTACGAATGGACATTTAAAAGTCCCCTTTATTGGACTATTATGAACTGGCTTGGATTGTTCCCTATTCTACTATTGCACTTTATGTTTACTGTACGAACAATCAACAATCAGTTTCAAAAATGTTATAATAATAATTATATTTTAGGAAATATTTTGCTTTGAAACATTAGTAGTGTCCTTGTCTCATTTTAACGTCTATACCTATATACATCCTATATAACAAGGAATTCCTTGATATAACTCTCTAATCTATGCGTCTATGTATAAAATAGCTGTTCGATTGTTTGACGCGCTGCTAGGCCAAGGATTGTAAACAAAGAGGATGGCCAGATCCCTATGCTTCAATGTTCGCCACTTCCCAGCGAGCTGTGACGTCACCGTGAGGCCTGGAGAGTTTTGTTTACATTCGTTTCTCCATGTTTGGTGGTTTGACATCGGTGTTTATTTAATCTATTGTGTTTGTTATTTCGTGGTGAATGTTTTGTGTTTTATAAGATTATACGTTTTTTAAATTATAAAAACCTTTTTTAGTATAGTGATCTCGCCAATTGTCGTGTGTGCAAGGATTTATACTATTTCGAACTTTTTAAGATTTCAAAGACAATTATTGTTTTATAGTAATTTTGTATATATTTGTGTAAGGTAAAAGAGGCTTCAGATTTTTATTTATCAAATTTACATATATGTTATTTTCAATTATAGACCTAAAGGAGAATGCCAGGTATAAGGTGTGTGATTTATGGGTGTAATAACACTTACTCTACAAAGAAAAGTACTGGGCAAAGTATAAGTTTTCATATTTTCCCGAAATCCAAAGATCTGGTGTCCCAAACTATGAGAGGCGAGTGGATAAGCAGATGTAAAAGGCAGGATAAATTTAACCCAGATACAAGTAGGATTTGCTCAGTTCATTTTGTGGAAAATGATTATGAACGAGACCTACAAAATGAATTACTAGGTAAAAATTTGCATTTCTCATATACTTGTATACCTTTACATATGTTTTAGGGTTGCATGACACTACGTGGAATTTATAAAGAATTTAATAAAAATCTATAGGATCACATAACTTAAATTATATTTCATGTCTTTCGGGTTGACTGAGATGTTATCATTTAAGTTGTCATCCTACGGTTCTCTAATAAATTTTCTATAAAATTTCACATAGTTAGTGTCATACAGCCGTAACATAAAATTGAAATTACATTAACTTTTGTTTTAGGGCTACCTTTGAAAAGGACTTTGAAAAAGATGGCAGTTCCTACAGTGGGAATAAATACTGTAACGAAAACTAACTTAGCTCGGTCTGATAGGCTTTCCACGAGAAAAAGAAAACAGGAAGGAGCTGAGCTCATAACTACTGTGTCTGATAGCAGTAAGCGGTCAATTACGGATGCAAGTTAACGTCATAGGCGTAGAGGTTTTTTCAATAATATTCTGTAGTTTTGTTGATTCTGTGATTATTTTTAGAAGATATATATGTGGTAAAACCCCAAAGAGGAAAGAGTGTTAATATATTTCACAATTAACTTTAATATATTCTTGTTTAAATTTGAATTACTTTTATATTTTATTTAGCATATATGTCATTATATAAAAGGTTCTTTTCATGTAATATTTATAGCATATACAGTACAATTCCCGATAATATAAAGAAGTTAAACCAATTCAAATTTCAAATGAAGAAATTAATTTTCTCAGGCGGTTTTAATAGTTCATAATCACTAAATTACAATATACTAATTTATTCATTAATTATATCTACATTTTTATTTCTTTTAGGACCAAAATATGTAAAACATACCTATTTTCTTTAATATGATTTATAATCATTTAGTTAGTTTTTAATTATTTTTTGTTTGTTTGTACGTAGATACGTATATTTGCATGCACGAGTATTATAGTTGGCTTTTTCGCTAGGCTGTAAGAGTACTTCTTATATTGTATATAAGAAAGCAAACTCTGCCACTTGGTAATAAATATGTACGTTAAGTTGTTTGTGTTCAGTTTCTCTGTAAACATGTATCAATTCTTTATTATCAATAAAGACTATCATTATTATTATTATTATATATCTACCTATTACCTTTATTATAATTCTTAGTTACTACTTTAACTTATATGGTAAGTAGATATTTTAATTTGAGTTTTACATTATTTGTTTTTGTGATGCGATATAAAAATTATAAAATAATAAAGCTTTATATTTAAGTTTTTTTCATTTCATTACCATATTTATGTACAAGAATCATTGAAAATGTCATATTCCTTCATTATTTCAATAAATTGTATGTGTGCGTTGATATTGTAAAGAAAATATGCTCTCCTACACGTATTTTAAATGGAAATGCGTTGAAAGAGGCCTCACGACTACGTCACAGCAATGGCGGCGTCGCGCTGACAGATTTGGTCGATCTGGCCCAAGGATGGTAAACTAAAGAAGGATAGTTTATTCCCATAAGACTGTATGTTGGCTCTCCGATCGGCTTGCGATCTAGTTGGTGACGTCACCGTCTGGCGTACCAGCTTTGTTTATGCTTGTTTATACGTGTGTTTAGGCCGTGTTTTAGAACTTTTAAAGACAAAATTAACTCTACTTTGTGACTCTGCATGTGTTTACTGTGTTTTAAAACTAATTTTAAGTGTTCTTTGTTTTAAATAGACTATAAAATAAATCAACTGTAGGTACGTTTGTGTTTAGGTATTTTCTGCTGTTTATTGTAAGTTATTTTATTTTGCCTTAAACTTCATGGATATGTGTGTAAAACTAATTAATTATTTCAGAGACTAGATTAAATTTATGCCTGGCTGTAGATGTGCGATTTATGGCTGCAATAATAGAAGTGTGGTTACAAGAGGCTGCGATACTCTGTGGCTGCGATACAAAGATTGTTTATCATTCTTTCCCGAAAGGAAAAGATTTTGTTTCTATGACTATGCTTAAAGAATGGATTAATTGCTGTAAACGTGCAGATAAATTTAATCCCAATTCAAGTGTGATTTGTTCTGTTCGTTTTACACAAAATGATTATGAAAGGGATCTACAAAATGAACTGTTAGGTAAGATAATAAATTTTAAATACTTACCTAACAAAAGTTATGGTTGGTGTAAATTTAGGTACAAATAATGTTAATTTGTAGGTTTGCTTTTAAAGAAAATTTTAAAGAAAACTGCTGTTCCCACATTAAATATACCTGGAAAAACGAAAAAGGTGGATATCATCTTAGATAGACAAGATAGGCATACCCAGAAAGAAAGAAGAGATTTGTACAATCCATATCAAATTTAAAAAGAAAAAAGTCCAACGATGAAAACCGCAGAATATGTAAAAAAAATGAAAAAGATTGTTAATTAAAGAACACTTTATTATTTTATTTGTTGGTAATTAGTTTAATAAATAATTTTAAAAAACATTTGCTTTTTTTAGTTACCTTTCTTATTAGCTGTGGTGGGGGACAAATTTATTTCTCATCTGACTAAATAGGTATTTTTACGTACTCACTATAAAGTTTAACATAGTTTTGCCGAAGAAATATCATTATTGCCTTTAAATTCAAAGCTTAGTGGTAAATATTTTAGTTGTGATTTTATAAGTAACTAAATTTAAAAAATTCATCTTACTGTGAATAATGGTCGTCTTCCTAACTTTATCAGGTCTTTATTGACTAATATTTTCGTCAAATTTGTAAGGCATGAGTAGTCTTGACTTTTATAAACTTTTAGTATTTTCCTGAAACTTTAACAATTAGAAAATTCCTCGACTTTCAGATTTTCCAGATCTCACAGTATATTTAAACTAATTATTCCTTACACCTATATAGGTACATATTTTAAACAATAATATTTATATTCGGACTTATATTTTTATAATATCCATAACACTTATTACCTTTGATTTTTATATTATGTTAATATACTTCTGCTGCAGTATGTAATATTACTCTGAATTCAAATTCTGGCCAGTCGCCTACGTCATCATAGCCACGCCCACTCGCCGATAAAATAGCGTTTATAAACTATCCTTCTTAGTTTACTATTCTTGGATCTGGCCATCCTCTTTGTTTACAATCCTTGCTGCTAGGCAACCGGTTAAATTTGCAATACGCGCGCCGTGCACGCGAGTGACTGACAGGGGCTAGACAGAGACAGATGGTAGTGGGTAGTACTCAAGGATTGTAAACAAATCCTTGGATAGTACTGGTAGTGAGTTAACATTGAAAGATTGAGCTGACCTTTTATAGTTCAATGTTGAGTTAGCATATTCCTTATTTTAAATTACCAAAGATGATGACCCTGAACTTCTTGTTTTCCCAGCTTATTCTTTTTATGTAAGAATAAAATGGGAATCATATCGTTTTTCAATTTTTTTTTTCTGTTAGTCTAGTAGGTACTAGGTACATTCTACACAACAGTCCTTGTATACTACATAGTACAATCTGTGATCTAATAGAACATTATCACAAATCGGAGATTTGTGTCTAGTAGTCTGTGCATATGTGTGCGTCGTTCATTATTAAAGTTTTTGACAGTTATACTAGTAGATTTCATTAAAATATTTAATTGTAAGATTTTATTACTGCTGCACAAATTTAATTAGCAATTTGTAAACACCTAGAGTAAAAATATGGACCAAAAAAGTGTAGTGTTAAACTTTCTGGATACCATTAAGGGGGTGAGTAATAGTACTCTAAAATAAAGTCAAAATATGAATTTTTACTGTATCATGAAACATTGGTATTAGGTATCAAAAGAAAGCAAAAATTATAGCAATCTGCATTTATATACCTACCTACATCTAATGAAAGAGGAACATTTTCAAGGTACTTTCTAACCTGATAAAGTCGGACAATTATTTTCTAGTAAAGAATGAGGTTAAGTCAAAGTTAACTTTCCGTTTTAGGTTTATAAATGGTAAATTCGTTGCAGAAGATTTGTTTTTACGAAACTTTTTAAAAAGTTAAATTATTTTTCTGCAATATTACCAAATGCATTTTAGAAATTAATTAAAGATGTACCTAGGTAGAATGATTCTGTTTTAAATACCTATTGAATAAATAATGTAAACTTTTTCGTAGTATTCACGACTGTTTACCGCATTCGGTTCCAGTTGACACTATAGCCAGAATTGGCTTATTATATTTCTACCTGTTTTTAAATTCTGCCGGTGATTCCTGTGTTGCTGACTAGCCAGAGCAGTTTTATCACCGGCAGTGTTTTTTGGTTCACATTTGTGGCCCCAAAAATATTTTACTTCTTGCGATTCAGTGCATTGACAGAGTATATGGCTTCAGGCATCTCCCTCCGAATCTACAGTTTAGGTTACCCTCATACAGTCCCATTTTATGCAGGTTTTCTTTCACAGGTGCATGACCTCCACTGAGTAACCCTGTTACTGTCCTCAGCTGATTTCTACTTAACATAAACAACTGCTGAGTTTGTTTTGTATGCGGTTTAGTCATGAAGGCCTTACTATGTCTAAATCCTGGCATATACTGCCAGCATCCGATATCCTTTTCCTTGACCCAGTTTGTTATGTACCCCCTTGCACTGCACTTTGGCACTGCGAGGACTGGTTACCAAGGAATTCTGTGGTCCATCCTTGTGTGGTAAGTTCGTCAGCTTTTTCTTTTCCTAGGACCTCACTGTATCCTGGTATCCAGATCAGTTTTACTGAATTCTGTTCTGCCAGTGTCTTTAGTTCCTCTAGGCATTCCCAGACCAATCTCGACATCATCTGACTGAAATGATATGGATCTGCTTATTTATGTAAGCTCTCGTTGCAATATCTCAAATACATTCGAGTATTGCGTGAATTTCTACCTGGAATACAGTGCTGTGTTTCCCAAGAGCAAAGTTAAGGCCTGTTCTTGGGTTTTCTCCATTCCAGATCCTGTTCCTGTGTCAGTCCTGGACCCCTCTGTATACCAGACCAGTCTTTATGCAGGAATTCTGGTGTCCCTCCCTTCCATTGCTCTCGATTAAAGTATAATCAGCTCAAAAGGTTTGTGAAGAGAATATCTTATTACCATGTGGTCCGACACCATCTCAATCATGGGGTCCATCACGATTTGTTTTATTCTCTTGTGGCCCAAACGGAGGCAGTGGGATGTCAGCTCCCCAGAGTTTTGCAGTCTGTGCAGTCCCAACCTAGCCTCCCCCCATATCACTAGGCTAAGCAGGACTCCCATTACCGCAGTGGGAGTCGACCACATTGCCCCCATTATGCCTAAGCATGCCAGCCTATCTAGCTTAGCTTGTGCGAAGCTGTTGGCACAGCACTTTTGGCCACCACACGAGGGCTGCATATGTAATCGAAGGTTTTATAATCGTGGTATAGAGCCACTGTACCATGCCAGGTTTTAAATCCCCAAATTTTTTCACAGATTCCTTTAATTACAGTTGGGGTAATTTCCGGTTTTCGTTTTATCCTTTCAGTGTGCTGGTTCCAGGTAAGTTTGGAATTGATTATGATTCCAGGATAATTCACCTCCCCTAAAATTGTTAATTCTTCATCTGAAAATCTTTAGTCTCTCCAAGTTTTTTCTCCTGGTGAATGGGCTGATGGTGATTTTTTGAGGGTTGATTTTCCCTGAACGTACTATTAAATTTACCCCGTACCATGATGACTATGTCATCAGCATAGCCTTGGACGGTAAGACCTTTGCTACTAAATGTCCCCAGGAGCTCGTCCAACAGAAGATTCCACAGAAGAGGAGAAAGTACTCCTCCCTGTGGACACCCCTTCGCTACTTGGGCTCCTAGGGTCTCACCAAACATAGATGTTAATACCACCCTGCCTTTGAGCATATTCTCGATCCACCTACAACAGGTATAATCGATTCTATGCTCTTTGGCAGCCCTGTTGATAGAATAAAAAGAGGAAGGGAAAGCCCCCAACCAATCTCTTTCATTTCCAGCGTCTCCTCCATTCTTCTTATGAAATGGTGGAGTGTTGTTTCTATTGATTTTCCTGCACGATAGGCATACTGGTCTGCATGCATTGGTCTTAAGACCCTGATATATCTATCAAGTAGTTTTTCCATAATCTTAAGTACAAATGATATAAGACTTATTGGTCTTAGAGATTTGGTTTGAGAAAGGTTAGGTTTCTAAGCCTTAGGCATAAATACTACTCTAATTATTGCTTTCCAGACCCATGGTTTATGGCCCAGAGCCAGACTGACCCTGAGTACTCGCCCAAGTTTGCTGAAGTAAATCCATTCCCTGTTGCAGCATTATTGGTATAAAGCCGTCAGGTTCCGGAGACTTGTATTGTTCGAATGTACTTATGGCCCATTCGATTTTTTTCCCGATTTATCTCCTTTTTGGCGGTTGCCCAGTCATCCCATCTATATTCTGCCAGTCTCTAGAAGTTTGTTCAATGTTTGTGGTGCCAGGGAAATGTAATGGAGTAATTCCTCCATCGTCTCTTTCCCTGTTTTTGTAAACACTCTTGGTTCCTTTTCCAGAGATCTGTCGATAATGGTTGTATTTAGGCTGGTGCCAATACCTTAAAAAAAAAATTAATAACAGGCAAAGACCACCCAGGATATTTGGATAAGGTTATAATTAAGAGAAAAAACAAAAATTAAACACGAGATAAAGCGAAATTGTGAAATGGGGGTGCTGTTTAAGGGTTGAAAGCGTTTTTTTCGATTTTTGGCGAAACGTGACCTCCTAGCGGAAAACGTCCTCTACGACAGTTGTAGATAATAAACAAATTTCAAACTTTCAAATCAGGCATTTTTCAGAAAAACCTTAATTTTTTTTTTAAAAAAGGCGGAAAACCGGTTTTTCGGTTTTTTATTTTTTTCCCGTAAAAATAATTCAATTACATGAAATTATGTGAAAGTACACCTTTTTTGCATTCAATAAGCATGATTTTTTGGAATCTGGGAAACAAGTTAGTTTCCGAGATACTTACATTTTTCGAAAAAAAAAAAAAAAACGAAATCTTCCACGGAAAACTTTTTATTAGTTATGTAAATAATGGATTAAATTTCAATTGCAGAATTTACTTCAATGTAATATTACTAAAGTTGAATTTGATTATTAAATAAAAGTTAGGCATATAAACGTGGTAGAAATGTCTACAAAATTGTGAATTCGGAAATTTGGCACAAGAACGATACTATTAAAGAAATTGCAAATAAATATTTTAATTATGTTCGAAGTCTAATGGCAGCTAATAGTTTTATAGTATTCGATGGGTAATCTGAAGTTAATAAAACTTTAACTACAACACTTACAGAATCTACTTCCACTTCGATGGGCGCGGGAAACAAGCCGAACATTCACGTCATAAGAAATTTGCAACCATCCCTACATTTGAATATCAAGTAAAATACCATTTTCACAAGAGAAATTTGTATCCAATGAAAGTAACAAAAACAATTGAATAGAAAGCTATTATAGCAGATAAATTACAATCAGAGGGATTTTTGTGCAGGCAAGCAAGTTTAATAACATAGTTAGGGACCGTCTACAAAGGGTCCTGAATATGGTCAAGAAATGGACCGATGAAGAGGGGTTGAGAATAAGACCAATATCGTTCCATTTACTAGAAGGAGAAACCTGGAGGGATTGGGTCCTCTTGTTCTTCAAGGTACAATACTGAGGATGTCGGGGGAGGTAAAGTATCTTGGAGTTATCATAGACTCTAAACTTACCTGGAACCAACAACCAACATCATATTGGCCACATGTAAACGATTATATGGCAAGGGGGCTCAAGCCTGGTATGATGCACTGGCTCTATACCAGTGTAATAAGACCCTCCATTACATACGCTGCCTTAGTTTGGTGGCCTAAAGCCACTCAAACAACTGCAGCCAACAAGCTAAGCCAGGTACAGAGTGGCTTGCTTGGGAATCACGGGTGCCATGAAAAGCACCCCCACAGCAGCCATGGAGACCCTATTGGACCTCCCCCCACTCAGCGTAGTGATTCAGGGAGAGGCAAGAATGGGGGCAAACTGGAATATTTCCAGAAAAGCTAAAGATTGCCAATGTAAAAGCTATATACAAGGAAAAAGGAGATAAGACTATGATTAATAACTATAGACCTATCGCGCTACTTTCAAATGTAAGTAAAATTTTTGAAAACAATAATATATTCAAGGTTAATAAATTATCTAGAGAGCCAAAACTTATTAAGCAATACTCAAAATGGTTTTAGGAAAAACAAGAGTACAATTAGAGCATGTTATCAAGTGTTGTGTGAAATAATTAACTCCCTAAATAACAAGGAACATACAGTTGCTATAGGTTTGGACTTATCAAAAGCATTTGATAGTGTAGATCATAGTATTTTAATTATGAAGCTGGAAAAATACGGAATTAGAGGTATTGCTTTAAGACTATTGGTATCATATTTAAGTAATAGACTACAATGTGTAGTTGAAATGGACAGTAATGGAGAATTACAAAAATCTGAAAAATTAAAAATAAAAAGAGGTGTTCCGCAAGGGTCAATCTTAGATCCATTATTGTATATCTTATACACTAATGACTTAACTATGATACTTGATGAATATGCAGTACAGCATGCTGATGACTTCACATTAGTTATGCACTCTTATGACACTAACATCCTAGAAGAAAAGGTCTTTTCAACATTAGATGTTTTAGAAAAATATTTTACATCCATAAATCTTAAACTAAATAAAGATAAAACACAAGTTATAGCATTTACATACACATCTGATATTGAGAACAAATTTGATGATGGTATTAGTACATTGACCACACTGATTTTCTTGGGAATAAAAATTGACGCCAGACTTGACTGGAAAGCTCATACAGACAACCTCATAAATAATATAGCCAAATATTGTTATGCCCTAAAAGTGATAGCACAAAATATTAGTACTGATGCAGCTTTTATAGCCTATTATGCCTATGTGAAATCTCGACTCAGATATGGTATCATTTTTTGGGGCGGAACAAATCATATATATAAAATATTTGTGCTACAAAAACGATGCTTGAGAAATATTTTAAACATTAAACAAACAGCCAGTTGCAAGCAAATATTTATTGAAAGAAATATACTTACCTTAATCAGTCACTACATCTATGAGTCTGTTGTTTTTGTAATGCGAAATACTTCTCTGTTTGCGAAACATGATAGAAACCACATATATGACACAAGAAAAAAGAATGATCTTTTAAATATAAAAACAAGTCTTACTTTTATTCAAAAAAATATGCCATATGCCATAATAAAAATTTGTAATATACAATTTGAGAAGTGGTACTATTAAAGAGGCACAAAGTTGAAGGCTATGCTTCTGAAAAAGGCCTACTACACTATGGACGAGCTCTTTAATGATAATCTTGATGATTTATACCATTTTAAGATAATTTTTAACATGTACTAGTAGATTTAGTTATGTGCGATTTTTTAACTATTTTGATTATAATTCTAATTGTAATATTTTTATACATTAAGTTGTACTTTTGTGACACGTTCTACACCCTTTTGGGTATATGTAAAGAACAAATAAAGAATCCTATCTAGCTATCTATTTATCTATCTATATCTACTTACCAGGCTTAATATCAGTTTATTGATATGGCAATTGCTAAATTATTTTTCTGTGATTATCTATCATTAATTGTATATACTTGTTTTAGATTACCTCATTGAGGCCTAACCTAATATGTCTCCAGAAACTGCAAGGGCAACTAAGAAGTTTATCAAAATTTTTAATTCAAGAAAATAATGCAGAATTACTTATGGAATGCATTTTAAAATATATAAATTTGATTATAAATGTATCGTCAAGTAAATGTTTCAGAGAACAAATTAAAATTTGCAGAAATAGTTTTAGCATAGTAACTGTAAGTTTATTTAAAACGTATAACTTTTAATTAAACTAAAGAAGTTTTTGTATCAGTTTGGATTTTACAGTGGTATCAATTTTTAGGAAATTATTACAGAACGAGTACAAACCGCTTTCGTAAAAATTGTATCGAAAAGAATTTTTGATATTATTCTCGATGATGATGTGGAAAGCTGGTGTATAAAAAAGGAACTTTTAAAAACCTATATTAGTTGTATTCAAAGAGCCGATAAAAATATAAGACAAGAGACTGCAAATGAATTGCCTAATATTTATCTGTAAGTATTTAATATTTAGTATACAGTAGAAACCACACCATTAAAAAATGAGGAAAATAAGGGCAATCTGCGAATGGCCGTCTGGCTGAATATGAGTCCGAACGGCAGTTAGCGATTGCGTGTTCGGGTCAGGGCAGACAGAAACAGAGCAGTCAGTGATTTCAAATATTTAAATACTTCTTTCAAACTTAAGCAGTAGCGCTAAAACATTGGAGGAGATTTTTGCTCGTTCATCTAAAGAAAACTTTGTGTATTAACGTATTTACTAAAAGTTATCTGAATGTTTCACAATTTCAGTGTTTCTTCCGAGACAATATTGGCAGTAAAACATTAAAACATGGGAACTTCCCTCCCCCCCCCCCTCTCGAGGGCGCTGAACACAATGGTAGTATTTTTAAGGTTCCCACCCCCCCCAGCAACTAACCCTAAACTCGAAAAGCCACCCCAATTTCGCGTTTTTTTTTCCATCGTATGCATGCGAATCAGTTTTTTGGGCAGGATAGGCCGTATGAAATTTAACCAAACAACATTTTATCCACCTCCGGGGTTGAAACTACCCCCTCCCCTAATAAATAAATCAAAATGAATGAAAGTTTGTTTATCTCCGTTTTTGAGGATGCTCAACAAGATGATAATTTAAATGTCTTCACGAGGGGGTTGATTGAAATAACACTCTGCACGTGCACTACTATACATTTATTACAATTAATATCACAGGTCTCGTTATCTTATCACGACTAAAGATTGAGCGCGGTACATTACATCTAACTGTGTCCGTGGTTAGGCGAAGAAGAGTGAGGTTTACTCTTGTCTTCCGGCAGACTGTCTACTTATTTCACGCATGTGCGTTATCATGATTAATTTATTAGGGCATCTTCACACCCCTATCCTTTGATAAAACTATTCCCTAATATTTTTACAATATATGCTTTAATTCTTTTGTCAGTCGATTAACATTCAATGACCTAATTCTCTTTGAACTAATTATTATTTATTGCCAAACCTGTGTTACAATTTATACTAATATTAAAGCCTATACTTAAAGTTCATTTCCTATTTATGCTTCTACCTAAATGTTTAGAATATCTAACCTCATTTGTTACAGCTCTCTCGCCTTAACCTGTTTACATTGAATACAATACAAATACCTAACTAGGCGCGCAATCAGTGTAGTCTATAATGTAGTCGTTCCATTTTTCAGGTTGTCTTTTAATTCTGCTCGACCTCCTTGTCGAGCTGTCAAAGGTTTTTATACCTCCTTGTCTACCTTCTGCGGGATCTACTAACTTGTCGCCTCCTTGTGCGTTCCTTCCCTCCTTTGCTGTTGCTTTCCTTGGCTCTGGGACACCTGTCCCCTCGTCCTGAGATGTCCTGTAAAAATTTACATTAGTTCAATTGACAACTACTTGTGTACAATAATTGTCGGTCATGTCATGCGTTTTGTCATTGTTCGAGTGTTTGTTGCCCGTACTGACACTACTGTTCCCCGCACTGATGTCTTTGCCATTTGGCCTGCTGTCACTTCTTCGCTTACCGGTATTGGTTCCTTGTTCGCGTTTGTCAGTTGGCATGGTGGAAAATATGCTATTTTCACTGTCGTTGGCTGAGCATTTATCTCATTTTCTAAACCTGCGTGTCTGCTATGCCCCTCAGTTTGCCTTTTTATGACCTGGTTATTGTGTCATTTGCATATCTTGTCGCTCCCTTCCATCCGACATAAGTAGTGGACTTACCAATTTTTTTCTCAATCACTCCTGGTGACCACAGCTTTTTATTCACTGTTCGATAATCTCTCAGCATAACTAGGTCGCCTTCCCTGAATTTTCTTGGCTTTCCCCTGCTATAAAGCTTCCTTCTTGTTTTATTTGCTTCCCTTATTCTCGCTGTGAGCTCCTGGTTATTTCCTTGGGTGTTTGGTGCTTCTCGAAGCAAATCTAATCGTGTTCTTAGCTTTCTACCGAACATAAGCTTGGCTGGGATTTCTTTGGTTGTGCAGTGTTCTGCGTTCCGAAAATTCAATAAGAATCTTGTTACTAAGGTCAAAATCTTCTCGTTTCTGTTGAGCGAGTCCTCGATGGCTGTTTTGAGCTTGGTTTTAAACGTTTTCACAAAGTTTTCGGCCTGACCATTACTTTGAGGGTGATGAGGGATTGATGGGAGAGGTTATGTGTTTGATGCCATTTTTGGAGAGGAATCTGATTACCTGGCTTGCTACAAAAGCTGTACCGTTGTCAGTAACCAACGTTTTTGGTAATCCAAATGTTGAGAAACAGTCTCTTAAGTTTTCCTCTGTGGTGTTTGCGGACATTGATGATACTTATTGTCTGAAAGTTATTTGTGGCATTCTACGAATATTCTTTCCTATTATTTGGGTTTTCTACCACATGTAATATTATCCTCTTCAAAATAAATCACCGAATCTACAAAATAATAGGATTATTGGAAAAAAAGCCTCTGCGCCCGTGGCGTTTACGCCAAAGGAAAAGTCAGAGGTTATGTTTTGCAAAAAATATAAATCGGAATAAACACAAAAATAATGTATTTTGCTGACGTTTCGGAAAGTAATCTCTTTCCGTTTTCAAAGCTATTTTTTGAAGAACTCTTATTTTGCTGTGTATGTCAAATACACAGCTTTAAGATTCTGTTTATGTTATTTCCATAGATACTTACTACTTACACAGAACATAGAACTGATGATATTTTTTTTTTTTTTTTTAGATAATGTTTAGTTTGTTAAGTTCTTCTTTTAACATTGGTAGCCAGGTTGTACAAATATCTACAGAACAATTCGATACGCACTTATCTTCATTTAATAAGATTATTGCTGATTCTTTAATTTTTCTTTTTTTGGTATCTGTTTCTTTTGTTAAAATTTTTGCCGAGTCCCAGTTTATTCTATGTCCGTTTTCCCAAGCATGTTCACAAATCTTTGATCTTTGATACTTCATAAACCACTGGATATTTGCTGAATGCGTCGATGATGATTAAAGAATTCCTGCCTCCTAAATTTAGGTGATCGGCATGCACTCTTGCCCATGGTTCCGCTTCTGGCTCCCATGGCTTAAACTCCAATTTTAGTGGGCTACTTCTATGGTGTAAACAAGAAATACACATACTGACCATGTTCTCAATGTCCTTATCAATGCTAGGCTACCAAAGGTAAGATCGAGCTAGCGATTTAGTTTTACCTATTCCTAGGTGAGCAACATGCAGTTCTTCTAACATTTTCTTCTGAATACTCTTAGGTATTATAACTCTGTGTCCCCACAGCAGTATTCCATCTTCCGATCTGATTTCCTACTTTTTACCCTCATACGATTTTAAATTTTCTTCCATTACTCTCGGCCATTTGTTCTCTTCCACGTATCTTAGAATTTTCTGCAATTCTGTGTCTTTTTTAATTTCTTCTCTCCTATTGTCTACCGGCCAATCTTCACATGACGTCCTTATAAAATTGCAGTAGTCTCGTTTTCCTTCTAATTCTGAGTCAATCACTTTGATGTTTAAAAGGGATCGACTCAAGTAGTCCGACATCTTGTTGTCTTTTCCCCTTATGTATTGGATTTCGTAATTAAAACTTGCTGAAAATAGTGACCATCTCTGAATGCGGTTGGCTTGCATTGCTGGTATCTGTCGATGTTCTCTGTATAGTGCTAACAGCAGTCGATGATCGGTGCGGATTGTAAATTTTGTTCCTAATACTCTTGAAGTTTTCGTACTGCGTAGTAGATTGCGAGTGCTTCTTTTTGGAGAGTGGAGTATCGTACCGCCGCTGGCATTAACGTTCTGCTTACACAGCCGATTGGTCTCTCTATTCCATCAGGCATATAATGGCTCAGTGTTCCTCCAATTCCTCGGTCCGAAACATCGGTAGTCAATATCAAGGGTAGGTCAGGATTAAAATGGACCAACGCTATGTCCTCCGCTATAATCTGCATCACCTGATTGAAAACTTCTTCGCATTCTTCCGTCCAATTGAAAACTGCATTTTTCTTCAACAGATTATAAATTGACCTCAACTTATCTGCTAAATTCTCTACAAATTTGCTATAGTAGCTTACTAATCCCACAAATGAACGTACTTCTGTTACATTTCTGGGGCGTGGTGCCATACGATGTCCTAAGTACTCAATTTGCTCCTGGAAAAACGCACATTTTTCTCTTCTCACCGTTAGACCTGCATTTTTCAGTTTTTGAAGGACTGCTTCCAATGTTTCCCAGTGCTCTTGATCATTTGCACCTGTAATCAATATATCGTCAAGAAAATTCGATACATTTTCCATGCCTTGAAATAATCGTTCTATCAGTTTTTGAAATTTTGCTGATGCAGGGTTTATCCTGTACATCATTCTATTTACTTGGAACAGACCTTTATGTGTGCTCCACACTAACAAGCTTACTGCTTTAGCTGACTCTTCTAACTCACATTGTACATATACATCTGATAAGTCAATTTTAGAAAATTTCTCACCTCTGTGCAATTTACTGAAAATGTCTGCCACTCTCGGTAATGGATACGTCACCTCCTCCAGATGTTTGTTTATCTTTGTCTTGTAGTCTCCACAGATACGGATATTTTTCCCGTTGTTCTTTGGCACTATTACTAATGGTGTTCCCCATGAACTGGTCTCTATGGGAGTGATGATTCCTTCCTTCTGAAGTCTCTCGAGCTCCTCATCCAACTGTTTGCGATAGGCATATGGGACATTCCGGGACTTGCAGAACACAGGTTTAGCTGTTGGCTTCAGCTGTAAAGAAATTTTACCATGTTTAAACAAACCTAATTTATTACTGAAGACATCGTTATATTTTCCAATCAATTTATCAATTTGTATATTTAAACATTCTACATTATTAATTGCCTGGACTAAAATATTAAATTTGTACATGAAGTCTCTGCCTGCAATGAATGGTCCACCATTTTTTATCACGTGAAATTTAATTTTTCTAATTCGCTCGTTGCAACTGACTTCACAACAAAATTGTCTGACCGGCTCAAAATTTTGTCCGTTATAACCTTTTAATATCGTGTTACTATTTGCTAAAGGATATTTTGTAAAAAATTTCCGATAAGTGTCCTCATTGCACGCACTTATGCTTATACCTGAGTCTAAGGAGGTTATGAATAGAGTAATTAGTCCAAAAAAAATTCATGATAACCAAAATAAAACTAAATCGTGGTTGACGCAAGGAATAAAAATCTCTTCTGCAAGAAAGAGAATACTTTACAGGTTAAAAGTATCTGGTGAGGTAAGTGAAGATTAGTTTAAAAAATATTCACACGTTCTAAAAAAAGTTATTAGTCGAGCAAAACAGTTGCATAATACTGAATATATTTTGAACGCGGAAAACAAAGCTAAAGCAACATGGTCGATGATAAAGAAAATTACAGGCAAGGACAATTCTGACGAGCTGAAAAATGTTGGTAGATTGTTAGATGAAGTAAACAACTTTTTTGTAAATGCATGCCCAGACACGAACAAATCTTTCTATGTAGATCTGACAAAGATTACTAAAAATAATAAGACAATTTTCTTAAGGTTTGTGACTGAGGATGAGGTATATGAGTGCATTAAAAGCTTAAAAAATAAACACTCAGTTGGAGAGGATGAAATTCCAATCTCACTTCTAAAAAAAGTAGCCGATCTGATTTCAGTTCCCTTAGCACATATAATTAATCTTTGTTTCTTAACAGGGGTATTTCCAGATAGATTGAAAATGGCACATGTAAAAGCAATATATAAAAATAAAAGTAAAAAAGATTAACTAATAAGCTTTCTCGATGATAATGCTGTGATCACAGACTGTCAATACGGGTTCCGTAGAGGTCGATCAACAACAAAAGCGATATATCAAGCTTTAGTAAAGGTTATAGAATCTATGAATGAAGATAAACATACGTTAACTGTTAGTTTAGATCTATCCAAAGCGTTCGATAGTGTGGACCACTGCATTATGATCGAGAAGTTGGAACATTATGGTATCAGAGGGGTGGCAAAAAGTCTTATCAAATCATACCTGTCGGGAAGAAGGCAGTCCGTTATAGAAAGAGATAAAGAGGGTCGTTTAATTAAATCTAGTATCATAAACATAAAAAAAGGTGTACCTCAAGGTTCCATCCTTGGTCCTTTGTTATATATTCTATATACTAATGAAATACCAGCTGTTGTTCAACATGATGTAGTTCTATATGCTGATGATACTTCTTTAATCATTAGGGAAAAGAGCAGAGAAGCTGCCAGCATGCAACTCATAAACACTATGGACTTGCTCCAAACTTGGTTTTCATCTAATAATCTATTAGTAAATGTTGATAAGACCCAAATTTTAAACTTTGGGGCTAGAGGCAACCATAGTATGGAACTTGATGTAAACGGGACTATGGTAAAAACAGTAAATACAGTTTCATTTTTGGGAACCAAAATAGATCAAAGACTTGATTGGAAATCACATATTGATACCCTTTTACAAAATATAGCGAAGTATTGTTATGCCTTAAAAATATTGACCAATAGCTTAGGGGTAATAGCAGCTCTGAACTCGTACCATGCATATATTGTATCAAAAATTCGATATGGGATCATATTTTGGGGCAATTCAGATGATGCTCAGAGAGTGCTGATTTTACAGAAGAGATGTTTACGAACGGTATTTAAGATGAAGAAAACAGATAGCTGCCGAATGGTATTTAAAGATAACGGACTACTCACGACAACTTCTTTATATGTGTATGAGGCAATAAAATTTATAGTCCAGCACAAAGGCTTATTTATTGATAGTCAAAGAACACAAAACCTTTTAACTGACAAAACCAAATATAGTTACATTCAAAAAAATGTTCATAATGTTTTGATTAAAATTTGGAATAAACTACTCATGCAAATAAGGAGTTTGCCAGAAAGAATTATGTTAAAAAAGTTAAAAAACCATTTATTGAATAATCCTTATTATAGCCTAAATGAATATTTTGAAGATGAAACTTTATAATCTTCTGTTATTTTTTCTTTTTTTTTTTAAATCTCTCGTATGTAACTATAAATACTTAGTGTTTACATTATTTGAATCTTATGTTTTTAAAATTAGACCTGTACTTTTGTGTTTACCTTTTGTGTTTACTTCTTTGTGCTAGTGTTATATACATATTATTTAAGTTTAATTGTTGACATGTTCTATATCCCTTAGGGGTTGTTATCGGAACTAATAAAAATATTCTATTCTATCTGAATGTCATGTTTTCTGTTATCGATATATATATATTGAATGGATTCTGTCTATCTCCGAGTTGTTTTATGGCAAAAATGCTCTCACTTTCACACTCTTTCGTGACTTCTATGTCTACGAAATTATGTTTATGTTTTTGCACTTTACAGGCCTGAGCTAAATGATCTTTTCTGTGACATAAATTACATTTATAATGTTCGCACTTACATTTTCCCGGATGTTTCTTGCCACAATGTCCACACAAACCCTTACTATTGTTTATTTGATCTCTACCGCATCTGCTGTCAACATTTTTCTGCCATCTTGAGTTCGTCGATGATGTAGCGGAAGTTCGTTCCGCTCTCCTATATGGTGGCGCCACTGGACCCTGTTGTCTTCTGATGCTGTCATTCCCCCTTGGTGGGAATTTTGAAAACTGGTACACTTCCTGTTCGGCCATGCCGCACTCCTTTTTTAAGGCTACTTTCACTATTTCTTCCTCTTTCCTCTTATCATCCCCGATACGAATTTGTCTTTTAGAATCTCATCCAATGCAGATCCAAATTGACAATTTGTTGCCAAGCTTTTCAATCGTGCATACCATTCTCCAACGCTCTTGTTGTTGCTGTGTCTTGCCTCAAAGAATTTTATTCGTTCCCGCCACACTGATACCTGAGGGCTGAACTGCTTCTTCAGGAGAATGCACAATCTCCATACGACTTTTCTTTTGGTAATTTCGGGAAACATAAATCTCTAAGTAATTTATAAGTTGGAGCACCCATTAAACTGATTAACGTCGCCATTTTGACTTTTCCTCCTCAATCTTGTTGGCGCAAAAATATTGTTCCAACCTTTCTTCATATACGGTCCAGCAGTCATTTTGTTGGTTGAATTCCAACACATGTCCTATTAACCTGTTCACCGCCATACTTGAGCTTGACCCACGTGCATGTATAACTTTCGCCGCTATTCCTGATTTTCTCTACTCGTCGCCAGTGAAATGTCTTCACGAGGGGGTCGATTGAAATAACACTCTGCACGTGCACTACTATACAATTATTACAATTAATATCACAGGTCTTGTTATCTTATCACGACTAAAGATTGAGCGCGGTGCATCACATCTAACTATATCCGTGGTTAGGCGAAGGAGAGCGAGGTTTACTCTTGCCTTCCGGCAGACTGTCTACTTATTTCACGCATATGCGTTATCATGATTAATTTATTAGGGCATCTTCACAATAATATTCATTTGTCCCCCACCCCCCACCAACCACCCCTAATACCACCCCCTTTTCATATTTATTGGTACTGGGTATGTGGGGACTCATTGGATCGATTAGGGGATCCCCTTCCCTAATACTGGTTTCAACCCCGGGGGTGGATAAGATGTATGGTTGAATTTCATATGGCCTACCGGAATCCAGCCCAACAGCATCATAAGATTTTGTATAAAATTTATAGTCAAACTGGCATGCTCTGTTATTACTAATTCATTTAAATATGGTATATTTCCCAATCAACTCAAATTGGCCCAAATTAAACCATTATATAAAAAAGGCGATCCAGAACTTTTCGAAAACCACAGACAAATACGTATATTACCATCTTTCTCAAAATTGTTTGAAATGGCCATGCATGACAGAGTAATAAGTTTTTTAATAACCTATCATTTCATAAACCAAAACCAACATAGTTATATAAAAGGTAGATCAATAGAGGCAGCAGTTTTTCAATTTAGGGAATATATATTAGATTCTCTTGAAAAGAACAATATCTCCCTTGAAATATTTTTAAATTTATCAAAAAGCTTATGACTGTTTTAAGCCATGACAATTTATTGATCAAGCTAGAAATGTATGGCATCAGAGGGAATGTATTAAATTGATTCAAATCATATTTATCTGATTGAAGTCAAAGACTTGTAATAGAAAAAGATGGCAGGAAATACAAATCTGAGATAAAATCAAACTCCATAGCCATTAGCATGTGGATTATTTGTGCCCAAAACTGAATAAAATATGTTATGACATACATGTTATTCATAATTATTTAAATGAAAAGTCATTAAAGATATAATTTATTTAGCAAATTTTGAATCGATGGAATAATTTTCTGGTGTAGTAATATGAATATAAACAAAATTTTGCAATCAGATTTTATTTTGCCTTTTCCGATTGAAGATATAGATGTCGCAAGTTATAGGACATTATTTTCAATTGATTTGGAAACGCACATTGTGCACCTTCATTGGTGGCAATGAATCGATTTCCTTTCATAGGAAACAGTGGAATACTGGACTTTCGTAGTAGGTATTTTTACTTTCCTACACATTTATTATTTTTGAAATAATTTTTATACAGAAAAGAGTCTTAAGACATGTATAAAATTTAGGTATACTGAATCCTGCAGAACTATTTTTAAAGATAATAAAAATGAAAAACTGAAAAATAAAAAAACTGAAGAATGAAAAACTGAAAAATGAAATGCTGAAAAATGAAGAGTAATAACAGTAGTAGCTCTATATATCTATGAAACATTAATATTTGTATTCAAAAATAAATGAATATTTGAAGTAACTAATGTAAATCATAACACTTAATATTGATTATCCTGTGCATAGTTTAAGTTTAATAGAGAAGCCCATATCATATGGGGATTAGATTATACAGGGTGATTTATGTAAACATGCAGAAAATAAAATGGTATACTGGTCTTTTATGTGGGAAAGCCTCTGTAAAAATTTTAAGCGATCTGAGGTAATTTATTATATTTTTTTGCATTAAAACATGCAAATATACGCTACTGAATGGTGGAGTTCTGCTATCTCGACGTTGTTAAATGTTCACACACGTGCCGCTTGTTTGGTTTATACGTAGCCATCAGCTGTTTAGTTGTCCATGGTCAGTGCTGCACGCGTTCAGTTCAGTGTTGCACGCGTTCAGTTCAGTGTCTCTTCGACTTCCGTTTAGAGCATTTCCCGTTTTTGTTAAATTTTAAACTGTATTCACAAATATCGATTAAGCCAGAGTTCACTTCGCAAGAGTACTGCGACATGATATTAACCTATGGTGGAATGAATGAAAGCTTTGCAAGGGCTGTACGAGAATACGGGTACAAATTTTCCCATAGGAGCACACCCAATGAGAGAACAATTTTAAATGCAGTGCAGCGAGTTCATGACACCGGGTTTTGTTTACCAGGCCACAGAGAGCGTGCAGTAAATCGTCCTGTTGAAGTAGACGAAGAAGTTCTAGAATTACTAGAACAACACCCTTCAATAAGTACCTGTGTTATTAGTTATTGGTTGGGGTTAACTCAGACTATGGTGTGTCGTAATACGCGAGAATCGTTTTTACCCATACCACATAAGAAAGGAAGTGATTTCGTTGCACCGTATTACGTCAGATTGGTTAGTCATAGGCGGCGCATTTCTACAAATAAATTAAGGTAATTTTTTTCCATATTTTTTCTTAATTTTTTTTAACTCTTTTTGGTGGGGACAACCCACAGAATAATTTTCCGCATATTTAGGTAAATCACCCTGTATAATAGTTCACCACAAAATTTAAAAAAGATTCAAACTTGAAAAAAAAATTTCTCCATTTGAAAAAATTGTGTTTTTATCCCCAAAACCATTTTGAGGAATGATACTGGAAAACTAAAAATTAAAATATATATTGATGTTTGAAATGTCGCTTATGGGGTATTATGCAGAATTCATAATGCAATAATATACAGGGTGTTCCATTTGAAAATGAAAAACTATTGCCACCTCCGGTAAAACTGGATGTGGAAAAAAAATCATTTATATGTCACAAACTAAATAAAAAAAGGGGGTGTACCATGATCCTGTTATACAGAGTATATTTTTATAATATGAGTAATTGTATCGAAAGCACCCTTTGCAAATTTCTCGGAGATTAAACATTGCCATGAAAAATTCTGTTCAGGTTTATTTAGGTTCTACCAAATCGTTTTAGAGAGTTAATAATAATATATTTATTGTACAATATAACCAATACATTTGCACAAAAGGATTAGATACAGAAACTGATATTAAACCTAATCCTAATGTCAGAAGAATAAGAAATAGAATTACACAAAATTATAATTATTACAAATATACATAGAATAAACATTAAAATATAGTGCAGCACAAATGTGCATTTGTAGTACATTCAAATTAGAACAGTTGGTGATCTAAAAATGACAATCCCTCATTTAGGAGTTGGGACTTTAGTTTAAGTTTTAGTGTAGCAGTACTAATACGGCGAAGTTTAACTGGTAGGTTATTATTGCAATATGGAGCTAAAAAAGTAAACGAATTGCGGAATGCAGCGGTAGAATGGCGAGGAATTGAAAGAGTTGTGTCAGTTCATCTTAAGTCTCTTGCTCTTGTACTTCTTTTTTCTGTTTTAGAAAATAGGTATGTAGGGAACTTATGAGAAATAATATTGTTAACAAATATGACAGTGTGAAGTAGACGTCGGTCCTCGAGTCTGAGTATTTGATGATCTTTTAGAAAGGGTGAAAGGGGTATGGTGAAATCTTGGGATATCTGTAATGAATCTGGCTGTGGTTTTGCATTTTTTGAAGACGATATTTTATCTTCCTGAGTAAGACCAGGCCCGTATACTACGTCGGCATAATTAAAGTGAGAGAGAACTAATGATTCTGTTAACATTATTTTAGTTTTTTGATCTAGAAGGTTTATGAAAGGCGAAAGACTTTTTAAGAAGTTGTAAGCTTTTTGACAGACATAACTAACATGATCTGTAAATTTTAAGTCATTATTCATGACAAGTCCCCAGGTTCCGTATGGAGGTGACACGAGGAATTGTATCAGAACGAATTAATACCTCAAAATTGGCTGTTGCCTGCAAGGTACTACTAGTGCCAAAAGTAATGCATTTACTCTTTTTAGGATTGTGTACCAATGAGTTCTGCCTAGGCCATTTATTTATTGAGGAAAGTTCATTGTTAATCTTTCTGGTTACTTCAGGTGCATCTTTTGGATTAAAATGAAGGTATACTGAATATCTAAAACAGTGGAAGCACTGCTTAAAAGTCACTCTGGTGAAATAACAAATAAGCTCGAAACGTTCGTAAATAATATTAAAGAATCTAACGTAGAACTTGTTAAATTCCTAACTGAACAACCTCATCTTACCTCTGACAAACACCAACCAAAAGTAAATTCTGATATGGATGCTTCCTATAAGAAATCAAATACTGTTCCACCAATTGATCTTAAACCACAACTAGACGCACTGGAAAAGGAGTTCAGAGTCTTAAAGAATTCCCTAGCTGATATCCATGCTACATTGCCAAATATCCTGGAATTCAGTAACCATCAGAATGCCATCATGGGAACGAGGAAACCGGGAAACTCTAAAATCTCAGCAACGGTAATTCCGCAAAAAACTGCTATTTTTGTTGGTAAGGTGTCACGAGATGTCTCAACAAGTGATATGGAGGAATTTCTACATGACAACTTTGGAAATTAAATGTTTGTTCAATTTTCGGATAGACGCTGAGAAGAAACTTGAAGATGAGCTGTTAAATCCGGAACTTTGGTTAGAAGACTTAGACTTAGATTTGAATTTTTTCGATCAAAACGCTACTTTCATAAACGTAATTGATAATCATTCTTCTAAACAAGAGAATAATAACAATGATCAATCTGTGATAAATATTTTGCATTTGAACATACAGTGCCTACGTAATAAAACCTTAGACCTTGAAGCTTATTTAAATGATAGCGTTTCTTACAATTTCCTATGTTTAAATGAACATTGGCTTAATGAGCAAGAAATATCATCCATAATTGTTGAAGGTTATAAACCCATTTCTTCCTTTTGTAGGTCTGATAAAGTACATGGTGTCACCACCCCATTTTGCTTTAAAAAATCTTAAATGTTTACCGCTGTCTTTTGATATTAATAGATTTTCTTGCGAACTACACTGCGAGATGGCATACTATTTGAGGGCATTTAAATTGTCACTGTGTATAGATCTCTTGTTGGGGATGTTAACATTTTTGTAGAAAAAATAATTTTGATTCTTGATAAACTTTCTCTCACTGGGAAGAATATTATAATAACTGGTGATTTTAACACAAAGTTTAACACTCGTGATGTCGAGGCGCTCCAACTGTGTTATATTTTTGAGTTTTTATGGACTAAAACAGATTGCGTTTACTAATACAATAGAAACTTCTTGTATAGACAATGTTTTCACTAATTATGAATCAAATTCATTTACCGTTAAAACTTGCGACCCTATTCTCTCTGACCATCTAGGAATATCAATGGAGATTAGAAGAAAAAGCATATCAAGGAAAAAAATTAGAATTAACTAGAGGCCAACCACTGACTGTGGACTCTTACAGTTCTATAGATTAATAAAGTACACAAACTGGGACTTTATAAGAGATACTAATGGGACAGTGGAATACAAGTGTGAAAAATTCCTAGAGCGAATAAGTAATGCCCTTGATCTATCCTGTCCTATGAAATCTATACTAATAGACACCTCCCGTAACACTCCTAAAGTTAACTGGTACAATAACCATCTAAGAAGCATGCTTAAACTATCTCAATTGTGTATATAAAAACGATCCTAATATTATAACAAAACAATCTATAAATTCTTTCAAAGCGCAATATCGTAGGGAAATAAATAAAACTAAAATAAAGGCGCATGATGAGGACATTAAAAAATCATCCTACTCTCAAGCAGCCCTCTGGGAAATTATTAAGAGAATCAATCCTAATCAATTAAACAACCTTACTGAGTCCCTCACTGCAAACGATTTCAATACGTATTTCACTGATATTGCTCACAATATCATTAGTAAATTACCTAAAACAAATCAAAAACACAACAACTATTTACAAAATATTGACCCGTCAATAAACTTTAAATTTAGGGAAGTTTCCTATAGTGAGGTTCGTAGTATAATAATGAACCTTAAAAACAGTCAAAGTAAAGATGCTTATGACATCAGTGTAAAACTAATTAAAAGCATCATAAACTTAATTGTAGTACCTATAACAGACCTAGTCAACCTGTGTATAAAAAATAATGTATTTGCCGATGTTCTAAAACTGTCAATAGTAATTCCAGTTCATAATAGTGGATTGAAAGATGACCTTAAACAATTACCGATCTATATCGCTGGTGCCAGTGTTGGCTAAAATTTTTGAGGTAGCATTAAAATTTCAAATTAATGAGTATATTGAGCTCAATAATTTATTTCACCCTTGTCAATATGGCCTCAGAAACAAGAGATCCACGACATTGGTTATAAACAAAGTGGTTCAAATCATTATAGACAGTTTTGAAAACAAGAAATACACAATTGCCATCGAAGGCGTTTGACTGTGTTTGCCATGAAATTTTAGCTAACAAATTAATGGGTTACAATTTTGACGCTAACAGCGTGAAACTTATTAAATCTTATCTGTCCAATAAGTTCCAATATGTCAACTATAACCAGTGTACATCAAATAAACTGAAAGTAACTCATGGTGTTCCACAGGGCTCTGTGCTTGGCCCGATTCTTTTTGCAATTTATATATATGACCTTGCCTGTTGTAATGACATCTCAAACTTTATACTGTTTGCAGATGACACAACTGCATTAAATACTAATTTTTCTCCTGATGTCTTAAAACAGGAGATCACTATTAACCATAAAATTAATAATGAATGGTTCCTTGCGAATAGCCTAAAATTAAATGAAGACAAAACGCAGTCACTAACTTCTTCTAACTGAGTGAAGCTCCAAAGTTTTTTATAATTAATCGAACAAACACATAAAATAACTAGATAAAAATTAAATTGGTGAAAGGGAATAACTTTTCCGCGTTATCTGAGTGGCATCACAAGATATCTAACCTAATTAAAAACTTGTTATTAATAAAATAATGCAGTGCATTTCACAAAAGCTTAGTCTCAAATAGATGCCAAACAGGCATTCTAAGAAATAGAAAAGATAAGGGACTAGTGCAATAAAGCATCCGGGTTACTCAAGGGCAATAAAAAGAGACTAGTGTAAACAAGGCACATATACACAAAGGATATTCAGGACCGGACTTAGGATCTAAGAATGAATAAAAATTGTTTAAAGTGTAAATTGGAAGCATCAGAGGACAAAACGAGCTTTAAATGTGATGGTTGCAACGGGCCTCTTCGTGTTCAATGCGCAAACATTACCGCCACAGCAGCTAAATGTTTATGCCCATATTCACCATCGTTAGTTAAATAGGTAACGAGCTGTTAAAGCATTAACAACCTGTTAAATATTTGTGGACGTATTCACCAATCACAGTCAGGAGAAAACAACCTATCAAAGTTAACAGGAGAATATTGGACAGTTAAGGTCTTAACAGAGTATTTTGTTGGGGTTATGTGATGTGTCAAAGGAATATAAATTTGCATGTGGATATTAAATATTATTGAAAGTGCCATTTTAGAATGAAATTTTAAATAGATAGACTCGATTTCCATCCAATGATGACGACGCATTACGAAATTCGATCAATATACTCAAAACAAAGGGATGAGGGACATAAAGAATACAGTATGTACTATGTACTGTTGTCAGAAAATCGTTGATAAATATAACATTTAATTAGAAGGTACAATATTACAGTCATATGTATCTTGCTTTAAAAGAATTAAGAATTTTATAAGTTTTTTTTATTAACTATACAATTCTATATACAATACAAATCATATACTACACAAAATAATGCATTGCAAAATATATTATAAATATTTTATTTTATTCTTATTTTTTCTTTTAGATTTTCTAGTTCTGCTCTCTCCAACTATGTCATTCTTTTTTAAATATCACTCTGGTTAATTAGTTTTTCATTCTTTGATGTTTGCCATTAAGTTCTCTAATGAGTATATTTTCTTTCCCTTTCGTATAATCACTTCCGCGATTAAAGCTTCTGTCATTAGTCAATTCTATAACCGATAGTTCAGTACTTTGTTTTTGTTTATTTTGAAGAACTTTAAACAGTAATTTAGCCATGGTCAACTTCTATTTCTTCAGGAGATAATACAACTGCATTAGAGTCTAGATATGCATTAGAGTAATTCTCATGCACAATAGTATTATAGTCACTTATATTTGATATAATATGACATATTTGTGTACTTACATTGTACAGATAAGTATATTTTATTTCCACTCCTTTTTCAGTATAATTGTAAAATAATGATTGCGAAAATATTACAGAGGTTAAAATATGATATAAATAAATAACACTGTAAAGTCTGTGAAGATAGGTTTTTACCAACTGCTGCACAAAAATACTAGTTCCTTTCTGTTAACAAAGTGTTACTTAACTTCCACCCAATTTTCATTGGTGAATACGATATTGCTTTAACTATCTGATAAATTTTAACAGTCAGTTTAGTATCAGTGAGTTAAGCAAATATTGGTGAATACGGGCGTTATAACTGCAAACAAGAAAATTAAAATTTTTCTGTGAAGATTGTGAAGAAGGTCTTCTCCAAGTACCAATGCTTAGAAGATTAATTGATGGTTTGCAACAAGAAGTGGAAAAACTAAAAAATAAAAATAGTGAAAACATTCTTGAAAACGAAAATATAGTTAATGAAGTTTTTGAGAGATAAAGAAGATCCAAAAATTTAATATTGTACAATCTGCCTGAACCCAAGGCGAGCGAACCAGCTCTGAAGAAAGAAGAGGATAAAAAGAAAACGATAGAAATGCTCAAAGATTTGTCAGACTCGACAATAGAAATTAGAAATATATACAGAATAGGAAAAAAGAATGACAGAATTAGACCTGTAAAATTGACCCTAGATCATGCAGAAAACGCCATTAATATATTAAGAAAAAAGAGTGACTGAAAAATATTGCAGTGCGCATCGCATCCGACCAGACGCCAGCACAACAAGAAGCTTATAAAAAGATAAAAGCTGAATTAGAAGAAAGAAAATCAAAAGGAGAGCAAGATATTTTTATCAAATATATCAAAGGTGTTCCACTAATAACAAAGAAAAATTAAAAGATAATACAAAGAGGGTCCACAACAAACTAAAAAGTGAAAAAATTGTGTATTAAATAAATCAGCAATAGCTTGTTCAAATCTTGAAAAAAATAAAGTCGACGCATCACAATGGTTCTAATGGACGAAGGCATAGTGTTGGAAAATCTTGGTGAAGTGGCAAGTTTATGGAAGCGAATGTTATCAATCAGTTATCACCAAACAGTATTCTAAATCTCATGCATCTTAATATAAGGAGTGTTAGAAAGAATTTTGATGAGTTTCTTGCTACTTTAACTACATATAACCTTGACAAAATTGACATTATCTTTCTAGGTGAGTCTTTCCAATTAGAGTCAATAAGTCTATTTAATATTCCAGGTTTTACCACCTATTATAATGAGGGAGATTATAACAAAAATGATGGTGTGATTTTCTTTGTGAAAAATAACTTGAATTGCCAAACTGATAATATTAAACTTGATATATGTAGTGTTATCATTAGTGTTCTAAAATTGAAAGTAAACGATATCTCATTTAGAATTATTGCTTTGTACAGACCAAACCCATCTGATGTTAACTCATTTATAGAGGAAATTGACACATACTTTGATGAAAACAAAGAAATTAACCAGTTTGAACTATTTTTAGGCGACTTAAACATCAATATATTAAGTGATGACACAATTTCCAATAAATATTTATCAGTATTAGCCAAACATGGCTTCGTACCCTATATTCAATCTCGCACACTTGTCACAATTGAGTCCGCTACCTGTATTATCATATTTTCCTAAAGAAAAAACATATGAATTGCTACAAATGCTGTTCTTTTATTCTAAATTGCAATATAACTGATCACTTTCCAGTAATGATGAATATTAGTAGTAATCAGCCAATTCAGAATAATAAAATAAACAATACGCATACAATATCTTCAATAGACTTAAATAAACTAAAAACTCTAATTACTAAATACAAATGATGCACGATTAACTACTAACTTATTCATTGATACTTTTGTTGTACTTACGGACCGATGTAAAATTACAAGGACTATTTCTGAAAAGGAATACAATACAATGGATATCCAAAGTATTAATAACATCAATAATAAATAGACAAAATGAAAAGGAATTTAAATAAACAAAAGTTAACAAATGATCAGTATCCTCTTATCTTAGAGACTCAATATAAAACATGTAGGAACAAATTAAACAATCTCCTAAAAAAATCAAAACACACCTACTATGAAAACCTAATTACAGTAAATCAAAATAACACGAAAAAAGTATATGATATCGTTAATGATGGGCAATTATTTCAAGACAATAAATTAATGTCGAATTACTGCAATGAATATTTTGCTTATATAGGTATAAATATGGCTAATAAAATCACTAAACTCAAAGATTATATGCACAATTTAGTGAGCACAACGAACACCATGTTTCTAATCCCTAAAACCGAAAATGAACTATAAATCATATCTATTTCTTGAAAAGTAATAGTGCGCCTGGCATTGACTGTATTGCCACTAAAGTGATTAAATTCATACACCCGTTTATTCTCAGTCCACTTGCTCATATTATAAACTTAACATTCACTACAGGTCATGTACCACATCAATTTAAAATTTTGGTCATAACACCAATTCATAAAGCCAACGACAAAACCCTGATATCCAATTATAGACCCATAAGTTTGATAAATAATTTTGGTAAAATTTTAGAAAAATTTTTAAAAGACCGACTAATCCAATTCCTGAAGAATAACAACATTCTCCATGATAATCAATTTGGCTTCTTAGAAGAAAAAAGCATGACTGATGCAATGTATGAGGTTTTCAAAAATATCGCCGAGAACTTACTTAAATAAAAAATGTATAGCGGTATTTCTAGATTTAGCGAAGGCGTTCGACACAGTCAATCATGAAGAACTTGTAAATGTATTAAATCATTATGGTGTTTGTGGGAGCGTGTTAAATGTTTTCAAAAGTTATCTCTCAAATTGACAACAACATGTCAGAGTTAATATTTTAAGTGAGCCGAAGGTAGTAAAAATAGGTGTCCCTCAAGGCACAGTCCTGGACCCTATTATCTTCATTATTTACATAAACTCCATGTTACAGCTAAACACTTACTCTAAAATAATATCATATGGCGATGACACAGTTGTTTTATTTAATGGAAATACATGGGATGAGCCAAAGAAAAGGTGAAGAATGGTATATCTCAAATAAAAAACTGGTCTCTGCTACAAATGTAAATTGACCTAACTTTCACACAATAAGCATTGCAAATCTAAATGATGATATAAAAGAAGTTGGTCATATAAAATATTTAGGCATAATTATTGACCAAAACACTAAATGGGACAACCATATTAACTATTTAGTATCTAAAGTTAGAACATTAATATTCAAATTCTATCAATTAAGGGAAATATTAAATAAAAGAACCATGTTACTAGTTTACAAAGCACTTGCTGAATCGATTCTACATTATGGTATTCTGGTTTGGGGGGGTTTATATTACGTAGTGTAGCAAAATGGACGCCTCAAAATTCCTTCTAGCAATAAAAAGCTAAATCTAAACATATCTGTCACCAAAATTCTATAACATATTACCTATGAAAGTCAGACAAAGTCGCAATTTAAAACATTATGCAAGGAGTACATCCAGGATCACTATCTTCTTTTTTCCAAATTAATGGAAAATTAGTTAATATATTATACGTAATTAGCATTAGTATAGTTATTATAGTTAATTAGCATTATTATAAATTATAACCATCTATTGAAAACACAAGTATATATCGAGATTTCTAGCATATGCACAAAACAAGTGTCAACTCACTTAGGTGCATATTCCTTCCAGTTTGTTTTTTTACATACGACTGGATTTTTTTTCATTTTGTAATATTTCTTATTAATTTATAATGTAATGTATTTGTAATGTAAAGTAAGATGTAATGTAATATTCATAATTAGTAAGGTAAAGAAATTATAGTGTAAATTTCTGTCAGGTTATGTAATTAAATAAATAAATAAAAAATAAAATATATTTAAAAGAAAAGGCTTCCTACAGTTTAAATGAATTCTTTGAAAATGATTTCACAGACTTAAGATAGGCACATTATATTTATGTATACGCATTAACATTTCTCATTTAACGGTTTCTCGAATTATCAATTATTTTATGTGTATGTTTGTTGAACCATAATTTGTGTATTTTTATTGTACCTACATGTTGTTTTTATTCCTTTATATTCTTCTCTTTTACCGTTTATATTGATTGGCCTGTGTAAGCATTTTATATGTATTTGACACCAATATAGGATTATTATTATTATTATTGTCATGCAGTACCTAGACAATTATTGGACCACCCGGTATATGATTTTATTCAGGAAACGATTTAGTTACAAAATTAATTTAATCCGATATCTTAAAGTAAACCAAGTTGCTGATTACAATGCACCGTAGAAATCCAGCAAACTCAGCAACGGTGCACACGGCCCGCTAGTTGTAGAAATGCTGAGAGCGCAACTACCGGGAAACGAAATGAGTTAGTTAGTTGTCGTCTGGATTTTTAGAGAAGCAGGCCTAGGTGGTGCGTGGGGCAACTCCCTCCCAGAGGCCATGCCTCGGGGTGGCTAGATCTGCTGTAATGTAAGTAATAAATTTTATTATGTTTATTTCATTGTTCGGTTTTGTTCGATTAATAAATGTTCAATCTGTTATGTTACCATTATGTTTTATTTGAGTGTTCACTTAGTAACATGATTTACCCTCTCGACATGGCAAGCGAGTAAAGTGACTTTAGCCATGGCTATCGTCGGCACTTACCCTCTACAGGGTGATGTTGGCGATATCCGCGGACGTCCTGCTAACCCTCGTCGTGACACATGGCGGAGGCGCCATATTTAAGCTCGTGACATTATCATCAGCATACATATGAATTCGACAGGAATTTGCAACAAACTGTAAATCAGCAATGAAAGTGATAATAAATATAGGGCCCAGAATAATATATTTAAGATATGGGAAGGTGAAAAGTACTATCGAGGTGAATCCACCTGAGACCAATATATTATTGAATCGTCGGGAAAATGAAATTAAAAAAAAAAAATTGCTCAAGAACAATTTTTTGACAGTCAAAAAATTACTGCTTGGACCCAATTTTACCGCCCCTATATGTTGCGCCCTGAAGCGACCGCTTTTTCGTTTCACCCCACTGCACTGCCCTGCTCGTATTATTATTTAGATGCTCTAATTCTTTTTTAAGTGATTCTAATTTTGAATTTATATGAAAAAATTTTGATTTTTCAATTCATTTTTATCGAAATTATATATCTCATGATATTTATTTAGGCACACCACTCCGCAGCAAAATCAAAAAATATAATAGATAAGCCTTACAAGTATAGTAGAGACATAGAAATATACATTCGTAAATACAATAGATACTGATGGAATAATAAATATATAGGTTAAACAACAGATGCAGAGATAGCTATGAAAAATTATATTTAATATTTGCAATGTTTAAATGAAATATATCAAGCTGGGACATGTAACTGTTGTATATAAAGTATAAAAGTGAAAGTTTCAGTACGTTTGTTCGTAGGGTAGGAAGATAGATTTTGTGATTACATGTTTCGAATGCAGTGCCATGAAAGTTCAGCATATTCAAGATATTTGGGCAGTCAACTATGCCGCAATAACTGTCAATGGTGACTGGTGGCTATTTTTTTTACTATAACAGCTGCCCCTCCATTGATCAGATTATCATTCCGCTCTCTTAGATGATATCATACATTTACGATCTTTGCATAGGTGTAAGAATCCCAGGTATCACTCCCGCTCCCCTTATCCTAACATTTAGGACCGCCCCCCTTGAACACATCTGAAAACATTTTACTTGATATTTTAGGCCCGTAAGAAATAACATGGAGTCTTGGTTTCAAAAAAAGGATCGATTTTTCCTATTTTAGCTCTTATGGAAAAGATGGTCTCATTTCGCCCCTATCTAACTACTGAAATGATCTTGAAAACGTGACTGATGTCAAAAACCAATATCATCACTTTGTTTCCCCTCGATACCAAACAACTTTTATTTGAAACGGTTTTTTAAAAAATGCTTTTGATCTTGAGATAAATTGCTGTCTCAAATTAAATGCCGCACTCGGTATTTAATTCAAATTTATTAATTGGGCATCCCTCTTGAAATTGTTTAAATGAAAGCTACTGTAATCCCTGAATATTTTGGCTGTTGGTGGCATTGCGTTCATATTGCACGTCTAAAGTACAGTATATTAGATTGGGATCTGATAGGCTACATTCGACCACACCTGCATCTTTAACCTCTAACTCGTTGGCCATAATTAAACCTATAAATGAGTGCGAGTCACTTGAACCTCTGACTGGATCTTTAATTATCTGATACAATAAGATATTAAGTAGGTTAGACAGATCTATAAACAGTAGCAACAACCAATATGTATTGTTTCACTTGTATCTTCAACCACACCTGTTTTAGTAATGGATTATCCACTAATGGCCAGTTTCTGAAACGTTAAATAGAGTTAATTATTCGTTTACTGTCATAAGTTACAATTGTGGCAACAATTGTTACTATGACATTTATTAATAGATAACTTTATTTTACGTTTCAGAAACAGACCCTAGATGTTTGGAAGGACAATGACATTAGATTTTTGTCTGGCCGATAGCCGCGTGGGTTTTAGATTGTTCAACATAGTTTTATTAGCTTAGTTTTACAGCTAGAACAGTTCCATCATTCATAAAAAATCGCCTTGATTATGGTCTCTACTTAAAGTCAAGAAACTATTAATATTTCGTTATTGCACCATTTCTATTTATAACTTCTATAAGTCTGTATGGCATAGAATTAAATAACCTTATACAATAATCATTAGTAATAATATTTTTCCATGCATTATTTACTATTTCCAGTAATTCTTCGGCATTCCGTGGTCTCACATTTCGTTTTTGGATACTTCTTACGAGTAGTCCCCATGCTTCTTCCACAGGGTTTAAAGTCTGGAGTATGACTGGGCCAATTAAGAATATTGATGTTGTTATCTTGAAACCAGTTAGTTACGGTATGAGCAGTATGAACAGAACAATTATCTTGTTGAAATATGAACTCATTATTAGGAAATAATTTTGACACAGAAGGGAGCATAATATTGTCTAAAATCCTAATATACGTTTCACTATTAAATCATTCCTCAATATGCCACAAAACACCAGGACCACGTGCCGATATCCAAGCCCACATATTGACGGAAAATCCATCACTTTTATCATTGTTAGATATATATTTCTCATCGAATCGAGTATTCGGAGGGGCGGTAAACACGAATACGACCGCTGTGTGTTGACTGGAAAGTTTTTTCATCTATAAAGATTACATTGTTCCAAAAATTTACATCATGCACTAAAAATTCAAGCGCAAATCCTACTCGAGCTTTATGTTCAGCTTTAAGTAAGTATTTCTGTGTTGCTGCATGACAGCGTAGCTCCGATTCTCTTACTTGCCGGCGACCAGTACTACTCGATCCAGGAAAATTCGTTTCTTCAACAGCCTGAATAATTGAGTAAAATGGATTTTCTACTAAAGCATTTACCAATTGCAAATCTTGTTGTTGAGTTGATATCCTTCGTGGTCCTGATCCAGGATTTCTACTAATCGTACCGTTTATTCTCCATTTTCTTAAAATGTTACACACCGAATTTTTGTCAATATTATAACGCAGTGCAATTTGTTTCATTGACCATCCATCTTCTGCTTTAGCAATAACTCCAGATTTAACTGAATCGCTTATATAAGGCATATTAGTTTTTTGTACACTTGCAATAAATTCTGACAACTAACTGATAATGTCACAAAAATTAAACTTAGATGTACACAACTAGATTTTAGCAAAATACCGTTATAAGATTTGGCCTTTTTTTTGCTCATGACCGTACTAGTAAGTGGCTAACTAACCACTGAGAAAAATTGTACACCATTCCTTATATCTCATACTTTAAATATTTCATTATCTAGTTTAAGGGTTTTTGTTATATTACAGTTTTAAAATGGTGGACTCCATTAGTACATATGGCGATTACGATCTGCAAGTGACATTAATAGAAACAGTATTTCGTATGTATGGAAAAAGTACTATTACTTCAAAATTAAAAGATCTTATACCAGAATCCCAACAATTAAGTGAAAGTTTTGCTGAAATTAATGGAGACACTTTTGATGAGGATGTCCGAAACTTTTTAAATTCCCTTAACGAAACATCTGGTAAAGTGTTTTCTGTAATATGCAAAAGTATTCATTTGGGAAATATCAAATGTAGTGAACCTATGGTAAGTTTTCAATATTTTTAATAGATAGTTACTTATTATTAAGACTAAAGAATATATATAGCTCGGTATACAGACAAAACAAAGTTAGTCTGTGTTAAAACTCTTGAGTCAATCGTTTGATTGTTGCTATTGCATTTTATCAGGTTATCGGCCCAGACCACGTGCGCAGAAATCTTGCCATTTTCCACTGACGTTCTATTACTGATACATAAAAAGTATGGCTACGAATTATATAATGGATGTAACAAAGTTAAAGGACCGTGAAAATTATAGAAAATGAACTTTTGCTGTTGAAAATTTCTTGATTCTCGAAGGGTTATCGAAATGCGTATCGGAAGTAGCTGCAAGTGACGACACCAAGGCCAGAACAAGGCTTATTTTGACAAGTGACCCGTCTTTGTATGTACATATTAAGGATGCCAAGACTACAGTGGAATTTTGGTCAAAATTGAAGTCCATATGTATGATGATTGGGGCTACGTCAGAAAAGTTAGTTTACTTCGAAGACTCATTTCCACCCCGTTAGAAAACTATGTCTCTTTGGCAAGTTACATAAACCGAATGGACCAGATTAGTGCCACATCGTTGATTTGTAACAAAAGCAGATTTAAATAATAAGGTTGACAGAGAACTGGGCTTATTTTAGATGTATTTTATCTACTTATTAGTTAAATACTAGTCTGATAATTTTATTACAATATATAGGGCGCGCAGCAGAGTAAACGGAAGTGAATGACCTAGATAAATATGTCTCAGGGATATTATAAATTCTGTTTTTTCGCAGAAACTCTAGGGCTTCCACAAAGAATCAAGATATTGTAAAATGAAAATGCACACGATTTTACTAAGATTTTAGTGATTTTGCAAAATCTATGGAATGTGTTAGTGAAATTGTATAATTGAATGGTTTTACTTAATTTTAATGATTTTAGTAATTTTACAAAATTTCTAACCAAGCCTAGAGGTTGATTTGATTATATAAAAAAAATATATTATCATTAAATTTGACATGCTTCAAAGAGTAATTTTAAAACTTATATGTATATTAACATAAAACCAGTTTGAAATTTTATTTTTATTCAGGTTTTAAAAATCTTAAAATAAACTACAATTATAATAAACATATCAAAATATTAATTTCAAAAGGAAACAACACTGAATGGCAGTATGTGTACAGGGTGGTTTATTCTAGACATTAATGCGGAAATTATCCTAAATAAAAAACTGATGGCTCATGTCATTTTTTAAGCTGTTCTAAAGCCATTTTCGAGTTATAAATCAAACTGAAATTTGATCATTTATGAAAAAGTTAATATCTCATTTCTTTTGGGACGTTTTGGGAAACTAATTAAACATTCTTAGGAGACTCTTAACATTTTGGCAATATTGTTATTTTTCTTTACATCAAAGTAGATACAATTAAAAATTTAACTCGAAAACTTCTAAGGATGTTAAGTTTGATCGTTCAATTTGTCTTGGAAAGATAGATTAGAAATATGCAATATTTTTTTATCTCTCGTATTTTGGACATTTTCCTCTTAATACCAGCAAAAATGAACCACACCATACTGTACCACCAGTGGCGTGCCAAACCTTTGGGGGGGGGGCGCAAATTGTAATGGTAGTATATATAAATGAAACACGATCTTAAATTTAAAAAATCTTTAATATTAATCAAAACACTACTAAAACAATAATCAAAACTGAAAATCTTGCAAAGCAAAATCTGGAATATCATAGTAACATTCTCCTTGTTTTCATACTTTTAAACATATTCAAAACAACTTCTATATTCTTGACGTAGTCAGACTCAATTGAGAGCAGAGCTAAGCAATTCAACCTGTCCTCGCCCATAGTTGTTCGGCTATAAGTTTTAATGAGCTTCATCCTATTGAATGTTCTTTCAGCAGAAGCGCTACTAATACCTACAGTCAGGTAAATTCTAAAAAGAGTCGCCATATTCGGGAATACAGTTTCTAAATCGTTTTCTATAATAAATGGGAGTATCTCTTCTATATCAACGCTATTTTCCTTTTTAAGCTCTTCTATGAAACTGACAAATGATTTGTACTCTTCTATTATATTTGATTTCAAATCGCGTGAGTAGAAAGCTTGTAGGTTCTTTAAGCATTTGATATTTTCTTCTGACACCACAATTTTTTCTAAACACAAAAATTTCTGAGCCACAGTAAAAAAATCCTCAAATCTGCGCTCTAGTATTTGAATAAATATCTCCAGAGTTGTATAATAAACGTTGATACGAAATTGGTCTCTAGAGTTTTTGTGAATCGTGTCTTCAGCAACTTCATCGTGAAATCTTTTCTTTCTTTTTATCCTTTTTATCTTAAACTCCTGTGTGGTGCCGCAATCTTTTGTAACTATTGTAGCCTGTGTTTCATAGTTTAAAAATGAGCTATCATTTCTTTCATGCCTTTAAATCTTTTATGGTAGATGTTATAATGATGGAAGCGGCAGTTAAATGAATTTTTTATTGTTGTAAATAGTTTGATAGTGAAAATATTTTTGTGAGAACATCGTCCCAAAATATTAATAAAAATGTGAACTCAATAGTATTAAGACCATTCATCATGCCGGTAGCTTCTGCCAACTGTTTTGCTGGTACATTTGGTAATTTACCCTCGCATATTTTTGTGAGTCTCTCAATAATTACTTTGATTGCCCATTATGTAGTACTTAACCTTTTGAGGGTTCAATTTTGTCCTTCCTGCTGCCCCTGGTGCTGCAGGTTTTGAAACAATTTATGTTTCGGAAAACTTTCGCTAATAAATTCGTAAATTTGTTCTAATATTCCAAAAAAAAGTTTCACTTCTGTACAGGAATTTACTGCATCCACTAGAGCCAGATTAAGATTATGCGCACAACAATGAATGTAGATAGCTTCAGGAACTTGTTGTTTTATTCGCGTTTGCAATCCTGTCAAATGTCCTGACATTGTACTGGCTCCATCATATGATTGACCTCTACAGTGCGCAATATCAATACCCCTGGAGCTCAATTCATTAGTTAAAACATTAAAATATGTTTCAGCACATCCACTGGATAGATCAACGAAAGTTATAAATCTCTCTTCAGCAAAACCGTTCTGAGAAATGCTGTTCTTTTCTCGATAGGTCCATAGTTGAATCCACTATCACAAAAAAATACTTTGCTTGTTTTATGTCTTCTACTAGACGTGATTGCACTTCTGAACTTAATACTTGCAGCATCTCATTCTGTATCCTATTGCTAGTATATTTTGCATTTGTTTTTTCTGTGCATAGATGTTCCGCTAATGTGGAATCATATTTTTTTAACAAATCAAGTAACTCCAAAAAATTGCCTTTGTTCTCGCTCGCCTCTTTTTCGTTATGTCCACGTAACGGCAAATTTTGTTTTGCAAGAACTATCACAACATCGAACATTTTTTTGAGAATCTCTCTGTTCCTAGCTGTTTCATTTTTTTCAGCTAATATCTGTTTTGCTATGGCTGAGGTATCTTTTAAAAGTCTTAGTTTGGTGATTGAATATTTATTTTGACATTCCCTATGAGCCAGACTTCCCTCATGGCTAGTTATTTTTTCCAAAGCCTTTTTGAAGTTACAATATCCTTTCTTAGGGTCTGCCCATGGATTCAAATTTGCAGAAAAAAGCCCATATGGTAAGCAAAACATTTTATGGGCCCTTGGAGAATATACTAGCCACTGGCGGTATTTTTTGTTTACGGTATTATTACTCTGTTGCACCTGATACTGATACCACGAGATATTAAATTTTCTGCGACCCTGAATCAACTTGAAATGCGTTATAGGAGTCATTGAGTCCAGGCTGACAAGGCCCAATCAAAATAATTTTTTTAACTACATCAGGGGTCAACAGCCTTTCGGAAAATATATGGATCACTTGGATAGAAAACATCATCATTTTCAATTTCATAACAGACACCATCATCTTTTACCTCATCTTCATTATCCAAACTTACTGGTTCTTCATCGCTACCTGCAAAAAAAAGATAATTGTGGGTTTTCATAAATACATTAAACTAATAAGAATTGGTGCAGCTTAAAACGACATCATTCTCATTTTTTTCGTTGGAATAACATTCCGGTACTTCCAGTTCTGTAGTCTCTGCATCTGTAGCCTCCATATTGTCAATATCTACAGCATCTGCAGTATTTTCCATGTTGCCCTTGTCTCCTTCTTCATCGCAATCATTCGTTCTATAAATATAAACAAAAAATTACTATTCGTATGGAACCAAACATACCCTAGAAACATAAAATTTTGTGGCCCATTGGATAAAGAATTGAGAAAATCAGAATAGAGTAATTTAAAAAAAACGTAAGCAAAAACTTCGATACTTACTGAGATTGAGTACTTGTTGATGGGAGTGTAAAGAAATCACGCAGATTTTTTGTAGATGCTGCAGCAGCTTCTCTGAGCTTAATTCGCTTTTCATTACGAAAAGTAGCACCAGTCTTCTTTTTTCGATCCATTATTTATCACTAATATCTAATATCGATCAATTATGACTCCTCACTAGTCACTACTCACTATTATTATTGTTATATAATTTTGATTTACTTCTAATCAGTCTAATCTCTATTGCAAAATACTGTAAAACACATTAATATTAATACAACGTGTAAGTAGTTTAAAACAAGAATAAACACGTTCGGACATCTGATTTCCACTAATATTATTACGCATTACGCTTGCGCCCCCCCTAGGCACGCCACTGTGTACCACTACATATTAAAAAAAGCGTTCATATTATTTCAAGTTTTTGTTTTTATAAGTTATAAATGAATATTTTGATTTGCAACCAGTTCTTTTCTTTAAATATATCTAAGTGATTTTCTCGAAACTTCAAACATTCTGCTTTTTTGGAGGCAGTTTGGGTTTTAATGTGGATTTTTAAAAACTTAAGACATTTCAAATTTCTCTTGTGCTTTCCACGATCCACGACAATTTCTTTTTTTGTGGGGTGTCTCTGTAATTAGTAAGCTATTAATATCGTGTTGAATAATGTCGTTTTAGAAATTTTTTGGGGTCGGTTATTTAAATTTTACTATTTTACATTTTTTCTAATGAAATAAAGAATGAGTTTAGAGGGGGAAGGGGGTGGAGGTTAAATTAAAATTATTGAGTGAGATGCCGTTTTTGGGATTTTGGAATCAAAAAGGCAATATATATTTTTTCAAAAGGGGTGGAAAGAAAAATGTGACGTGGAAGTACTAATTTCATTGGCAGAGGTTTTTATGGGGTCCGATGATCATGCAGAAGCCAAAATTATGGTGTATCTGGTTCTGGTTCAATTAGTTGATCTGGCTCCTCCACCTCAGATTCGCATAAACATGCAAAAATTACGAGAAAGTCAAAAAAATCATTTTTTCATTCTCCAACAAGATAAAAATAAAACAATTTTGGATACGTATAAATAAAATATACTATGAAAACATGGCCCCAATATCAGTGTGGTGGCTACATATTGTCATGGCGGCGAACTAAAACCGCTGTAACGCTCAAAAGTAACTAATAATATAGAATAAGTATTACTAGTTACTTTTGGTGCTACCAAGGATGAATTTTTAGCATTTAAAGAAGCTATTGCATGTCAGAAATTGGATATTTTAATCTGCCATAATGTAACAAATATCCAACATATATTTCCTAGACACCTAACTTCTTTACATAAGTATGTGATTTTATATGCTTTATTTTCTCATAATAATAATTGCCTTTTCCATTTTTTTGATTATTCCACAATTCCAATTCGACATCGATTTCATCAAGGATTTTCGCTGCCGATTCCCGTTTCCGCCATTAACAGTAATTTGGCTATTTTTACACACCAGTTCCATCGAGGTTAATTGAATTAACATGAAATACACATAGAAACAAGTCGAAATCCGGTTTGGATCTCGACTTGTAAATTAAATATTGTTATGTGCTGCCCTCTAACAGAGAGGAGAGTTGTAATTACTCCCTGGCCAGAAGGGTGGCGCCATCTGTGGGCCAACTGGCGAACCACCATTTAGTAGTGCCTAAGAAAATTCTAGAGAATTCCAGTATATTTGTGGAAAGTTCTACAATGATATTCTGGACATTCCAAGTGGGTATATAAAGAGGTGAAGCCAGCAGATGGGAGAACAGTACAGTACAGTTTAGTGAAGGATAAACAGTTCAGTTTAGTATCCAGTACAGTTCTGGGTAATCTGTGGTTCTGGTTACAGAAACAGTTTGTAGAAGAAGAGTTCAGTTGAGTGAAGTATGCAGTTTAGTGAAGTAAACAGACAAGAGAGTTTTTAGGTTAGACAAGAGTTGACAAGTTTAAGAAGAAAAGTAAAGTGCTTAGTGTTTTAAAAGTAGTGAAATTATATTAGATTAAGTTATTATTAGTTGTGTGATTTTTAAGTATTTGCTAGTGTAATTTTAGTGATTAAATAAATCAGTGGTTTGTGAAAATTCTTGTTGCAAGTTATTTGGAATCCACAAAGTGTTTACTGAAAATTGTAAACACGTTACAATTGGTGTCGGAAGCGGAATTGCAACAGAATTTCTGAAGAATTCGACGAAGTTCCATAGTGTTCTATTTGGAAACCACTGGAGATATTGAAGTGAGTCGAACTGGAAAGTGATATAGACATTAGACGAGACTTATTTGTGCTAGTGTGAGGAAATTTCTGGGACATTCTGTTTAGAAATTAGTGTAGTTTTTTAAGTGGTTTCAACTGAGAAGCGATATAGACTTTAAATAAGACTTGTTCGTGCTGTTTCGAGTTAATTGTTTGAATGGAAACAAGAAGCATGGCTGCCGAAAAGCAAATGCAAGACATGTTCGAGCAATTTAGAAAAATGATGCTAGACCAAAAAGAAGACCAAGAGAGACGCGAAGAAGAAAAAGAAAGGAAACGTCAGGCAGAAAAAGAAGAACAAGAAAGACGTCAAGAAGAAAAAGAAAGACGACGTCAGAAAGAAAAAGAAGAACAGGAGAGACGTGAAGAAGAAAAAGAAAGAAGACGTCAAGAAGAAAAGGAAGAACAAGAAAGAAAACGACAAGAAGAAAAGGAAGAATTGAGAAAAATTATACAGGTGCAACAAGATGCTATCCTGTTAGCCACTAATGAAGTCAAGGAAAAAGTAGATAAAGTTGAACAAAAAGTTGGTAATGTCGAAGGAGAAATTAGTGACATTAAGGGAAAAGTTACTGGCGTTGAAGAAAAAGTTACTGGCGTCGAAGAAAAAGTTACTGGTGTCGAAGAAAAAGTTACTGGCGTTGAAGTAAAAGTTACTGGCGTTGAAAGGAAAGTTACCGATATAGAAGGAAAATTTCGTGCAGTTGAAGGAGAGGTAGAGCGACTTAAGCGACTGTTAAGAGAACAAGGAGGCCAACTGGTATTATCATCGTCAGGTCCTCGATTACAACCGCCTTCCTTTGATGGTCAAACTTCTTGGTCATCCTATAAAAGACAATTTGAGGCAGCGGCATACGCAAACAATTGGAGTAATGAAGACAAAGCTATGGCATTGGTGCTAGCATTAAGGGGCCAAGCCTCAGAGTTGCTTCAGAGTATCCCAGTGACGCAGCAACGGGATTTTAAAGTTTTGGAAGCTGCACTAGATCTAAGATATGGCGACCAACACCTCGCCCAAGTATACCGGACTCAGCTCAAATCACGCACACAAAAGGTTGGGGAAAGTTTACAAGATTTTGAAGCAGCTGTTGAGCGACTGACGTACCTGGCTTACCCGGATGCACCCAAAGAATTCCAGGAACAGTTAACAGTTGATACTTTCATTGATGGCATAAGAGACGAGGAGATCAGGCGAGTCCTTAGATTATCTCGAGCTAAGACTGGTAGCGAAGCCTTGATCCATGCCCTCGAAGTTGAAGCCGCTTATGAAGAGACTCTACAACCGAGAGTACGAGCCATGAAAGTAGAAGAAGGGAACCGTTTAGAAAAATCAAATATGGAATCTTTGATGGCTGACATGCACAAAATGATAAGCCAGTTGATGACAAAACCAGATGCTCCAAGGAAGCAGGAAAGAGAACAGAGCGATGGACAGCCAAGGAAGGTGATTCGGTGTTATCAGTGCAGCAAACCAGGACATATGATGCGGCAGTGTCGAGAACGGAATCCTGGGGAAGTAAACACTGCAAAGAAAGAGGAAGTTCGCTCTGATAAGATGAGATTGATTGTTATGTTAACAGACATACAAAAAATGGTCGCACAATTACTAAACGAATTAAGTTCGCGACCGGAGCTGAAACAGGAACCGCAACCGCCGAAACAGGAGCCGAAGCAGCAGCGAAGTGCTGGAGGTCCGACAAAAGTAATCCGCTGTTATAATTGCGGCAAATTGGGGCATGTCAAGAGGTACTGTCGCCAGAGGAGCCCTAAGGAAGTGAATGCCGAGAATGTAAAGAAGCAGCAGGATATAGCAGAAGTGAAGGCAGTTAAGATAGAGGTTCCGAAGGACTGGTCAAGGAAAGTTCTAAGAGAGGAACAACTGAACGACGATGAAATTGGACCAATGTTGAAGGCGAAAGAAAAAGGAATCCGCCCGGAATGGAAGGACGTTTCCAGTAAAAGTGTTGGACTGAAGGCTTTATGGGCGCAATGGGATTCACTTAAGGTTATAGACGGACTATTACGGAGAGCATGGGAGAGCCCGGATGGGAAAGAAGTTACCATGCGGTTGCTGATACCCAGGTGCCGAGTACCAAAAGTACTTCGGGAAGTGCACGAGGGAATATCCAGAGAGCACTTTAGCAGAAATAAGACTTTGGCTAGAGTACGGGAGCGATTTTACTGGGTAAATAGCTGTCAGGATGTAGAGGCTTGGTGTCGCAGTTGCAAGGTTTGTGCGAATGTGGCTGCCAAGAGGTCACCTACAGGGAGTGGTGATAGAATGACGGCTAGATATGACCGCAATGCCAGTTCAGCAGGATTCAAGGTGGGGGACTCGGTTTGGCTGTATAACCCACAGCGGAGTGAAGAAGGATTCTCGAAGCTTCGCTCACCTTGGGAAGGACCGTATTCTGTCATCACTCGGATCAACGACGTTGTTTATAGGATTCAACGTAGAAAGAAGTCCAAGATGAAGATCGTGCACCTGGACAGGTTGGCAAAGTATACTGGGGTATCTGAAATGCCTGACCGGGACGTTCAGGCTTAAGGAGGGGGCAGTGTTATGTGCTGCCCTCTAACAGAGAGGAGAGTTGTAATTACTCCCTGGCCAGAAGGGTGGCGCCATCTGTGGGCCAACTGGCGAACCACCATTTAGTAGTGCCTAAGAAAATTCTAGAGAATTCCAGTATATTTGTGGAAAGTTCTACAATGATATTCTGGACATTCCAAGTGGGTATATAAAGAGGTGAAGCCAGCAGATGGGAGAACAGTACAGTACAGTTTAGTGAAGGATAAACAGTTCAGTTTAGTATCCAGTACAGTTCTGGGTAATCTGTGGTTCTGGTTACAGAAACAGTTTGTAGAAGAAGAGTTCAGTTGAGTGAAGTATGCAGTTTAGTGAAGTAAACAGACAAGAGAGTTTTTAGGTTAGACAAGAGTTGACAAGTTTAAGAAGAAAAGTAAAGTGCTTAGTGTTTTAAAAGTAGTGAAATTATATTAGATTAAGTTATTATTAGTTGTGTGATTTTTAAGTATTTGCTAGTGTAATTTTAGTGATTAAATAAATCAGTGGTTTGTGAAAATTCTTGTTGCAAGTTATTTGGAATCCACAAAGTGTTTACTGAAAATTGTAAACACGTTACAATATCAATAAATGATCTCGATTTGTCCGCCAAATATATCTGTATATATATATATATATATATATGTTCCGAGAAGCTTCCGCGGTCGTTGGTATGAAAAATACTAGGTTCTCGGGTTGAACCGCGTCTGAGATTGTTAATGTCTCGACGTTTCGGCTCCCGTTTTGGAGCCATTTTCAAGAGAAAAAGTGAGTCAAGTAAAAATTGTCAAAGAAAATAATGCTAGGAGTTCGTGGAACTGGTTCGATTCCGGGGTCTCAATCTGCCTACTCCCCAGATCTCACCGCGATCCGTAGCCCCACAATATTCATCCACACCTCATAATCCTGATAGCAGCCGTTCTGCTCTGATGCCTCCATCAACAGACTCTCAACCCCCCACCACTCTCCCATCCACAGACAGCTTTCGTATAAATAACACTTCGTCCGATACTGCCAGCGAGTTCGCTCTAAGGAGTAGGCAGGTTGAGGCCTTAGAGACGGATCGCGGTGAGATCTGGGGAGTAGGCAGATTGAGACCCCGGAATCGAACCAGTTCCACGAACTCCTAGCATTATTTTCTTTGACAATTTTTACTTGACTCACTTTTTCTCTTGAAAATGGCTCCAAAACGGGAGCCGAAACGTCGAGACATTAGCAATCTCAGACGCGGTTCAACCCGAGAACCTAGTATTTTTCATATATATATATATATATATATATATATATATATATAAGCTTTTGATGAATGGGGGGCATTTTTGGAGTCTGGGAACCACAATCGAAGAAACTATAGTGAAATTTTCCCGAAGTCATGACATGCTGCACTCCGCAATAAAATACGAGAAACTTTTGATGACACTCCTTTTCAAAGCATGTGTTTGTAAGGTGTGTAATCTGAGTTAAAATTATTAATTTGCCGTTTTCAACATATCCATATTTTCTGTTATTTCACTATAATCCAGGCGTTTTAGATTTTTGCTGTCAAATTCGTGCTCTACAAATTTTTTTTTTTTTTTATTGTTGTGTTTATTTGGACGTCCTGAATAACACTTGGTAGTTACTCCATGATACACCTGGAGGAATTCGTGAAAATCGCTTCGGAAAGTCGCAGAAATCGCGGATTCGCGATTAACTCAGTTTTTATGGCTCAAAACGGGAACACCACCCATTATAAAAATTGTACATCTGTAAATTCTCTACCTTAAAGGTCCTATACATTTTTTTCGTACGACTAAACGTTTTGGAGATATGACGCGAAATAAGTGAAAAATGCATTTAGTTTTTTTTTTTATATTTATTAAATATTTTTGTTATATTGGACAGCACAAAATTGTTGAGACGTTCAAGCATGGTTGGGAAAAGACACTGTTCCTGAGAAGTGGGGCTGGATTAAGAAGAATGATATTTTGCAGTCAGTACCAACGCAGTTACCACCAGGACCAGACATATTGTTAAATTAAATTTTTTGCAACTGTACGAAGGGTTGTGCAGGAAAATGTAGCCGTTTGAAAGTAAGACTGAATTGTTCAACAGCTTGTGGACATTTTCACGGTCACTCCTGCTTGAATACCGCACCTATAATTGCTATGAATTAGGAAATGGACGGCGTTGAATCTTATCAGAATGAAAGTAATGACATCGATTAGCCATTGGACAATAACATTGCAGATACTGAAGAAGTCGCAAATATTGACTAATTTAAGATCCAGCATAGATTTTGACTCCTGGGGAAACTATGTAAAAAAAGCATGCATGCATACATCTAAGGTGGTGCAGAAATGAATGCATTTTTTGCCTTATTCACTGTAAATAAAATGTATAAAATATTCTAGTGGAGAATAAAGATCACCAAGTTCTATAACAACAATATTTATTATTCATTCTGAGACATAGAAAGCAAGATAATTGCGAAATATGTGGTGCAAAAGAGGTTTGGCGGAACTATATGCATTTTTCACTTAGTTCGCGTATCTCCAGAAGGATTAGGCATACGAAAAAAATGTATAGAACCTTTAAGATAGAGAATTTACAGATGTACAACTTTTATAATAGGTGTTGTTCTCGTTTGGGCCATAAAAACTGAGTTAATCGCGATTTCCGCGACCTTCCGAAGCAATTTTCACGAATTCCTCCAAGTGTATCGTGGCGTAACTACCAAATGTTATTCAGGACGTCCAAATAAACACAATAAAAGAAAAAAATTTCGTAGAGCATGAATTTAGCACAGGGGTTAATTTTACAGCTAAAACGCCTGGAGTACTAGCCTTATTACAAAGAACGCATTTAGATCTTCCACGGAAACTTCAGAAATGGGATTTGGTATATTTTGTTTTTGGTTAATAGTTGACCACACAGTTTTGTTTATTTTGAGCCTTTGCAATAATGTTGATATTATGATTAAATGTTTCAAATTTTATAGCTAGATTATACTCTTTTTAAGTTTATCATAATTTTCTTCGAAATTGCTGTTATATTTCTTAAAATCAGGTATAGCATTATTAGGTTATTTACATGTTTTGAGGGGAAAGATGTTTCATATGATTTGACCTCTACTTCAGCTCCTCCCCTGCACTTATTGACAAATAGCCAGCAAAAAGCTAGTGAGGGACATTTTTGCAGCAATATCACGGTCTGTTAGGCGTTAGTGAATATACCATACTTTGAAGAGGATAACAGGGAAGAAGTATGATAAAATTCTTGGTTGGCCAGGTATCGGTGATAGGGTCTCAGTCATGGAAATAGGCCAAAGTTAAATAAATATGTAAATGAAAACTATACTAGAAAAAATCACAGCTTTCTAAAAATATATGTCATAGGTTTTATTACAAACGAACTGAATGTTTAATAAAATTGAACTACAATAGAAACGAATTATATATAAAAAAAATTATTTGAAAAAGATCGCTTTTTAGTGGATTATCCTAAAAAGAATGAAAAAAATATATTAAAAGTGTCTTGATGCTCAGGATAGCAATTTAAAGCTAGTAGAAATTAGAGCTTAGATTAATGTCTGATATTATATAAGTTGCATGGGTAATTGCCACCTGGAAGTAATAGGACCTAAATAAATAAATTCTGCCAGAAATTTCATGATATGTTTTTGTCACCAGGAAAATGTTGATGGATTATGGGTTGATTTTAACCTATCTGAGAATGCAATTACGTGGTACTGTAATAAAAACTCGTTTTCCAATAATAACGTGGATGTAGAGGATCTCGATGAAAGTAATGATAGAATTTGGAATCTAATTACCTTATTTGTAGCAGATGTTGAGAGTGTTCAAATTCACAGGTAAAATTATTTACTTTTATTATTTATATTAATCTCTCCTTTTGTCTTTATGATCGATTTATAATACATAACACCTAGTTATTCTGTGCATTGGTATGTTTGACAATAGTATATTGTGTATCTAGTAGTAAAATTACATAGAAAAATACATTCCCGGACAACAATAAGCCGAGGCCAACAAGCATTGAAGTCTGGGAATGTGCTTTTATTACGAGGTACACATACTATTTTTTCTGAAATTGCAATCAATATTATTATAAATTAAGGATTTTTTTATAAATGCATAACATTTTTTCATTACCATCTAACTGCCTATGAAATCGTTTCCTTGACAATAACTGTTTGTTTATTGTTGTGATAAAAGTCAGAGATTCAGTACTTATTTCGCTTTAATACCTACTTATCGCTAAAAAATATTTAAAACTATTTAAAATGGACAGTGATTATGATGGCCAGGTAGGTGTCCGGGACTCCACCAGAGTTAGTAAAAACGTCGCTTTAAATTTATTTCCAAATAAATCCAAAGCAAAATACGAATATACTTAAAAACATTTCATGGATTATATGACCTCCCAATCTGAAAATGTCGTGATTGCATACTTTTCCGATTTATCTACAAAGTTGAAAGCATCTACGTTATGGTCAAATTACTCCATGCTGAGATTTACACTTGGTACAAAAGATATTGATATATCAAAATATTCGAAATTACGTGCTTTCCTGAAACGTCAAGGCGACAACTATAAACTAAAGAAGTCAAAAGTTTTGTCAAATAAACAAATTGAAACATTTATTACTCAAGCACCAGATCATATATATTTAATGAATAAGGTACGTTTATAATGCAAGAATTTTAAAATTACCTGGATATTTATGTAGTGTTTACTTTTTAGGTTGCCTTAACGTTTGGAGTTGCCGGTGCATGTCGCCGTGATGAACTATATCTATTAAATTTGAACAACATAGAAGATTTTGAATCTAAGCTTTTGATTAAAATACCAGATAAAAAAATGAAGAAACCAAGAGCATTTGTGATAAACGAAACTTATATGCCATCGTATAGAAAATATGTTGCATGCCGTGCAGAAAATGTTGAAAGTTGCCTCTTTTTCTTTAACTATTCAAATGGGAAAGGTGGAAAGGTTGCAGGCAACATATATGCCAAATGCAGATGAATGAATAATGTTATTTTACTATACTTGTTTGCTACATACAATCTTTTGTTTTTATATTGTATTTATCAAGTCATCTCACATGTTATTATATCTATTATTTATATGTATTTATCTGTATTAGTCTTTTGGCTAAATAAAGGAAATATATATATGTTAGATAGTGGATTGTTTGAATAACTTTTTAAAAAGAAACTTTATTTGTTACACTGGAGTCAACGTTGACTCGTTAAGAAAATACAATAATAATTTAGAAGTAGTTTAATCGAAAGTGAGTATAAGACTGATTACAAAAAGGTTGTTAGTAATATTTATAATGTTTCGAGAACAAAGGAAACAGTGTTGCTGATTCAGCACAATCAGAATTACTGAGAATTGAAATACAATGCTCATGCAGCGTGAGCGGTTATTGAGAAGAGCTGTTACGCAGTATGTAATACGATATGTTTGAGAAGGTTAAGCCTGTCTCGATAATATTATATATCATAGTATATTTCTAATATAGCATATATATATATATATATATATATATATATATATATACAGGACATTGTTTCCGTCGGTTGTTCTTCGACAATTTTGGTTAATGCTGGGGTCTTAAAAAGCCATGGGGGTCGCAAGTATAGTTCAGCCAATGTATAATAGTTGTTCAAACTGCAACATAACTATAAATATAAACACATAGTTATAATAAACGTTCCATATTATGTATAGTAATATGTTCAATATATGTTCTATTGACTAAAAAGTGCATTTTTTAATGTGGGTTGGTTGTCTGTGTGTATTTATTTACTCCTGGCATAGGACGGAAAAGACTTTCCCGAACTGTTTTCTGATGATTGCTTAACAACAGACTAAAATACTAGATAGCGTATTTTGGCATCTGAAATTGTGCCGAGAAAGTAGATATTCTTGACTGATTTCAGAAAAAAGTGCTTTCTTTCAGCTTATGCAATATTTTTCTGTTCCATCACATGAAATTTCATGAAATCATGAATCCATAACTTAGCTATATGCTGTAAAAAAAAACATTGAGGTATTAAAAGAAAAATTAAAATATATTAAATCACACTGTATTATTCACGATCATAGGAGACACTCGCGATTTTGTTGTTATCCTGAAGGATTCGCTCACGTACACATATTTTGCCTAATTTTCTTTATTATTGTTTACTCACATTGAAATATGTGGCTCAATTTAATATTTTTTATTACAGGCTGCAGAGATTTCATCAAGTTTCATATTTTTGCGAAACATTGCTCTCTGTTCTGCAACCATATGCAATGTTATGCCTAACTACAGATTTTTAAACTTTCATTGTATCTGTAAAGTCCAAAATTTTATAAAACTACATACAAAAACACTAACAACAAATAAAATAACAAAACGCGCAAAATAAAACCATGGATTACAAAAGGTCTTATAAACTCAATAATTCATATAGATTACCTATTTAAAAAACTATAATAAAAAAAGAACAATACAAATGAAAAAAGACCTAGGTCGATGGCCTTTTGGAGACTTGTTCCAATAAAGTTTATTATCTCTCTCTATTACTAATATAAAATATACAGAAATAGTTTAAATAACTTAATAAAATCAACCAAAAATCAGCCTTAACAGTGGTAGTGAAGAAGCTACTAAATGAAACTATTCTTGAAGATTTTATAAAAGTCAGTTACTTTTGTAGACCAAATTGGTATGTAGACTAGGGCCAAACCGTTTAAAATATCGTAATAGACGATAAATTCTTAGCAGTATACGAATGGTCGGAAAATGTAGTTAATGGTGTAAATAATTAAGGAAAAATCGTCCAGACTGAGTAAAGTTCTGGAAGGAGGGTTGGGGTGGTAATATATACGTTTTTAGGGGTTGGTACTCGTTTTTTGCGATTTGTGGCTAAACTATGCATCCTATCGAAAAATGTTGAATGTAAAAGTTGTAAATAATGAAGAAATCTAAAACTTTCTGATTGATTATTATTGACCATAACCTCAAAATTATCGAAAAAAATGCAAAAAATCGTTTTTTCGGTTTTTACTTTATAACTATCGCAAAAATGTTTATATTTTCATGAAAATTGGTGAAAATGTTCTTTTTTGTGTTTCAAACAAGCCCAAATTTTTTCAAAACGAAATATTTAATTTTCGATGTTTTATGAAGATAATAAAAAAAAAGACCTAAATTTCAATCGAAAAATTTGGTTAGCAAATTTTCGATTATTGAACTTTACTAGTGCTCATTTTTTTCGTTGAAATCTCAACTTTAATATAGAATTAAAATACAATATTGTTTATGTACCAAAATAACGTTAAAAAAGCGAAAAATCGAAAACTACTTTTTAAAAATTGAGTTTTCGGTGAAAATCATGAATTTCTTTTTCTTTATTGTAAATAAACGTTTACATTCATAAAAAGCGTTAATTCTCATACAATACTATTTATACAAGTAATTTACATGTACCTAACTACTCTCGGCTTTCAAAGTCTCGAAAACATAATTTAAACTGCAATGGGAATGTTAAACAATTTGGCCCTAGAAAGTACGTACTTTTCATCATGAAAAGGGTACTATTTACCATTGGCATAAGGATTTGACGTAGATCTTTCTCATTACTTCGACAGTTGAAATCCCAACGGTCGTTCTACTTTTGCTCATTTGCACGTGTTTAGTGAATCTTGTATTTTGTGCTGTTTTTAAACGTTATTATCTGTGTTTTTGACAACTATTTATTTCTTATACAGTTGTGAATGTGATAGTGTGGTTTTTATAAGATATTGTGCACTACACAGATGACTGAATTATTGGTGAAATAAACAGCGCTACTGAGGCAGAGCAGTAAGTGACTGCAAACACTTTGCTTCCTGCGAAAACACGTGCGAGATAATTTGCAGTGCACTCAAATTATTAGTAAGTTCAAAAAATATTATTTTACTACTATTAAATATATAAATGTATATGTTTATATCAATAAATACATTTTTTGTTTATTTACACTTTTCAGTTTACCCACGATGGCCGAGCAACCTTCTTGTGTAATCTGTGATTCTGCAGACCAAAAGGATCTTCTACAAGTAAAAGAACAAAGTTTACGTAAGTTGATAGATTCGAGTAAGCAACGTTTTGATAACAAGTATAAGATAATGCAGAAAACGTCAGAGTTATACATTCATAATAACTGCCGAATAATGTATAACAGGCAAAGTTCAATCGAAGCTGCTCGTCGGTCAGTGCAGAGAAAATCGTTAGATGGCAAACAAATTATAACAGAGGCACAAACATTTGATTTCAGAACTTGTTGTTTTTTCTGTGGTCTTACTTCGTCTCATGAGTCAAAAATTAACATTCGTACAGTCTCCAGTGAGAACACAAAAACAAAACTCTTGCAAGATATTGGAAAAAGAAAAACCAACGATAACTACGTGAAAGTTGTACTTGCTCGAATAAAAAGTGTCGATAATCTTGTACAAGTCAAAGCTATTTACCATGCTGACTGTATGGCTAAATTTTATTCGCAGTATTGTTCATCAAATGTCGGACGTCCCGCAAATCAAAACACGAAAGATTTCATAACATATGTTATTCAACATATAGAAAGTAATCATCATGAATGTCAATTTTCGATTAATGAAATTAAAGCAAGATATTCCAGTGAACTCCCCGATTTCGCAACGATGAGAAGAAAACTTGAAGAACATTTTTCGAATTTGATTTTGTGTCGTATTGTGAAGAAAGATTTGGTAATTTTATTTAAAAATAATATTGGCAATAAGCTTTGTGAAGATTGGTACAAGAATCGGTTTAGATAGATAGATAGATAAATCTTTATTTGTTCAAATCGTATAAAGCTACATATACCCAGTTTGGGTGTAGAACGTGTCAAATACAAGAAAAGTTACTTAAAAATCGAAGACATAATAATTAAAATATACACAATATAAAAGAAACATCACCTAACATTAAACAATAAAAAATATATAAATATAAAAATTATAATAAATAATACATATTTCATTTATGTGATTACAATATTATCATTGAGATATTCGTCGATCGAAAGAAGAAAGAAGATGAGGGAATCAGAATCGTTGAGATGGCTGCTAAGATTATTTTGGAGGACATTCGTAGTAAAATATACGATTTAAAAAGCTACGAAATGCCAGATTTGAAAGAAGAACATCTTTTTTCTGACATACCTGCAAAATGGATTAAAAATAATAGCTTCTACAAAAGTAAAAATATATATACATCTCTACACAATTTAAGATTTGAACTCTACCGAACGGCTACTGCTAAATCCTCATTTAATAATAATAATAATAAATTTATTATTTACCCAAAGAAAATAGATACAATAATATGAGAATAAAAACACAAGTTACACAAGGTAAATAAAAGGCTAAATGGTTCAAAATTCTGAATAAATCCAGATTCTGTTCTTCCACCAATGCCCACACAAAATAATATAAATAACTATAACTAGACATCACAATAATCAATAATTACAAGTTGATCAGTTTCTTCGTTCTTTCTCTCCCCCGCAGAAGCCACCTAGTGGACAATATTCCTGGATGCAGTTTGTTAATAAGTAAATAAATAGTATGGTTTCCATGGAAATCATCCGTCAAGCGAATTCAGCGGGAAATGAAACGAAGAAGAAGGAAATGGTACTCTAACCTAAATAGTTTAAACTAGTTATACACATGCTATAGAAAAAAAAAATCGACAAATAAATTCGAGATTGTAATATAATAAATTAACAGAATATGATAATGGCACAAAAAATAACATAGTTACGATTTTACTGAGAGTTTAGTAAATAATTTTTGTAATTAAGCTTAAATGTCAGAAATGATGAATTGAAATTTAATAAACTTAATCCAATCAAACTGTTAACGCAAGCAACAACATTGTAAGAATATGACCTCTTAAAAAGTTCCTTATGGTGGCGTGGGATGGTAAGTAAATTTCTTCGATGAGTATTTACATTATGTACATCTGTTCTGTAAGTTAGTTTATTGCATAAATAGGAAGGAGTATTTGATTTAATTATTTTAAAGAAAAAACATAACATATGGAGTCTCCGCCGATTGTACATATTTAACCATGAAAATTCTTTGAGTTTATGAGATATCCTTTGCCGCCGCCTAATGCCATAAATTAAACGAATACATGAATTTTGCACCTTTTGTATACGCCGGACATCGTCGTTGTCTAAGCAGGGTTCATAAACGCAATCACAATGATCAAAATGGGAAAGAACAAGTGAGTCACATAACATTTTCTTGACGTCACAATCTAAATACTGTCTTTGATTATAAGTTAATTTCAAAGAGCTGTATGCTCTCTGCAGTTTGTATGTGATATGTTCTTTAAATCTAATTTTTGTGTCGATGATCAAACCCAAACTTTTACAATGATTTTTCAGTAATATATTGTCAGAGCCTATCTTTAATTTAATAATATTTGTTACGTGATTTTTAATGTTTTCTTTACAGAATAAAATAGCTGATGATTTGTTAGGGTTAATTTTTAACATATGCTCAGTCGAAATTTTATGAAGGCAGCTTAAATCACCGTTTATTAATACATTTGCTTGTACCATTTCTTCATTGTTAAAAGAGCAATAAAGTTGTGTGTCATCAGCGTAGAAATGATAACTGCACAATTTTAAAGATTCTGTGAAATTGGATGTGTAGATTGTATATAAGAGGGGTCCTAATATGCTTCCCTGCGGAACGCCAGTCGTAACTCTAAGTAAAGTAGAAACCTGATCATTTATTTTTACTTGCTGAAATCTGTCACTTAAAAATGAAGATATGAATATATTGGCACTTTCACTGAAACCTACGAAGTGTAATATGGATAATAGTACTTTATGGTTAATCATTTCGAATGCCTTCGAATAGTCCAATAATATTAGTATTGATATCTTGTCATTATCATATGCTGTAATAATATCATCCATTACATCTGCTAATGCTGTTGCACAACTGACGTTGCCTGAACCCAGATTGTTTTATTGGTAATATATTGTTAAAATTTAAATATGATCTAATCTGTAGTTCCATAATTTTTTCTAGAACTTTTGATACAGTTGGCAATAAACTAATTGATCTAAGATGGCTAAATTCTGTAGGTTGGTTTATCTTTGGAAGAGGTATAACTTCGGCTTCTTTCTATTTAGTGGGAAAATATGACATGGCAATACATTTATTAATGATGTGACAAATATATGGGACTAGAAAAGGACAGCATAATTGAATTAATGTGATATTGAGTTTGTCGGTCCCAAATGCTTTAGATTTTATATTCAAAATTACGTTGGAAATCACTGCCTCTGTAGTTTCTTCAAATGTAAAAGTATCGTTTAAACCTGCTTTAATATTAGACATGTAGAAGTTTATCGTATCATCATTAGGCTGAACATTATTTTTGGCAGAGTCAATAAAGAAATTGTTGACTTCATTAACATTACTTAATTTGTCAGGGATGTCACTAATTTTATTTTTTCGGATTTGATTGCTGTATTTGTAAAATTTCTTAGTTCTTTGTAATATGACCAATGTTCGGGTAAACGAGACTTTTTAAATTTCTGTAATGCTTTGTTTCTTAATTTTTGCATGAGTTTAATGTTGTCCGTTATCCAAGGAGCATAATTATACTTTTTTGAATTGAATGTTTTTATAGGTGCATGGATATCAAATAAATGAATAATATTGTGGTTAAGAATTGAAATTTTTTTATCAATATTATTTGTATCATAAATTAAATTCCAAGGTAGTGACACAAGTTCCCTTTGAAATTGAAAGTGGCTGATATTTTTTAGAGATCTGTATGATATTTCTTTTTTTAATACATTTTCCGAGGTATTTAGATTAAATTTACATTTTATTAAATAATGATCTGAAATTTGTGCATCCTCAATGGCAGATTCACATATGTTTTCCTCAAAATTTGTGATAATTAAATCTAATAAGGATATGCTAGTATCAAAAATGCGAGTAGGTTCATTAATTAATTGGTTAAGATTAAAGGATTCAAGAATTGCGCTGAAATTTATATGTGAGTTTGTATTTAAGTTTAGCATATTTATATTAAAGTCGCCCACGCAGATAATATTATCGAATTGTGAGTAAATGTCAGAGAGCAAATCTTCAAAATCACTTAAAAATATGGCAGAGTTTGAATTTCCAATAGCAATAATTTTACTGTGGAGAATTACTTTTAACCAAAGGTGTTCCACAGTATCGTTACATTCACTCAGTATAAATTGAGATTTTAAGCTATTTTTTACGTATATACCGACTCCACCCCCTCTAGTTGGACGATCCTGTCGATAATAGGTATATTGATCAAGTCTTACAATGTCACTGCTAAGGTTTGAATGCATCCACGTTTCAGTTACTCCAATTATATCATAACGACAATTAATTATCTGATCGCGAAATTAATTAAAATTTGCAACAAGTGATCTCACGTTAATATGTGCAACATTTAATGCCATCTTAAATAAAATTTTTTATAAGATAATCAGGCCAAAAGGGCAAGAAAAAATACAAAAAAGAAGCTAATGTAAAAATTTAAATAATATAAATAAGAAAGAAAAGCTGTGTGTAAAGACAATGATATAGTTGGGCAGTATATACTGCAATAACATAGAAACATGTAATTAAATATATACACACATATATATAAAAAGGAAACAGAAACAACGTAGGAATCTAACAGTTTTTACATAATTAAGGAGAAAAAAAACTATAAAAAAGAATAAATTATTTTTTATGCTTGGCTGCTTGCAGATACCTGGTCACACGTGGAGTAATATTGATATTATCTGAAGCAAATTTTATCTTTAGAGGTAGAAGAGCGGCACTATGTGGGGAACTAACATCAGTTGAGTTGTTTCTCGAAGTAGACTCTAAAATGTTGAGCTGATTGGCTGAATATTGAGCAGGTTCGGGTGTCGCAGGAGCACTATTGAAAAAATTACCTCCAACTGAAGGGGCAGCTAAGCAACATTGTTACAGGGTGTATTTTCAAATACAAAGTTGGCTCGGTAATCAATTAACAGCTACAGATTGGGGATGGAAACCTCACGTTAATGGCATCGTACCTATATTTACAGAACAAGAATTAATTCCCGAAAATTTATTGAAAATTATCTGCTGCAGCTGCGAAACAGGATGCGGTAATAACAAATGTGGGTGTCGCAAGCATGGCTTAAAGTGCACAAATTTGTGCTCAAATTGTCACGGTTCTGATAAATGTTCTAATGCCGAAAAATCGTTGTACGAAAAAAATTGTAATCTCGAGGACATCGAAGACAGTACCCACTGTCTAATAAATAATAATAAAAATAATGATACTGAACTGGACAATCCAGAAGAACTCCAAGAAATTGAAGATATAGAAAATGAACGTGAAGAAATCGAAAGTTTGGTCGATTCTGGCGATGAAGAATTGCCCACGAAGAAAAAAAGATTTCAGTAAAATTATTTTACTTTTAATTTTTGTATTTTATAATCAAATATAAGACTTTGACGTGATAATTTGTAAATACTTACGAATCACAAGAAATAATTAACAAATTTTCTCAGTTCACAGCCTTTGTGTTTTTTGAATTTTTACCTATTTAATTGCAGTTTAAATAATGTTTTCGGGTCTTTGAAAGCCGAGAATAGTTAGGTACATGTACATTACTTGTATAACATAGTATTGTATGAGAATTAACGCTTTTTATGAATGTAAACGTTTATTTACAATAAAGAAAAAGAAATTCATGATTTTCACCGAAAACTCGATTTTTAAAAAGTAGTTTTTTCGGTTTTCACTTTTTTATCGATATTTTTGTATATAAACAATATTATATTTTAATTCTATATTAAAGTTGAGATTTCAACGAAAAAAATGAGCACTAGTAAAGTTCATTAATCGAAAATTTGCTAACCAAATTTTTCGATTGAAAACTAGGTCTTTTTTTTATTTTCTTCATAAAACATCGAAAATTAAATATTTCGCTTTGAAAAAATTTGGGCTTGTTTGAAACACAAAAAAGAATATTTTCGCCAATTTTCATGAAAATATAAACATTTTTGCGATATATATAAATTAAAAACCGAAAAACGGTTTTTTGCATTTTTCTCGATAATTTTGAGGTTATGGTCAATAATGATCAATCAGAAAGTTTTAGATTTTTTTATTATCTACAACTTTTAAATTCAACATTTTTCGAGAGGATGCATAGTTTAGCCGCAAATCGCAAAAAACGAGTACCAACCCCTAAAAACGTATATATTACCACCCCAACCCCCCTTCCAGAACTTTTACTCAGTCTGGACGATTTTTCCTTAATTATTTACACCATTAACTACATTTTCCGACCATTCGTATACTGCTAAGAATTTTTATTGCCTTAAACAAGATTGGCCTTGGTCTAATGGTGGTAATACAATTTATTTTAAATTTCATCTAACCTTTAACAAATGACCTGAAACCTATGAATACATCTCACAAGCGTAGGTTCTTCTCAGTGAAGAATATTGCTAATTTTAAGCAATCTCTAGCAGAAGGCCATACACAACCTTGCTCCTGCTGATATTAATAATCAATACGAAGTGTTTCATAATATTTTAAAATATTACTTGGATGTCACTTTTCCGTCAGTTACTTCTCAGAGCAAGAACTTCAACAAGAAATCTAAAGCCTCGATAACTACTGGTATAAAAAAATCGGCTCCAACATAAAAAAATTATTTTATCTATATAAACAAAATCTAGTTCATAATGACTATTATGATAACTATAAAAGGATGTATAAAAGAGTAATACGCTTAGCTAAAAAAATTTATCATGATAATATATTTCTTAATAATAATAATAATAAACACCACAGACCACCACCAAATAAATCGAAAACCGTGTGAAATATCATAAAAAATAACTCGAAACATACACAGAACAAAAACGCCGATTTAAAGCAACTGAAACTTGACAATACTATCATAACTGACTCGAGACACATTGCAGATGACTTTATAGATTTCTTTACAAGTGCTCCGGAAAAGTTAATAAATAGCAACAACACAGTGCAAAATTAACACCTATTACAATATCATCCGATAAGAACTCTATAATTTTAAGTCAGAAATAGTTGATATTATTACTTCTCTAAAAAGTTTTCACTTTACTGGCTCTGATGGCGTAATAAAACTTGTAAAGGAATCCAAAGAGCTTATAGCTAATGTTCTCACATACGGTCGTGAGCAAAAAAAAATACGGTATTTTGCTAAAATCTAGTTGTGTACATCTAACTTTAATTTTTGTGACATGTCAGTTAGTTGTCATAATTTATTGCAAGTGTGCAAAAAACTAGTAAGCCTCATATAAGCGTTTAGTTAAATCTGGAGTTATTGCTAAAGCAGTAGAGATGGTCAAGACAAATTGCACTGCGTTATAATATTGACAGAAATTCGGTCAGCACAGAAATACTTACTTAAAGCTGAACATAAAGAAGCTCGAGTAGGATTTGTGCTTGAATTTTTAGCGCATGATGTAAACTTTTGGAACAATGTAGTCTTTACAGACAAAAAACTTTCCAGTCAACAGACAGCAGTTGTATTCGTGTTTACCGCCCTCCGAATACTCGATTCGATGAGAAATATATATCTAACAATGATAAAAGTGATAGATTTTCCGGCAATATGTGGGCTTGGATATCGGCACGTGGTCCTGGTGTTTTGTGGCATATTGAGGAACGATTTAATAGTGAAACGTATATTAGGATTTTAGACAATATTATGCTCCCTTCTGTGTGACAATTATGTCCTAATAATGAGTTAATATTTCAACAAGACAATTGTTCCGTTCATACTGCTCATACCGTAACTAACTGGTTTCAAGATAACAACATCAATGTTCTTAACTGGCCCAGTCATAACCCAGATCTTAACCCTGTCCTTTGTCTTTTGATCCAGAATTTCTACTAATCGTACCGTTTATTCTCTACTTTCTTAAAATGTTACCCACCAAATTTTTGTTAATGTTATAACGCAGTGCAATTTGTCTCATTAACCATCCATCATTTACTATAGCAATAACTACAGCATTAAAATAAAAAATAAATTAAAAGTGATCTGTTTTATTTCTAACCATGCTACTCATTACATATTCAAATAGAGACAGATTTACATTAGAAAAAAAAAGTTGTCCTATTTTTTTCTACTCGCGACAGTACATGCTTAACAATATAGCTTTAGATATGGAATATTCCCTGATTTCCTAAAACTAAGTAAAATTATACCAGTTCATATAAAAGAAGACAAAGACCAACTAGATAACTATCATCCCATTGCACTATTATCAATTTCTGTTAAAATATTTGAAAAAGCTATGCTAACCTGGTCATTAAATTTCTTTAATATATGTAAATTATTAACGAACAATCAACATGGCTTCACCGCAAATAAATCGACAATAACTGCGTTAGTAGCTTTCATACACGAAATATATAAGAACCTGGATAAAAGCCATGACATCCTGGCTACGTTTGCCGACTTATCCAAAGCTTTCAACTGTGTCAGTCATGAAATACTTTAAATAAACTATCATTACTAGGTATCAGGAGGTCATGTCTTCAGTGATATGTATCCTATCTGTCAAATATAACTCAATATATGATATGCAACAACTAAGAGTTAGAAGTAAAGATCAATAAATACGGTGTTCCGCAGGGATCGATACTGGGGCCGGCACTATTTATTATTTACATAAATGATATCGATAAAATTATCTTAAATGGAACCATAACTAAATATGCCGATGATATCTCTCTTACTTCTAGTTCAAGCAGCTATACTGACTTAGTGAGAGAGGCCAACAATAAATTAAATAAAAAATGTTTACTCCTACCTCTCCAATAATAATCTAATTATGAATGAAAAGAGAACCGTCAACATGGTATTCCTCAAACATAAACAATAAATGCAAACAAAGTGCTTTAATGAAAGTAAATAACAAAGTTATAGCCCAAGCGGAATCCTTCAACTTATTAGGGGTTACGCTTGATGAACATCTAAAATGGAACTCACACATTGACCAGTTCCAAACTAGCTAGTATCTGTTTTGCGCTGAAACAACTGAAGCATATCTGTGACATCCAAGTACTGAAGACATATTATCATCCCAACTTTGAGTCTATCATGGCGTACATGTACTCTGGGGAAAATCACCATTGGCAGAGAGAATTTTTATATTACAGAAACGTATCCTACGAGCAATGTTGGGATTGAACTGGCAAGCTAATTGCCGCATAGTTTTTAAACAACATAATATACTTACCACTCCATGTTTGTACATATGCCATGTGTTATGTTTTCTTAAAAATAATGTTAATAGCCTTACGCAACATTGTCATAATCGTAATTATTCTACTACAGGTAATAGCAACCTGCAATATGAATCTCACCGTTTAGAATTATACAAAATAAGCCCTTACTATCAAGGTGCATTACTCTACAACAAGTTAAGTAATCATATTAAAGATGCCCCTTCCGTAAACTATTTATTTTTATAAAAGGCTAAAAGCTTACGTTTTAGAGAAAACTTTTTATTTGCTTAATGAATACCTTAATGGCTAAATCTCCTTGGATCAGTCTCTGGAGTTACTGATCGCGAGCTGTTATTGCAGCATTTGGTTTCGCTGGTTTTTTCTGTTGTTTCGTTTTTTTTTATTGAATTAACGTGTACATGTGTATTTTTTATAAGTAATTTCTTTAGCATTGTGTATTGTATCATATATGTATTTGTAAACATTTTTTCATATTTTATATATTATAATATGCTCATGTGACACATCCAATGTTCAAAATTACTTTGATCCATATGGGAAAATAAAATGTATTTATTTATTTATATATTTTGTAAATTATAGAACATATAAGGTAACTGTATCACCATTTACACTGAATAAAATCATTATTTTTTTGTTATCTTGCTACATCGTTAAATTGTGAATTGCAAAATAATCTTCCATCTGTACACAGTGACATACTAACTATTTATTTTACCAATAGAATTGAATGTTACTAAACAAGAAAGATTTTTAATGTCTAAATTTTTTTAAGGCCCATTAAAAGTGAAGATGTTCTAATATTCTTCAAATTTAAAGAATCCTGTATCAGTTCCTTTGATGATAATCAAGAAATTATTGGTGCAGCAAATGATTTGAAATTAATCGTTTCTTGCAATTCAAAGAAGATAGCCAATTTGTTATCAAAAGTGTTGCCATATTTATTTAAGGATAGATTTTTTGTAAGCTTTTTTATCGTTTAATAAGGACTCCAGTATATTGATTATTATATTTTTTAGCATAATTCGTCTAAGGTGTCCAGTAATAAGAGTAAGTAAGCCAAACAAACAAAAGGCATATTTATATAATGAATTCATCATTATTTCAGAGTCAATTTACAAACCACTAAATGTATCAATTTCTAGAAAAACGAAATCAGATTCAGCAAAAACTAAATCGGATACTTCATCATTTATCGTAAGTATAATTAAATTTTATACATTTGTAACAAAACAGATGTTTTATGTAGTACATACTCAAAAAATTTAATAGAAGTAAAATTATTGTTACACAGGGTTATAAGTTTATAGAAAAAAATGTGTTTTTCAGCAATTCAGCATTTGGGCTTTTTAAGGTGCTGTAAGGCATTTAAATTATTAATTACATTTCTGAACTGAATTTATCATACTTTAAGTAAAATGTATTGTAGATTTAATAAATGTAGCAATGAAGATCCTTCAATAGGTACTACTTTGATGCAACATCCTCAATTATTTATTTAACCATAGTTCAATGAATGATGGCTCAAACTAAGTTATACTCTCTAATAATAGGAAAGAATACTCTCTAAGAAACTTTACAAATACTGTAAATATATACTACAATCAGTTCACACAGAAACATCTACCAAATATCATTTGTATTATCATAGGTAACAAAATTGACGTTAGGTCATACAACTAATGTTAAGAAACGAATAATTTTAGAAGCCAAATATGTTACAGAGCTAACACATTCAGGAAATGGAATAGCTTTGATATTTGTATTTTTTGATAATTTTTCTTGTCTGTCCAGTAGGTTTATCCTTCTAGTCCGGAATCCGACGCCCCTTTTTCAAAGTGATATTACTAACAGGCTGAATTTTCGCGAGTGGCTTTGTTTTGACGAGCCTTCCAACTTTTCGCTCTGCAAAAATTCTTGGTAGATGTGTGCAAAGTTCTATACAGCTACTAAACATGTGACACTTTCATAGGGTAGGACTGGAAAACCTGCCAGAAAATTTGTAGGACAATTTGACCATTCGATTTCAAAAATATTAATTAAACAATAGTGTAAAAATCAGCCTGTTAGTAATAAAATTTCAGACCTCGTTTACATATTGGTGGCAGAGAACTCGCTTTTGTAGGACAAACGTAGTTCCCTGTTTTTTTACACTAAGCGGAAAGTGCTCGCAAGCAATTTAGAGCTCCCGAGCACATTTAAAATACTTTCCAATTGTGAGATAAACAGTTAAAAATCATTGTGTATCTCAATTTTGTTACAAGTATATTTTTTACGTAGAATTAGTTATTACTTAATCCAGAGGTCAAAAGTATTAATTTACAAAACAATTATTGCACCTCATTTCGTTCTCTAATGATGATGTTCATTGGTGAATCGGTTAGGAGCCTGCAGTTACTACAAAATAAAGCAATGCAAGCAATTTTAAGATGTAATTACGCAACACCAATACGTTTTATGTTAAATACTTTACAATTCATGATGGTTCACCAGAATGTAATGTTTTATTCTTTTGCGTTGATTTTTTAAATTGTTAAGGGTTTAGCTCCAAAGCATCTTTTAGAGTATTGTGTCTTTGTTGAGGACATCCACAATTATTATACTAGAACTTCTACATTGGAAACACAGTAACTGAATACAGTAAAAATCACTTATTTTCAAAGGGTTTGTAATTTTACAATCAGTTGCCTGTGACAGTAAAAAATTGAAGCAACTTGTCTAGTTTTAAGAGAGAATGTGCAAGTTAGTTAAATCGACCTTTTAATATATAATGTCTTATTTTTTTTATGTTTAATTATATAAAGTATTTCGTTAACTATGCTAAATAAAGGCTATTTATATTATATATATATAATTATAATACACCGGGAGGCAGAGGTCTTTTTGATCTAATCATCGCATGCCAGCTTATGTTAACAGACATAGCTGATACTATATAGCGAATAACCAAAACGACCATCAGTTGCTCCAGTAGGGGTGGAGGTGGTTGCGGGAAGTTGCTGAAAAAAATTTTTGTTAAATTATTTCAGGAAAGCTGATTTTTTAAAAATATATTATTGACGTTACATAGCGTTAAAAATATAGCCAGCTGCATCGGGGGGAATTGCATGTCATGGTCGTATGAACTTACACAAAATAAATTAATAAAGTAGAATCATTTCAGACCAAATGAATTTTTTTTACATGACCTGATACATATTTATAGAAGAATGAAAATAATAATTAGTTTACAAGTCTAGTGGGGAAAAGACTGTCAGCTGGAGCAATAACGTATGGTTGCCCTCATAAATCCATAAGATGCACGGTATTTTTAACAGTACAACTGACGACCTTCATCCCAATACAACTGATTAGAATTTCCTAATTTTGTTTCAACAAGACTACATTTCCAAATTTCAAGCAGCTTTCTAACAGTTTACCGAAGATAAAAGAGAGACTTAAATTAAAATTGAATAAATATTTATTAGATGCCATATATTGGTCCTGCCCAAAACGCAATTTGAAGTATGAATATATCCGGAAATTGATATTTCATTCTATATTTTTTTCAAGTGGTTTGAGGGAGATCAATTGCCACCATCCATCACAAGCATCACCAGTATTAGCAAAAACCCTCAAGGTATGCATAAACTTGGCAACATTCGTTAATTGATTCATTTTTTTACAGATGACGATGAATCAGAAGAGAATGAAGGTCAAGGTGATATAACTATAGATAATTTCAATGATCACGGTGACGAAAATGAAGATGTTGATGAATGCAGCTAAATATAATTAATTAATTCTAATTATTTCATTTCAATAATATTATTGACAAATTAATAAAAAGACCTTTAAATGTATCTGAATTTTGAACATTAATGACATGCAGACTTTACTGACCTGTATCTTCGGTAAATTGTTAGAAGGCTGTTTGAAATTTGGAAATATAACAGACTTAATGAAATAAAATTTGAAAATTCTAATCAACTGGACTATTAAAAATACCATGTGTCGTATGGATTTATAAGCGCAACCATACGTTATTGCTCCAGCTGACGGTCTTTTCTCCTCTATACATGTGGCGGATTATTATTTTCATGCTTCTATATGTGTCAGAAGTCATGATAAAAATGATCATCAATAATTCATTTTAAAAAATTCCGTTTGCCTAAAATAACTGTAAAAACAGTTTTTTTTAACAAGTTTCACAGCAACCCCCACCGCGGGTGCGTCAGCTGACGTTCACTTTACTTATCAACCAAAGCTTATTGATGGGTAAAGGTAATAATCTAGCGGCATGAAAACACTGCTCAAAATGGACCCCTACCTCCCGGGCTATAAGAAGATTACCAGAATTGGGATTGTATGGATAAATAAAAGTTAGTTACCAATGCCGACGTTTTAGTCGACTTTTTATTTTGATCTTCAAGGTTTTCATGACAAAAAATTGTTCAATAAGTACCATAAAACGGGGTGAAACCTAACTGGCGGTTGTATAGCAACGAGTGTCCGGAAAGTTTTTCTTTTTTTTTTGCCTGCAGTTTGAGTATCGATTGCAGTGGTTGATAATTTTTTGCTGGTTCTTGAAATGCTATAGAATAAGAAAAACGGAATGGCGCTGACTCTAACTTAATTTTTCATGGCCGTTTTTTTTTTTGTTACAAAAAATTCGATTTTGGTAAATTTTTCAAAACGGCAAAACTTTACCTCGTAAAAAAGAGATTATAATGATCATAAAACATTTCATACATTCTTCCTGTAAATGAATTTTCAAGTTAACAAAGGTTAATTTCAAATTTGGAATAATTGGAATTTTTTTAAGTGGGCAAGCCCAGATTTGAAGTTCTGTGGGGTGAATAGCAACAACAGGTTATGACTACTAGTAAGGTGAGAATTTCGTTAGTATGTATTCAGACACTCAGAAGACAAGTTTTAGAAAATGTGGAATTATTCCTCTCAATTCAAAAGAAGTTTCGTCAAGACTTCCTGTTCCAGCAGAAGGTTCGAAAGATGATACAAGTTAATATCTCCTTGAAGATTCTGTCACAGTGTTAGTGGAGCAGATTTCGATAGAGATAGCAGCAACGAACTAGAAGAACAAATGAGCAATTGTGGTGACTGATAGAGAAAATGAGATTGTTCAAAATGATTCAGCAGATGAAAGCGACCTCGATGATGTACAAGCTGGGCCTTCTTATCAAGCGGAAGAAACATAGCCGACCATTTATTCATATTCATATTTATTTATGTTAAAGTATAAAATACATACACAAGTCAATAATACCATTTACAAAGACAGATTAAAATTTAAATATTAAAATATACATTTTGTTTACTTACAATAAAATCATTTAATAAAACATATATGCAATATCACTAACAAATAATGTATAGATAAAATTAGCTCATATATTTTTTAAATTGTTAATTCTAACAAAAAATATGCTCTGTTTAAGAGAAACTTTTTTATTTTATATTTAAACTTTGTTGGAGGGAAGGTTTTTATATAAGATGGGGCCTCATTGTAAAGTTTAATACTGTAGTAGCTGGTACCTGTTTGACCTCTAGTTAATCGAGTGTACTCAATACACACATTGTTTCTATTTCTAGTATCGTGTTCATGATTATCTGAATGTGTATGAAATTCATTTATATAATTGTGTACATAGAGCAAACATTGCAGAGCATACATACTTGGTAGCCTTAATATTTTTAAGTTTATGTATAAATCTTTAGTTTCATCACGATATCCTACACCTCCTACAACTCGGACAGCCCTTCTTTGCAGGCTAAAGAGTCTACGTTTTCCCGCAGCATGCCCCTAAGCAAGCATTGCATATGACAGTCTGGAATGGCACAAGGCAAAATATGCCGTTCTTAAGACTGTCTTTGATACAGAAAATGAATAGAATAATATTTTGATAGATTATCAGAGATAATTATAGTTAATATGAGCCTCCCATTTCAAAGTGGGGTCTAGATGAACACCTAAGAATTATTTTGGCACTGCTAGGGTTGTCAATGTTACTAATATCCCGTGTGGATGAAATCAGTTTTATTGTTTTTGTTTCATTCAAGGAAAGCTTGTTTGAACCAAACCATGTTTTAGCAGTTGACTGTGCTTCTCTGCACTGAATTTCTAGGTAGTCTAGATTGTAATGACACATCAAGAAAGTCGTGTCATCAGCATAAAATAAGCCAGAGAAATTTTCAAAAGTATCTAGCAAGTCGAAGAAAAGCACAGGACCCAATATTGAGCCCTGAGGAACTCCAGCCTTGACATATAGCTCACTTGACATCTCACAATTCAATCTTACTACTTGCTTTCGGATTTCTAGATAAGATCTTAGTAGTTTTATGCTTGTTAGATTGAAGTTGTATTTTTCTAGCTTTTTTAACAGTACTACATGTGAAACACAGTCAAAAGCTTTACTGAGGTCACAAAACAATGCTGCTGAATAACTACCTTTCTCAAAGCATTCCAATGTGTGTTCTGTAAATTTTACAATTGCTTCGGTTGTGGACAATTTTTCCCTGAAGCCATACTGAAAGTTATTGAACAAGTCATGATTTTCTAGATATTCTACTATTTGTTTCTTAATTGCTTATTCAAAAATTTTAGATATTATTGGTAAAAGTGAAATAGGCCTATAGTTATTAAGGTCGTTTTTACTACCTTTTTTAAAGACTGGTATAACACATGCTACCTTAAGGGCATCAGGGAATATCCCAGTTTTTAAGCATTCATTTATTAATTTAGTTAGGGAAATTATTATAGAATTTTTTATTGTTTTTATGAGAGAAATATTTAATCCATAGATATCTCTACTATCCTTATTTTTCAAGGAATCAATTGTCTCTGACCTCAGTATATGTAACCTCACGAAAACTAAATTGCTCCGGAGTATTATTAGATTTTATATACTGCACTGGATCAACATCTGTAGATGGTAGCCTTCCGACAATGTCATCTGCAATGTTCACAAAAAAATTATTAAATTCGTTAGGACTGATATCTGGTTTGCTCAGCTGGTATACTATTTTTGTGTGCATTTATTATACACCAGATTGTTTTAGTAGAGTTGCCTGAATTTGTTATACTATCATCATGTACATTTTGTCAGCCTTAATAGCCTGCCTATACCTAGATCTAAAGTGGTTTCTTATTTTTTTATTTTCAACAGTGTTGGATAGTTTACATACATCATTTAAAAATTTTAAATGGCCTCTCATTTTTTTAATCTCTTCTGAGAACCATTTAGGTCGAGACAGATTATTGTTTTTAAGTTATTTATTTATTTATTTATTTATTTTTTTCAGGAAATGATTTGTGATATGCAATTAGAATTGTGTCTAAGAACTTTGTTTATTTTGTATTTACATGTGGATTTGCATCGTCAATAGAGTTCCATGAGGAAATTGATAAATATCAATTTCCTCATGGAAATTATTTTTACCTATTAAGGTAATAGGGCGTCATATTTTTTTATACACTTTTTCATTATTATGAATGATTATTTCTAGTATTTGACATTTATGGTCTGAGAAAAGGCACTCAGAGTTATAGGAGTTGTAGTCATCCAACGAAAAATTTATGAAGACGTTATCAATGCAATTATTTTCCCTTGTATTTTCTTTGATAGTTTACTCTAATCCGAAAGTTTTTAAAAGATCGATTAATATTATCTTTTGGGGGTCCTCTGTATTAAACTTTACATTGAAATCACCACAGATGATTATTTGATTGTTAGTATTAATATTGTTTAGTACTTTTTCAAGAGTATCTATAAAAATACTGAAGTCTCCGAGAGGATATCGGTATATAGTTAAAATTACAGTATTACACATTCTTATTTTAGTCACTGCTATTTCACAGTGTTCTTCTATGGATAGTTTATTTAAATTTGTGAGGGGGTAAAATTCTAAAGATTTTTTTACTAGTATTAGAGTGCCACCATGTGTAGATTTAATTCTAGAAAAATGGCTTGCCACACTAAAGTCTCCAATTTTAAGATATTCTTGTTCAGTTTCTCGTTACCAATGTTTATTTACACATAAAATTTCACAGTTAGGTTCCTTGTCAGCAAGATATGCTTCGAGCTCATTTACTTTATTTCTTATGCTCTGAATATTTAAATGTTTGTTTGACCATCTTTTCTTCCATACTAACTGTCAATTTTCTTGTTTATTGATTGATTGATTATGATGTTTTTGTGTGATATTTTCATCTTGCGTCCTTTGGTTCTAAATAAATTATGTCATTCATTAGAAGTAATTTCCTTCATTTTTAAATTAGATTGTTTAAGAGACTTCCGTAAATAATCGCTTAGGACTCTCTGTATTTGATTGTCCATGCATAACCATACTCTTATCTCTGTGTGTTTGTTGTTTTAATGCTGATAAGGTTTTTGTGTTGCTGTTATTTATAGGAATGTCTTTTTTTGACTTATCTTTAGATATTTTATTTAAGGTCCAAACTATTTATTTTTTCAGCCAATGATTCTAAATTGTTTTCAAATCTTATTTTCATTGTTTGAATATTATTAATCAGTTCTTCATTTGAAATTAAAGTTTCCAATTTTTTCTTTTAATAACTTGATGTTTTCTCGCAAATCAATATTAATTTCCTTCAGTATAGTTTATTTTCCTTTGTAATTGATTTTTCGTCTGAGCTGAAGTCTAGGGAATCATGATCTTCAATTATTTTTATTATTTTCTCTTCTATGTAATCTTGTTTATCACAACACTTTTTTGTTTTTTTATTAGAACAGCTATTATGAAATACTGCGAACAGTTTATACACTTTACTTTTTTATTTACAACTGGTTTTTTGCAGAAACTGCACAGCACATTTAAATTTTCTCCTTCATCATCCGCCATCTTGAATATATCATTTGTAATGAAGGAAGGAAAAAAGTATGCAAATGTACATCCTGTGAAATTAAACGCCTTAAAAAAAGGTGACTGGTTGTTAGTCAAGTTTTTCAGCCGAAATTATGTAGGCCAACTTGAAACCGTTGGGGAGAAATTAATGGCAAATTTTCTCAGAGAAAAAACTTCACTCAAAAAAGAGGAAAAATGTTTCCCTGTTTGTTTATCCTAATATAACAGCTATATCACAATTTTCCTTTGACCAGGTTATTGGGCAAGTAGAACCGCCACAAACATGCAGACGGGGGATCTGGAAGTTCAAGCTTCAAATCAACAAATGAACAGATTTTATACTTAACTACATATTTTTGTTGTTTTCAGAATTTATTTTGTTTTTTTTAGGTGTCATTTACATGACAAATTCTAAGCTTGTTTTATATTTAGTCGAATATGTTTGTAGTAGGGCTTAACAGAATATTTGTTACAATAAAATAATAATAAAAGTCAAATTGTGTGAAATTATTTACGGTCGAAACCCACAACAGTATTTTATTTTTACAAAAATTCTGTTTTGATTCGCCCCATGAGCCATGTCAATCGATACAAACAGTAAAACTCACCGATGTTGTGATTGACACCGCTTCGGGGGTGAATCGCAACAGAGCACATTTTTTTTTTTTACATATGTGAAGTTCAATGAAAATTTTCAAATTTTTTGTAAGTAATCTATCAAACAAGATCATACTTTTAGTCAAATCAATTTAAAAAAAAAACTTATTTGATGAAATATTAAGGCAGATACCTGAAAAAGTGTTGATATCCACCCCATTTTACGGTACACAATAAAATAAATAGAACCTGTAATTCCTTATGATATAACAACAGTTTTAGTTGGTTCTTATACATTTTATTTATTTTTTGCACAGTTGAACTCTGAAGAAAGTGAAAATGTAGGATTGACCGAAATGTCAGTAAATAGCTAAGTAATTAATTGTATTTTAATTCCACAGCCCCAAGTCACACAATCTTGTCAGTGTAGTATAATGGGGAATTAATGTTTCCAGATTTGGACTTGACATTTTGTCATTTGTTGCATATGGCATCTTTATGAGCCAAGAACAATCAACATGTCAAATATCAAACAGGTCAGACTTGATACAGGTTGTAAATATCATTTTAAAATGTTTGTTTTGTGGCAATAAATATTTTGTTATTATTATTATATATGCTCTACCTATGTTTGCAGAGTAAGTTTCACCTTTGATATGACTATCGTACTTGTCCTTACTTACTTTTTAACTCCTGAACAAATGATTATAGACTATGGGTTACATATACAAGGTGGGGCAATAGTGCGTTCAACTCCGATATTTTGGGTTCTTTGATAGCTAGAAATTAAAAAAAAATAAGGTAAACTACATAAAAAGTTTATAACTGAAAATTATTTTCAAATATACAGGGCGAACCAAGACGATGTAAGAACCAACTGCCATTTTTTAAAATGGAATGCTATAAATATCAAAACATTTTTAGAAGCCTCATTCTAGACTCCTTTCACTCCTATATTATTATTGAGTAACTCCCAATCATTTTGATGTAGTAATTTTTTTTGTTGAAATAATGCCATCTGCAGATGCATTTTGAAAAAATCTCTGCAGTCGCCATTAAGAAAAAATATTGTAAGTACCAGTTATATATGTGTGTGATGATTTTGAATCACTTTCACGTCCCAAAAACATATAAGATAACCATAAATGATTTTTTAATTTAGAACTTTTTGAATTGAAATCAATTTTTTCGAATAAAACAACCTATATTTTTTTCAATCATATGGTGTAGGATGAAAAACTGACATTTTTATATAGGTCTATCTTAAATACTTCTTGACATATTTGACATTCAAAATACAAATGGGCTGCTTTATTGCAAACAGATTGAGACATACGTGTCAAAACACAAGTGAAACAAAAATAACAAGGTAGACCACGAAAATAATTATTTTGTTGTTTATTCAATTTTGACCTTTCAAACCGTCATTGTTAACATTTATTTAATTAAAATGGGTTATAGTGCGGCTGAAAAGGTCGAAATATTTTCCCTTTATGCAAAAAATAATAAAAGTAAGTGTGCCGCAAGAAGGGAATACATGACGTTGTATGCGAATCGAATGATTCCTAGTGTAAACACGTTTTTGAACGTTTATCGTCATGTAAATAGGACTCATAGTTTTTCAAGAAAATGGCGTAACATTACAGCAAATGAGGAAGAACATCTATTGTTATATTTTGAAGGTAAAAAAATAATTTATTGTAAAAATAGATCGATACCTTATTTTAATATTTGTTTTAAAAAAGTCGGTTAATAGTTTATTAAATGCTTGTCGTGAAATGGAAAAAAGTTATTTCAACATTCAAAGAACTTTGAAGAGGCATCAATATAGGCCTTACAAAATATTACCTGTCCAGGAACTGAATGAAGACCAAAAACGTAGAAGATTGGAGTTTTGTCAGGTCATGCTCCATAAATTAGATAAAAATTCCAGTTTTAAAGAAATTATGTGGACAGATGAGTCAAGTTTTTCCACGGCAGGAGATTTTAATAGAAAAAAACAGATATTCCTGAAAGAATAAAACCAATCCACATTTGGTGCGGAATTTTTGAAAACAAAGTAAACTGCTGGCCACTCGAACTTACACATAGAGAATTTTAGGCAAAATTTAAAGTTCAATATTTTCAACAGGAATGCAAATTTTTGAACGCGGCTTGCAAATTTTAAGAGCTAGTTTTTTTCGGATTAAGCTGCATGACGTATATTTATCGTAGGAACATAAGTTTATTATATACGGGGTGATCAATGAAGTCATGCAAAAAATGAAAAAGTTTGTATGAGTGAAATTTCCGCAAAAAATTTTTTTGGTCGTTGCAATATGGTTCGTTACTAAGGTAACATCAATATCTCTAGACGGTTTTGTCAGTTTTTGGATTAAGGCCCTTACGCCTTGTACACTGTACACACTACTCAATATAAAATTTGGATACCGAAATTTTTAAAATGCTATAACTTGACATTGGATTGACGGTTCTTGATGATTTTTGCGGATTTGGAATCCTTATTTCACGTAGATTTTCTATGGTCTAAGCATTTTATTTGAGGGTTGAAATTTACACATTATGCCGGGTCGATAATAAACAAAAACTTAGGGTACGACGCGCTCTAAGGTTTGGCTTTATTTAAGTTTTTGTAAAAATAAATTCTCACCTCAAGTTGTTTTTATTTAATGTTCCTCTCACTGTTCTGTCCAAAACTCACACCCCAGTTTGTTGTCTTAAAGAGATTCAGTTTTACAGAGTTCTTTGTCCACCCCCAAGCCCATAATTATGATCGGGTGTAATTTCTACGCGACGCGTCAATTTCAAAATAGGCATTGGAAAAACAAATTGGTTGCTATGCAATTAAAAACTGTTTACATTATTTTAGAAATAATCTGACACATTTCAATGTTATAATTTTGTAAAGTTTAATTAATATGAGGCGTTTATCCAAGGCAGAAAGGGAAAATTGCATTCGAGTTCTCAACGAAGGAATGTCAAAACAGCAAATTGCGCACATTTACAATGTCAGCCGAAAGACAATTTATAATTTGATCCGCCGCGTCGAAACTACTGGTGATCATATTTATGGGCATGGGGGTGGACATACAAAAAAAATAAACGAAAGAACCGAAAGAATTTTAATGAGAGAAACTATGCGGAATAGAACAAAGAAACTCTAGAAAACTAAATGACTCTTTAAGACAACAAACTGGAGTGAGAGTTTCGGACAGAACAGTGAGAAGAACATTAAATAAAAACAACTTGAGGTGAGATTTTTTTTTTAAAAAACAACATAATGCCAAACATTTTAAATTATAGAGCCCGTCGCAGAGCAAAATGTGTGCGGTTATTACAACACCATAGAGCGAATAGGCGGGCATGGGCAAATCGGCATGCGAATTGGGGTAATGCAGAGGGGAGCCATTGTTTATTTACTGAAACAAGATTTAATTTGTTTCACTCCGATGGCCGAATTTTAGTTTGGAGAAGGCCAAATCAGCGATATTTGGAGGAAAATATGGACCCTCAAGAAGCATTTGGTGGCGGAGGTGTTACAGTGTGGGGAGGTATCATAAGAAATGGTAAAACCGAGCTATTCATTACCAACCAAACCATTAATGCTACTGTTTATCGGGAGGAAATTTTGGAACCTATTGTTGTTCCTTTTGCTCGACATTACGGCCCAGAACTTCTATTGGTGGATGACAACGCTCGACCTCACAGAGCGCGAAGGATCACAGAGTTTTTGCAGGCACAAAACAATAGGATGGACTGGCCTGCAAAGTCTCCGGATGTTAATGTCATCGAACACGTTTGGTCTTATTTAAAACTTAAAGTAAGATCTCTTGATGTACCCCCTGAAACCTTAGAAACGCTCAGTGAGGCCATTCGTGAAGAATGGGAGAATATTCCACAAGATTTTATAAATAATCTTGTGGATACTCTACTAAATCGATGTCGGGAAATAATATTACGAGCAGGAGGACCAACAAAATATTAGCTTCTCTTTTTTTTAATTAATGTACCTAATTTTAATTTAAGTTTAAATTAAATTCATTTTTAGTTTTTTAGTAAAATTTTTTTTTAATTATTAAAAATTACCAGAATTAGAATTATAATTTTTTTAAGAATTGACTTTTGGCCGTTGTTAAGCAATCTTGTACATTGTAGAATATAATGTAATAAACTTGTTCTTGTCGCTACGTTTTTGTTTATTATCGACCCGGCATAATGTGTAAATTTCAACCCTCAAATAAAATGCTTAGACCATAGAAAATCTACGTGAAATAAGGATTCCAAATCCGCAAAAATCATCAAGAACCGTCAATCCAATGTCAAGTTATAGCATTTTAAAAATTTCGGTATTCAAATTTTATGTTGAGTAGTGTGTGCAAGGCCTAAGGGCCTTAATCCAAAAACTGACAAAACCGTCTAGAGATATTGATGTTACCTTAGTAACGAATCATATTGCAAAGACCAAAAAAATTTTTTGCGGAAATTTCACTCATACAAACTTTTTGATTTTTTGCATGACCATTGATCACCCCGTATATAATAAACTTATGGTCCTACGATAAATATACGTCATGCAGCTTAATCCGAAAAAAACTAGCTCTTAAAATTTGCAAGCCGCGTTAAAAAATTTGCATTCCTGTTGAAAATATTGAACTTTAAATTTTGCCTAAAATTCTCTATGTGTAAGTTCGAGTGGCCAGCAGTTTAGTTCGGCCTATATTTTATGATTTTACTTGGACACGACAAACATATCTCGAAATAATTTTACCAGAGGTAGATCATCCAATTCAAGAATTCCCCATGGACATATTGTCTAGAATGATTTGGCATCAGGATGGAGCGACTTCACATAACGTTTTAGAAGTTCGCTAACATTTAAATAATCAATTTCCCATTTGGATAGGCAATGCTGGGACCATTCGATGGCTACCAAATAGCCCTGATTTGACGCCATTAGATAGTTTTTTATGGGGGTTTTTAAGAGACAAAGTAATTTTATCATAACTACATTCTTCAGGCCATTAAAGCAAAAATTCAAGAAGAAATTAAAAACAAACAGAAACCATAATAATGCTTTATGCAATATTTTCCTAAACTTAAGAAGACACTTACATTGAAACTAATTGAAAATAATGGTGGCCACTTTGAACAATTTCTTTTATTGATTACTTATGTAGTATTATTTTATTATAAAGAGATTTATTTCTCTTGCTTTCTTAAATCTGTTTTTTAATAAATTAAATATGAAGTTAATGCTAATATCATATTAATTATTTACACATGATTATAGTTAGGTCATTTATAATTTACATGTTGAAAATAGCACTTTTCATACGTGAAAGCGTTTTCACATACTGTTAGCGTGCGTTGAAGATTTGTCACATGCTATGTGAAATCAATAATTTTCAAGCGTAAATAGTAGTGTATAGTTAGTAGCACTTTTGAAAGCAGCGGTAGAAAAAACTTTTTATTTTAATATTGAATAAACTACTACTTACGGTTGTGTCTATGGAGTTAATAATGACGGTTTGAAATGTCAACATTGAATAAACAATAAAATAATTATTTTCATGGCCTACCTTGTTATTTTTGTTTTACTTGTGTTTTGACATGCGTGGGTCACTCTTCTTGCAATAAGGAATGTCGAATATGTCGAGAAGTATTTAAGATAGACCTATAAAATATATATTTGAAACCAGAGGAAAGAGGGCTTCTCGAAAATGCAATAATATATAGGGTGTTCCATTTAGAAAAAACATATTTATTTCATATTACGTGATCTATACATGATATTATCATCATGTTTCAATAAAATATGTAGCTAGGGAGGTGGTGGCAATATGGATATATGATTTTATTGTACCTGCTAATAATATGGGATGAAAGTATTGATATAACTGACCGATTAGAGCAACTACCGAGCTTGGTTGCTGCTGCGTTTTTTATATTAATATCAAAGATGAAGCATCTGAATTCAGTGTTAATCTCACTGCTACAGTTGCAAAAAGAGTCTGCTGTAAATGGGGATTTTTATGTCAGTTATGTCAAATAAATTATTTTTACATGGAATCATTGGTGGGTATCACAATGACATTAACTAATAAAAATAATAAAATATATTGAGTGATGCGTCACTGGTGAGAGCCATATTTACAATGGGAAAATCGGTCGATTAGCTATTTTCGGCCTCAATAAGTACGTGGCATTTGAAAGGTCAAAAAACTGTTCGATATATTTAAGTACTCCAATATAAAATAATAGAGAAAAATTGAAAAAGACATTAGAATATTTAAAACAAGTGGCTGACACAATAAAAGTATATAGGATCATGTTTTTTATTGCATTTTTAATTAACTGTTAATTAAAAACTCAGCAACTCCATACTGACTGAAATGGTTTTTCCGGCTTTTTATTATGATGTCTTTACACTTTGAATTTCTCTAGCACAATAAAATCATATAGAAATTTCTGCCACCAGCTCCCAAGCCAATAGAAGATCCTACAACTTTTATACGAAACTTTTTTTCTATTTTCAATAATAACAGAAATAAGGGGGGGGGGGGGGTCAATATATAATGAATAACCACAGCTCTATGACAATTGGTAACCATTTTCGATTTATTGAGCAATAAGTGCAAAATTCAAGAATTAACTTAAAAAATTAGAATTTTTTCAAATTACATCTACAGTGTGTGACTCGCTTTTCACTACTACAGTCTAAGATCTCAGCCATCTGTTGATCGATTTAGATCAAATTTGATATACTTCTTGTGTTTCAGATTGTGATTAAGAAGTTATTTAATTTTTTTTTTTTTCGAAATTAAATACGCCTGCTATGATCGAAAGAAATTGGCAAAAATTAGGAATTTATATTAAAGATTGAGATAGAGTTGCTGTTTTTACAGAATCTTGTTTGGCATGATCTAAAACCCCTGTATATCAAATTTCGTAAAAAAAAAATCATTCCTTTACAAAAAAAATCATATCTAAGATTTCAATAATAATCACCCTAATATTCGAGTTATTTATTGTCATATATTTACATAACTTGGTAGTCGTGTAATAATGACGCTAATTTTTAAGCATTAGGACACATTATTTTCTTTAAAGAAAATAACTGAACTTTTTTTGTAAAGTCTCCACTAGTCTTCCATCAATTCTAATACATTTTTCAATTCTCTTCTTATTATTTTTAAGAATTTTTCTTAATTCAAATGTTACTTCATTACATGCTTCTCTAATTCTGTCACATAGTTCCGTTTTATTTCGTGGACTATTTTTATATACTTTATTTTTTTATGGTACCCCAAAAATAAAAATCCGTAGGGGTGACGTCTGGTGATCTAGGTGGCCACGCAATTAAAGGACTATTTCTTCCAATCCAACGCATATTGAAGTTGTTATTCAGCCAATTTTTAACTATTACTGCATTATGAATTAAAGCCCCATCTAGTTGGAAATAGAGGTTTTATTGTATGGCTAAAGGTAACTTTTGAATGGCATCTCGAAATTCATGTGTTAAAAAATGTCTCACACTATTTAAAGACCTAGTTGAAGTTCCTGACGTCGGCGTCGACGCGATGAAAAATTAAAAAAATAAAAAGCGTTATTGAGATCGCAGTGACGTCGGACGCGTTTTATGTGGTCTTACCGACACTGTAAATGAATAAAAATAAATTTGCAACCCCCAAAACAACCCCTAGAATTCCTAGTATTGTAACTGCTATGATAATTAATTTGCTAATACGGCACACGTTTTTTAGTCTCATAAAATTTAGTTTGATGGGCTGAAAGGTGTCACAACCCTTAACTGGCAGTAACCGCCACCATCCCAATCAAACAATCTTGAAAAATTTATAAAAAATTAACTGGGTGAAGAGATCTCTCTACACCTCCATAAAGTTTTGTGGTAATCCGTGTGGCGGAAGCCACCCCTACCTACTCCCTCGTATAAGCAATTTCCAAAAATTCGTACAAACGAAATGGGGCGAAACACTAGAGTCGCGCAACGATATTTCTGCTTCTGACAGGACTCTACACCTCCATAAAGTGTCGTGGCAATCCATGTGGCGGAAGCCACCCCTACCTACCCCCTCATATAAGTAATTTCCAAAAATTCCTACAAACGGGGCGAAACATTAGAGTGGCACAACAATTTTTCTGCATCTGACAGGTCCCTCTACACCTCCATAAAGTTTCTCGTATACGTTATTTTAAAAAATTTATAAAATTTGAACAAGGCTGAACACAAAAATAGCGCAACGATTTTTTGAGTTTCTGACAGATCCCTCTACACCCCCATAAAGTTTCGTGACAATCCATGTGGCGGAAGCCATCCCCCTACCTACCCCCTCGTGTAAGTAATATCCAAAAATTCGTACAAACAAAACGGGATGAAACACTAGAGTTGCGCAACGAGTTTTCTTCTTCTGACAGGTCTCTCTACACCTCCAGAAAGTTTCATGGCAATCAATGTGTCGGAACTCACCTCTTAGCTGTACCCTCTCGTATACGTTATTTTCAAAAATTTATAGAAATTGAACGAGGCTGAACATAAAAATAGCGCAACGATTTTTTGTGTTTCTGACAGATCCCTCTACACGTCCATAAAGTTTCGTGGCAATCCATGTGGCGGAAGCCACCTCTACCTACCCCCACGTATACCTATTAATTTTTTTCTCACAAAAACAAATATCAATTTTCCACCCCCTACAAGGATTGGAAACCTGGGATAGGGGTGGCTGAGGTCCAATTCTTCGAGGGGCCTTCCGTTCTACTTGAGGGGACAACAATTAGTCGAAAAACTGGGGAAAAATAAATGGGTTCACGGAAAAGAGGCCTTTGGGGGTGGTTTTTGACTAATTTGAGAGGGTTGCCGAGGTGGAAAAATTGGTTTGACCCTTGAAAGCATGGGAGGAACATTGCCTAGTCTGAGATGCAAACATTCGGTAGTTCGTCCAATTCCTTCAATAGACTAAGCCTCTGGGCACAATTATCCCTGAAACTAAACGCCCTCCTAGGAGCAGTGGCCAACTAATCCTTCTGTGATTGGTTTTGTCAAACGATACACTTTGACAAATTTGTCATCCCTTAAATTTTTAAATAGATTATCATAGGTATGGAATTGTCTTCCACAATCGCTTTCTACCAAAACTTCTGTCTGTTCCAAGGCGTCGATTGCAGTTAAATGTATTAAATCATCTAACGCTGCCATGTTCATTTTCACTCACCGAAATTTGTTCAAATAAGTCTACTTTACAGTCCGTAAATAATAAACAAGCCACGGCAAAAACCTAACTTGAGACATAGAGGTTATGTGGCACGAAATAAAACAAACCAAAACGATCACTTTGAATACATTCGTACACGAAATCGCTTTATCGTGTATTAAACCCCTATCGTGTATCTGTATTGTATCTCGCCCGAAATCAGTCGCATGCGGAAAATTCGCGTACGAGTTCATAATGCTCGAAAATACGAAGCGTATATTTTCATGCGACAATCTCACATATTTGTGCACGACATCGCCTCGGCCAAGCTCGAAAATACAGCCCCAGTTCATTTTTTATCAATTTTTAAAAATAACGTATAGAGAGAGTAGAGCTAAGGAGTGACTTCCGACACATGGATTGCCACGAATCTTTATGGAGGTGCAGAGGGACCTATCAGAAACACAATAAACGTTGCGCGATTTTTGTATTCAACCTCGTTCATTTTTTATAAATTTTTGAAAATAACGTATACGAGAGGGTGGAGCTAAGAGGTGGCTTCTGACACATGGATTGCCACGAAATTTTATGAAGGTATAGAGGGATCTGTCACAAGCAGAAAAATCGTTGCGCGACTAGTATTTTGCCCTGTTTTGTTTTTAAGAATTTTTGGAAATTATACTTATACGAGGGGGTAGGCAGGGGTGGCTTCCACCACATGGATTGCTGTAAAACTTTATGGAGGTGTAGAGGGACCTCTCAGAAACACAAAAAACGTTGCGCATTTTTATGTTCAGCCCGTTAAATTTTTGATAATAACATATACAAGAGGGTAAAGCTAAGGGGTGGCTTCCGCCACATGGATTGTCACAAAACTTTTTGGAGGTGCAGAGGGACTTGTCAGAAGCAGAAAAATCGTTACGTTACTTTAGTGTTTCACCCTGTTTTGTTTGTATGAATTTTTGGAAATTACTTATAACGAGAGGGTAGGTAGGAGGGCTTCCGACACATGGATTGCCACGAAACTTTGTGGAGGTGTAGACAGAGCTGTCAGAAACACAAAAATCGTTGCGCGATTTTTGTGTTTAGCCCAGTTCATTTTTTATCAATTTTTAAAAATAACGTATACAGAGGGTAGAGCAAGGGGTGACTTCCAACCCATGGATTGCCACGAAACTTTATGGAGGTGTAGAGGGACCTGTCAGAAGCAGCAAAATCGTTGCGTGACTCTAGTGTTTCGCCCCATTTTGTTTGTACAATTTTTGGAAATTACTTATACGAGGGGGTAGGTAGTGGTGGCTTCTGCCACATGGATTGCCATGGACCGTTTTGGAGGTGTAGAGGGACCTGTCAGAAACACAAAAATCGTTGCTTTTGTTTCGCCCAGTTCATTTTTTATACATTTTTGAAGATTGTTTGATTGGGGTGGTGGGGGCTACGGGTGGTTTACGGCTAGTTAATGGTTGTGACACCTTTCGGCCCATCAAACTGAATTTTATGAATCCAAAAAACGTTGTGCCGTATTAGCAAATTAATTATTGTAGCAGTTACAATACTAGGAATTCTAGGAATTGCAAATTTACTTTCATTCATTTACAGTGTCGGTAAGACCACATAAAACGCATCCGACGTCATTACGATCTCAATAACGCAATTTTTATTTTTTTAATTTTTCCTCACGTCGACGTCGGGAACTTCAATAGGTATTAAAAGTGTCATCAAAGAAAAATGGTGCAATCAAGGTCTCATTTAAAATTCCACACCGGACATTTACTTTTTTGGATTATTGCCGTTTACAATTTATTCAAAGAACAGACAAATATCAATCTTAAATATATTATCAAAAATCTTAGAACTAGTCGTATACTACAGAATTGGAAATTTCTTGGATAAACATAAAATCTTAACAGACTCACAACATGGTTTAAGAAAACGAAAATCTACAGAAACAGCATGTTGCCACTAAATGGAATTTGTATATTTCAATCTGGATAAAGGCCAGTATGTTGTTTCCTTGTTCTTTGATTTATCTACAGCATTTGACACCGTGAATCTTATTGACAAACTAGAGAGCATAAGTATTAGAAATTCTCCTTTAAATTGGATTAAGTCGTATGTTAGTAGTAGAAAAATGATCATAAAGTTGGAGGACATTACATCAGAAATGCGCGACGTTAAATTGGGCGTTCCCCAGGGTTCAGTTCTTGGCCCACTATTGTTTGGCATATATGTGAACGACCTTCCATGTAACATTTCAAATGGTAGAGTTACAATGTATGATATGATGATATGACTATTACTGTATCAGCAGAAAGCCCTGAAAAAATTCAGGTTGTCGCAAATTTAGTTATAGAAGAATTAAATACTTGGTGTGATAGAAATAAGCTAATATTAATTAAAAAAAAAACATTTGCTTGAACTTTAACCTACAAAAATCCCTCCAAGAGGACTTGCTATCTATGGTAACTATAAAGTTTTCAAATAAATTAAAATTTTTAGGTACTTACTTGGATGAAAGGTTGACGTGGAATACCCAAATTAAGCATGTTCGCAAACAATTCAACAAGGGATTCTTTGCTATCCTTCAATTTAAAAATTTGATGAATGAGCAAGCACTCCTGGATGCCTATTACTCTCTTTGCTATTCATATATATCATACAATATTACTTCTTGGGTTAGTGCAAGTGAAGTAAATAGAGTATTTATAATTCAAAAAAGAATAGTAAGACTTTTATACTTGGACTGAAGTATAGAGAAAGTTGTAGACATGTTTAAACAAAAAAATATATACTAACTGTCCCCAGCATATTTATTTTGAAATGCATCACACTTTTTATTAAACTGAAAGACAAACTTACGATGCTGTTTTCAAGTCATAATTACAACACGAGACATGGTGATCTTATTTCTATTCCTAATCACAAAACTAGCAACTTTAAATGTTGTTTTTATTATAATTGTACAGTTTGCTGCAACGCACTACTAAATGAAATTCGTAATATAAAAAAAGCCGTAACTTAGTAATAATAATAATAATACATTTATTATCCATCAGACCAAAATACAATAAGGTATTGGAGTCGTCAAAAGTACAATAAGTAGAGAACAAGAAACAATACATTATAAAATACAAACAAAATAAAAAATATATATATTAACATTTACAGTTTACCATAAAATTATAAAATATCTAAAAAAATATCAGAAAAAAATTATATCAGAAATCGAGCTCAGTGAATTGAAATTTAATCAAAATATACATCCTACATATACATACACACATAAATATTAAAAATATTAAGAGTCAAAGGAACGTTGTAGAAAGTCATTTACGGTATAAAAACAGATTCTAGCAATAATTTCTTTACTTGTCTTTGAAATGACTACATTATTAATTTGCTTGATGTAATCTGGAAGCCTATTATATAACTTTATACCAGTGTATGTGGGACTTTTTTCGTACAATGATAGGCAATGGTTCGGTGTCAATAAATTGTTCAGTCGCCTAGTATTATATTCATGGTTATAATTGTTTCTTAAAAAAATATTTAGATTAGACTTTACAAATACAACTATTTTCATGATATAAATACAAGCTAACGGTAATAATTGCAATTCCTTAAAATAAGTTTTACAAGGGGTACGCATACTGACTCCCATTATGTTCCTTATTGCTTTCTTTTGTAGCTTGAAGACACTCTCAAAGTGATGAGAGGAGCCCCAAAACACAATACCATACGAAATTCTTGAATAAAAATGGGCATAGTAATAGAATAACATAACATCCCTATTTGTAATATTTCTCAGCCTGTACAAGTCAAAACAGATTGATGACAGCTTGTTGCATAATATAATAATAATCTTTATTTCCATCAGACTTTTACAAGTATTGGAATTGTCAATTGTCATGTATATAACATAGATAACACACAGAATATATAATACATAAAAAGAAAACGGTACATACATACATATATATAAAAAAAAAAACTCCGCAGAGACAAATTGATCGTTATTCCATATAAGGACTATTAAGGAAATATTCTGGCATTCAGTAAAAACTCATCAAAACTGTAGGGACATGTTTCAAGAAGGTAACACTTTAATTTCTTTTTAAATAAAAAAATATTAGAGATAGATTTTATCTCCAGTGGAACTGCATTAAATGCCCGCACTGCTCTGTAGTATACGCCCTTTTCGAATGATGATGTTTGATGATGAGGAACTCTCAGTGCATTTGAATTTCGAGTTACCATCATCATACCATTGTACATATCCTCATTTGTTCTAAATTTACCAATATTTTTTTTTTACAAATAAAATCAACAGGTATATATATAATGTGGGTAATGTCATTAACTCCAACATTTTGAATAATGGCTTACTAGGCTCTCGGTTGTTTTTCCTAAGCATGCATCGTATAATATTCTTTTGAGCGATAAACACGTTTCTGGCATGGGCACTAGACCCCCAGAATATTAAACCATAACTAAGTATGGACTGCACATGGGCAAAGTAATAGACCCTTAACACATTAAGATCGACAGAAGATCGTATGTTTCGTACTGAGTAACATACTTTGTTAAGCTTAGATATTGTTGAGTTAACATGGTATTCGAAAGATAGTTTTGAATCGACCACGACCCCCAGGAATTTTGTGTTATTTGCAACAGGAATGGATTTTTCTCTAAACTTCAAGTAGATGCTTGAATCTGGGGTTTTATTACTAAATTGGATAAGTACAGTTTTAGCTTCATTTAGGATAAGTGAGTTGTCACGACACCATTTATCCATTTTATTTACCACAGTTGTACCTTTGTGTGATGTAGCAGTAGTATCTCTGGTAGATATTACACAGGAGGTATCATCAGCATACTGATATCATCAGCATACTGCATATAGTAATATGACTTTCCCAATTTAGAGCATTGTCTATATGCACGCCTAGAAATTTTGTAGAAGAATTTGTACATATATTCTTGTTGCCTCAGCAACGTGGAAATCAAGATTATGCATGCTGAAAAGATCAGACAGTCTATATTTATATACACTATTCGATAAATAATCAATATTTAGATCACCGCACAATATAAGTAAAGACTTGTCTTTTAGTAGGTTGTCAAGTAACATATCCAAGGTCTCAAAAAATATATTAATATCTCCAGTAGGTGATCGATAAATAGTCACAACTTTGATTTTTTTATGGCCTACTTCCATTTCAATACCAGCCAATTCTATGTCTTTATCTCTCTTTATTTTTATATCTGTTTACACTACTGTTGTTAAGCTTTCTTTGATTCATTTGTTGATGTATATTTGGTGTATATGTTTTATTGTAAATTTTGTGTCAACTTATCCGTATGTATATTAGGAGTTCCTATTTAAATTTAAATAAATAAATAAATCTCTAGAGAATTTGCTCAATGCAGATATTTCGTCGATACTTATATCGAGTGATGACTTATGTAGGACACTGACTCCGCCATTATTATAGGCATCTCGACAATAATTGGATTTTTTAACATACCCATTAATATGTATTGCATCTAATTCAAATAGCCGAAGCCATGTCTCTGTCAAACATAATATGTCAATGTTGTATTCATTAAGCTCGATCTCCAACTGGTCGATTTTATTTTTATACATTGTATATTTTGATGATACAGATTATAATTGAATACATTCATTATTTTATCATTAACTAATTGCTATTCAGTATTTATGTTGTATTTAATTTTTCGTCTTTCAATTTCTATTTTTTTTTTAAGGAAAACGGGACAATTTACATCGTATATGGAGTGATTAATATCAAAGTTTGTCTTTAATGTGCCATTAGCATCTATACAGTTAATGCATTTAGGAGTATCACTTTTGCATTTTTTTCCAGATTCGTGTTCACTTACCGGCTTTGCACAAGAGAGACATCTTGAATTGTTGCTACAATGATCTGATTTATGTCCAAAGCCACCACACTTAAAACAACGGAAGACACTTACATATTCATACACTCGACAGCGAGACCAATTCAATAAATAACCCATTTTGATCCATTATCTTCCTGAAAGACTCAGGATCACACTCTACAATAGCCATCCATTTGGTTCTCATTTTTTTAAAAGACTTTTAGATTTAGAGACACTGCATTATGATTTAAAAATAAATTTTGATTTTTTATAGTGTCTAGTAGTTCGTCACTGGTCATTTCTCTGTCAATATCTATTATTTTAATACAAGGGCTCTTTAGTTCTGGTGCATTGATTTTATAATCTTTCCCCAATTTCTTCTCGGCCGCCATTTTGACTTTATTAATTTCTTCTTTAGTACCACATTTAATTACCACGCCACCTTCTTTTACCGTTCTAATTTCAATTATACCAACGTCTAATGTAGTAGGACTTACATATTTTTGAACTGTTTCCAGAGTCTTCTTGCTGTCTTGTCCGGTATCTTAGGCTTTATGATTACTACTTCACTAGCAGCCTTCGCATAACTTTTTTTTTAAAGGAAGCAAAGAAATTTCTTCTGTAAGTGGGTACTATAGTGTGCAGGAATTCTTGCATAGAAGCTAGTATGGTCTATACCTTGTTTTAACTGTACATGTATGTATGTGTGTTCCATTTGAACATTTTATGTGATTAGGGACTATTTTACTTAATTTTATTATAAGTATTATATATTCCATTGTTTGTCTATTGACATATTTTTTCTTTTTATATTTTTTATGTATTATATTGAATTGACTTGCCATATGTACAAAAATTGTATCAACTTGTGGTAAATAAACTATCTATCTATCTATAACCCAGTGTGGGTTTACCGTTGACCAATAACTTGAGTTTTGCAATGAGACCACGCCTTTTGTTGTAAAAGTAGCCTCATCACTGAAAATAATATTTTTCAAAAAATTTGTGTCATTTAAAAACCAACGCTTCCAATCTCCTCTCTATGCCTCCTTTTTCCATAATGTGTAAAAACTTGGGCTTATATGGTTTTAAATTGGCATTTAAGGCACCTCCAAATTTTATTCCTGTCTACATTTAAGTTTAGATAAATCTCTGACACTAGCACATGGTTCGGCATTAACAGCATCTATTATTACTTGATCCAATGGACGATCAGCAACGTTGTATTTTTTGGCTCTAAGTTTGGATACATCTATATTCTATTAATTGAATCTAACCGTGGTGTAGTGAATCAGTGGGCGTTCTGGATGTCTCAAATTGAAAATACCAGCTGCATCTCGATAAGAGTGCACACTGTGACCAACAATTCTTATTATTTCAATTTTATCAGCAATACGTAATTGCTGTGCAGCCATGTTTAAGTTTAATTTGACATTCGATGCAATTGTCAAATCCATGTTAACAAATATATTGGTATGCCGAGTTCTAAGTATTTTAAAAAATAGGTACCAATTTTCAAATATTCATTTCATAATAGTGTTTTGGATAAAAAATGTGTCCTAATGCTTAATTAGCGTCATTATTACATGACTACCAAGTTATGTAAATATCCGACAAGAAATAACTCGAATAGTAGGGTGATTATTATTGAAATCTTAGATATGATTTTCTTGTAAAGGAATGAATATTTTTTAACAAAATTTGGTATACAGGGATTTTATAGATCATACCGAACAAGATTCTGTAAAAACAAAAAACCTATCTCAGTCGCTAATATAGATTCCTAATTTTGCCAATTTCTTTTGATCATAGAAGGCATATTTAATATCGAAAAAAAAAATGTTTAAATAACTTTTTAATCACGATCTGAAACAAAACCAAATTTGATCTAAATTGATCAACAAATGGCCTGAGATATTGGGGTGTAGTGGTGAAAAGTGAAACACACTGGATGTATGAAAAAATCACAAGATACCATTTTTATAGAAAATTTTCTGGCCGTTGTTTTCTTGATGTGTTTTAGCCTTAAAATCAATGAAATTGCTTTGAAGAATGAATTTTCTAACTCTTTTATGCACTCTTGAACAATGAGCTAAAAGTTAGTCGATTGAAGCATATTTTAATTATTTTTTTTATTTATTCCTTTGCAATACGGATATGCAATAACATAAATAATTATACAGTCATAAGAATAAAATGTACAGGATGGGACAATAGTGCGTCCGAGTTCGATAGCTCAAGTTCGACAATAGCTAGAAATTAAAAAAATAAAGGTAAACTGCATAAAAAAGTTTATAACTAGAAATTATTTTCTAATATACAGGGTGAACCAAGACGATTATTGTACAGAACCAATTGCCAGTTTTGTAAATGGAATACTAGAAATATCAGTACATTTTTTGAAACCCCTTTCTGGATTCTTTTCACTCTTATATTATTACCGACTATCAGCCAACCATTTGGATATAGTGATTTTTTTGTTGAAGATTACAGATGCATTTTGAAAAAACATAAAATTCGAATTCAGCATCTCAGAAAACATATAGAACTGGCGAGAAAAAATTTCCCGAATCCATTTGACTGGATCAGTTACTATAAATTAATAACAAATTTTTTTAGAAATCATCTGTAAAATAAAATGTTCAATATTTTCTAAGATAATGTTAAGCAGTGTGGCTATAGATATATTCTCTTTTATGCATTTTATTACCTTATATTGAAATTACAGAAAAAATAGAATTAAACACTTAAAACGTGATTGTAGCAACATCTATGAAACTATAAATCAACTACACTTGTTTCGTTTTTTTTACCACTTTTTAAGCAATGCATTGTTTATTTAAACATTAAAAAAAATTATTTTGAAATAATTTTTTTGCAAAAATATTAAAAAATTAACAGACTGGTAGAAATCCGTTCACAATTAATTTTTTAAAAACAAATATAATTATTGTTCTAATATACTAATAGGCCAGGCGACAGGTAAAAAAAAAGCCTCAATAAGGAAATAATTAGTGGAAAGCTGGAAATTGCTTTAATCACTTTATTTGGACCCAGGTATTACTCTCCCAAGTTTTCCCCCTCGAGCGAAGTCGCCCTTCTGGCCCTAAGAATGTACCATTTTTCGGTTTTTGCAAATATCTCCCAAACCATCAACTTTATCAACAAAATACCTATTATAAAAAATAATCTAGAGTAAATTTGCTACAAAAAAGTTCTTTACCGTTTGTCTCTAAAGTGAACCGTTACGATGCTACGACCATTCAAAGTGGAGCCATTTTTGATTCTTGCGGAAAGGCTATCGAAATCATATGCCATATCAAAGTTTCTACATGTTATAAATATTTGTAAGCATTCCAGGTGCACAAGCTGTTGTTACAAGTATAACAGCTTTTCAATGTAAACAGCTGTGGCAAAGTACCTACGATTAGTATTATTATTGACTAGTATTAAAATCACTCTTTTCCACACCACCTGGCGGTAGAGTAAATCCACTGTTCAAATGTCAAAGTTAATCGACTTTCAACCGTTTAGATGAAGGCTGGCAGTCTTGATCGTCTGCCTCAATTTCTCCGTCATCGCTTTCATCCTCTGCATCGGCACATTTGTCCGACGTCACAGGGCGCTCAAGATTAACATCGATGTCTCCGTCACAATCATCCATATCATCTTCCTCGGCAGCATTTGTACATGACCGTCCCATACAGTTCATGAAGATTCTGGAGCATTGGAGGCCCGTTTTCCTGCAACCACATGCTGTGTTACATCCTTTCGAACATTTGCAGGATACTACCGTGTTTAGAAGCGTTTGTGGCGCCGGATCCCTCGTCGTAGGTATGGGAGCCAAACCACATTGAGAATTTTTCTAGCCCCAATCCAGTGGATTTGTATCATTTCCATACCATGTTTGGACTTGATGGTATGTTCTTAAAGAGTGCTCACGTGCCGCTGATTCGGTGGGAGATAGGCTTGCGAGATTAAATCGATGTTTGCTTAGAGATTTTGCAAACAGTTGGAACCGCAACTCATTCGGGGTGTTTCCCGTTGTTCTGTTGTCATAAAGCCTAGCCACAACCAACTGGCCCGCTTTGTCAATTTCATCGGGGTTTGCGTTCACGTCTCAGAAAACCCTAACAGCTGTCTGCAGTTCCTCATTACTCTTCAGCAGTGTTACGAATTTCATTTTGCCCTGCCTGAAAAACGAAGACGTTGTATCGCACCCACTAAACGCATGCAACAAGAGTATGTTTTCTTGCACACACGACGGGAGATTGAAACTTGTTGTGCAAAATAGTTGTTAAACATAGTATTTTTAGTCGCAAACTCCTCTATAAATCCTTATTTTACTATAAGGAACCTAACCAGACTGCAACCAACAGCTACTCTCCGGGCTATGTGCCCCGCCGAACGCTGAATTACAAGTTACAAGCCTGGCGCGTTAAGTGTAATAATTGCGTATTACCATCAAAACGCTAATGCTTCGATTGCAACAAACACCAGCCGAAAGACTGATCCTACTTAAAGGAGCTCCCTTGCCAGTCGCCACACACCACTTGCAGACTGCAGTTTCGAGCTGTTGGCTCTCGTCAGTGCAAGGTAGGTATGCGACGACCGACATGAGAATCCTTTGACTATAGTACATCCCGGTATTCTTATAATAGCGACATGTAAAACAGCCAGCAGGCGCCATCCAGCGGTCCAGTGTCTGTTGCAATCGAAAAATAAATAGCCTGACTTGGCTTAGCATAGTTCAAAAGTGCTTTTAGAGGGCGGAATATTAAACATAGTATTTTTAGTCGCAAACTCCTCTATAAATCCTTATTTTACTATAAGGAACCTAACCAGACTGCAACCAACAGCTACTCTTCGGGCTATGTGCCCCGCCGAACGCTGAATTACAAGTTACAAGCCTGGCGCGTTAAGTGTAATAATTGCATATTACCATCAAAACGCTAATGCTTCGATTTATAGAGGAGTTTGCGACTAAAAATACTATGTTTAATATTCCGCCCTCTAAAAGCACTTTTGAACTATGCTAAGCCAAGTCAGGCTATTTATTTTTCGATTGCAACAGACACTGGATCGCTGGATGGCGCCTGCTGGCTGTTTTACATGTCGCTATTATAAGAATACCGGGATGTACTATAGTCAAAGGATTCTCATGTCGGTCGTCGCATACCTACCTTGCACTGACGAGAGCCAACAGCTCGAAACTGCAGTCTGCAAGTGGTGTGTGGCGACTGGCAAGGGAGCTCCTTTAAGTAGGATCAGTCTTTCGGCTGGTGTTTGTTGCAATCGAAGCATTAGCGTTTTGATGGTAATATGCAATTATTACACTTAACGCGCCAGGCTTGTAACTTGTAATTCAGCGTTCGGCGGGGCACATAGCCCGGAGAGTAGCTGTTGGTTGCAGTCTGGTTAGGTTCCTTATAGTAAAATAAGGATTTATAGAGGAGTTTGCGACTAAAAATACTATGTTTAATATTCCGCCCTCTAAAAGCACTTTTGAAAATAGTTGTTGTTTGGTTAAACCTTTGCCGGGTTTCATAAAATACATTTTCGTGGAGGGTAGCACACGAGCCGCCAAGATGACCAGGATATCTATATCTTCAGCCACTATAATGACCGAATTGCCGGCCGAGATAATTCGAGTGCGGTGGTAACGATGATCACATCGGCATTTTCTGGCGCTTGTCTGGTTTCGATTCCTTCGCTTTCGAATTTGACGCGCAACAAGTCGATCAATCTTCGTTTGTTTGTGTCATCATACAAAAATTTTGCTTGTGGCATAGGTGCCGTCATGGACTCATCAAAAAAACATTAGCAGCATCATGTTTGTGCGATCGTCGAAGACGTTCAGCGGACTTGGTATTGAAAGCTGCTGGGTCGTCAGGATACCCATCGAAAATGATGACACTGTTTTTGAAGTATCTTTTGACGTAATTCACATAACAGCTGCTAACAGCTTGTGCACCTGGAATGCTGACAAATATTTATAACATGTAGAAACTGCATATGATTTCGATAACTTTTCCGCAAGAATCAAAAAGGGCTCCATTTTGAATGGTCGTAGCATCGTAACGGTTCACTTTAGAGACAAACGGTAAAGAACTTTTTTGTAGCAAATTTACTCTAGATTATTTTTTATAATAGGTATTTTGTTGATAAAGTTGATGGTTTGGGAGATATTTGCAAAAAACCGAAAAATGGTACCTTCTTAGGGCCAGAAGGGCCAACGCCAACTTCGCTCGAAGGGGAAAACTTGGGAGAATAGAATAGAATAGAACTTTATTGTAATCATATTAAATATTTTACGTCAAAAAATAGTTTTTCTTAAGTATAGTGATTAAAATCAATTAAAATATATCTATATATATATATATATATATATATATATATTGTGCTGTTCTACTTTTATTGAACTTAATAATTTGCAGTACTAATCAAACTTTAACTTGTTTATTTCCAGTAGATAAACCCAAATAAAAAAAAAAACTAAAACCAAAAAGATCAAATTAAAATCTCTTACCTTTTGATCCGAAAGGATGTCAAATTTATTTAATGGGCCGGCTAGCTTATCTTTTCCTTCAGGAGCAGGTTCAAATTCAGTTCCTGTTTTAAAATGAAATTTTATTAAAGTAAAATTTTTAATCTGATATAAGTAATTTATTTTCCTTGATATTCAGATAATTTAGCAGTTTTATAACAGGTTCGAAAGTCTAATAAGTACACTATTTAAATTTTAATATACAACCTTGTCCAAAATTAAACACACAAAAACCTTCCTTCTTCGTAGCTACACTCTTCTCTTTCCAAATCCAACAATTCTCCTTTCATTAATTCTTCACCTTATCTCGTCCTTATCTCCTCTGCAATTCCTATTCACAATAACACCTCTTCCTTCTTATTTACAGTCTCTTTTTACTCTTCTTCGCTGATCTCCACAATTTCTGACTTTTCAATTCAATTTCATATTATTAATAATTGTTTATTATTTTTCTTCTTCACTCCCCTAATTTTCACTTGTTCTTTTTTTTCTTAAATTTGTTTTTCCAATTTTACAACCTCTCTTTTATCTGTTGTTTGTTGTTCTATATCACTAAATATCAAAGTACCCAAAATAAACAAAACAAAACACCATATGAATTTTGATTAATTTCATTCCAAACATAACCTAACTTAAACCTCCTTGTCTTTCTCCAGGAAAACATTTACCAACTATAAAAAAATTTCCTACTTAAAAGAAATGTCATAATGACTTAAATGTCAGAAATTATTTCAACAACAACTTAATAACTACTAACATAGATGTCAGTATCAAACTTACTGTTGACATCAAATAAAAACTTAAAAACTATTAAAACAACTCTAAACAAGTATTAACATTCTAAAACACATACCTTTCGGATCTTTAGCTAATTTAAATAAATTTTGAAAACCATCTAAAGGAAACAAACAAATTCAAACCCTGATTCAGCAAATAACTCAAACATGCAATCTTCGTAATCGTCCAATATTCAAATACATAGCAATATAGTCTAACACAAGACAAAATTCTTAAAAACCATTATACGTTACATAAGGAAAAATGTAATATATATTGTAATTAATAATGATAAACAATTAGTGTAAAAGATTAAAACATTGAGAGGATTAAAAAAGAATCAATAAGTAACATTACATTACAGAAAAATTTTTAAAACCATGTTCGATATCTTCAAGTTTAAAGAAAGCATATTTGATTAAATATTGTTTAATAGTCGATCTGAATTTAGTTGGAGGCTGGCTTTTTATTGCATTAGGTAGTGAATTGAATCATTTTATTTCATAAGAGTTAATGCCGGTTTGAGCTCTACTAAGTCTGATATTATTGATTCTAAGGTCATCATTGTCTCTAGTTAAATGATCGTGAAAATCCTTGTTTCTGTTGTATAGCGGCATGTTATTTTTGACGTAAGTAATGCATTCTAATGCATAAATGCATGGTAATGTGAGGATTTTACAGTTTTGAAAAATGAGACTTGTTTCGTCTCTGTAACCTACATTGCCTACTATTCTAACTGCTTTTCTTTGAAGGCCAAATGGCCTGTGCCTTCCTGCGGCATGTCCCCAAGCTAAAATAGCATAAGACAAGCGTGATTGGATAAGTGCATAATATGCTGTTTTTAGTACGTTTCTTGATAGATTTGAAGACATTTGTCTTCTCTTGTCTTGTCGCTCTCTTGTCATTTGAGAGTAATATCTGGGTTCAAATAAAGCGATTAAAGCAATTTCCAGCTTTCCACTAATTATCTCCTTATTGAACTACCTGTCGCCTGGCCTATAATGTAATTTTAGAAGTTTTAATCGGAGCACAGTTAACCCAACTACTCTCTACAAAACGCCATCTAGAAATTTATATTCATTTCAAAACAATATAATCTCATTTGAAAAAAGTTTTACATCCATCTATTCCTCTTAATGACAATTTAAAAAAATCAATTGCGGTTAGTAAGTCTAAGATTTTTCTTTATATTTTAACGGTATATTTTATTTTACAGACTTTTTTTGACCCTATTTCTGGAAAATCATATAAGAGTGATTTGAGTACCACATTAAAAGATGATATAAGTATATGTAAAGAATATAATATGTCATCAATGACTTCAAAATGTGAAGTTATTAGTATTCCAGACGGTTCTACCACTGCAACAGAGCAATCCCTAGAGCTTGTGCCCCTAAAAGACCAAATGCCACAAAATGCACTAAAAAGTATTTCTAGCGAATATGAAACGGCTGAAATCTGCCTAAATGGACATTCTGAGATAGATCCTAAAGTGAGTAAAATCAAACAAGATAAGAGTGTGATGAATATGAATAAATTAGTAGATGTCAAAATTTCTAAGGCAAAAAGTGATAACAGTCTCTTTACTCATTCATCTTTCAGTGATGGACTTTTTAATGTTCAAAAAGACATAGAAAAAATCCAAATATTTTCCAGGAGATGTAGCAGTTCAAATGTCAGATATTCAAGATTAAGTAAGAATTCTAGATTAAGAGCTTCAACACTCAGAAAGTTTTCAAATCATTCTAAAAATAATAAAGACCAAATTATTAAAAATCATATATATTCTGACCAAAGGAAAGAGAATAATATAACAGATGAATCATCTACCACGAATTTTCAAACAGCTGCTGAAGAAAATGGACAAACTTTAATTAGTAGTATGAAAATAAGTAAATCTACAGATGTATTATGTGAAGTAAAAATTTGTAGGGAAAAAATGCCAAGTGAGTATATAGATAATTTTGAGACGGCTGAGAGTCAGGTTTCAAGTAAAACTGTTAAAATGAGTAAACCAAAAGATGTATTACAACAAAATAAATTTGATCAAAATTTTCAAAAGATTATGGATAAAAATCGAAATTTGAGTAAACTCAGTAAAATGAACAAACTCAAAAATACGTCAATAAATGTTGATGACATATTAACAGAAGATTTTAACAATAGAACAACAATAAACGAAAAATTGCCTATTAAATCTGATGTATATAATCTTACTCAAGATATATTTCATTCTAATAAAACAATTGAAGTAGATGTGGAAAAAGTAATAGTCAATAACAATTTAAGAGGAAAGAAAAATTTGGCTATGATCACTGAAGAATTTGGTGCCATAAATTTTCCTAAAGATAATCAGAAAAGCATTTTCATTGATGATAATACAAATATTTTAAGTTCTATGATTCAAGACACAGAAAATGCCCTTAAATCTGTCGATATTAATAAATCCATGTATTCAGGTGATGAAGCAATTACTAAGCTTAATATTTCAGATGCAGGTTCAGTAAACATAGTAAACAAACATTTGGCAGTAGACAGTATGAAAGTTAATTCAAAATGTGAAAAAACGCGTAAAAAATATAATAGAACAACAAACCTATGTCCCCTAAAAAAAAGAAAACAAAGTTGCAAAACTAAATTTCATGGATCAAATGGAATAATAAGCGATGATTTAAATAAAGAAAACATTGAGGGAAATAGTAGTTTTCACAAAAGAGGTCACTCAGTTGAGCAATCATTTGAAAAAATTATGAACAGAACTGAACAAAGAAAAAATGTAAATTCTATGGAATTGCATCCTTTATATTCAAATAAAACGGGGGATTCTGTATGTCACAAAATGAAAAAAGAAGATGCATCTAATCAAAATTTATTACATAAACAGTTGTTGGTAGAAGGTGACCGTACCGTGAATCAAGATAAGGTAATAAATGGCGAGGAGCAGATATCTTCTAGAAAAAAAGTTTTAGAAATTGCTTTAACTAATAATTCAAAGAAAGAAAGAACGGAATCAAATATTCTTGATGAAGAAATAAGTAATAAAAAATCAGAAGATGTTCAAACACTAAATGATTTACTTATAAGATCTATCGACAACAATTTGAAGGAGAATGAAATCAGTAATAATTTAAATATATGTAAAGCATTTACAAATGATACTGATTTTAAAAATTCGCAAGAGATTTTAGCAAGTAATGATGGTATTTCATCAGAAGATGAAATACCTCTCAAACAATTGGTAGAGAAATGGAAAAGGGAAAAAATTAACATAATACATTTTACGCAATTAAAAAGTGAAAACACAAGCCATGGTGGTATGGCAGAAAATCTGAATTTACATAATGAGTTTGAAGAAATCAAATCAGATATAACTGATAATTGTGAAAAAACATGTATTGATCTAAAAAAAGAAATTGTGACAAAAGATATTTCTATAGATAAAGAAAACATGAAATCGCAAGTAGCAAACCTCGATAATAATAATGTAAATTCCAAAGAAGTGAAAACTTTAAAACCCTCTGTTCCAATATTAGATGGTTTAGAAAAATCCGTAAATCTTGAAACAATAAAAAAGCCAAACAATAGATTAGAATTCAATAAACAATTAGATAACTTATCCAAAACTATTATAAATAATGTTTTTGATACCGACATGAATAATAAACAAAGGAAAAAGTCTAAGGAAGGAATCGTAGAAATCAATACTGATCAAAATATAAGGCAAACACTAATCTCAGGGAAAGTCTTCACTGAAAGCATTATTGCTATTAATGAAATTGATTCGGCCAAAGATTTCAATCAAACTGTTTCCACAACATTAGGAGTAAGAAAAAAGCGAAAATTGTATAATCCACAAGATTTAAGTTATTTGGAAAATTCAATGTTAGATGATTTAACAACAAAAGTAGTACAAACTACACCACCAATACAACTCAATGAAGAGCATTTTAGATTAAATAATCTAAAAAAAAATGAAGAAACTAGTGACAAAATTGTTTTTTTACATGAGTGTGATATGGAAATTGAAGGATTTTGTAAAAAGTCTGGGACATTAAAAACACCAATAGAATCTGACAGGAAGAATTCAGAAATAAGTCGTTCTAATAAATTTGAAAGAAACTACGATACAGTTACTCCATTAAATAATTGTAGTATTAAAAGAACTCGTAAAAGATATAAGACATTAAAATCGCCCAAGGGGCTAAAAGTAGTAAATCCTAATACTGAGCTAAAAGTTCTTAATAATAAAAACAAATGCTACAGTCAACTAAGACCAGTCTTTTATAATATGTTGGAGTCTTTTCGTAAAGAAGTCAATACAAGTTTTATTGGAATTTTAGAAGAAATGACGCCAAAGAAAGAGGAGACCATAAAAAAAAGGTATATAAGGAACATGGCGAAAGCAGACCAATTTGAAAAATATAGGTCAATTGTAATTGATACGAATGTCCATACACAAAAGCCTAGTATGGTAGTGAGTTCTTCATTTGACTCAAGTTTAAATCTTAACAATAAAACCAGTATTAATGACATCTCTGGCACTACTCCACCTTTAGTAGCCAATAGTAATTGTCTATCTGAAGTAGGTATTGAGAAGAATAACCATAAGAAGATCAATATCATTTCTGATATACAAATTAGGCCACGATGCATGTTATTTGAGGATAATGCCGAAGTACGAAAAAAGAAAAATAAGTCTGGTATATCAAAACTTAAAAATCTCCCACAAAGAAACACAGAAATTAAAAAGTTTGTTGAATCAATTCAAACAAGAAAGATTGAAAATAAAGGAATAGTTCCTTTGGAAATTGTGGGAAAACCTCCAGTTATATCAGAAGACATCACCCATGAAGAAATTAGCAGCTGGATTGTAACAGGTGAGTCGTCTTTTTGTATAATAAGGGTTTCGTGTGTTTCAATTCTGATTCTATTTGCTAATGTAGGGCTTTCTAATTTAATATCCCAAGTAACAATTTACCTTCCCACACAAGGGCTCTTCTAGAGCCTTCGGGATCAAGGGGGTCGTAACTATCTGTGGTGTTATTAAAAAAAAAAATGCCTTTTAAATTTATTTATAGGCCCAGGCCTAAAATAAAAAATGATTACCTCACTGCTGAAACTTCGTGAACGTATTATTCTCAGCCAGTCGGAGAACTTTTTCCTGTACGAAAAATTTCGGTAGCGAGGCGTTTTTTCGTGGAAGCGCTTCAAACTTATGGATTTGGTAAAAAAAATTATTACCTCGGCATAGTTTTTCATTTTAATCGCAATTTTTTTTATTTAAAAAAAGAAAAACATTGTGTCGGAAAAATGTATTGGGTCGTTTGACGCCTCCGACACCCCCAACACGGGGAAGTTATGAAAAAAAAATTATTACCTCACATGTGAATGGATGCTATCGCACGTTGTTGTGTTGTGTTCTCTGTGTGATTTACTTTTAAAATCGAGTATTAACGCATTACTTAACGTACATCTTTTCAAGAATAGTGTTTATAACAATATTATTGAACTGGACTTAAGTGATTAGTGACTATTTACCTGTTATAGAAGAAATTCATAAGGATAACTTTGTCAGAGATAAAAAGTCAGTATATTTATTTTGACATATTGATAAGAATGAGTAGCAATACAGTATGTATGAATTGTACCACTACCAAGCCTGGTGCGCCGACCATTCAATGCGACGGCTGCCGAGGTAATATACATCAGTCCTGTGCTGGACTAACTGAGAGCGATGTGAAACTTACGCGCGCCAAGTCCCGTTCTCTGAAAATTGTTTGTAATACTTGCAATAACAACATGGATCAATTTGCCAATATAAAAAATTTGATTTCCTCTCTTGAAAATAATTTTGCGAAATCCATAAACGAGTTAAAAGCACAGTTCGATCAAAAATTTAATGAAATTAAATCTAGCCATGCTATAAATGACTCTAAGATAGCAGAGTCACTTATACAGGAAGTCTCAGAAAGGCAAAGAAGGTCATCAAATGTATTAATTTTCAATATCGAGGAAAGCAGATCGCAGAAACAAGAAGAGCGAATGCAACACGATATCGATGCCGTTAACTCACTGCTGGGTACCATCGCGTCAGCGGATAGCGTTGTTAATGTTACACGTTTAGGTAATCGCGCGCTGGCTGATAAAGCGAGACCTGTTCGCATTTGCTTCTCTAACCAACAGCAAGCATTACATGTTTTAAAAAATAAGGAGAAAGTACTTTCTATAAATAATAATTTAAAAATAAGGGCGGATGAGACTCCTATGCAAAGGGAGTACATGCAATCACTTCGTGCCGAATTAAAGGATAAAACAGATCATGGCCAGATTGATTTAACAATAAGGTATGTCAGAGGCACTCCAACCATTGTCAAAAAAAACCGGTAAATAATACAGTTAAGCATGCTGTAATCGAGATTAAATTTATGTACACCAATATAAATTCATTAACAGCAAAATTCCAAGAATTTAAAGCTCAGGTTACAGCATTAAATCCCATATGCATTCTTATAACTGAAACGTGGCTTACACAAGATATACCTGGTTGTATTATTGGTATTCCAGGTTACTCACTATTACGCAACGATAGAAGCTATGCAAGGGGTGGGGGAGTATGTATCTACATTTTAGACTATATTGGTGATCTTAAAGTTTCTTGTACAGCTATCGACAATTTTGAAATTCCCGGCTTGGAATCACTTTGGATCAAAATTTTAATTGGTGATGTCGAAATGACCTTATCCTGCATTTATCGGCCACCCAGCGCAAATCGACAAAACGATGCAGCTCTTATTGAAGTTCTTGAGAACGCTAGTAGTTATTTGAGTAATCTATTAGTTTTTGGCGATTTTAATTATCCCGATCTCTCCTGGGACCCTCCATCACCCCAAGAAGGAAACTCTCAATCAGCATTATTCATGAATGCAATTCTCACCACGAATCTAACTCAACTAGTTAAATTTCCGACTCGTTTCAGAGGTAGCAATAATCCATCTAGACTTGATTATATATTCGCCACTGACTCAACTTTCCTGTCCACTCTAGAATCATTTCCGCCTATTGGTAAAAGTGATCACGTCATAATCATTGCTACGTCGCAGCTGTCTATTAATGCATCCAAATCAAGTAAACAAATAACGAGAAGGCATTTCAATGCTGCAAATTATACCAGACTTAATGATTTTTTTGTGCATCTGCAGTGGCCATCGAGTGATATAAATAACATGTGGAAAAATTATCGTGGTAACATAAATCAAGGTATCGACAGCTTTGTTCCTTTAATTACTACCAGCATATCAGCAAAACCCTGGATAAATGCGACAATAAAACAGGAGATTAACAAGAAAAGAAAACTTTGGCATAGATATCGCAGATCATTAACACAAGAAGACTATGAAATCTACAGGCAGAGTTGTAATACTTTATCTAACACATTACGTACAGCGAAGTCTAGATACGAAAACGAAATAGTTGAGAGCAACAGTAACAAAACTTTTTTCAAGTATGTTAAAAAGTCCTTAAAATCTAACATCCATACATTAGCACTTAATGATACGAATGGTGACCTAAAAACCGAGCCCCAAGCGGTGGCGAACTTGTTTGCAGATGAATTTGCCAGCTCCTTCGCAGAAGAGCCACTGCCCATATCGGCACGACTTAGCGAAAATATTAAAAACAACAATACCATCGAGTTTATCGAATTCACTGTAGACAAAGTTACTGAGACTCTCAAGGATATCAAAATAGATTCATCTCCTGGTCCCGACGGAATTCATCCTTTACTCATTAGAAACTGCGCAGACTCCTTAGCGACGCCACTAACCCAATTAATGAGAACCTCTTTAGAGGAAGGGAAATTACCAAATGAGTGGAAAGAAGCTATTGTGATTCCAATCTATAAAAAAGGGGACAAATTTGACGCCAAAAACTACAGACAAATTAGCCTTACATCAATACCCGGCAAATGCATGGAAAAAATCATTGCAAAAGAATTAGCCGAGTTTTTTCTTGCCAACAATATTTTAAAGAACAACCAGCATGGTTTTTTGCCTGGACGGTCAACTACCACGAATTTGCTCCAGTGCGTTGATCAGTGGACCAAGGCTCTTGACAACAACCAACCTGTCGATGTTATTTATCTGGATTTTAAAAAAGCTTTTGACCTGGTTCCCCACCAGCGACTAATCTATAAGTTGCAGCATTACGGAGTCAGGGGACGTCTTTTGATGTGGTTACAGGATTTTCTGGATAATCGAAGTTGCTGTGTTAGAGTAAGTGATCAGGTCTCAAGAAATTTCTCAGTGAAAAGTGGAGTACCCCAAGGATCAGTTTTGGGGCCGCTGTTATTTAATATCTTTATTGCTGATCTATCCAGGTCGCTGACATCCAATTCCGCACTATTCGCTGACGATACTAAATTTTTTGCCAATCCATCGGTAGACGACGCGCTGTTAAAAGGAGATATCAGGTTAGTCCAGAGTTGGTGCAGTGACTGGTGCCTTCCTTTAAATGAAAACAAATGCACGGTTCTTCACATCGGTTCTAATAACCCAAGACGCCAGTACAGTGTAAACAACAACATCATTTCTCCAGTTAACCAACAAATGGATCTCGGCGTTTTAGTGTCAAGTGATTTAAAATGGGAACTACATATAGGTACAGTTATTAGGAAGGTAAATTCGTTAGTGTACATGATATCTGTCGCCTTTAAAAATATGTCACCGCAATTACTAACCAAAATCTATAAAATCTACATTCGACCCAAACTTGAATATGCAGTGCCTGTGTGGAGTCCCTACTTTGCGAAAGACATTCATGCCCTCGAGCAAACTCAAAGGCGTATTACTCGTCTCTGTCCTTCCATCCGACACTTGCCGTATGAGGATCGTCTAAGTGTTCTTGGACTTACGACGCTGTGGCGCAGAAGACTTCGGGGTGATCTAATTGAAACTTATAAAATCCTACATGGTCACTATTCGGTAGATGTTAACATTTTTGTAATAAACAGAGACGAAAGACTCCGCGGTCATCAATTTAAATTAGTGCACGAACAATTTCATAGACTTTGCCGCCAACATTTTCTATCCAATAGAGTTTTTTCGTCATGGAACAGTCTTCCAAGCAGAATTGTCAACTCGCCATCTCTGAACGCCTTTAAAAATTCCTACGATAATTTTAAATGACTTATTATAAATTATATTGTAACCATACTGAATTTTATGTTTTATGTCCTTCTTTGTTTAGCTTTGTAGTATGTTATATAATTTGTTTTTCTATTTTCTTTTTGAGTATGTGATAGGTAGATAGTAAACTATTATCAAATTTTAATATTTTATACGTGTGTATATGAGTCAGATTAAACGGCTTTGCCGCCTAACTGTATTTAAATAATAATAATAATAATAATAAACTAATTTTTTCAGGATAGCTTATTAAAAATATTTTAAATCAAGTGGCAATATTGTCCGACAAAAATTTTTGGGCAATTTCGTTGTCCAACACCTTACAGTTAAGGGTTTTATGCAACTCCTATAGTTACTACCTCACATCTAACTTTTATATTGTACTTTTTGTAATGATGTATGCAATACATTGAACCATCTGTCCAACAACATTTTTGGGGATTTTCGGAAAAAATTGAAAAAACAAAGTTTTTTGAAATTGAGTTATACATACAACGTTGCAAGACTTTAATGTGTAAAAATAAATAAATAATAATTCAAATGCAATGATAATTTTAATGTATAGAATAAATGTATTAAGAGTAATTTAGAATTTTATTAATTATTATTAACTATTGCTCATATTTTTAGTGAAAATGACTTTAATCCAGCATTTTCAAAAAAAGGCAAATTGCTATTTTGAAGAAAATAAAATTCTTTTCAAGATGCTTTTATTTATTGAATTATTAAGGACTTCACCTAATACGTTTACGATAAGTCATAACACGTTCAAGGTAATAGAAGAATTTGTGTGCAGAATGTACTCCCTGAAAACGAAAAGTGATGTTAATAAGGGAAGGTTTGAAATCTTCGAGAAGAAGTATAAACACCGAGATGAGCATGATGCTGTGTTTAAAGAAAACATCACAGGATTCGATGCCTCAAGCCTACCTCCGTCAAAAGAAGAACTTCTCCAACAAATTAAATGGACAATATACATAAGCAGTATTTGGTGTAATGCTCACATGAGGTTACCAACAAATTTACACCCAGAAGATTGTCTTGGGACGGAGATTGATAATGCATATGAGTATTATTGGTACGATGGAGCACAATGTCCTACCTTTAAAGGAATATCAGCATTTGATGCAGGTAAGTAGGTTAATAATGAGAAAAGGCATGTACCCCCCCCCCATATGCCCCATGTATACCCCCCACTCCTCCCCCCACCCCGAACGTGATTGGTCGATGGGAGGGGATAAGCTCCGCCCACCTAAGCGGATTGGTTGAGTGGAGGGGATAAACCACACCCCTCATAATATGATTGGTCGATTGGTGGGAGGTGAATATCAACCCACTTATTGTGATTGGTCGAGATAAATCCCACCCATGTATTGTAATTGGTCGATGGAGGGGATAAGCTCCGCCCACATAAGCGGATTTGTTGAGTGGAGGGGATAAGTTCCGCCCACCTAAGCGTATTGGATGAGTGGAGGGGATAAACCACACCCCCTCATATGATTGGTCGATTGGTGGGAGGTGCGCAAAATGGTGGTGATATTATGGTACTCTCTTACAGACAGATATCAACTGTTCTGTCTGACCGGAAAACATAACTAGAGAGTTCAAATACCTCCCAATAAAATTATCTTTTAATATATAAATTCCTTAGACACCGCCAATATTGCGTACTAATATTCGTGTCTCAAAGGTATTTCAAGAAACTTCTAAATTTCAACTATTCAAGATGAACGAATACAGCAGTGTATTGCCTGAGCTGAAGTTTGACTTATTTAATAATTTACCTCCAGCTCCGCAGAATAAAAACGATTTAGTGATACTAGGAGAAAGAAGACATAAGTTAAATAAATCGAGGAGCAAGTATGTGTCAACGGCGTTATCAAGTGACTTGTGTTATAATCCATGTGTAAAGCTGTGTGGAAATAAAAATGGTGCAATAATTTTTGACGAAACGGATTGGAACCATTTTCTCACTTTTCAAGGATATATTACTAATTATGTACATACCAACGATAACATTCAACCAATAAATGCTGAGAATTTTTCCATACAATTTGAGCAATTTTCCAATTCTACAGTTATAAAAATTATAAAGAATAACTCATATGTGTACTTGGGTTATGAATCAATCTGCAAGTTATGGGAAGTGTTACCACTTGTTAAGTATGGCATTGACATGTTAAAAAGACAACAGTTTATAAATTATTTCAAGAATGTCAAGAGAGAACTACAACGTCAAGGAGGAAATATATTTGAAAATGCTCTAAACATTATTCAACACAAGAGTTGCAGTGATGAAAATGCTTATATGCTCATGGAACTTGTTTATATTTATCCAGATTTATTCAAAGCCGAATGTTTAATTTAAGAGATATTAAAATGATTGGTTTTGTAAGTTAATATATGTGTAAGTCATTTACGAATTCCTTTTTATTATTTTATAAAGTATATGAAATAATGTATAAAATATGTACAAAATATATAAATAAAAAAACATGTATTACTTAAGACATTTGTTTTATTAAGATAAAGTATATGCAGAGTATTATTATACAATTTGATTTTTCGAAATCCATGAATTATATTTTTTGTCTAATCCAAGCCATTTAACATAGAGTTTGGTCCCCTTTTTTCTTATAATCTTCTCCACAAGATATACATCTGGATATTTTACTTTCTGAAGTTCATGCTCATAAAAACCTCCTTGAATTTCGTCACCATTTTGATCTTCTAATAGAAATGTTCTAGGATTACTTTTGTTAATTTTTCTGATTTGGAAAATTTCGTTCGACCAGTTAGGAGTGTAACCTTTTGAAAAAGCTTCTCGATATTTACTAATTCTTACATAATCATTGACTTTAAATTTTCGTTTCCGTGGATCAATTGTTTTCAGATGACTATAGGCAGTTTGTAATGAATATTTTTCATTTTTCTTTTTAACATTTTTTTGTTTCATTCCAATAGTCCTGTGTTTGGTGCTATTATATTCGGCAACAATATCTGGTAAGATATATAACCATTTGTAGTTTCCTTGTAAGCTGAACTGCTTCCACATTTTATTTTTTAAAGTTCTATTCACTCTTTCTACAACACTTGCTTTAAGATGTGTGTAAGAACTATAGTGGTTAATTTTCAATTTATCCGTTAATTTTTTAAATTTTTTATTGTAAAATTCTTTACCCATATCGGTCTGTAAATTCTTGGGTGGTGTGCTCATCTGTGACAGGATTTTGTTCATTGCTTCTACAACTGCTTTTCCACTTTTATTTTTGACAGGTTCACACCAAACAAATTTTGAAAATACGTTAATAACCACTAAAATATATCTATAGCCTTTGTTTATTTTAGCATATCGACCCATTTCAACAAGATCTGCTTGAATAAGGTCATTAAGGCCTTTAACAATTACTCTCCTTCTTTTAAAATACTTTCTGGCAGGCTTATGAATTTCGTTGACTATTTCCTGTTTAACGTTAATCATTTTTAGCTATTGGACACTGTAGTACAATTTGGACGTACAGAGGATCTTTATTTTTTGCGTAAAACGTAAACTTATCTTCCAAATTTACAATTTTCCCCACAAGTTCTTCTGCTGTAACTGCAACTGTATTCAAGAAAATTTGGGTACTAGCAGGTAAAATCTCTATATTTTCAATTTTACCAGATATAGGGCATTTGTATTCTGTTGTATTGTTCTCTAATGTATAAAAAAGTACACTTTGAGATTTCTGTAAACGACCTCGAATATTTATAACACATTTGCTATGATGTGAGGAAGGCTCACAAATGTAAAAGGGTGATGTTAATAGGGGTGATGGGAGAATTGCTGATGAATATGAAATTACTTCATTCTTTAACATATGCCTTCCAAATTTATTAATTGGCATGGTGACAGTCTCAAAGTCTTATACTGAATGATATATCAATATTTCACGTAAACTATTTATCTTATTATTTTACCCTCCCTCAATTGTTCTATTATTGAGGTTATCTCATTATTATGCCCGGTATTTCCTGCTAATTGTGATGCTATCAATAGTCTTAAACGATCTACAAGTTCATTGTAGTCATCAAAATGCTTATATTCAATCTTCTTATTATTGAATTCCATCGTTTTTAGATTTCCACCTCTCTTATTTTGGCTCCTTGTTTTTATTGCTTGCGTCCTAGGAAATGAACTAGATCTCGATATTTGTGTCGCTGTGGGTAATGCTAATGCTGATTTTTTTGGGATAGTGTTTTTTTTATTGTTTTTTTCTTGAGCCATCGAATGTAAATTAGTAACTCGTGGTTTAATAATATCTATAAATTTAGATGCACGTGACGTCGATAAACCTTTCTCGTGATTGTACCCTAAGTAATGAGCATTGGTCCTTTTAATTATATCGATATATTGATCTAAATCAGTTGGTCGATAACCCGCTGGATGCTTTTTAAACATCAGTTCATACAATCCTGGTGTACCCGTATATTTAAACTCGCCATTAATAATAAAGTCAGCGCCGTCAAAATCAATAGTTGCATCACCAATCGCATATTTTTTGGCAAAAGGGTCGAAGTAAACACCGAAAGTATCATCATATTCATTTTTTACATCTTCGATTTTTCCTTCTATGTATGCTCGCGGTAGAGGTTTCTTAAATTGCTGTAAATATTTTTCATGTTCTGCAGCTGTCGATGTATCTGCTATCGTTGGCTAAGAAGTTTCATCAAATAAACTTTCACTGAACTCGGGCCTTACTTGAGTCGGGTCATACTGAAAAGTTTCGTCTTCCAAATGAACAGGTGTAGAAGTGTGATAATACTCAAGAGGAGTTTGACCAATTGATCGAGTATTAAGACTATCACGGCTTATTTCTTCTTTTAATTCTTTTTTCAAATATGGTTTTTTCGAAGCACTTTCTGTTTTAATAAGTGTTGACACCAAATCTTTAAGAGGTTCAGTTATCGGTTTGTAAGTTTTCTCTAACTGTGATTGTGATTTGTCGATATCTCTTTTCAAACTTCTGTATTTTTGTTTCAGCGCCTCTCTTGTTTTTAAAAGCTGTACTGCCACTCGATTATCCATGATTACTGACTGAGGGGCTCAGTGTTGAAACCTTATATTTGAACGAATTTATCGAATCCCTTCCGATATCTTCCAGAGTTAACAGCGCAATCTTTATCTATTACCACAAACCCGTATTTATCTTTCCAACAAAATGCACAGAGCTCCCTGAAATCTTGAAAACACATATCCACGTTTACATGATCATCATAAATATGTTTCAGATTGGTCATATCTTGAGGGAATATCACAATAAGGTTAGCATTATCTCTACATAGTTGTTTGGGAATGGCGCTGTATGTCTGACATAGGTAAAAACAATCAGTGTTTTTATGACGTCCAAAACAAAAATAGCTTTTAATGATATTTTGATTACAAGAAGCTAAATCATCAAATATTATCACAGAATTCGGTTTTATTTCTTCTGGAGGTATTACTGCATCCCCATCATTATATTCGAAATATCCAATTTCATTTATAGGTTTCATAAGCATTCTCAAGTACTCATATTTCGGTTGATATAGGGACTTAGAATATAAGTAAATATTTTCAAACCGTAACCCATTGGGATGTTCTAATAAACTGAGCATCACATTTGTTTTTCCGCACCCTGAGCTTCCTACCAAAAGTCCTCGTTTCGATTGTCCACCAAATAAAATGCCGTGCTTTTGAATGGTGCTGGTCTTGGAAACGTCATCATGATCTGCTATCGGTAAAACTGTTTCTTGTTGATGAATCCGCATTTCAGGCAGCTATTAATTAGTACATATATCTAGAAATTATTTTGAAGTGGATTTTCATTACAATGAGAACTACGGTAAACTGACTGGACATCACATCCTGCAGATATATATACGGCTACTTTACAAAACATGTTTTATTGTTTATGTCAGTTGTATTATAATGGTTCGCAGAAAGTCTTCTCCACCTAGTAGTATTGGAAGTGCTAAGAAGAAAGGACGTGGTCTGCTTAATAAAATCATCGATAAACTTCCAGTGGAGTTACATTTGCCTACTTATAATTATTGTGGACCTGGAACAAAACTTTCAAAGAGGTTACAAAGAGGGGATAAAGGAATTAATCCGTTGGATGAGGCCTGCAAAGAGCACGATATAGCGTATTCTAAATTTCAAGACGTCGAGCGACGAAATCAAGCTGACAGAGAATTAGCTGAAGTCGCATTTAAACGTGTAAAAGCATCCGACTCAGGTTTCGGTGAAAAAATCGCCGCATTGGGAGTCGGTGGGGTGATGAAATTAAAGAATAAGTTGGGAATGGGCCTCAAACGCCGAGGAAGTCGTTCCTCAAAGAAGAAAGGTGGAGAAATAAATGTTAAGCTTGGTATAAAGAAAAAATCAAAGTCAAAGAAGCGGAGGAGAAGAATTATAGCTACCCCAAAAACAGGTGGATTTATCCCATTCCTTTTACCTCTTTTGGGAGCATTAGGAGCTCTCGGAGGAGGTGCAGCCGGCATTGCAAAAGCAGTAAATGACGCTAAATCAAATCGGGAACAGGCCGCTGAACAAAAGAGACATAATTTAGCAATGGAGCAAGTTTCAAAAGGGAAAGGATTATATCTAGGTCCTTACAAAAAAGGCTCTGGATTATATTTAAAAACATATCCAAAAAACTCCCAATAAAGCTGCCTCACCGACCACTGACTAATTTAGATCTAATGAAATATTCAAAAATGCTTAAAATTCCTCATTTTCGCGGTGTTTTTATGAGAGATACGCTTCCTAAAATAATAAATAAAAATGAGACCGGTATAATAAATCTAGATACTGATGATGGTGAGGGAACTCACTGGGTAGCGTACACCAAGAAAAACAAGGAAATAATTTATTTTGACAGTTATGGAAATTTAAGACCTCCAAAAGAATTAATAAAATATTTTTTAAGTGACGGCGGCTTGAATAAAATTAGATATAATTATGATTCTATGCAAAACTATAATTCATATATCTGTGGACATTTATGTCTCTCATTTTTGTATAATCAATATAAACAACAGATTTTTAATGGTGGGAGGTGAACACCACCTGACGTCAACATAGATTATTAATTTATAAGAGAAAATAATTGGATAGCCATCTAAAAGGCATTTCTCAATGTGTGGTGAAGAGTGTAGATTGGAAAAATCAATTATGCAGACATTTTGCGCATGCATGGAAGACTCTTCAGTTGTAACAAATAATACAGGACTGTATAAGTCATTCGATGAACGTTTACTGTCGTTTAAAAGATGGAATGGCGCTGTGGATCCTGCGGACCTCGCCTTGGCCGGATTTTATTACAGCGGCTGCCATGATGTAGCCAGTTGCTTTTGTTGTGGCGTCGAAGTATATAGGTGGGAGGCAAGCGACATACCTATCACTGAACATTTGAAATTTTCAGCAAATTGTTCCTACGCAAAATTAATGAAGAACCTATTGCTGCGAAATATAAAGGAGGGGCACACGTGTATTACAAAAAGCCATACGATTAATTGTAAAAGTGGATTCAAGTGGCTTGTGATAATAAGCTTTCATCTAATAAGCATCTGCCTGTTTATGATACTTAGCATATGTTTTTATAATTAATACAAGAAAATAAATTATACATCTGTAATAATACATTCAAAAAATGCCCGTCTGTATATGGATTTGTCTAAGATGTAAAAGTGTTTTAGAAGAATATAGTGCACCCAAGGATACTAAAATATATACTGTCTGTGCTAATTGTGATGTAAATTGTACAAAGGCGAGTGCTGCCTAATATGTTTGTTTTTTAAGTAGTTTTCAACCTGATCTATATATGCAATAATCATCTGTATATTTAAGAATGTAACTTAGATTGTGGTTTATAATAAATATCTTTATAATAAGTAATTTGTTTCAATTTATATACCTTTCCTCAAGTTCAGCACTATGTTCTAGTACTGATTATATTATTTATTTTTTAATTTGAGAAATAGTGTTTAAAGTTGATTAAAAAAAATATTACAATTTGAAATATACTTACTATTTTTCAATGTCAATTTCATTCTACCATTTTTTCAAAGCACACATTAACTTCATAAATTTATTACATTTTTTATGAAGTCAAATTTAACCAGAGTATAAAAATATGTTTCACTATTCGAAACACATTGGGTGTTGAAAATATTTTTTTGTTTATAATTTTTTCAGTCAATTTGTTTCATTTTTTTTATACTTTTTTGTTACTAAAATTGTCCCTGTCTGCTTTTAAGCATATTGTATTTTTTTGGGACTTAGAAACCTGATATAAAATAAGAAATAAGAGAAAATAGTAATTTTAATATATTTTATTATATACAAACAAGAAATAAACTACAAAAAATGTCTACTCATCATTTAGAGGAATATTATGCATAAAATCTTTACATTTTTCTAATTCTGTGTTCACTGCACCGATCTTCGCCTCCAGCGTGTCAGCGTCTTGTGATATAACTTGCTGCCGGTGGCGAAGTCGGTGCAGGTGCTGTAGCATTCTTGATTTCCCTAGTTTCAGTCCTTGAGCGTATTTTGCCGTGTTATTAACCAGGAATTCCCGCGTGGCCCGCTCGTACTGCTTTTTTCCACGAGCCATCTTTTGTTCCGCCTTCTGGACATCATTCCGAATTAGGCTCAGCCACCCATCCAATTCGAACTGCAGAAGTGCCTCGTCTTCTGCCTTTCGGTATGCTGCCCTCTGAGACCGCGTAGATGATGTTGACGGCGCTGGCGTTACAGCATCTTCCCGCCCAGACACTATAAAGAAATAACAAATTAGATACCCAATTATTTAACCGGAAAATAAAAATGCTGTACCTGGTTGTTGTTGTGGTCCCAATTCCCGCAGGCAGTCCAATGGGTCTGAGATCCTTGAATGACCCTTCTATCACTTCGATTCCCGATCCAATGCTCGGGGCTGCCTCATTATTCAGGTGCTTCACCATTTCCTCTTCAAATGTTATATTTGAGAATAAGTCCTCATCTCTCATGGCGGCAAGATTAGCATCTCTAATGGCCGATGCGACACTTTGGTAATGGTACATCTTGGAATAAAGAAAATAGGAGTACGCGAAACCACGAAAACTAAACTTACAACAGAATTAAAATATTTACACTTAAAAATAATTAACACTAAAAAACTTAATACGAAAATAATTAATACTAAATAAACGATTTAAACTCTAATTAATTCGGATTAAATAATTAACTAAGTAAAACTACTATTTAAACGCGAACTTTAAAAACTGAAAAAATTAGATTAAATAATAATAAAGCAACTAAACCGACACTAAATAAAAAGACTTAAACACGAACTTAAATGAAACCGAAAACTATATTAAAAAATAACTGTAAAGACTAAATAAGGTATATATAAAAAAATTAAAGGAAAGCGTGCGAATGCGGAGAGCTGTAGATACAGAATGAACTGTAATGCTCGTCAAATATTAAGTAAGGCACAGTCCCCCCTCATACCAATTGCGGTGGGGCGATTGAACAGCAGTAAGTGCGAGTGAAATAAACTGCATTATATGAAATTGATTAAACTGCATTTTATGAATGTCAGCGAGGTTGGTCACCTATGTGGCGTGATCGTACATTTTCCGGTGTTATATTACGTTGCATGTATACCGACTTGTGATTTAACGTAATGTTCAAGTTATGACTTAAATAATTTAAAATATATATTATTCACTGTAACAAATACCACATTTTATATTCTAAGACAATGTTTTTTGGTAATTTCACTGTTAGTTCCTAATTCCAGGAACCTTCTAGAAATTTTTGGCTAAAAATCAATTACATACAATGTCTCATTGCACCTGTACAGAACAGACCACATTTTTTAAATATTCTTGTAAATACGAGAACTTCAGTTACTCAACTTTTTATTTCAAATTTTATATACTTATATGTAAAAATAATGTGGTAGAATATTTCTTGTTAATGTACATGTTAATTACTGCAAGCAAACAAACTGTTGTATTTTACATATAATATATTTAATTTAGCCATAATATTTAGACTTTCAATTATTATGCGAGGTGAATTTTTCAAATAGTCTCTATAAATGTAGGAATATTATGCGCCCTCAACTAAGCTGGTCGAGCTGAAATTTTGAAAAATGTGACCTTGAAAACGTTTTTGGGTGTCAAATTACAGCCAAAATATGACTTGAAGACGCTATTTGGGTGTCAAATTACAGCCCAAATCAATATTTTTTGTAATTCGGTATAAGAATACCGCCGAAACCAAATTATTGTCCAAAAATCTTTGACTTTGTCTGTCAAAATACTCCCGAAATTAAATTTGTTCGTAAATATTTAACCTTGTCTTCATTTTCGGCTGTCAGAATCTGCCGAAACCAAATTTTTGTGTGAATATTTAACCTCGTATTAATTTTGGGTGCGAAAATACTACCTAAACGAAGTTACTGTTTAAAGCTTTGAACATGACTACATTTTAGGGTGCCAAAATGCTCCCGAAATTAAATTTGTTCGTAAATATTTGACCTTGTCTTCATTTTCGGCTGTCAGAATCTGCCGAAACCAAATTTTTGTGTGAATATTTAACCTCGTATTAATTTTGGGTGCGAAAATACTACCTAAACGAAGTTACTGTTTAAAGCTTTGAACATGACTACATTTTAGGGTGCCAAAATGCTCCCGAAATTAAATTTGTTCGTAAATATTTGACCTTGTCTTCACTTTCGGCTATCAGAATACTACCGAAACCAAATTTTTTTGTCTAAAATCTTGAACTTGTCATGTATTTTCTTTCGGATGATCAAATTACTGTCGCAACGACGTTTTTTGTCTAAAAAATTGATTTTATTTGCATTTTTTCCAGGAGATCAAATTACCACCAAGTTAATTAAGTGGTGGGAGAGGGTGAGGTATATAAAAATGAATGTGAAATCGATTAAAGCATTAATATCAGACTTTTCCTTAAATACAGTTATTTGGTGTCGAATTTGAATACAGTTATTTGGTGTCGAATATAGTTCCTTGTAAAAACTATAATTTACAATGCAGTGCCCCCAGTGTAAAAAACAATTTTCATCAAAAAGCAGTTTGTCACGTCATCGTCGTGAAAGCTGCGCCTATAGAGAAATAAGTGTACATAATGCCCCGAAAAAAATCAAACTAAGCAATTGGAGTAAAAAATGTGATGGAGAGCCCCTAAATGCTGCTGGTCCTTCTGGTGTACAGTTTCATGCTGAAAAATATAATAACGAATTTGAAAATCTACCCGGACCTTCTGGCATGCAGAATCATTCAAAATCTCAGGAAATTATTATTCATTGCCCGCAATGCTATGAAAAAATACCTAAAAATAAATTAATGGGCCATTTGAAATGTTCATCTCACAAGAAAGTCATCAATATTGTGGAAGATGGAGTAGAAAAACTTCAGAGCGCATTCAAGTGCCGAATTTCGAGTTACCGTTTTTCTACAAAAAAGCAGCACACAGATATCTCTCTGTTTTTGGAAGAAGTGAAAGTAAAAGTTATCTCAGTTATTGAGAAGTATATTAAAACATTCTTCACCATAAAAATTAATATGGAATTATTTGGATTTTATGTTATTGAGGAGAAAGAATTGTCAGATATTAAATCATTTAACACTAAAAATAAAATTGTGACACATTCATTGGATTTATCAAACTTGTATAACGACTTCAAAGAAGAGATCATAGAGAAAGCATCAACTTTCCAGGAGCGAGATTCAGGTATGTTTAAAAAATTTGTATTAATCACAGTTTACGTATAATATCCATATTTTCATTTTTTCAAACATATTAAACATCTTTTAGGATGGGCTCTGAAGCACGTTAGTTTTCTCGAAGCCAACTTGAACAAATTCAACCCGTTATTCGCATCATCATACATCAAGTTACCTAAATCTATTGAAAATAAGAGAGCTGTTTTGAATATTCAAAATAATGATAACAAGTGTTTTGCTTATGCTGTCAACGCTGCAATCTTCCCAGCGGATGGACCTCCTCATGAAGTGGCATCCTATCCTCATTACTCAACATTGCTCAATTTTGAAGGTATTGATTTTCCTGTCAAATTACATGATATTCAGAAATTTGAAATTTTAAATAATATATCTATAAATGTTTTTGGAATAAATAATCAATACGAAAATGGTAAAATGGTTAGCGAAATTGTGGGCCCTCTACATTTCACAAATAAAAAACAAAATACACACGTAAACCTATTGCTAGTTACTGATATTGATGGTAATAGTCATTACATACTTATTAAAGACTTGTCACGATTAGTCTCTAGCCAGAGATCTAAGCATCACGGTAGAAATTATATTTGCGACGGTTGCCTATTGTTTTTTAATTCTCCTGAGAAATTGAATGCTCATGAAAGAAATGACTGTAATCGTTTATGCACTATACTACCAGACCCAGAACCTAAAATCAATAAATGTGGGGAACTAATTGCAGGAAATATCTTGAAATTTGTTAATGTCGAGAAACAATTACCGGTTCCTTTCGTGATATACGCAGATTTTGAAAGTTTGTTAAAACCAATTCATTACAATGAACCATCTGACAGTAAATCTTTCTCCGTTAAAACTTATCAACACGAGCCGTACTCATTTTGTTTCTACTTAAAGTGTAATTTTGATGATAATCTTTCCAAACTTGAATATTATCGAGGTATTGATGTTGTGGAAGTTTTCGTTAAAAGACTGGATGAGCTTGTCTTACAATTATATCAGAATCACTTAAAAAATATAGTTGAAATGAAACCATTATCTCAGAATCAACAAGATATTTTCAATAATAGCCAAATTTGCCATATATGTGATAAACCTTTTGAGGATGGCGATGAGAAGGTCCGCGATCACTGTCATCTTACTGGCAATTTTCGTGGACCTGCGCATTCGCATTGTAATTTGAATTTTAAGATACCTAAATTTATATCAGTGTTCTTTCATAATTTAACTAATTACGATTCCCATTTATTTATTAAAAAATTAGCTTTAAAGCAAGAAAGTATACAAGTTCTTGCGCAAAATAAAGAAAAATATATTACATTTTCCAAACAAATTCTTGTAGATCAAATCAATGATAGAAAACCGAAAAAAGTTTTCATAAAATTAAGATTTGTCGATTCTTTTCGCTTTTTACCAGCTTCCTTGGATAAACTAAGCCAAACGCTAGAAACACATCAATGCCTCGAAATAAGAAAATTTTATACCGATGACCTGCAATTCAATTTATTAAGACGTAAAGGTGTCTTTCCATATTCTTACGTAGATTCACTGGAAAAATTGGATGGTACCGAATTGCCATCAAAAGACGAGTTTTTTAATATCTTGAGTGGCGAATCAATTTCACAGGAAGATTATGATCGGGCTTGTAATGTCTGGAATACATTTAATTGTCAAACTCTCGGCGAATATTCGGATATTTATTTAATATCAGATGTGTTGCTTCTTGCCGATGTTTTTGAGAATTTTCGACAGATATGTCTACGGACATACAAATTAGATCCTGCACAATATTTAACAGCACCATCATTGAGCTGGGATGCTATGTTGCGAAAAACTGGTATTGAACTTGAGCTTCTAACTGATATTGATATGCTTCACTTCTTTAGGAAAGGGATACGCGGCGGTGTTAGCCAATGCAGTAACAGAAAAGCTGTCGCTAATAATTCATTCATTTCCAATTATGATCCATCAAAACCAACGTCATATATATTATATCTAGATTCTACCAACTTATACGGAAGCTCAATGAGTCAGAGTTTGCCAACGGGTGATTTTAGATGGTTGAAAGGCTATGAAATTGAAAATTTTGATTGCACTAATCTCGATAATAATTCTCCAAAAGGTTATATACTGGAAGTAGATTTAGAATACCCACAACATTTACACGACAAACACAATGATCTACCGTTTTGTCCGGAGACCTTTGTACCCCCGGACTCAAAAAATTCAAAATTAATATTAAATTTACATGATAAACATAAATATATTACCCATTACAGAAATTTGAAACAATGCTTAGAACATGGATTAATACTTAAAAAAATACATAGAGTTATAGAATTCTCACAATCTGCTTGGTTAAAAACATATATAGATTCGAATACTGAACTTAGAAACTCTTGTAAAAATCCGTTCGAGAGAGATCTTTATAAATTTTTAATAAATTCAATATTCGGAAAGACAATGGAAAATGTAGATAATAGGGTTGATGTGAAGTTAGTATCACATTGGAGAAATAATATAGGTAGTATAGGTGCTGAAGGATTTATTGCAAAGCCCAATTTTAAATCCTGTAGTGTATTTTCAGAAAATTTAGTAGCAATTCAAATGTCACTATTAAAAATATTTTATGATAAACCGCTCTATATAGGCTTCACCATTTTAGATATATCAAAAACTATAATATATGACTTTTTTTATAACTTTATAAAGAAAAACTATGAGGATAAAGCTGTTCTCTGTTACACGGACACCGATTCATTAATTTTACAAATTCACACCGAAAATGTTTACGATGATATTAAAACAAATATAGAACTCTTCGATACATCTAATTTTTCAATTCCAAACGTACACAACATCCCAAAAACGAGGTCAACTCCAGGGAAAATGAAAGACGAATATGCCAGTACACCGATAGAAAGCTTTTTCGGTACTGGGGCGAAAGCTTACTGTATTAAAACAAATGATAATGTTATGAAAAAAGCCAAAGGGGTATCAAAAAGTGTTATTAAAAATCAGTTGCATTCAGTGGATTATAAACAAATTGTAGAAGACGGCGGTCTCATATACCGAAAAATGTATGTATTTTCTTCACATCTGCATACACAATATATACTGAGTTGAGAAATAAAGTTGCGCTTTCCGCACATGATGACAAGCGTTATGTTATACCGGGAAGCACAAAAACTCTTGCTTGGGGACATTACTCTATCCCTAATTTCCTCAATAACGCTAACCATAATACTAATGATGATGCTTTAACGATTCTTTTAAGGGCATTTGATGAGATTATTGAACAGGAAAATCATGATACCAACTTTGACTTAAATTTATTGTAAGTTTTTTTTGTTTTAGTGCAAAAAATGTTTTGTGCTTATTTCAATCTTCAAAAAATTTGTTTTTTTTTTAATACCAGTATCCATTTTTGTTTTACTGTAAAAATGTTTATAATTTTAATATTCAAAAATTAGCTTTTGAAATTATTAACTTAGAATCTGGTGTGAGAAATTTAAGTCAGAAATTTTCAAATCTTCAATTCGATGCAGAGCATGAGGCAGTATATGGAATGGGAAGATTTTACTCTGAAGATGAATGTAATGAACTGGCTAAAAAATATGAAGTGGGCCATGAAGTTTGTCGAAAATTTTTGGTAAAGAGAATATGTGAGGGATGTCTCGTCCAAGAATTAATTAAATTAGGCTTGGGTGAATTTTTGAATCCAAGAAAATAATATTTGGATCCAGAACTTGCAAGCAGAATATTTCAAGAGGAGAACTGAATTATTTAAATATTTTATATTGTATTGTATTCCAAAATTTGCTTTTTATATAAATATCCATTTTGTTTGTAAATGTTATGAAATAACTACACAAAAAGTTTATAATTTCAGTCTGTATTTTAGGAAAGGTCTGATATTAATCAAATAAATTATCAATTTAAAAAATTGTTTTATTTCAAATCCTATGCATTATTGTAATAATAGATATTTTTATTCTTTTTTCAAACACTTCACTGTATAATATATAATTTGGAGAAAATAATGAACGTTCGCAAGTTGAATAGAATTACAGGATGTGAAAGTACAATGAACTGCTGATGTTGCATGTTACATAATACCGGATACAACAGTATAATGAACTGCTAACTTTGCAAGTTGAATAAACTTCTGACATTACGAGTTAAGTAATACCGGATGTATCAGTACAATGAACTGCTGATGTTGCATGTTACATAATAATACCGGATATAACAATATAATGAACTGCTAACTTTGCAAGTTGAATAAACTTCTGACATTACGAGTTAAGTAATACCGGATGTATCAGTACAATGAACTACTGACATAAGCTGCATAAAATGCCGGATGTGTCAGTATAATGAACTGCTAACTTTATAAGTTGAATGAACTGCTGACATTGTAAGTTAAGTAATACCGGATGTATCAGTACAATGAACTGCTGACATAATCTGAATAAAATGCCGGATGTGTTACAATAAACTTGTAAATTGAATAAATTATGACATACTTAAGTACAATAAACTGCTGACTCCACAAATGTGGTCAAATAGGCATGTCTGAAATAATGTGGGAGGTATGATCGTTCACTATAAATCTGGAATATTAGTAGAACTCGTCAGTTAACAGTTTTTTACTTCATCCGAAATAAAGTTAATATCGAAAGATGTGGATGTGCTACGTCAAAGAAGTTGAGATTACGGACTTAGAAAGTGGTGTCCGCCATTTAAGTCAGAAATTTTCAAATCTTCAATTCGATGCAGAGCATGAGGCTGTATATGGAATGGGAAGATTTTACTCTGAAGATGAATGTAATGAACTAGCTAAAAGATATGAAGAGGGCCATGAAGTTTGTCGAAAATTTTTGGAAAAGAGAATTTGCGAGGGATGTCTTGTCCAGGAGCTGATCAAATTGGGGTTAGGTGGATTTTTGCATCGAATAAAACAATATTTGGAGCCGGAACTTGCAAACAGGGTACATCTTCAAGAGGATAACTGAATTATTTAAATATTTTATATTGTATTGTGTATTGTATTTTGTGTTATTATTTGCAGATATTAAAAATAAAAAAAACAAAATTCTCTTTGGTATTATTTATTACAAAATCAAGAAATAAAATTTTCATACAAATAATAGACATTAGAAAGTGCACACATACATTTATTATTTGAATGGTAAAAACATTTTGGGATCGAGTTCTTTAAAGTTGGTCGTTCGTCAAGTTCTAATACAGGTTGGGTGATAAAGTGTCTGATGTAGTTTGCTTTTTCGTTTCCTTTTACATAAACGCAATCTGCCACTGAAGTCAAATCCTGAATAATTTGACCGAACATATGCAATGGTGTAAATCCATCAGCCCATTTGATGCCGTGATGATTTCTTGTTAGCCATGTAACTTGCTTTTCTATCTCTGGTGAGAGTAAGTTAAATGGGTATGGTGGTCTAAAAATATAGTGGCACATTTTTACACCGTCATAGCCTGCGAGCTCTTTAACAATAAATTCGTTGTTTTCTATTTTAAATCCTTGAATGTCCACAACCAGCTTCATAGTTTTAGATTATGCAATTTTTTTAAAACTGTTTTCTTCATGCAATAAAATTCCACTATTTTTCTTAAGTATTTCAGTTTTTTTCTGTGTTCCTTCAATAGTCGCACATATTCTGATCTCCTTATCATACTAACTTACTTCTTCGAACTAGTTTTTGTTTATGCCAGCAAAGAGAAACATGTAGTGCGCATGTCAATGTTGACGTACAATTTTAGTTAAAGGGTTATAAGTGAAATGTTTCTCATGTAATATAAGACAATATGCAGTAATATCCGAAGTAGTGGGGATATCCGTCTCAAACTCTATTCTCATGACCACTGACCCCGTTTGTATAACTTCTTTTTGACGTGAACAGTCGATATGCGTTATAGGTGCATAAGCCTTAAATTCTCTTGGATTAAGAATAGGCTGATTTATTTTGTGATGATAGTAAGATTCCTGAAAATTTGCAAACATGTCATAGAGGGTTGCGTATTTATTGCTTTTAAAGTCTAAGTATAAATCGTTATATGGGTATCTTTCAGAATTTAAGAAGACTCTTATGTTTCTAAGTCCACAGTCATCGAATTTGCTCATATCAGTTGTAATTTTCCCTTTTCTATCTTTCTGAAATGCTATTATTACATGTCTAGGAGTTTCTACCTTAGTAGACGTCTTAACAGGCCATGTATGTCTGCTTGATGGAGGTAGAGATGGATATTCAATTAATTCCCAGCTTCTAAATTTTATAGGGAGGTCTACATTACGACTTATAAGTTTATTCAACCTAAGCTGTTCTGACATATTAACAGTGACATGAGGGACCCTCCAAAATAGTTTACTAATAATAATTTTAGGTTTTTCAGCTTCATCGCTACTTGTAATGCTGTCTAGATCATTACTGTTACGTATTAATACTAATTCTTGTCTCATATTAATGACAATTTTTCGAAAATCTTCAAAAAATCCAACTAGTAGTTTTAATGGAATGCAAACATTGAAATTTCCTTTTACATCGGCTATAATTTTTTCACCCACGCCTGTTTTCTTTTTTGGAAACCATCCAGCATTTTGCATGGAAATACTTTCATTTTCATTGTATGATATATAATTCTTTAAAGTTGAAACTAATCCAAGATTTCTCGCTCCATCTATTACAATTCCATTCATTTCATATCTAATTTCACGAAACAAAAACGCAATACCATTATTAATAAACTCCAGTGCAACAGTCTCAGTTCCATCCTCTTTCATTAATTTTCCTTCGATGTACAAATAACTATTGCACGGTGCAGTATAAGCATCTAAATCTTGAATAGGGATTCTTATTTCATCATTGTAATCCAAAGTTCCGGATATATTGGATTGATATGTATGGAACTGATACTCCGCAACAGAGTTGTCGCTAAAGGGCTGACCAGTAATATTCAGTAAATCCATTATACTAAAACTTCCAATCCAACTGATTTTAAATATTGACGATTTTTTAATGTTAATGGTTCGATATTTTTTTTAATACTGTTGATTTCCTTCTTTCTAGCTCTTTTATAGTATGGCTGATGCTTGTAAACGGATGACGTTGAATTAAATATCAGCACCATTTAATTATTTGATAGCTTTTCTAAGATGGAGTCTAACAGTTAAAGTCTCTTTTTGAAAATTAACAAGTTGCCCTGCTTGGTCTACTATTTTGACAGTGATGTTGCTAATAGTTTTAACGCACACTGGGAAATAAATAATATTCAAAGGTGACTCCACTATTTTATACCCAACAGGCACTGTTGGAAAAAAATGATGAATAATATGTACAGGTTGTCCATTAGAAAAAGAACCTACTGCAATGCTGCAATCGACACAGATAGCATTCACTTTAGATATCTTTACGGTATTATCGGAAGTATTGCTATCATTAACCTTTAACTCTCTCTTCTCGAAACCTAATACTGGACCTATCGAATCTTTCACGTTGAAATTAATTCTCATATTTGCACGTATAGTGACTTTAGAAGTATTAATATCTGTGGTAATTCTGATAACTGCTTCATCATCTTCTTCGTTTATTTTGTTTACTATGAATTTTATAATGTCATCAATTTCATAACATCCCTCAGGAATTTCAGTTATATGTTCATAATTTTCTCCCCATGCAAATTTATTATTACTGTTGTCAATATTTGGAATAATATTATATGTATCAAAATTTACTAATCCAATTTCATAATCTATTTCATCATCTAAATATATTGGTGGATTGAAACTGTAATTTAATACGGAAGATTCTGCACTAAGAGTGAAAGTAAATGACATATTTACACATTAACGGTTTATAATGAAATGATCCTAAGATGCATGCATACGAAGGTTCACCTCCCACCAATCCACCAATCATATGAGGGGGTGTGGTTTATCCCCTCCACTCATCCAATACGCTTAGGTGGGCGGAACTTATCCCCTCCACTCAACAAATCCGCTTATGTGGGCGGAACTTATCCCCTCCATCGACCAATTACAATACATGGGTGGGATTTATCTCGACCAATCACAATAAGTGGGTTGATATTCACCTCCCACCAATCGACCAATCATATTATGAGGGGTGTGGTTTATCCCCTCCACTCAACCAATCCGCTTAGGTGGGCGGAGCTTATCCCCTCCCATCGACCAATCACGTTCGGGGTGGGGGGAGGAGTGGGGGGTATACATGGGGCATATGGGGGGGGGTACATGCCTTTTCTCATTATTAACCTACTCAGGTAAAGTATAATTTACCTCAAGATTTAGCTTATATTTTATCTCTTTCAAATATTCAAGATATGTCACCACGAGTGAGTTAAATAGCGTTTGAAAAATTTCAAAATTTCGGTACTATTATTAATGATGATGATAATAATTGTTATAATGTTAATAAATATAATAATAATGTCACATTATTTTTAATTATTTCAAATAAAATTACACATGTAATAATAATAATATTTACGTGTTTAAAATTGCAATAATGTAAGGTTACTCGTTTTTGAAACTCGTAAACTTTTTCTCCGACTATTAAACAGACCAAGTAATTTTGTCGAACAACTATATAATTGATCAAGAATCAAGTCATGTAATACACTTGTACTTTTGTCCGACATAAGGTAGTAACTATAGGAGTTGCATAAAACCCTTAACTTTAAGGTGTCGGACAATGAAATTGTCCAAAAATTTTTGTCGGAAAATATTGTCACTTGATTTAAAATATTTTCAATAAGCTATCCTGGAAAAATCAGCTGTGAGGTAATAAATTTTTTCTTATATAACTTCCCCGTGTTGGAGGTGTCGGACGCGTCAAACGACTCAATACATTTTTCCGGCACAATGTTTTCTTTTTTTAAATCATAAAAAATTGTGATTAAAATGAAAAAAAACTATGTTGAGGTAATAGTGTTTCTTTTTCACGAAACTCATAAGTTTGAAGCGCTTCCACGAAAAAACGCCCCGCTACCGAAATTTTTCGTACAGGAAAAAATTGTCCGACTGGCTGAGAATAATACGTTCACGAAGTTTCAGCAGTGAGGTAATCATTTTTTATCTTAGGCCTGGGCCCAAGGACTAGGGTTTATAACATATCTTGTCGCACCATTATGTATCCACCATATCGCATTGTCCAATGGGCTATAGAGGCTTCATCAGATAAACACATCAGGACTGTGCTAGTATTTACCGCAGGTTCTTTTAGATTTTGCCGCAATCCTTGGTCCGTCTATTTTTCTTTTGCATAGACCAGTTAACTTCATAAAGATAGTGAATTTAAAGGTGACTGGATGATCACTAAATGGTATCGCCCTTTCCAATCTAAAGATTTCGATATTATGTGTTAAGTTATTGTTTTACTACTAAGATATAATGACAAGAAACCCTGTTGTACCGCAGCTACACTTTTTGGTGTGTTTGTAAAGACACGTCTTCAAGTAAGCTGCTTAAATCATTTTGTAAAATATTCAGATGTCTTTCGCTATTAAGCTTTGTGGAGTGTTGATTGTATGATCGTAAGTAAGGTAAAATTAAAACAAAACCAGTAGCACTAGTGGCAAATTTGTATTGAGACTAAATATATGCCTCTGAAGAACCCATTGTGTATTATTTGAATGATCATGGATTATTGAAATATCTTAATGTTTAATCTAGCATCACGCACATTTAAATCAATGGTGAATTAAAATAATTAATTCATATTTTGCTTTATGTTATCCCTTTCATAATTATATATTACCTGTTAAATTATTGTGACTAACACCCTGTGTATTAAAAGAAATAACAGTGTTTTTGTTCACAGGAAGTCCAAAATATAGCCAGTTTAGGTAAGTTATTAATAATTAGAATAAGGAAAGGTGTCACTTTCTTAATAACATCGGCATAAAAATAAATGTAAAAAATTTAGGGCCTCCAAAACTTAAAAATAAAGGTATATTTTGAAAATGGATTATACTGTCAATTTTATAAAAGTTTTAAAAAAAGTTGGAACTGTTTCTTGTAGAAAATATTTTCTAAACATAAGTAGTTTCACGGTTTTCTCAAAAAACTGTCAATTTTTTACTGTCTTTGTGCGATTTTAACATAGGGCGCAGACTTGAAGCACTTCTATTTTGCTACTATGCTATAGCTTACTGCGTAATTTATAATATATAAAGAGCTTGTTGTGCTTCATTTTAGGGTGATTTAAGAAAGTGATACTCCTCCTTTGTCAGAAATTTCATTAATTTATTATTTAATGATATACTCAAATTGTGAAAGAATAATAATAAATACATGTGATCAACGTGTGCAACAAAGCAACTGAATTTGGAGGGAGTAAAATTCAAAGTAAGGCTCACAAACTCAAATGCTTAAATTGACGTTGCTCTGCTACATATGTCACTTGACACATAAGGGATTTTCCAGATTAGAGCACTTGCATTTATATCAAAGACTGTGGGTTATTAATAATTTTATCAGCAATAAGGTTTAGGGTTGTGCAGCCATGTATAAGTATTTTAAAACATAACTATAAATTTTCAAATATTCATTTCATAATAGTGTTTTGGATAAAGAATGTGTCCTAATGCTTAATTAGCGTCATTATTACACGACTACCAAGTTATGTAAATACGGATATTTGATACCTGATTAATAGGATGATTATTATTGAAACCTTAGAGATATGATTTTTTTGTAAAGGAATTAATATTTTTTAAATAAATTTGGTATACAGGGGTTTTAGGTCATGCCGAACATAGTGGGATCGATCTGCGTTTCGAAACGACAGTGTTTTTTTCGAATTTTTTCTTTGTGTATATTATGTAGTTGGACTCCCTCTATCATCTGGTCTTATTTGAGGGTGCATGGGGGGTGATGGAGAGGGGGAAATTTACATGTAAAGATAGGGAAAATCAGTTTTTCGGACATAACTCACAGTGTAATTCGGATTGAAAAAGTGTAAAACGGATAAAATGAAGGGCTCACGAAAGCACGTAAACTGAATTTTGACTCATCGAAATCGGTCCAGTTTTCGAGATGTTGCGATTTAAAGGTACGGATTTGTATACGGAATTTTCGTTGCGGCGGGAACATACCGAGAGCCGTTTTCGCGTTTTTTTTCGGAGAAGAAAGTGACTCAGGGACCTTTTTTTTCTCAGGACCTAAGTACTGTGTCCAAATTTGAAGTCGCTAGGTTGATTGGGGGGGGGGGTAAACGTATATGAAATTAAAACTTCTGTAACTTCCACAAATCGCGCAGCAAACGTAAGATTGTGTACTAATGTGTCTACTTTGAGTTCCGTTCATGTATTTTCAATTTTCGCCATAAATAAACAAATGGTTGGTCCTTTCGCTAGGAAGGAAGGGGGTGGGGGATATTTTCTTTCGGCCGTCGAATGTGGAATGTTTTTCTCTTTGATTTGAGCCCGGCCAGATTGCGATTGGATGATTAGGAGGGGAGAGGGGGGCCCGCAAAGAACCCTATCTCAATCGTTAATATAAATTTCTAATTTTTGCCAATTTCTTTTGATCATAGTAGGCGTATTTAATTTTGAAAAAAAAAATTGTAAAAAACATTTCAGTCACAATCTGAAACTGAAACACAAGAAGTATACCAAATTTGATCTAAATCGAATGGCCCAGATATTGGGGTGTAGTGATGAAAAGCGAGACACACTGCATATGTATTATCATATCAACTTTTTTCAAAATAGTTTCTTTCCAATTTATTTCTCCTAAATTTGATGTAATTTTAAAGTTTAATGGTGTTTATATACCCATGTCCAGTAAGTATACAAATTTCATGTAAAAATGAAACATCTCTCGTTGGACTTCTAAAGTGCTCGGAAGCTTTTTGGAGTGATTGCGAATACTAAAGTGCTTGCAAGTGAGTCTTTGAGTGCTCATAAGCACTTTCCGAGTGCTCGCGAGTACTTTATGTGATTACTAAGCACTAAACCCTTTCGCAAAGTGCTCGAAGCACTAAGCACAGTTTTTAAAAAGTGCTTAGGGTGCTTAGACGAGCACTAAGCACAGTGCTTAGAAACAGCTATGGATGTATGGCATGATCGGCCTTACAAAAATAATAAGAATATTTTTTGTTTTTAGATGTTGAAATTTGTGAACTAGTGCATGTGTAGTCTTTCTGTTTATTAAACTTATTGTCAATTTTGTTTAATTCAAACTTTTCTAGCATGTCACATTTATTTTTCAAAAATGTACTTATATTTTTCATTGTAGGAAGATCGTCTTCTAATTTGTACGATTCTCAATCACGTCTCATTGTATTGGCAGATATACTAATGAATAAGTGTATAATGATTGTATCCCAATCGTTAGTGGGCAAACCTAATGTTTATAACGATCCTGGATTTTTTATAAATGTAAGAAACAATTTTTGGAGCTCGGAATGAGATTCTTTTGTCAACACAGGAGCGTGCAAAAATGTTTTTTGTAGTTATGGACAAGTAACTTTTATTCTTGAAGCGCTCTTTGAGTATACCCCCGACAATAGCATAATTAGGTACTAGCCAACACTTCCATCACCTCTATTATACGAGCCGCTTCACCTTCAAGAGATGATCGCAAATATAACTTTTATATTTTGCTTATCATGTTATCATCTACCAACGCTGTACGTGAATTGCAAAATTCGAGCCAATGAGCAAAGCTAGAAATTTCTGATAGGTTTTTAATACTGGCCCTTGAACAAGCTTCATTCAACTCGTTATTTATTATTGTAAAAAGTGGTAATTGCATCTTTGAAATCTTAATTATCAAATCAAAATATAAATTCTCAAAATCAACCCTTATTTGCATCTTGTCTGCCATTAATTAATTGCAAATTAACGTCTGTCACAGTCACACTATTTAAAATAAATTTAATCTGTTTTGTATTTCATTGTATTCGTTGTAAATTGACTCGACTTTATTTGCCCCAGAGGCAATTTATATAATAACGAACACAGTTAAGTTTTTGATATCAAAATCTTTATCAAGATTTATTAAAAGTTTTGGCAATATTTCCATTGTATTGATCAAAATGATGGAATAATAATAGGTAGTCAAAGAGAAGAATATATACCTATTAGGTATTTAATAAATGATATGAAAACAGGATAAACTGAAATGAACTTATAATTTATAAGAACAGGGAAACTTGACTTTGTTTTTATTGTCGCCTTCAGAGTTTTACAGAATCGCCGATCAGTGAGTTGGAATCAACAAAGCCCGCCAAATCGTTTGGTTGTTCCTATGCTAACCTTGCACTTTGACTGTTTCTCAATATAGTTAATTTTACTGGACATCTATGCGATACCGATTGGGCCAAATGTTTGTTATTGCAAAGTGAACTGTAGTTTATAGCAAAATATAGAATTGTAAAAAGAATTTTTATTGAATACTGCATATAATAACAGCAAACAATGCTCCTCTTCAAGTTCAAGATGTATAGTAAACTATCACTGGAAAGTGGCCGGTGGTGAAATTAAAGTAATAATTTGCACAATAAAATAATAGTGAATTGTTTCTAGGCAACTAGGCAACAATTGTCCTTCTACAGATGAACATAGATTTCAACCATGGGTCTCGGATTTCAACTTACTAATCCCCTGGTGACTTACCAAATTATCGACCAATATTTGGAAAAATCTTTAAGACTGTATTGAATAAACAAATTATATACTACTGCAAGACAAATAATTTATTCCACCCATGTCAATATAGTTTTAGACCAAACAAGTCGATAACATTGGCCAATAATAACTTAACCCAAATAATATTGGAGGGGTTTGAATAAAATAAGTTTACATATGCTCAGCTCCTCAATTTGACCAACGCATTTGACTGCGTGTCACATAGCATAGATAGTTTAATCAGTAAAACATTATTGGTCGATAAGGTCAAAAGCCTTTGATAGATCCAGGAAAATACCACAGACCAGCGCAAAGTAGATATAATTTGTTATTTCAAATAGAGCAGTTTCTATACTTTTGTCTCCTAAAAATCCATGCTGAGATTTACTGAATAAGTTATGCAGTTTAAAGAAACGTACAATTCTGTTATATAATATGATTTCAAAGAATTTAGAAAAAATATTTAACAAATGGATTGCACGATAGTTTTCAAATTGACATGGATCACCTTTTTTGTATAATGGCTTAATAACTGAAAATTTTAAGTTATTAGGGAAGACCCCAGTTTTAAGTGATTCGTTTATGACATCACATAAAAGTGTAACAATATATTTTTTGAAGCATTTTTTCAACATAAAAATTGAGACATCATCATACCCAGAACTCTTTTTAGGTTCAATTTTATTTAGAATCTCCCATAGCTCCAGCACAGTAACTGGCTCAAAGACAATTGACACTGGGTTTATTGGTACGTTACATATATAATTTAAGGTTTGTATTTGTCCAATAGCTGCATCAGAAGCTAGGTGTTAAAATAGCTATTCATATCATTTACATAATTGCCAATTGGAGTGTAATGGGGTAGTGAAGCGCAAGTTATAGCCTCTCCTACTCAATTGTTAACCTCACCTTCGCGATGAGTTCAATTTGAACTTGGTGCACCCTGTTTTCACTAACGAGGCTCTAACGACCGAGTAAGGGCGGAATAACCCTTACCTTTTGCCGTGAGCACATCCACCTTCTCACGAAGAGTGCGGTAAAAATAACCCACCGCGCACAAAGGTTGCTTTTGGAATCGTTTGGTTACCCCATCGTCGCAGTCTCCTTCTGTGCCATGGGACCACACCACTCACCTTCCGCAACCGAGCTGGTCAGTTGCATACCTGCTCCAGCTAAAACTTCAAATGCAGCTTCGTTTTCAGTCGATTAAGGCTTTAAAAAAAATGATGGAGCGTTCAAGTGGGACAAAATCATCCGGAGGTAAAATACCCTCCCGATCGGATCTCCGGGGGAGGGTGCCCACAGGGACACCTCATCGAATGTCGAAAAAACACCGACAAGTTAAATCCAAGAAAACTAATTCTTTCATCTACGGCGCTTGGAATGTTCGTACTTTGAACGACAGCACTCGCACCGATCGGCCTGAAAGAAGAACTGCTCTAATAGATAGAGAACTTCACCGACTCAATGTTGACGTTGCAGCTCTCAGCGAAACTCGATTTTTGGAGGAAGGCTCTCTCACAGAAAAGTACTACACCTTCTATTGGAAAGGTCTTCCCACCAATTCAAGAAGACAACATGGAGTAGGATTTGCTGTTCGGAATCAACTTGTATCCAACTTAACACAAGTACCACAAGGCCTACCCGAGCGTCTAATGCTGCTACGCTATGAGCTTTCAGATGGCAACGCGGTAAATCTAATAAGCGCCTACGCTCCCACTCTGGATGCAAGTCACGAAACCAAGGAAAGCTTCTACCAACAGCTGGAAGAAACCCTCTGTAGAATACCTAAAACGGAACGACTCGTTATTCTTGGCGATTTTAACGCTAGAGTAGGGAGAGATGCAGACACCTGGCCAGGTATCATAGGCAAGAACGGTTTGGGCAACATGAACGCTAACGGTCAACTACTCCTAACTAAATGCGCTGAACATGATCTAGTTATAACAAACACCATTTTCCGACAAAAGGATAAATTTAAAGGCACCTGGCGTCACCCCAGATCAGGTCACTGGCATCTACTGGACTATGTTATCGTACGTAGGAAGCATCTCAAGGACGTCCAAATTACAAAGGCGCGCATTGATAGCGAATGTTGGACCGATCATCGTCCTGTTGTCTCTAAAATGAAAATTGTTATGAGACCCAAACACCGAAGAACTCAAGTAAAACGTAGACTCCGTCTCTGTATTAGTAAATTGCGTGACCAACAAACCGTCGAACAGCTAAAGCAAAAAGTTCAAGAGAATTTGAGTGCACTAGAAGAAACCAATTCTGTAGATGTCGCTGCTACCTGGACACAAATTAAAGACAGTTTAAAAAGTGCGAGTGAAGAAATTCTTGGCACTGCAGCAAGTAAAAAACAGGAGGACTGGTTCAATGATAATGAAGCTCTTATACAAGAACTTCTTAACCGCAAACATACCGCCTTCCAAAACGCTATCAAACACCCCAATGACCCATCAAAAGCAGAAGCTTTTACCCAATCTAAGTATGAAACGCAACGCGAAATCAGAAGAATAAAGAACGAGTGGTGGGCAAGCAAGGCCAGAGAAATTCAAGGGTACGCCGATTCACACGACTACAGGAATTTCTTTCAAGGAGTAAAAGCAGTGTACGGCCCCAGTCGGAAAAATATGTGCCCTATTAAAGATTTAAATGGAAATCTCCTCAAAGAAGACCAGGAAATAAGAGCCCGATGGAAAGAACACTACTCTAGCATTCTTAACCAGCAAAGTCAAGCCGATCACGATATTATAAATCTTATCCCTCAATATGACACCTTCGAAGACTTAGATAAACCACTAACAACGGAAGAGATCTTAACCGCCATTGGGCAGCTAAAAAATAACAAATCTCCCGGCGCCGACTCACTCCCAGCTGAGATCTTTAAAGCTGTGTCGTCAGAGCTCATACCCTACCTCAAAAAACTGTTTGATGTCGTGTGGGAAAGTGGTCAAGCTCCGCAGGAGTTTCGTGATACACTTTTAATCAACCTCTTCAAAAACAAAGGGAGCGCTGCGGACTGTGGAAATTACAGGGGTATAGCTCTCCTGGCTGTTGGAGGGAAGATACTCACTAAAGCGATGGCAAATAGGCTAACACCTGTTATGGAAAAGTTACTTCCTGGAACACAGAGTGGCTTTAGACCAAACCGAGGCACATCGGATTTAATCTTCACACTTAAACAGCTTCAAGAAAAAGCACTCGAACATCAAGGAGAAATTCACATGGCCTTCATTGATTTAACCAAGGCGTTTGACTCGGTGGACAGGGAAGTGCTCTGGAAAATTATGTTCCGCTTAGGTATCCCTAGAAAATTTGTGGAAGTATGTCGCAGTCTACATACAAACAACAACGCCCAGGTTATGTATAATAATGAGGCAACCGAACCTTTCCAAACCCTCACTGGAGTTAGGCAGGGATGTGTCCTGGCACCCCTACTCTTTAATTTGTTTACCACTGCTCTAACAATTATTGTTGACAACAAACTGACAGTCAGAGGAATAGGTCTCAGATACCGTTTTGATGGCGGCCTCTTTAACATAGGGCGCTTTAGAGCTTTCACGAAGACACGCACACGATTCATTTGTGATCTCCAGTATGCGGATGACTGTGCACTTTTAGCCTCTACGCCGGAAGAGCTTCAAGAACTTTTAGATGTGTATGCCCAGAGCTATGATTCCTTGGGACTTAAAATCAACATTGGAAAGACTAAGATTATGTCAACTCCTCATCAAGTGAACCAAATAGACATTACACTTAACGGAAATTCTCTTGAAGTGGTGGATCAGTTCAATTACTTAGGCAACGTTGTTAATGACAAAGCAAACATGGACAGCGAGATTCGCAATAGAATTAACGCTGCATCTAGAGCACTCTGGGGACTTAGAGAGAGAGTATTTGACAACCACGACCTTGCTTTGTCAACGAAAATGGCTGTCTACAGAGCAGTTGTCATTCCAACACTGCTATATGGATGTGAAAGCTGGGTCACTTACCGTCGTCATGTGAAAGAATTAGAACGTTTTCAGCAAAGACACCTCAGAAGTATGATGAAAATCCGTTGGTTCCATCACATATCAAACGTGGAAGTACTCAGGAGAGCAAACAGCCTTCCAATTGAGGTGCTTATTTCAAGAGCACGCCTAAGATGGGCAGGTCACGTTCATCGTATGCATGATAACCGCCTTCCTAAATGCACACTTTATGGTGAATTGTTAAGCGGTAGAAGAAGGCGTGGCGGTCAACGAAAGAGGTTCAAAGACGGTCTCCATGAAAATCTAAAATTCTGCGGTATTGCAGACGAGCAATGGGAACAACTTGCAGCGGACAGAACCGAATGGCGAGGGGTTGTGGCCAGCTATCAAGGAAATGTTGCTGCAAGAAGGCCGAATCCAAGACCTAACCAGGTCTATGTTTGTCCTGACTGCACCGTAGATGAATGGGAATTACAATAGACTACACCTTTTACTTGTTTTTATTGTACACAATTTATCGACTGTAACATTTTTATACTCGGACTCGAGTAACGGCTAATAATAATAATAATTGCCAATGTTTTTGTATGCGGGTTGACAGTCTTGTTTAGAACTCCCCACCATATCCGATATTATTTCCCAGCTTGTTTTTGATTTACTTTTGGAGTTTGCGAGTCTATCTTCGTACAGTTTTATTTTCGACTCTTTCAATAAATTATTGTATTTTTGTTTTCGACTCTTTCAATAAATTATTGTATTTTTGTTTGTAGTGTATGAATATGTCTTTACAGTACGAAGATAGGGAATTAAAGTAAAGATTTTGATATCGTAATATAATGTTTTTACATTCTATCAGTCTTGGATTGTTGTATTTATCAGAATCAAATTTATTATATTTGTTTTTACTGTCCTAAATTGAAAGTGTTTGTTAAAATACAACAGAAAGGTGTTAATAAAGATATTATATTTTGCATCGACATCGGGCATTTCATACACATTATGATGAAAATATTCATCCTTAATATTAACACAGAAATTTTTTATAGCGGTTTTAGAGAAAACTCTTTTTATTAGTTTGTTTTATTATTTTTTTACCAATATTAGTAGATAGTACTTGTGCTGAATGATCGGATATGCCAGTGAACAAGTTAGTGATATTGAAACCATATTCTAAGTTAGTGATAATGTTGTCAATGCAAGATTCTGTTGAAGAATCTCTACGAGTACATGACAGTAACAAAAGCGTTATATGAAAATAACAAGTTCAAGAAGTCATTTTTAAATAAATTTATACTAAAATCACCAGTTATGAAAAATAGTTTCTTTCTCTGAAAAAATATATCTAATAGACGGTTAAATCTATACATAAAGACATCAGTATCTCCATCTGGAGATCTATAAATACATGCAGTTAAAATTGAAACACTATTTATTTTATTTCAGCTCCACAGCATTCGAAACTTTTACTTTCTGATAAGTTGTTAACGTCACTTATTGGTTGTGCCCAAACATCTAGCTCACAGTAAATTGCCACACCTGCATGTTGTTTCAAGTTGGCAAACATTTGAGATTAGTTTGTAGTTTTGAATGTTGATGACCTCCAGTTGTTCTTCAGTTTGCCTATGTATATCTATACATAGGACCTGCACTTCTTTGACCTCAATAAATGCAGACGAAAGTTCATGATGCACTAGATTTTAAACTAATGAAAATAAATATATAAAGTAGATAATTGATTTATGCCTATTTATCTTTTTAGTGAAAAACGTCGTTATGTTCTCAAGCACACCTACCCAATGTTTGAAAGTCTTCTAACACCACAAGATTCCAGCCAGGAATATAAAGATGTTTTGGAAATTTTTAATATCTTGAAGAAATATTGTTAGCTATATAGAAATAGAAATTAAGTACTTTTTATTAGTTAAGCATTGAAAATATATTACTGTAGCTGTATTATTCAATTTTAGTAACAGTAATTTATGTAAAGTTATTTATCGAAGTTGTGTATATTTGTTTATAAAATAGGGTCCAATCTAAAAAATTATTGTTAACAAATATAAATAAAACATGTTTGTCTTGGCAATGGTGTATATCAATAATGTGTTATACTGTAGAACAAGTTTCCTTTTGATATCCTATTTACCAGAAACAGAAGTTTGACTGTTTTGGATATTCGTGAGTTATGCGATCAATGTTCCCATGAGAATATATATATTTTTTTATACATTTATTTAACATCGGCCTATTTCCCCTACTGAGGCCTTACACAGATGCCTGTAGACGAGCTACCCCCAACCAGGAATTTTGCCGAACCTCTTCCTTTAAGAAGAGTAGGGATCTTTTACTTGCCTAACATTTAATAGACAAGGAACCGGCGGCTTTACATCCCCTATACAACCCTCGCCTAAGGTTGTATAGCTTCCGGGCATACACTGATGTACAAGCCGCTAGAAGATGTATGAGGCGAGGACGCGGTCTTCGTTGGAAAGGTCACCCATCCAACTACTAACCGCGCCTTACGTTGCTTTACATCGCATATCGAAGTATGTACATAGTAAAGACGCATCCACGCTCGCCTCGTTCCCATGAGAAAGTAGGCAAAGCTCTGCTAGAAAATATTATTATTGTATCACTAGGTGACATGGCAATAGACAAAAGGATTAAGGAATTGTGTGAAAGAGGTACCTTTCTTTTTAATCTTGCAAGAAACGGACTGGCTGCTCTACAAATTGATTCATATTCTGGTAAGTAGTAATAAGTAATGATGAACACAAATTTCAACGTCTGTTGGCTAAAATTTATAGAAGTCTTTAAAAACAAATACTGAAATAAATTAATGGATCAAATATTGTATATAGATATAACAGAATTTTTTTTCAATTTTAAATTTTAGTATTAGGAATATGGTTTGTGTTTTTTCCTCAGATTTTGAAAATGAATATCATTGACCAATTTGAAGGTATAGAAGGTGTAAAAATGCACGTAGGTGTACAGTTGTGGCCAGTGAATATGAGCTCTTGAACCCGATATTGATGAAATTTTAGTGTTGTAATAGGGGCTGTGCTTTGGCGGCATGCACCGTTGACGCCAGGTTGACGTTAATAAAAGTACACTTTAAATTGTACAAATTTTGGTGCCTCATATTCACAAGCTACAACCGTACCAACCCAGTAAAATTAATTTAATTCTACTGAAGTTTAGAAAAGACACAACATGCAAGGTGAAATGAAACAGATTTATATAATATAATAATAGTAACAATAACTTTATTGAAATAGGAACTTCCTAATATACTGCTGTGAGCAGAAAAAAATAGGACAACTTTTTTTTCTAATGTAAATCTGTCTCTATTTGAATATGTAATGAGTAGCCGAAATAAAACAGATATCACTTTTACTTTATTTTTTTTAATGCTTTAATGCTAATGCTTAATAGTAAATGATGGATGGTTAATGAGACAAATTGCACTGCGTTATAACATTAACAAAAATTTGGTGTGTAACATTTTAAGAAAGTAGAGAATAAACGGTACGATTAGTATAAATCCTGGATCAAAGGAGAAAGAATATCCTACTTAACAAGAGACTAACTATTAATATTTCGTTATTGCACCATTTCTATTTATAACTTCTATAAGTCTGTTTGGCATAGAATTAAATAACCTTATACAATAGGGGCGAGCGTAGGTGCGTCTTTACTATGTACATACTTCCGTATGCAATGTAAAGCAACGACAGGCGCAGTTAGTACTTGGATGGGTGACCATTCCAACGGAGACCACGTCCTCGCCTCACACATCTTCCAGCGGCTTGTATATCAGTGTATGCGCGGAAGCTATACAACCTTAGGCGAGGGTTGTATAGGAGATATACCATCCTTCGGAGGGGATGTAAAGCCGTCGGTCCCTTGTCTATTAAATGTTAGGCAAGTAAAAGATCCCTACTCTTCTTAAGGGAAGAGGTTCGGCAAAATTCCTGGTTGGGGGTAGCTCGTCTACAGGCGTCGGTGTTAGGCCTCAGTAGCGGAAATAGGCCGACGTTAAATAAATGTATAAAAAAAAAACAATAATAATTTTCCCATGCATTATTTACTATTTCCAGTAATTCAGTAATTCTTCGGCATTCCATGGTCTCACATTTAGTTTTAGATTCTTCTTACGAGTAGTCCCCATACTATATAATAGTAATAATAATAATAATAATAAAACCTTTATTTTCACAGACTTTACAAAAGTATTGAAATATAGTCGACAGCAAGATCTTAAGAACTAAGTTTTAATTTTGATGTTAAAAAAAATAAAATTACATTATAGATTACAGATTAAAAAGCTTGAATAATAATTAAAAAATATATACATACATATACACACGCACACACACACACATATATATATATATATATATATATATATATATATATATATATATGTATATGTTGTTTTTTAGGTTTTCGCGGGTGTTAAATGAAGTGTTATTGTAATTCCGGGTGCTCTCCCGCGTCGATGGTCGACTCCTCCAGGAGTCATGGTTGTCTAAACGACGTTTCGGCAGAATCTCATCTACCATCTTCAGGTTCTCGTTCTGCCTACTACTGCTCCTCGTTGCTCGAACTGTTCCTCCAACAAATTATGCAGTAATCAAGACAGGACTGTACATATGCATAGTAATAAATTTTTAGTATGTTTAAACTTACATGCTGTCGCATTTGCCATAATATAAAGCACTGAGTAGACAATTTTCTTAATAGTACATCTATTTGATTAGTCCATGAGAGACAAGAGTCTACCTGCAGCCCGAAATATTTGACAACGTCATATTCGGCGATAGATTTATTCTCCATTTTTATTAATAAACTAAGATCGAGAGGTTTAGTGGAAAATGTTAACATGTTAGTTTTGTGGAGGTTAAGGTTTAGACCATTCTGAGAACAATATTGTTGTATCAAAGATACCGTATAATTTGTTTTAGATACTAGTACGCACAAGTCATTTTTGGAATCGGCAGTAACCATGTCATCCGCAAAAATTGATGTAAAAGATCCATTCATATGAACCTCAATGTCGTTAATAAAAATAATAAACAATAAAGGTCCTAATACGCTTCCCTGAGGAACTCCAGTAGACACATTTTTAGGATCAGAAGTGTAAACTTTATTATTAAAGCTTAAAGATACTTTTTGGGTTCTGTCTGACAAATATGTTTTAATCCAATTTAGGGCAGGCCCCCTTATGCCATAATTTTCTAACTTGTCCACCAATAGGTTATGATCCATAGTTTCGAATGCACATGTCAGATCAAAAAATACACATGCACATTTTTCTTTATTTTCAAAGCTCTTGAGTATGAAGTTATTTAGGGATAAGATAGCATCTTGTGTAGAGTAACCACTTCGAAAACCAAATTGATGATTCGTAAGTATTTTTTCTTTATTTAAAAAGTTGTTTAGACGATTGTAGTATGATTTTTCATAAACTTTAGAGAAGACTGACAATAGTACTATGCCTTCATAATTGGATAAAATTGATTTGTCCGATTTTTTATGAATGGGAATGACTACCGCGTTTTTTAATATTGAAGGAAAAATACCTTCCTGGAATGACAAGTTTACTAAATGAGTAAGAGGTTCCGTTATATACTGTACGATATCCTTTAATAGAGAGTATGGTACCTCATCTTCTCCCAAAGAATTCTTTAATGATACGGATTTAATAATTGCACTCATTTCATCTGTGGTAATTGACGATAAGAACATAGAGCGATTGTTAATATTTATTTTTAAGTTCTTGGTTACAGACATATTTTGGGTAAGCTGTTTAATAGAATCTATGAAAAAGTTGAATGCTTGAGCAACTGATTGCATATCTGTTAATATATCTCCATTAATATCTATATATTCATCTTGCAATTTTTTTTGTTTTCAAATTTGGATTTTGATTTTTTATTATTTGCCAGGCCGTTTTTGATTTATTATTTGAATTAATAAGTAGTGATTCGTTATAAAGTCTTTTTGCGGTATTGATTTTTTTTTGGTGATTCTTTTTTAGAATTTTGTATCGTATGTAAACCTCTTCGTCACTAGTATATTTATATGTTTTAAAAACGTCTCTAATAAATATGCCTTCATTAATTAAGTCCTGCGTCAACCAGGGTGTTAGGTTTTAAACGATTTTTAACTTTTTGTAACTAGAGGAAAAGCAACATCAAATATTTCAGTAAATCTATTATGAAAATATGTAAATTTGTCATCACTGGTTGTATCAGTAGCCCTTCTTCCAAGGGTTAAGATCTGGACTATGATTGAAACCAGTATGAACGGAACAATTGTTTTGTTGAAATATGAACTCATTATTATTATTATTAGCCGTTACTCGAGTCCGAGTATAAAAATGTTGCAGTCGATAGATTGTGTACAATAAAAAACAAGTAAAAGGTGTAGTCTATTGTAATTCCCATTCATCTACGGTGCACACGACTATGGCTATAGAGGCCAATTCGGGAGAGCACATGTCGACCGCAGTCAGGACAAACATAGACCTGGTTAGGTCTTGGATTCGGCCTTCTTGCAGCAACATTTCCTTGATAGCTAGCCACAACCCCTCGGCATTCGGTTCTGTCCGCTGCAAGTTGTTTTTAGATTTTCATGGAGAGCGTCTTTGAACCTCTTTCGTTGACCGCCACGCCTTCTTCTACCGCTTAGCAATTCACCATAAAGTGCACATTTAGGAAAGCGGTTATCATGCATACAATGAACGTGACCTGCCCATCTTAGGCGTGCTCTTGAAATAAGCACCTCAATTGGAAGGCTGTTTGCTCTCCTGAGTACTTCCACGTTTGATATGTGATTTTCATCATACTTCTGAGGTGTCTTTGCTGAAAACGTTCTAATTCTTTCACATGACGACGGTAAGTGACCCAGCTTTCACATCCATATAGCAGTGTTGGAATGACAACTGCTCTGCAGACAGCCATTTTCGTTGACAAAGCAAGGTCGTGGTTGTCAAATACTCTCTCTCTAAGTCCCCAGAGTGCTCTAGATGCAGCGTTAATTCTATTGCGAATCTCGTTGTCCATGTTTGCTTTGTCATTAACAACGTTGCCTAAGTAATTGAACTGATCCACCACGTCAAGAGAATTTCCGTTAAGTGTAATGTCTATTTGGTTCACTTGAAGAGGAGTTGACATAATCTTAGTCTTTCCAATGTTGATTTTAAGTCCCAAGGAATCATAGCTCTGGGCATACACATCTAAAAGTTCTTGAAGCTCTTCCGGCGTAGAGGCTAAAAGTGCACAGTCATCCGCATACTGGAGATCACAAATGAATCGTGTGCGTGTCTTCGTGAAAGCTCTAAAGCGCCCTATGTTAAACAGACCGCCATCAAAACGGTATCTGAGACCTATTCCTCTGACTGTCAGTTTGTTGTCAACAATAATTGTTAGAGCAGTGGTAAACAAATTAAAGAGTAGGGGTGCCAGGACACATCCCTGCCTAACTCCAGTGAGGGTTTGGAAAGGTTCGGTTGCCTCATTATTATACATAACCTGGGCGTTGTTGTTTGTATGTAGACTGCGACATACTTCCACAAATTTTCTAGGGATACCTAAGCGGAACATAATTTTCCAGAGCACTTCCCTGTCCACCGAGTCAAACGCCTTGGTTAAATCAATGAAGGCCATGTGAATTTCTCCTTGATGTTCGAGTGCTTTTTCTTGAAGCTGTTTAAGTGTGAAGATTAAATCCGATGTGCCTCGGTTTGGTCTAAAGCCACTCTGTGTTTCAGGAAGTAACTTTTCCATAACAGGTGTTAGCCTATTTGCCATCGCTTTAGTGAGTATCTTCCCTCCAACAGCCAGGAGAGCTATACCCCTGTAATTTCCACAGTCCGCAGCGCTCCCTTTGTTTTTGAAGAGGTTGATTAAAAGTGTATCACGAAACTCCTGCGGAGCTTGACCACTTTCCCACACGACATCAAACAGTTTTTTAAGGTAGGGTATGAGCTCTAACGACACAACTTTAAAGATCTCAGCTGGGAGTGAGTCGGCGCCGGGAGATTTGTTATTTTTTAGCTGCCCAAAGGCGGTTAAGATCTCTTCCGTTGTTAGTGGTTTATCTAAGTCTTCGAAGGTGTCATATTGAGGGATAAGATTTATAATATCGTGATCGGCTTGACTTTGCTGGTTAAGAATGTGAGAGTAGTGTTCTTTCCATCGGGCTCTTATTTCCTGATCTTCTTTGAGGAGATTTCCATTTAAATCTTTAATAGGGCACATATTTTTCCGACTGGGGCCGTACACTGCTTTTACTCCTTGAAAAAAATTCTTGTAGTCGTGTGAGTCGGCGTACCTTTGAATTTCTCTGGCCTTGCTTGCCCACCACTCGTTCTTTATTCTGATTTCGCGTTGCGTTTAATACTTAGATTGGGTAAAAACTTCTGCTTTTGATGAGTCGTTGGGGTGGTTGATAGCGTTTTGGAAGGCAATATGTTTGCGCTCAAGAAGTTCTTGTATAAAAGCTTCATTATCATTGAACCAGTCCTCCTGTTTTTTACTTGCTGCAGTGCCAAGAATTTCCTCACTCGCACTTATTAAACTGTCTTTAATTTGTGTCCAGGTAGTAGCGACATCTACAGAATTGGTTTCTTCTAGTGCACTCAAATTCTCTTGAACTTTTTGCTTTAGCTGATCGACGGTTTGTTGGTCACGCAATTTACTAATACAGAGACGGGGTCTACGTTTTACTTGAGTTCTTCGGTGTTTGGGTCTCATAACAATTTTCATTTTAGAGACAACAGGACGATGATCGGTCCAACACTCGCTATCAATGCGCGCCTTTGTAATTTGGACGTCCTTGAGATGCTTCCTACGTACGATAACATAGTCCAGTAGATGCCAGTGACCTGATCTGGGGTGACGCCAGGTGCCTTTAAATTTATCCTTTTGTCGGAAAATGGTGTTTGTTATAACTAGATCATGTTCGGCGCATTTAGTTAGGAGTAGTTGACCGTTTGCGTTCATGTTGCCCAAACCGTTCTTGCCTATGATGCCTGGCCAGGTGTCTGCATCTCTCCCTACTCTAGCGTTAAAATCGCCAAGAATAACGAGTCGTTCCGTTTTAGGTATTCTACAGAGGGTTTCTTCCAGCTGTTGATAGAAGCTTTCCTTGGTTTCGTGACTTGCATCCAAAGTGGGAGCGTAGGCGCTTATTAGATTTACCGCGTTGCCATCTGATAGCTCATAGCGTAGCAGCATTAGCCGCTCGGATAGGCCTTGTGGTACTTGTGTTAAGTTGGATACAAGTTGATTCCGAACGGCAAATCCTACTCCATGTTGTCTTCTTGAATTGGTGGGAAGACTTTTCCAATAGAAGGTGTAGTACTTTTCTGTGAGAGAGCCTTCCTCCAAAAATCGAGTTTCGCTGAGAGCTGCAACGTCAACATTGAGTCGGTGAAGTTCTCTATCTATTAGAGCAGTTCTTCTTTCAGACCGATCGGTGCGAGTGCTGTCGTTCAAAGTACGAACATTCCAAGCGCCGTAGATGAAAGAATTAGTTTTCTTGGATTTAACTTGTTGGTGTTTTTTCGACATTCGATGAGGTGTCCCTGTGGGCACCCTCCCCCAGAGATCCGATCCGGATGATTTTGTCCCACTTGAACGCTCCATCATTTTTTTTAAAGCCTTAATCGACTGAAAACGAAGCTGCATTTGAAGTTTTAGCTGGAGCAGGTATGCAACTGACCAGCTCGGTTAGATATATATTTCTCATCGAATCGAGTATTTGGAGGGATGGTAAACACGAGTACGACCGCTGTTTGTTGACTGGAAAGTTTTTTTGTCTGTAAATATTACATTGTTCCAAAAAATTTACATCATGCGCTAAAAGTTCAAGCACAAATCCTATTCGAGCTTCTTTATGTTCAGCTTTAAGTAAGTATTTCTGTGCTGCTGCATGACAGCGTAGCTCCGATTCTCTTACTCGCCGGCGACCAGTACTACTCGATCCAGGAAAATTCGTTTCTTAGCAGCCTGAATAACTGAGTAAAATGGATTTTCTACTAAAGCATTTACCGATTGCAAATCTTGTTGTCGAGTTGATATCCTTCGTTGCCCTGATACAGGATTAGATACATTGACCATCCATCTTCTGCTTTAGCAATAACTCCAGATTTAACTAAATTGCTTATATGAGGCATATTAGTTTTTTACACACTTGCAATAAATTATGACAACTAACTCTGACAATGTCACAATAATTAAAGTTGATGTACACAACTAGATTTTAGCAAAATACTGTTATAAGGCTTGTCCTATTTTTTTTCTCAGGACCGTACAAATAAATATACAATTAGAGTAAACAGTTTATGCAAGCAATTTACTGTAATATAAACAAATGAAAAATAAAAAAATATATACCTATACATAACATATACACAAATAAGTACATGAAAAATATAGTCTAGTATACTTTAACTTGGCGTGTGTATGTATGAGTTAATATTTCCGTACGATTTCATTTCCTCCCATATTGTACACAAAGTTAAAGCAATAGTCCAGAAACATTGTCTACGTGGACAATATTTCTGGATCTTTGTGTACAAGAGAAAATGAAATCGTACGGAAATACTAACTCATACATACACACGCCAAGTTAAAGTATACTAGACTATAGTTGTACCCATTTTAATAATAATAATAATTTACTCCTTATAAATCAGTCTGGATTCCATGCTAAGCATTCCTATGAATAACTTTACAATTTGGCAATAACTGAATGGAAACACAACCTGGACAAAGGTAATTACACTGTAGCTGTTTTTCTAGATTTTAAACGCGCCTTTGAAACCATTGATATTAAATAGGAAGCTTATGTTTGGTATTCGAGGTAAAGCCATAAACTGGTAAAAGAACTACTTATCTGATAGAAAACAAGTAACAAAAATTGGTAACAGTATACCATTATTGGTAGTTAATAAGCATGAAATACCTCAGGGAAGTGTTTTGGGTCCCTTATTATTTACATCAATGAGTTTCATGATTGTGATTTTATACATTTATTTGCTGACGATACTTTGCTGTTGGTAACCAATGACAATTTAGACAGCAATAAATAAAATGAAAAATTCACTCAAAAAAATTTCTCAGTACCTATCTCAGAAATAATAAATTAAATAGTTCCAAAACCAAGGCAATGATTATTACCATATAAATAATAATAAACAATAAAATAAAATAGTCTTTATTGCAACAAAGTAAATACAAATTGTCAAACCCAAGTAGTAGATACATCCTGCAAATATCTATCATGTTTTGAACATCTGCAAAAACTAGCACAGCAAAGGTCACATGATTACTTAATACCTTGCAGCAGAGGAATAAATGCGGATTTAGCGGCTGAATCAAGCGATTGTTGGATCTCTCGTAATGCTGTAAGAGGACAACTTACCACCATGTCATTGGATCACAGATGTTCATCCTGGTCAAGATTAGTGTACAAATGAGTGGCAGTATGTAAAGCGAGCTAGCAAGGATTTGTGTATTACCTTTAGAGTAGCATTTCTCATGCCAATCCAAACGTTTTTATTTTATTTTATTTTTTTTAAGAAAGCCGTTCAAGAGGGTATGATTAGTCTTAAGAATTTTGTTATGTTTAAATTTAAATTTCTCGCGCCACCGCGGAGTTGGTGCTGCGAGCATGTTTGGAACTAAACAAGTGAAATAGACGCTAGTAGCCAACACAGATTACATACAGACTTTTATCTCAGGATTTTCATGTATTAGGTTTTATTTTTTATGCTGCATTCGCGCATAAGTTGTTTACTACCTCTCGCCGATAACAGATTTGGATTTACCAATGCAAGCGTAGGCGCATCAAAACTAAGAACTACGTCATACCATTTGGCGCATTAAATAAAGACAAAATATCGGTGCAAATAACTTCAAAGCATTTTGACAGAGATGGACGTCTGCGGCAGTGCACACGGTGTATTGAGAACCACAGAGCAGACAGTATCACTCAGTATCAGTTTATTTAGAACAGCTATACAAGACAGTTTCACTAATAGACAAAATAAAAATAGTAGTGTTGTTAGATAAGTTGTACAAATTTCAAATGTAAAGTTGTGAATAAAGGGAGCCATAGCTGAAGAAGATTTATAGTTATTTTTTGCCACACAAGTGTTCCACCAGGCATACAAAATCATTTTGGTGTTTTTCAAATCAAGCAAATTCACGTGTTCACCAAGCAAACAAAATGATTTTTTGCAATTTACAAAAATAAACAATTTCAAAAGCTTTTTTACAAATAATACTAACGTGGCCAGAAAAGCTTAGTAAAGGCAAAGTTAATACCAAGATTTTTTACGTTATTCGTTGATGTAATGATCTCATTATTGATTTGATCATTCAGCTTTGTAAAACTGTGTAACTGTTAAAAAGTTCCAAAAACAATACTTTGACTTTTGCTAGTATTAAGTACAAGATTATTTTGGAGTGTCCATTGGTGTATATAAGACTTAAGTCATCTATTGATGTAAAATTCTGCCATTTGAAATTCGGAAGGAGAAAAACTATATATTAGCCGAATATCGTTAGCGTACATGTATAGTTTTGAATATAGCGGATATATCGAGATATCTGCAATAAATATATTAAAAATAAGTGGTCTAAAAATAGATCCTTGCGGAACACCGGATAAAACTGATCTATTTTGTGAAGTAAGTATCAGTTTCCCGTATTAATACTAGTATAGTGCTGTCTGTCATTGAGATAATTTTAAAACCAGAAAAAAGTATTTCCAGATATGTCATAATAGCTTAATTTTGCAATTAGGCAATTAATATCTAAGGAATCAAAATATTTAGTCATATCCTACTGGAAGAGGTAAAATTACATAAGTACGTGTTGTCAGTGGCTCGCAAAAGTTCATCAGTTATGTTACTTAGTAGTGTAAAAGAATCAAAGAACCTACCAAAACGTATCTAAACTCATTACACTTGAAATCGGCAAAAAATTTCATCGAAATTTTGCGTAACTGGTAACGAAATCCGAATATTTTGCATGAATACCACATAAAAACACCGTCGGAAGATAGTTTTGTAAGTACAAGAAAAAATGACTAAGATTTTTCAATTTACAACTAAATTTTATTTTGGATAACTGCAATGAAAATCCAATAATAAAAATTTATTCCACAAGAGTCATTATTGTAACTGCAATAAATGATGGCCTGTGGCTGAGAGTTTTTTAAATTTATACAAAATTTTTATTTTTTGCAGAACTGCACTAAAAATTTCAATTTTGTAAACTATTGTAAAAATCCGACCGCGATTATTGTAAATGCAATAAATGACATTCCATGGATATATGTTTTTCGAATTTGCAAGGAAATTTTAAATTTTTCACAACTAAAAATTTCACTTTTGAGAACTATCATAAAAAATCGCTCCACGGATCGTTTGGAACCAAGGTTAAATCGGACAGAACATTAATCAAAAAGAGGTGTACCACAAGGCTCAATACTTAAACCCTTGTTATATCTACTGTACACCAATTATCTACCACAAGTCATCAATCATAAATAACTCAATTTGCAGATGATACATTCAATTCATTTTCAATAACAATAACATTAATGTTCAAGTAGCCGTTTCGTAAAATTTTTGGGAATCAATTTAGATGTAAGACTTGATTGGAAACCCCATATTGACAGCTTGGCTGGGGAGATATCATGAAATTGTTATGCACTTGGGGTAGTGACACATTTTGTTAATGTAGAAGCTGCTGAGTGCATATCATGTGTCACGAATTAGATATAGGCTTATATTCTGGGGACTTCTACAGATGCATAGAATTTTCAAGTTGCAAAAAAGATGTTTGCGACAAATATTTAATATGAAACCCGCCATAGATAGCTGCAGGAAGGTTTTAGAGAGAAAGGTATATTAACCCTCACAAGTCTGTATATTCATGAAGCGGTAAACTTTGTAAAAGAGATCGTATTGATTAAATCTTTAGAGCATGGTAAACAAGAATCAATTAATAACCACTAAAAAAAACTTCATATATACAAAAACATGTTGAATATTCAATAATAAATTTTTTAATAAATTGCCAGATGACTTAACATCTCGCTACAAAAGTAATGAAACCAGAACTGAAACGAATCTTAATAAAAAAAGCTATTATACAATAGACCAATATTTTGCTGAAGTATTTTAATGTTATTAAATATAATTTTTATACTTTTTATATATTACTTGCAACTACGCATATTATGTTATCAAATTATAATTTTTGTAAATGTTTTTTAAATATTTTATGCTTAAATGATAATGTATGTATTTTTTTAAGTCGAAATTCTGTTAATGTTATATCTCTCTATTTTAATGTGTTTGACGTGTTCTACACCCGGTAGGGTATTTTTGTATTAAAAAAAAAAGAAACAAATAAAATATCTATCTATGTAATTGTAATGAATGAGAGTGTGATTTATGCTCCGGCAGCTGTAAATTTAGCAACTACCTCAAAAACTGACTTAACGTATTAAAGATTCTGGAGGGAGATTTAGTGGGAGCAATAAAATTTTTGAGGTAAATTTTTTACATTTTGCAACTGTTATTGGTGGTAACGAGCGCCCGAAATTATTTATGATATATTTCTAAATACATATAAAGACAGGCAAGCTAGAAGCCCACAAAGTGGTAAACATTAAACTTTTGGTTGAATCTTGTTGTGTCAATTGTTTGCTTAAAAGTAAATCATTGGATGGTAATCCTCACCATGTGCGATAGGGACCGACACTCTTGTTAAACTTATACATTCGTTAACCTTATACTTATATATTATTATATTATATACTATATACTTTTATCCAGAGTATTTTTGTTACAAAAACGATTAATAAGATTGATATATAAACTTAAGTATATTACCATGTGTCTATATATACAAGTGTCTGGTTCACATAAAATGCAATCTGTATGATTTTCATTTGCTGTCTGAAAATCACAGATATAATACAAGACACTTAACTTATTATTTATTCCTCAGCACAGAACTTCGACATTTAAAGAGTCTCTTTATTATAATTGGATAATACTATATAATAGTCTTCCTGAAAGTATTCGAGGTCTAAACTTATTAAGGTATAAGAAAAATATTAAGGACTTGCTACTGAATAGTGGTTACTATCGTGTGAATGAATTCCTAGACAGATCTACAGGTACATAGTCTCTAGTTCAAAATTTGTTGTATGTATTAGCTTGTAAGTATACCAATTATACATTTATACTTTTTGTTTCTGTCCATTATTTTATGATTTTAATTATGTATCAACATCTTATGATGTTATGCAAATTGTTTTTAATTTAGATGCTGACTTGCCACAAGTGGTTAATAAATATATTATTATATATTTGAAATTTATAATTACAACAAAATTATCTAAAAGACTTTTACCTAAATATTCTATCTTTTTATTGTCTCTTACTGAGTACATATTAATCGAATTTCGTGTTGAAGTTCATGTTTTTAGTTTAATTTGCCTCATAAAAGTCTCGGCGCCACTGACTTATTAGTGCACCCTCAAGTGTGGCAAGTGGAACAATTCTACCCTGTGCGGGTGAAGGGACGCAAAATATCTACATTAGCCCGATACATGTGTGTGTTAAGAGAGCATTAGTTAAATAATTGTCCTAAGTAAAGAACGTCCTCGTCGCCTTAACGTAAAAGGCAAAATGTTATAGAATATTATGTTTATTAGAAAAGTGTACACGCTCGCCCACCACCTGTTCTTACAATAAATTAGAATATAGTTAAACTGCTCGATTTATTCTGTTACTCAAGTCCCAACAAGGGTGGTCCTTCAGCCGATAAAGAGAAATTTGCAGAAATCAAACATATATAAATTGGTCCTTCGAGCCGGATTGATCGCTCGCACCTGTGGATGGACACAGAAAACGTAAAAGTTAATAGACAATATTTAGTGTGAAGTAAAAGTTAATATCAAGTGTTAAAGAAGAGAAACCCATTCCTCAATGAAGCCTGGAAAGCCAAGCATAAACACATAGACAACGCCCAAGGTCCAGACCACGCCGACCGAAAATTATTTACAAGTCACGAGATCTCCACAAAATATTGTAAGTCCATTCCAATTTTCCTTTTTTCATATATTCCTTTAGGAGTTTAGACACTTCTCGATTTGGTGTAAAAAGGTAATAATTAAAACTTAAACCCGAGTTAAAGTTAAATTTAAAAATGGACGAACACGTAGAAGTAGAAATTAAACAGTTGCATCATAATCGCGGTATAATTAAAGCTAGATTAACTCGATTCGAAACCTTTTTGAAAGTACCAAAAAATCAAAAGAACATTACGCAACCCGAGATACGATTAAAGGACATAGAATCAATGTTTGATCAATTTGATATTGTACAATCGAGGTTAGAATTTTTAAAGACGAGTGAAGTTCAAGAACGTGACAAAATCGAAAATGCCTTTTATGACGTTAGAAGTACTGCTCAAAATTATATACAATCACATATAAATATTGCAGCAAATTTAGCTACTTCAGTAGCTGGTAATAATGTTGTTGGTAAAGAGTTACCGATGCCGACGGCAAATACTTCCACGAAATTGCCAGATATAGGTTTACCCAATTTTTATGGCACTTATGACACGTGGCTCAGTTTTTATGATATTTTTAAATCGGTAGTGCACGATCGGTCAGATTTATCAGATATTCAAAAGTTTCTTTATTTAAAGGTTTGTTGTAAACAAGATGCACTTCGGTTAATTGAGTCTTTAGAAGTAACAGCAGATATGCCTTGTTATTCAAATTACCAGAAGTATCAAAGGAATCGCATACCTCGTTGAGAAAGCTACTGGATTCAGTTTTACAACATATTAATGCGTTAACAAAATTAAAATTACCCACGGATGAATGGGATACCTTAATAATACCTATAGTATTGCGTAAATTAGACGACAGCACAAAACGTGAATGGGAAAACAAACAAGAAGAGAATGTTTTACCCACTTTGAAACAAGTAACGGATTTCTTATCAAAAAAATGTTTTACGTTAGAAGCAGTTTATAGCAACTCGCAAAAATCATCCAATACGTATTACAAAGGAAATCGTGAACTATTAGGCAGAGGCTGAAATAATAACAATTCTGCACATAATTTTAAACAACAAAAAAATGTACAACAAATTTATTCGGTTACCGAAAGATTTTCTTGTGTTTTATGTAGCAGTGCCTCTCATTTTATTGATAACTGTTCAGCATTTGCAAATTTATCACTCGACGATAAATATAAAGAACGACAACGCGAAATAATTCTATAGAAATGACGCACGCTTTAAAGCAGAGTAATGCCAACCCAGGCCCATCAGACGATCAACAATCCAGTGTAATTGTTTCAAGTTATCACGCAGTTTCGCTGGTAAATTATGAAAACGATGTGTCTCAATGTCTAATTCCGAATTTTTCAAAAACGTTTCAAATAAGGGAAACATCTTACGCTAATCAAGTTCTTTTATCAACCGCGACGATTTTAATAAATGATTGTTTTGGAAATTCGCATGAATGCACGGCATTGCTGGACTCGGGCAGTCAATCTAACTTAATAACAATCCTCTGCTAACAACAGTTGGAGACTTAAAAGCTGAGCAATGGCAAACCGTTAAACATAGGCGATACACTCGTCTGAGGCCGCAAGTTGGAACAGCGACATCCAGCAACACTGACAGGGAGGAAGACACTTTCTCTGGTAAGCCAGAAAATACTGATAAAAAAGTGTGGCTCTTTATTTCTAGAGTAAATGTCGTTGAAGATGATATCAAAACATACATCATAAAGAAAGCGAAACTCGCAGACAATGATGTAATAGTGACAAGAGTCCCGACCAAATATGATGACATCAGGAAAAACTACGAAGGCGTAGAGGGGCCAACAATAATTTTCACAAGTTTCAACCAAAATTCACTTTGATTTTTGCAATTTTAACTAAACGATTGTAGTTTTGACCTACAATTGTAAGTTCGACCTACAATTGTAACTTCGACCTACAATTGTAACTTCGACTTACAATTGTAACTTCGACCTACAATTGTAAGTTCAACCTACAATTGTAACTTCGACTTACAATTGTAACTTCGACCTACAATTGTAAGTTCAACCTACAATTGTAAGTTCAACCTACAATTGTAACTTCAACTTACAATTGTAACTTCGACCTACAATTGTACATCCGATATCGATTTACAATAAAAGTGTTAGGCAGTATCGATACTTTTTTGTATCGATATAGATATCAATACTTGAATTAATAATCGTATAATTATTATTCGATAAAAAGTACCTATTCAATTGTATTTGTGTTGCCAAATAATAAATGGTTATTATTATTTTCAATTTTGGCTACATTCAAATTAAATGAAACAAAATATCATTAGATTAAATTGTAAATAGGCAGGCAGAGCCTGGACCCATGTCTGCTGTGCTCAGTCGATGCGCGTGACGACCGACGCCGACGGTTCGTCAACAATTATATCGTTTCATGTTTCTTTCATTAATACGCTTATTCGATTCAAATAAAATATTAAATATCTAAAACAAATAATAATATGTTGCGATCCGAATATATATATTAGTAGGGGTGATATTGGGGGTGATAGTGGAGGGGGGGGCTAATACCAAAAAATTTTTGAGACCTTAACTTTTCGCATATGCCCTAAATTGCAATTTTATGGACTCTTACTTGCTTGTATTACCTATTTACCCCTGACCCCCTCAACGGAATTAGATCAAAATATAATCTAGTTCCAGATCTCGTTACAATACATAAGTGTACCAAATTTCAATATTAATATCACAAACGGTTCCAGAGTAAACGTGCGCACAAAAAAAGTTACGGACAGACAGGAATTTTTTTTTTTGCTCAAATTTAAAATCACGTTTCATGACATTTTAAGCCTATTTCAACAAAAAAAAAATTCAAATTTTTTTTGCGTTACTATACTTCACTGGACGTAATAATTGAAAATTCTTTAGGGGCGGAAGCGCCCTAGCGCCATTACGGACGAGCCGCCACTGAAGAAAGCCCATGTTAATAGGTATTAAAAACTTACTTGTATTATTTCCATGAAACAAAATTGGATCAAAGCTTTATCCAAGTAACTTCCGGTGAATAAACCTTCATCTCGAATGGATTCAAATAAATTGATCCAGTACTGGGCATTTTCCTTTCTTAATATCGACCACCATGACTCTATGCGCTGATTCGCAGTACTTCTTCCTTTTATATGCGAGGGTCTGCCATTTACAGTTCCAAAGGAATCCCGAAAAACAGTTTGCAGAGTTTCCAGGATTACATTTTCTGTGCCGCAATCACTTCTTAGGGTAAGTGGACATCCGTTCAAGTTGCCAACAGCTGTCAAGTAATAGCTTGCAATAACTTTTGGATCATTAGACGTTGTGCTTGCTAGCAGCCAGATTATATGTCTAGAAAATCCGTCGATACACCCGTTTATGCAAATCCCGTATCTTTTCAATTTGTCGTATGAATCGACATGCCAAAGATAATTTGGTCCCCTACTGCTGTATTGCCGACGTCTTAATCTTCTTCTTCTCCGACATTCTACGCCCTTGCGGTCTACCTCAAAAAGAATTTGTCGTACTACATTTTGACTAACAACAAGTCCATGCTGAATGCATTTTAAATACATCCACCTGTAACCGTGTAATTGGGCAGAAGTAGTGATCTGAGACATAATAAAAGCATAAACATCTTCGAAAGGACTAAATTTCCTTCTTACAAGACTGAGTCTGCATAGGTGCCGTTTTAAGGTTCTCGGACTTATAAACACATTATGTTTGCCCCGGAGAAATGATAATATTTCTTTTTGTTGAAGTCCCATTTCGAAATATTGTTTTATTAGTGTATCAGTGAAATCCATATCTAATGAAAATATTAAATTGGTTATACCATAGAGAAAAAAGAGAAAAAAAACGCTCACCTTTCCTTTGGGCACTGTCCATGCATCTCACATAATATTGGTTGTGGGAGAACAATTCAGAACTACGAACAGAACTGATTGTGGCGCTTTTATTTTCTGTCACCTGGATAATAATTGTAGGTCGAACTTACAATTGTAGGTCGAAGTTACAATTGTAGGTTGAAGTTACAATTGTAGGTTGAACTTACAATTGTAGGTTGAACTTACAATTGTAAGTCGAAGTTGCAATTGTAGGTTGAACTTACAATTGTAGGTCGAAGTTACAATTGTAACTCGAAGTTACAATTGTAGGTTGAACTTACAATTGTAGGTTGAACTTACAATTGTAGGTAGAACTTACAATTGTAGGTCGAAACTACAATTGTTTAGTTAAAATTGCAAAAATCAAAGTGAATTTTAGTTGAAACTTGTGCAAATTATTGTTGGCCCCTCTACGCCTTCGTAAAAAACTGTAAATGTTTTAAAGTAGGAATTAAGTTTGACATGAAAGATAAAGTCTACGAGAACGACTTCTGGCCAAGCCGTGTGGCCTTTACACGCTTCAAATTTGGCGTCCAACCTAAAGAAGGAGGTGATTTTTTAGGCAACCTGGAGAATCAGAATCACAGAACATAAATACGTCTCTCTCGACACCAGTTGGAAACAACCTTTTAACATCTCCCACAAACAAAATAAAACCCAACAATAAATTCAACTATACACTGCTCCACCAAAATATACAGTGCCTTAGAAATAAAGTATCGGAACTAGAAGTATATCTGGAAGACAAAACTATTGACTTTATATGCTTAAATCAACACTGGTTAAATTCAATCGAAAAAGACATAGTTAAGCCTAAAGGCTTCAATGTCATCTCTAGCTTCTGCAGACCAACCAAAACACATGGTGGTGTAAGTATATTTGTCAGAGATGGCATAAAGTGTTCTCCTTTATCTACCAATTAACTTATCACAAGAAGTGCACTGCGAAATAGCTGGCATTGAAGTCAAGGAGTATCTAATTATAACAGTCTACAGATCTCCCATAGGTGATTTCCAAACCTTTTTAGAAAAATTAACTTTATTGCTAGAAAAAATTAATATGAATAAGAAAATAATTTTAACTGGGGATTTCAATGTCAAATTTGGCACAAATGATTATAATGCTGTGCTATTATGTAACCTGTGTCAGTCATTTGGACTAATGCCTACAGTCAACACTAATACCAGAGAAAAGTCATGCTTAGACAATATTTTTACTAACTTAACACCTTCAGATTTCTCTGCTGGGGTATCCAATACATATCTGTCAGATCACCATGGCATTACGATACAATTTAAATCTGCCTGTAGAGTAACAGATAACTCAAATGCCAGAATTAATTTTAGACCAATAACAGAATGCGGTTTACTTCGCCTATATAATCATCTTGACAGTGTTAATTGGGACTTTGTAAATAGTACAACTTCTAATGTTGAACATAAATTCCAACTATTTGTGGAAAAATTAACAGAAGCAATTGAAATGAGCTTTCCACTAAAATCTAAATTGCAAAAAAACTTTAATTCATTTAAAGTCACTTGGTTTAATGAACGGCTAAAAAATATGCGCGACAATTTAAATTTTTTAATTGACATAAATAAACAGGACTCTAGGCTCATGACCAAAGAAGCGGTAAATTCATTCAGGGCAAAATATCGATATGAGATTTGCAAAGTAAAAAAGGGGGCGAATGATTTATATATCCAAAACTCGGCTAACTTTCAAGTAGCCATGTGAAAAGTCATTAAGAATAATAATCCCAAGTTGCACTCACCAACCGCTGACTCAATAAATGCAAATACCTTCAATAATTTTTTTACAAATATTGCTGACGATATTATTAAAAACTTACCAACTGCAGATAAACATTTCAGTGATTATATTAAAGGTATTGATCCTCTAATTGGATTTGAGTTTAAAGAAGTATCTTATAACGAAATCAGGGATATAATAAGCGACCTTAAGAATAGTAGAAGTAAAGACCCCTATGATATAAACGTACAGATCATAAAAACTATAAAGAATATAATTGTTTACCCTCTTACTAATTTGATAAACCAGTGTATTAGAGATAAAACTTTTCCATCTATTCTCAAACTAGCTAAAGTTATTCCTGTATACAAAAAAGGCTCTAAGGAAGACGCATCTAACTACAGACCCATCTCTTTAACACCTATTCTAGGGAAAATTTTTGAAAAAGTTCTAAAACATCAAATAAATAAGTTTTTTGAAGAGAACGGACTTTACCACAGCAGCCAATATGGCTTTCGCAACCAACGGTCAATTACTTTAGCAATAAACAACCTAACACAAATTGTATTAAATGACTTTGAGAATAGCAATTTTTCAAATGGCACTTTTTATGATCTTACAAAAGCCTTTGACTGCGTAAACCATAGCAACCTCTTACTAAAGCTTAGTTATTATAACTTCCACGATAATAGTATAGCTCTAATAAAATCTTATCTTTCTGACAGGTACCAATACGTTTCCTATAATATGAGACAATCCAACAAATCACTACTGAAATATGGAGTACCTCAAGGTTCGGTACTAGGTCCGATACTGTTTTTGATATACATTAACGATTTAGCTAATTGCGATAATATATCTAATATCATACTATTCGCGGACGATACCACGGTTCTGAATAGTCATAACCAAATGGATACCTTAGCAGAAAATACCAATAATTCTCAAGCTAAGATTAAGCAATGGTTTCATGCCAATAGTCTAAATTTGAATGAAAATAAAACTCAAACCATGACATTTTCTACAAGAAATACTAACATTAATAATATCAATGAAACTAGCCATGTTAAATTTCTAGGGGTGGGCTTGGATCCTTTGCTGACCTGGGAAAATCACATATTTAGCTTATCACAAAAACTTAGTAAAAACATATATTTTATTCGTACTCTGTCCAATTCGGTATCTGAAAAAACCTTAATTATGGCATATTATGGATCTTTTCATGCCAATATATCCTATGCAATATTAAATTGGGGATATGCGCCTCGCAGTGCACAAATTTTTGGTCTTCAACGCAAATGCATAAGGGTCATCGCACAACTTAAATTTAGAGATGATTGTAAAAAAACACTTTGTCGATCTTGGAATTCTTACGTTACCATGTGTTTACATCTTGGAATGTCTACTTTATATTAAACGAAACATTAATATATTTTCTACTCATGCACAGACTCATGATTATCTTACTAGAAACAGAAACAATGTTAAACCATCCTTTTTCCGTCTTACAAGGTCTAGAGATGGCACAGGCTACTATGGTGTCAAAATTTTCAACATACTACCAGACCAGGTGAAAGTCTTAAATATCAATGCATTCAAAGCTCTAATAAAAAAGTACTTGAAAAAAAAGGCTTTCTATAACCTAAATGAATACCTCCAAAATGACTTCTCAGATATGCTTTTACTGTAATTTTTAAAGTGTTTTATTTTACTGTAACTATTGAAATTCAATTATATTTAAACTTTAATTGGTAACTTTAAACCTAGTATAGTTTTTTATTTATATATATATATATATTTTTAAGTGTGTCGACATTTTATGTAAAAAATTTTTTGTTCTAATTCGTTCTGACATGTGTAAACATTTATATGTAATATCACCAATAAACCATTATTATTATTATTATTATTAATAACTCAACAGTTATGTGATAAATTAAGGTTAAATTGTGAAAATATTTCAGTATCTATTGCTGGTATAAATCAGCGTACTACGAATATTAAACAAAGGACTACAACGGTAATAAGGTCCAGATTTAATTCATTTGATGCAAGGTTATCATTTTTAATACTTCCAGTAATAACAGAAAAATTGCCATTGATTGGATTTGAAAGTAATATCGTTAATTACCCGAAAAACATAAACTTAGCTGACAAGCAATTTAATGTATCGAAACGAATTGACGTATTATTAGGGGCAAATATTTTTATGATCTTTTAAGTGCAGGAAAGTTAAAATTAGGTACAAATTTGCCGGTTTTGCAGGAAACTATTCTCGGATGGATATTTACCGGTACCATAAATTTGAATAATAATTCAACGCAAAACACTCGCGAAAAATTCGTTTGCAATTTCAGTACAGATATTTCAAATGAGGTTCTGAATAGAAACTTAACGAAATTTTGGCAAATCAAAGAAATACCGAAGACACAGATTTTGTCTCGTGAGGCCCAAATATGTGAAGATTATTTTAAGGAAACCACCACTCGTAATACACAAGGTAGATTCGTCGTAAGATTACCGTTTTCTCCGACTACGGTAAAATGTCTTGGTAATTCAAAATCAACTGCTTTAAAACGTTTTTACCATATAGAATCTAGATTGCAAAGAAATCCAGAATTAAAGCGGGATTATTTAGAATTTATGCGCGAATATGAACATTTGAAACACATGTCATTTCAAGGTGATCTCGATGTTGATACCTCACTGGAAGGCAAATCATATTTTCTCCTACACCATCCAATTATTCGACAATCGAGTGTAACCACAAAGTGTCACATCGTGTTCGACGCTTCAGCGAAATCTACGACAGATGTTTCGTTAAACGATTTATTACTTATCGGTACCACAGTTCAAGATAACCTATTTTCTATCGTGCTACGGTTAAGATTACGAAAATACGTGTTAAATGCCGACATAAAAATGATGTATAGACAGATATTGGTACATCCAGAAGATCGGAAATATCAAAAAATATTGTGGAGGGATGACAAGCAAGAATCAATAAGGGTTTATGAACTTAACAGCATAACTTATGGCACGGCAAGTGCACCCTTTCACTCGTTGTCTTCAACAATTGGCTTTTGAAAACGAAGAAAGATATCCGCGCACGTGTAAGATTATTAAAAATTCCTTTTATATGGATGATTTACTTGTAAGTTTAAACTCGGTTGATGAATCTCTCGAGGTATATCACGAATTGATTGAAATATTAAATACAGCAGGTTTTCACTTGAGAAAATGGTCATCAAACGACAAAACTATTATAGATGTTATTTTAGGAAACAAATCAAATGAGGACAAAATGATCCTAATTCACGACAGTAAAGAGTTAAAAACTTTAGGTATTGCTTGGGATAGTAACTCGGACACATTCAGTTACTCAGTGGACGTTACAACGAACAATCGACTAGTTACGAAACGTTCTATTTTATCAGGACCCGCGGTCATCACAGCTAAGATATTAATGCAGCGTTTATGGCAGCTACATATAGAATGGGATGAACCCATACCAAACGAGTTAAAAAATTCTTGGTTACAATTTACATCAGAAAATCACTGTTTAAATAAAATTCAAATTAATCGGCAAGTACTTTGTAATAGAGCCACACAAAAAGCATACGGCGCATGTCTGTACTTAGCGTCGGTAAATTCAAATGGAGAGCGTTACTCTTATTTATTATGCGCCAAATCTAAGATCGCTCCTCTTAAAAAGCTCACATTACCTCGTCTCGAATTATTAGCAGCTCATTTACTCGCAAGGCTAGCCACCACTGTATTAAAAACGCTCGATATTAATATTTCAAAAACCTCTGAATCTGAATAAAACGTTTATTCAGATTCTACAATTGTATTATCATGGTTAAAATTAGATCCTAGTAAATTAAAAACATTTGTAGCAAATAGAGTAGCTCAAATCACCGAGTTAACTAAGATTCATGACTGGAAACACGTAAAAAGCGAACTGAATGCTGCAGATATAATTTCTCGCGGAATAAATCCCGAAGAATTAGTTGATTCGATTATTTGGTGGCACGGACCTTCATTTCTTATTAATACGGATCTAGAAAATAAGGTGGTGACTGAACCCAAAAATGAACCTATAGAATTAATCCCTGAAATTAAAACCTCACCTGTTATATTGTTGTCAAGAAACCACTGGCATTTAAATATTTTCGAAAGATATTCCACGCTAAACAAATTACAAAGGGTAATAGGATATATTTGTAGGTTTAAAAATCGCACATTACATAAGCAATCAATCCAAACCAGTTCTCTAACAATCGAGGAATTACAAGAATCTTTCGGACTTTTAATAAAGTTAGCTCAGTATGATGAATTTTCTCCGGAAATTTACGCATTGAAAAAACACGGAAGGGTAAAAAATGATAGTAAACTTCTAAACCTGCACCCTTTTCTCGACGATGGCCTAATCAGGGTAGGCGGGCGATTAGCGAACGCAACAATTGTCTTTGATCAACAACATCCGATCATTTTACCCAAGCAACACAAACTAACATATCTAATTGTTGAGAACGAACATTTAAAGCATTTACACGCCGGAGTTCAAAATTTGTTATCTATCATCCGTTTAAAATATTGGCCAATAAATGGAAAGAATGTGATAAAGTCAGTCATTCGTTCTTGCATAAAATGCTTTCAAGCCAAACCAACACCGGCTAGTTTTCTCATGGGACAATTGCCTGTTTCTAGAGTAACGGCAAGTAGACCGTTTTCAAAATGTGGCGTAGATTATGCAGGGCCTATTTTAATTAAGGATGGCACGTTGCGTAAGTACAAATTGGTTAAAGCGTATATCTGCATTTTCGTATGTTTTGCTGTTCGAGCAATACACATCGAATTAGTTCCTAATTTAACGACCGATGGGTTCTTGAACGCACTCAAAAGATTTATATCACGACGTGGCAAGCCTAGTGATATATATTCAGACAATGGTTCGAATTTCCTTGGTGCCAATAATCATTTTCTCAAGTTGTACGATCTCTTATCTAATAAAACCCATAACGAAACCGTATCTAATTATTTAGCTAAAGATCAAATAATATGGCATTTTAACCAGGTTACCAATTTGGCTTTACCCCAAAGTCTTCCACGCTTCACCCACTAGCAATACTTGTATCAAATGTACAAAGGGCTAAACTGGAAGGAGATAAATCAGCAGCTATATTTTTAGATATCAACAAAGCTTTTGACAGTGTATGGCATATGGGACTAATATACAAACTAAAAATTTTAGAATGCCCTGACTATATAATACATCTAATAATAAGCTTTCTAGATCTGCGACAATTGCAAATTAAAATAAACAACAGTTATTCCGAACATTTCGTACCAGAACAGGGTGTACCACAAGGATCACCGCTCTCTCCTATTTTATACAATATTTATTGCCACGACATATATATAGCTACAGTCATCTGGACCCAAGATATTTTAATAAGAGTACCTACATGCTACAATTCGCTGATGACACCGCCTTAATATCTCACAATTCCAACCTCCGCAACACAATCCAACAACTGCAACAACTGATAACAGACACAGAAAACTGGTTCAATATATGGAGACTTAAACCTAACCCGGTGAAATCTCAACTCATTATTTTCAATCACATTCCCAAACGAAGGTCGCCCACAGTAACGATTGCTAATCAAATAATAACTCCTAAAACTTTAGCTATCTACCTCGGAATTCAAATAGACCACAAGCTTAATTTTAATCAACACACTGCCCTCACAAAGAAAAAGATAAATACAAGAGCCAAACACTTCCGAGCTTTAACTTATAAAAATGATGTTATCACCACAACAACATCAGCAAAGATTTACAAAAGTATCTGTAGACCCATATTGGAATATGGACACATACTCTATCTTAACAGCGGACCACAAGCAAAAAACAATTTGGAGGTGGCAGAAAGGACGGCCCTTAGGAGTATTACCAAATTACGCCATCCACGTAATCTCCTACATAATATATCGAACACCGTATTATACCAAAAAACAAAAATAGAACCAATCCGACAACGCCTCACTAAGCTACAAACAAAATTCGCCAATGCACAACACAACCTCCAAAAAATTGAAGAATACTGCACAACACGAAACCGTAATATTAGACTTAAATTCAAGACACCTGAACACACCTTAATTGAGAAAATACAACAACTGGTTTAGGAAAACAACGTAAGCCATAGATATACATAATATATTTGTTATTTTTATTTTTTTATTTATTACTATATATATATAATCATATACTTAAGTCACAAATGATACTTATCTAATAATAAATCATAAAATCTATGTAAATAATGTACTAATACATGGGCAGAAGGACTTCGGTCGATAGCCCTTTGGATTTTTCCAATAAAGAACATATTTATCTATTTATTTATGGCATTTTATTCCACCGAAATCGCCTCATATAGGGGGATTATGGGAGGCTACGGTAAAGTCAACTAAGTTTCATCTACATAGAATACTCGGAGACGCAGCTGTTTATGAAGAAATGTATACTATGCTGACACAGATCGAAGCGTGTCTAAATTCGCGTCCTTTAACACCTCTGTCAAATGACCCAGATGATTATTTACCTTTGACCCCATCCCATTTTTTAATTGGAGACTCTCTTGCTGCTTCGCCTCAAATTGAGATTCAAAATCTTGTAACAAATCGATTATCTCAATATCAACGCATGCAACAACTAGTCCAACAGTTCTGGAATAGATGGTCCCGAGAGTGTTTAGCGCAATTCCAGAAACACGGAAATGGAAGACGCAACCCACGGAGGAGATAAAAATTGGAACTCTTGTCGTATTAGTCCAGGATAAACTACCATTTCTACGTTGGCCTATGGCAAGAGTGACTGAACTGCACCCAGGGGCAGATAGATGTAGTGAGAGTGGTGACCGTGAAGGTAGCCAATGGGAGTGTGTTTAAATGTTCCGTAAAAAAGATATGTGTTTTACCTACAGACTAAATTAGACTCTTCTTATTGAGATCTATCTGTTTATCTTTATGCATGATTTAATTGTCATTATCTTCATATCGTTAATGTACCTTTATACGTACAAGCTATGTTGAAAGTACCTTTCAAGGTGGGCGGCGTATGTTGAAGTTCATGTTTTTAGTTTAATTTGCCGCATAAAAGTCTCGGCACCACTGACTTATTAGTGCACCCTCAAGTGTGGCAAGTGGAACAATTCTACCCTGTGCGGGTGAAGGGACGCAAAATATCTGCATTAGCCCGATACATGTGTGTGTTAAGAGAGCATTAGTTAAGTAACTGTCCTAAGTAAAGAACGTCCTCGTCGCCTTTAACGTAAAAGGCAAAATGTTATAGAATATTAAATTTATTAGAAAAGTGTACACGCTCGCCCACCAACTGTTCTTACAATAAATTAGTATATAGTTAAAGTGCTCGATTTATTCTGTTACTCAAGTCCCAACAAGGGTGGTCCTTCAGCCGATAAAGAGAAATTTGCACGCAGAAATCAAACATTTCCCTTTCAGGTTAATTAAGAAGTAAGAGTGTTAACTTTAAGACAGTGCCACAAATTTCAATTGATACCATTTATACTTCGGCCAAAATCTCTAGTCAGTAGAGCCAGAGGCGTGCGGAGTTTTGTAAATTCCCTAATATAACATCAATTTCGAAGGAATGAAAGTTCTCGGATTGAGTTAACTATGCATGAACTACCATATCTTAAATTTAAAATATTATGCTTAAATCTGGCAACATTCTCCACGTATTCAAAGGTGTTTGATGCGTTAAACCGTTATAACTCAGTTTAAATCAGTGTACATATAGAGTGCAGTCGGTTATCAGTTGGGCGGTATTAATTTGTTTTTTATAAATTACGTATTTGTGGTATCATAGTGCCTTAAAATATTATTTCGTGTGAAATATTTATAGTGTGAATTGTTTATGAATTGGGCGACATTAATTTTTGTTTATAAATTACGTACTTGTATCACAGTGCCTTAAAGTTTTATTTTGTTAGTGCTTTAGCGAAAATAAAATAAGTGTAATTGTGGGATATCGTAATATTTTTAAATGTGCAAAAATGGAAGCGGTTCCCGGTTATTCAAAAGAAGTGGTAAAAGTTCATACCCGTAAAAAGTCTCCATTAAGCTTCAAGGAGAAGAGAATTATTTTGAATGTATATCATGCATTGGAGAAAAATCATCCCATGATACAGAAATCAGGATCAACAGGCTTAGTTAACATGGCTTCAAGGTATACCGGCGTGAGTGACCATTTACAGAATTTTAATTTTAATTATTTACTATAAACTCTCACTCTCTAATTTTAATTTTATGTGACTTGATGTTTGGCACACCAGATAAGGAGCCACTGTCCATGGATGACTATGCATCTGAAGGTAGTCAACGGCTGAGGAATGTCCATGAGTTGGTACGAAACCAAGTTAGCGTAGCTACTGACAGAATGAAGGCTCGCCATTACCGGAAGGGAACTTCAGCAGGATTGAAGGGGGAGCTCTGGTTTGGCTATATAACCCACAGCGAAAGAAAGGAAGATCTCCGAAGCTTTACCCACCATGTGAAGGGCTGTATTCTGTCATCACTCGAATTAATGACATTGTTTATTGAATTCAACGAGTAAGAAGTCCAAGATGAAAATCGTTCACCTGGACACACTGGTGAAGTCATGCGCTGCTCTTGACCTATTTAGATTCGTTTGCAAAATCTTTGTCATTTTGCTTTACCCTTCTTCACCTCCCCCCAAGCTTCTTCCTAAAGTTTGGAAATTTGGTGAATTTCTTCACCAACGCGTGTTTTCACATAATGAAAAAATATACTTAGAATTTCTTGGTCTAACCTATTTGAAATCAAGAAGTCGTCGGAGAATCCTTGCCGAATGTCATCAACTACTAGCCACTGCTAGTAGTTGATGACATTCGGCGGATGAGCGGATGAGCTCGAAGTCATAATTATCGATACAAATACAACCAGATCCATAATTCTTTTAACATTTCGCGCTGAGCTACGATCATTATCATTAACGCAAAATCGTTCTCCGTTAATGCAAGCCATTCTTCTATGATGCACTCTTGAGGTTTATAAAATAATATAGTGTCGCCCTTGCTATCCATATCATTTATCCAAGACTCAACAATGGGGAACAATCCAGGCCAGTTTCTAATATATCCAATAGATGACGCCATGCATACTCGGTTTAATGTCATTCTCAATTTGTATCATATAATATATGATACAAATTGAAAATGACATTAAATAACAATTTAAAAGTAATATTATAACTTTTAAATTGTTTAAATTTCCCAATTTTTGAGAGTTTCCCAATCTCTTATTCGTAGAAATGAGCCAAATTGATAAAAAAAATGAGGAATAATCCAAGCCAATTCCTAATATATCCAATAGATGACGCCATGCGTACTCGATTTAATGTCTTTCTTAACTTGTATCATATATAAGCTTTAAATAGTTTAAATTTCCCGATTTTCGAGAGTCTCCCAATCTCTTATTCGTAGAAATGAGCTAAATTGATAAAAAGGATTACGGTAGTTGTCATCAAATTGTTTAAAACTTTAAAAGTGGAGTTGAGAAAAGGAGGTGCTATAGAGTTAATGGAAAAAAAGCTGATTTGGTTGAAAGGTATATAATTACATTTATGAACTTGTTAAATTTTTTGTTTATAAATCCTTTTTTGATATAGATTAATCAATTATGACAATATTTTAATTAGTACGCTTGAAGATGATATATAGATTACAATTTTAAAACACCAGATTTATCATATAGTTGTCGGAAACGGTCATTTTTAGGAAATAAATGTCCTACTGTGTTACAGCACTTTGGTACATAGCAACAAGTTTTCATCTTACATCTTAATTAACTTTGTTTATTCAAAGACATATTTTTTCATATTGACATTGACGGACAAACAATCGAGTACAGCTGGTGCACTCTGGCGGAGGATAGCGTCATTTTCATGCTTCACTGCTGAAGAACATAGATTATAATAATTTTCAATATTATACAGGTCCTTTTTACTTAAAAGAAGCACGAATGTCATCAAATGGAATTTTTGAAACAATTTTGACTGCTACATTTTCCCGTTCTGATTTTCCAAGACTTAAATGACCGATATCAGTTTCATGTGCTATATGTATTTGGGTGACGTAAACATCACATTTTCCATCAAATATCGCCATTTTGTATTTTTTTAAATAGTTATATTAGTAAATAAATCACAAGCACATTAAAACTTGATCAAATAATAACTTAGGCAAATGTTTGAAAAGAAATATCATTTTGTCATGGCACACCTGTAAAATTGAATACATACATTAGTACCATAGAGTTACAATAGACAGGAGAAGCAGTCACGTAGTCAAATGTAGCATACCCCGCCATATTGTTACTACATTTCTGTCAAAAGTGACAGTTTATCTGCTCATTGGTATCATGTGCCCAAAGGAGTTCCTAGAGACAGTGTTAACAAAAAGGAAATCATTGCTGATCTTGTTGCTTCCTTGTGTCTTCAAATGGTGCAAACCCCTTACCTTGAGGAATATACCTGCCAGAACGAGATAGCAAATCCACTGCGTATAGCTTAAAGTTTTATCTGATCTTGCAGATTTTTAACAAATTTAGAGTTGATATTATTTTTCCAACTATGGAATTCTTCACTTGTCGGGAAAATTTTTTATTTTTCTTTCCAAGAATTCAATATGAAAGTTTCTGTAGTGATTTAAAATATTTGTTTTATAGGAGCTATATTTACACATACCACACTTCTGGTTGGGAACTATTTTTTCTTGTGAGGATATAATAATAATAATAATAATAATTTATTTCCATATAGATTCATACAAGTGTTTGGATAATGTCAAAAATATTTAGAAAAAAAAAACAATTAGCTTTATAATACAATATTTAAAAGTTTCGTCAGACAAATGGGTACATAGATAAATATACAAGTGGATACAGAATAAAAACATATAAGAGTATGTAGATATAACATATTAACAAACAACAACCATCACAGATAAATAAATTTATCTTACGTTATTTATATTTAAAATAATCTTCCAGAGAATAAAAAGTCTGGAAGGTGATTATAGATCCTACCAGCGGTAATTAGTGGTCCATTACCCACCTGTGACAGTCTGTAAGGAGAAAGGTAAATATCGTTGGCCTGCCACGTACGGTCATTATTGACATCCTTACATCTAACAAATTGATTTACATTTTTTTTACAAAGCATAAACACTGCTATATATATATACACAATGTATGGTTAGTATTCTGTTGTTTTTAAAAATAGGACGGTATATTAAACATAGAGAGGATAATTATTTTTTGTAAGACAAATATTTTAGAAATACCAGAGCAAAATTACCCCAGCATACAAGACCATATGACAGTATTGACTGAACTGTCCCAAAATAGAATGTTTTTAATGTTGGAAGTACTTACACTCGATCTAAGTTGCCTAATTAAATAGTTTTTACTAGCCAGTGTCTTTGAGAGATAATTAATGAATAAGAAGGGCCCCAAAACACTTCCTTGCGGAACCCCAGTGTTCATGAGATACTCGAACGAACTGATACCTTCCACTCAAATATGATTCAATCCATGTGAATGCCGATCCTCTAACGCCATAGGAGTATAATTTCTGTAACAAAAGCTGATGGTCAATGGTATCAAAGGCGCACGATAGGTCATAAAAAATACCACCAGAAAGTAATTTGCTGTCCAAATGGTTAAGTAGTTTATCATAAAGTGATAATATCGCATCTTGTGTTGAGCAATTTTTTGTGAAACCGTACTGAATATTAGATAAAAGATTACAACTGTCAAAAAAAGAAGACAATCTAGTAAAGAATGCCTTTTCCAGGATTTTAGAAAACAAGAGGGCCAAGAGGTCTGTAGTTTTCCAGATTTTGATGAGTCTCCTTTTTTATAAATCGGGACAATCATTGCAATTTTCAGTTGCTCCGGAAAATAGCCGTGTACAAAAGATGCATTAAAGGATTTACAATATATCAGCAACTGCCTTTGACAGAAAGTAGGAAATTTCGTCTGAACCACTAGAATGCTTATTTCCACATGATGTTATTAAGTTATATACTTCGCTAGTGGTAACAGGAGTTAAGAAAATAGAACGCAAATTGTCCTGAATGTTAGGAGGGGTTCGATTTGTATTATTCTTACTAGATTTGATGAGAGATCTGACAGACTCAATGAAATAATCATTGAATGAATCAGCAGCCTCATCCCTGTTAATTACTTTTTTTGTCTTGCTTCAGGACTGTAGGTAGAGATTGCTTAACATTCGAATTTTTTTCAATAATTTTCCAAGCTGCCCTAGCTTTATTGCCAGTTTCTCTTATGAAATTATCATTATAATTTTTTTTACAGGCATTAACATTCGATTCGTGTTTCTTTTTTAAAATATTATATCTAATACGTAAGTTTCAATAATTGCTAGTTTTACACAAAAAATGAATTTGCTTTAGAAGACGACCTTCTGCAATAAGCTCTGGAGTAATCCAAGGATTAGATCTAGATTTATTTGTTTGTTTAATTGTTTTTAACGGAAAAGCACTGTCAAACATTCTCATGAAACCGGTAAGAAAAATCTCAAATTTTTTTTTTACACAAGACGTTTCATACACATTTGACCATGTTTCATTTGTTAGCAAACTTTTGAAATACTCAATATGTTCTGCATTAAAATTTTGCCTCCTACTAAATTCTAAATTAAGTTCCTTTTTATTGATATTATTAGCTTACTATTTGTAAACAGTGGTCAGAAAGGCCGGGGTCATCACATTTTATTTCAATTTCATTCAAAGGTAGATTTGTGAATATATTGTCTAACAGAGATTTCAACTTGTTTCGAGTATTCGCTTGTATACGGGAATATTCACCTTCAGTACATTGATTGAGACCATAAGAGGCAAATAGATTAATTATATTATGTACTTCGTCTTTACCCACTTCCAAAAAATTATAGTTATAGAATAATGCATCCTTCAGTTTACTAGTAGCATCTAGAATACCTTCCACAGAATTTAAAAAATATTCGTTGTTTACAGGAGAGCGATACACGCAACATACATTTAAAAGCGAGTTATTTATTTGTATATTTACAGAAACAGCTTCAAACAATTTGTCAGACATGTTAACATTATGAAAAACTCTCTTTTGAAAGTCTAGGCCATCCCTTACAAATATTGCAACTCCTCCCCCTATACAAGTTTTCCAGCAAAAGAAATTAGCTAGACAGTAATTATAAATTTTAATGGCATCGACTTCCTGATCACATAGCCAAGTTTTAGTTAAGCATATAACTTCAGGATATTTTAAGGAATCAATATAAAGGTTTAGTCTGTCAACTTTTCCTCTAATACTACGTATGTTCAAATTTAAGACTCTTATAATATCAGCACTGTCTGCAGTTAATGTAGTTACCTGGTCACTAATAATATTTTCTGGAACTTGACCATCCAGTCCAAGAAGTAGGTTATGTGGTGGGTTCATTAAATTATCATAAGCCTCAGTTGCGAAAGATGAGGATATAAAAAAGCATCCCCATTATCCTTTGATATTTGAGGAGAACTATCAATTTGTAACTGTGTTGAATCCAATGAAACTACAATATCAGATAATAATAACACCACAGGTAATTACGACCCCCTTTATCCCAAAAGGCTCTAGAAGAGCCTTGTGTAGGAGGGGGCTACACATTTAGAGACAAGGGACACACACCTAATATCCGTGTATAGTGAAAAAATCCCTCTCACAGTATTTTCCACTGCCACAGCCGGGGATCGAACCCGGAACTTTTAGGTGAGAGGCGAGTGCGCTCACCTCTCGACCACCAGTCATACAGTCATGATGTATCTACGAATTTCAATTCCTTGCTGTAATAGTTTTTACAAAGATTGATTTTGTTATTAAATTACATATTGAAGAGGTGCTAGGTGGACTACACCTCACATTATTCAGTTCAATATATTCTACTCTGCCCTTAACGAGACCATTAAACCTGTGTAAGAAATCATTCAGTTTCTGATTATATTTAAATATGCACTCATTTTTATCACATTTTGTACTAGAATATATAACTGACGTAAACATAACATTTATATTAGTACATTGTTTTAATTTGTAACATAACTTACTGAAGGTGGGCACACTGTTTTTGGATAATATATCATTCGAACCATCCATAACGATGACAAAGTCCTCACGAGTAAATTCCTTAGTTAAGTTCTCAATATTACTCATAACTTGATGTAATAAGGCTCCAGGTTTTCTTATTACAGTTACGTCGTACAAATTCCGGTCACTTTTTCTCCTTAAAGACCAATGTATACCTATATCGCTATCATTACATAGCAAAAGATTTGACTTTTACAATCTTTACTTGTGGTTTCATTGTATCGAACACTATTTTTACTCACTTTGCTGCTAACATTACTTTGTTTATCAAATCCAATTTCGATGTTTTCAGTGATTTTCTTCGAGTTAGGTGACAAATGCTCCTGAACTATATCTTTTGCTACAGGTACAAAAATTCTGTGGACACAGTTTTATTAACTCTTTTTTTTGGTTTGTGTACTGCTTTGGTTTTTTCTGCAATACCTCTTTCTAATTCGTGAATGTATTGTTTTAATTTTTGAATTATTCGACCTCGCCTTTCTAATAATTCATTTAATTCCTCTTCTCGCGTCAATGCTTCATCTAGAATTAATTTATTATTCATCTTTAGTTTTTGAACATGTTTATTTTTCATTTCACTATCTTCCATCAGTTCATTGATAGTCCTTTCAAGAAGAATACTTTTCTCATCAAGTTCGCTACAACCAGAGTCGTCTTCACAACAAATAATCTTCAGTTTGATAAATTGCATCTGTTTCTTAAATTTAGATACACGACTTATGAAAAATACTGTGGCACTTAATACTCACAAAATGTATAAAAGGTTTGGTTTTACAACACTTATAAGGTACATTGTTAGAGCTCTGCATTTTACCATACTTGTCGCCCGCTAGTCTTAGCGCAATAGTCTGGATGTTCTTCGTGTGTATTCATGTGAAACTTTAAATTATGTGAGTGATTTTAGTGATTACAATTTTTAAAATATCGATTACAGGAAAACTGTAAACTTGAAAACATAACGCTAGATATTCCAAATTATGAGAATGCAATTTTGAATTGCTGAATTTCCCTTTACACTCCACACAAATATCTTTTAATTGTTCTTTCATGATTAAGTAAGTATTAAGTATAATTAATGATTTAACAAAATTTTAATTTACACAGAAATACCAATTAAACCAATCATAAAGAATTTACTTCATTTGACAATAATTGATGCTGACATTCAATTGTTACCACTAGATTGCACCACTGCATTATTTTCAAATAGCGTGCACATCTGGGATCGCAGTTGCAGACAAGGTTTTAGACGCTTGTCTGCACAATTACGCGCGCGACTGAATAGTAAAGAGCTGTCAAATAAACTAGTTTAAGTGATAACAAACATTTAAAAGTGCTCAAAGTCATTTCTACATAAAATTAAGCGCCTTAGTGCATTGAAAAACGTTTCCGCCGTGGATTTTGTGGACTTTTTCACCACGAAAATGTCCCAAAAAGAAGCGAGCGGAATTTCCCAGAGTTCCATTAGCGAAAGTGAGACAGAAACACAAGCTGAGACATCAACTGGACAATAAAAACTGGGAAAAAATAATTAAACTTAAAGCATCATCACAATTAAAAAAAGCCAATGTAAACACACAACCAGGAACCTTAAAACAATCAGATAAGGCACCAATATTTTCAAAACAATCAACAAAACTTACCACCAAAAAATACAAAAGAAAGGATGGTAATATGTAGTATACCTCTAAATAACAGCACAGTACAAACTCGCCTGAAACTCACAAACAACTGGTGCTCAATGTTTCCCAATGTCCAAGACATTATAACACAAACAAGGAAAGGCTTTATTATTAGGTCAGATAATACAAAAGAATGAATAGAAACGGCATTGAAACACTTGAAAGAAAATAAGGAAGTTTCTACATTTGAATACACCGTTATTGTAAAAGCGTAATATCTAAAACCAACAAACCCTCATTATACATTCGAATAATCACAGGTGACATAAGATCATATGAAAAACTAATTCATGCAGGAGTGTACTACAAATGCAGATATTTCGCAGTTTACCCCAGCCACCCACCAGAACAACCTCTACCAGTTCCAAGTGCAAAATGTTCAAAGTTTACACATACCACTGTAATACTTCAATAGAATGCTCCAAGTGCCATGGTGACCACAAGAATATTGAGTGTAAAACCAATCTTCCACACTTGAAACCTGTAGAATATATTGCTTGGTCCATGAAATGTTCTCAAAGGCCTACCAAACCCATTGAAAGAATACCGAATGTCAAAATTCGCTCTATTAACAAAAAATCGGCCGAACTCGACAAGAAAGTTACTAAAAACAGCAGAATCCATTCAGTAATCACAATTCATAATCATATATCGATACTTACACAAATAAGATAAACAAAACCGTCAGGAACTTCCAGCCAAGCTACAAAAGAGATTTATACCATTACAATATATTGATATTTCTTTCAAGTGTGGGAATAGTGTTGACTATTCCCACATTTGTAGGAAATTGTCTTTATATACTTATCCCGCCACAATTTAATTTTGTGAGAATCTTCTAGGGGACTGCCAGGGATTTCCTCTTACTGAACCGCCCCTTTTGAAAAATGCATCTGCAGATGATGATGAGAGAAATTGTCACAAATCCCTCAGATTCTTTGCTTCTTCAGAAAATAAAAAAGTTTCCATGTCACAGTTAGGCTGTAGAAAGGGCAGTCAAGGTAGTCACAGAATCTTCAATGTGTATGTGATGAAAAGAAGCGTGACGGAGAGTTATTAGGAACACCTTTTTCTCCAGGATTGTTATGCCAAAATTTAATACCAAGAACCATTTTTTGCTAATTAAGTTAAATAACCTTTTGAATGTATGCACTTTTTTGTTAGTTTTTGTAAATGTTCTTGCATATTTCGTATTAAATAACTGATTCTGTAACTGATGGTCTAATTTATTTCCTACAAAACATAGTATTTACATTTGTATGCTCTTGCGGGGGTGCAAAATAGCATTGTAACAAAAAACAAAAATAATGATGGTTTGTATACTGCAAATACTTAAGTCCGTTTAAAATTTTGAAAAAAAATTAAAGCTATTGCGGGAGTAGAAAAATTGGTCCAAAAAATAAAAAATACTATTGTTATTTTAATTCTAAATCTAATATTTTGAGCTCTGTTACAATTTCCTGGTCAAAAATATTTTAAAAAATTCAAGCTATTTCGGGGGTGGAAAAATTGGTCAAAAAAAAAAATACTATTGTTACTCTAATCGTAAATCGCATGATTTGAACCCTGTTACATTTTCCTGGTCAAAAATCAATTATAACGCTGCGCTGTATTTATGAATTAAAATTGTAATTTGTTAATACTGTAATAATTATTGTTAAGACACCTCAGTCTACTATTTAGCAGAATAGTTTTATATTTCAATATAAACAATTTTTGTCAGTAGGACAAACTAGTAATAACTAGTTCACATAAATATATTTCTAAAAAATAAAATAAAAATACATAAATATTATTTATATTATTTATCACAACCTACTTTACAGCAATTCATATGAATCTACATCTGAATGAAAATGGTCCTCAACATGGCGCTGAAATTCTGGAAACTCTACATCTTTTTGGAAGATCCTGGTACAAATAGGACAAACTTTTTCTAATTCTGTCGATAGTATTTCATTTGAAGAGTTTAAATCTGCGCAATCCAAATTAATTACTTCTGTAAACTTATCAATACCTGATTTAGGAATATCACTTGTTGAAGTACTTTTCTCGTTATTACCATTTTTCTTAATTTCACATGTTTTACAAACAAATTTTTCTAAAAGCAGAAAAAAATATATGTAGCAATTTAAAATAAATATATTTTTTTTCATATGGAAATCACATGTATGCACAGGCTTAAATATGTATACGTAATATAATAATATGTATGTGTAATTTTTTACGTGGGATAACGCAGCCAAATGAGCCTATACAGGGTGATTTTTTTAGAGCGGCCATTAAAATATTTTAGATTGCAGGTGAGATAGACATTTGACCTTGGTACCCTACAATAGTCGACCACCCAGGTACAACATTAATATTGGACCAATATTGGTTTAACATTGAACCAATAAAAAATGTGAACATTTGCGTATATAGACTCGATATTGGTTAAGCTATATTCAACAAATATTTAAAAATCATATCATATAATATTTTATTCCAATATAAATTATTATTTGAAATCATATATTGGCCCAATATTTAATGAAAATTTAGCCTAATTTCCAAAGATGGTAAAGTTATTTCATGTAATTTTCATAAAGCTCAATTTTTGAATAATTATTATTATTTTAAGAATCTCGCTAAAAGATCTAGAAGTGATTGTAATAAAACCTTCACCTGAAATATACCTCCATACCTCTGTATGGTAGGTACAACTACATCATCTGTAAAATTACTAAAGGCATCTTGGATCTTTGCTAGTACAGATTAGGTGAGCATAACCACAGTGAATTTCTCTTTGTCATTATTGAATCACATTGCCTGGAGACCCTAAGTCAGAATTGTACGTTTGTACAAGCATATTGCAAGGAGAGCCATCTATGCAACATATTGCAATCAGTCTAGGTGCAGCATGACTATCCAATATAGATATAAATCGGTTAAACAACATTATTTAAAAGAGAGTTTAACAATAGTAGGAATATCCCGATATTTTAAAATTAATATTTGTCGTTATCAGTCGATGCTTGTTGTGCAATATTAGTAAAAAGTTCAATAACAACATAATAAACATATATACTTTCCAATATTGGAAAATCAATATTTATTGGTATTAGGAAATATTCCCTAAACAATATAATTTTACACATAGTTGACAAATATGAGTTAAATATGAGTTTTCAAATATTCTAGAATCGATATTTATCTTTATCAATCGATATTTTTTGTATAATATTATGAAAAAATGTAATAACAATATAACATGAATATAGACTTTTCAATGTTGTAAAATTAATATTAACAGATATTTATCAATATTGTCTGCATATATTTGGATTGGAATGTGTTAAAACAATATACTACCAACATAGGCACGCCGATATTTTAATTCCAGTGTATATTAATATTAGTTCAATATTTTTGTTACAATTTCAATGTATCTATATTGATCCAATATTGAACCACAGTCCAGCCAATATTATGTTCTACCTGGGCAGTGTGAGTCCGAAAATAATAATTTCTAAATGGCGGCACTTCCGGAAACTTACTTATTTTAAATGGAACACCCTACATATTTTCGACTTTTCGAAATTACCATAAAATTCTGAGTCGAGACATGTAGCACAACCCATATCTAAAACGAGCAGTTTCGGAGATATTTGACCTTTTATAGAAAATTGGTAGGTGCCATGGTTTGCAAGAACCGTTATAACTTTCTTCGTGTAGGACATCCTCATTTGCTCTCTGGCACGTAGATAGAACACAAGGTGAGCTACTCTCTACAATAAAAATAAATTCCATAATAGTAAACCAAGTATTTTCTTTTTCACGTTACATTTTGTCAAATTCAAACCTCAAAAACTTTTTTATTTCAAATGGGGCAATGGACACATGGGCATATTTTTTTACATCAAATTATGTAAAATTAAATTTCCTTTTTTCTAGTATAAGCATTGTGGGGGTTAAAGTTACAACTTTTTAAAATATTGGATTTTCTTAAATGTCCAAGAATTTCTTGTAAAAATTGCCATCAACTTACCCATGATTAAAAAAAATCATTAATGTCAGCCATTCTCTTATGTTAAAAAATGCCAGCTTTAAATTACACCCTCGAAGACTTTTAGATTTGTTTATTATTTATGGAGAATGTGATAAAGTAATACCAAGAACATGTAACACATTTGCTTTGCTACTCGATATCCACAAGACCAGAAACCATTCGCCTTACGCTGTAAAACGTATATTAGATCATTTTAGAATACATATGTAATGTCAAATGGCACATGCTAAATTTTATTATGGCAATCGATGAAGATTAATTTAAATTTGAGGTGGCATCCTACCTAGCACGTACTGTTTGAATTATTCACAAGTTTTTGTTGAGAATTATAATTTATTCAAAAAAACATAGTAGCCTATGAGACAATTGAAACAATAAAGACAAAAGCACAAATTGACTTTTAAACTGTCAGTTTTTAGTTGTAATTAAAACTACGTTTTGCTGCTCTTTCATAAGCGAAAATGGCTCTTTATTCCAATGAAGTGATTTTTGATTTATTTTGATACACGGCAACTGCAAGAAAATCGTTGCAAGAACCTGTCACGAATTTAATGTCAAATATCCCAATTTGCCGCGGATGAATAAACAAAAGTTTTCAAGACTGAAAAACAAGTTTCTACGTGCCGGAAACATTCATCCTCCAAGAAGAAGAACTAAATCTGTTAGGGAATCTGAAGACAATCAAATAAACATTCTGGGATATACGAGCAGCAACTTTTGATTTGGGATCGAGTTACTTCTCGGTGCAGAGAATTTTACATGATCATAAAAGACATGCCTACTCTTTCATACAGTTACAAAAGCTTTGACCAACCGATTATCCCAGACGAGTCAATTTTTGTGAAAATCTTTTGATGAAAATACAGGAAGACCCCAATTTTTTGAACGGATGAAGCAAAATTTGCACAGGTGGGAGTTTTCTACAGAAAAAATCGACATTTTTGGGCCTCCGCAAATCCCCAGCTAATCTTTGAAGTTGAAAATCATATTCAATTTTCCATAAATGTTTTCTGTTTAGTAATGGTTAATCGGTTACATTGGTACATGTATGATGAAAATTTGAATGGGGGACAAATATTTAGAGATTATTAACAATGTAGTTCAAGATTTTGTCGATAATCTTCCATTGCAGCATACCGTCCATTTATGGTATCAAATGGATGGGGCACCAGCACATTTAACAAATGCTGTAGATTTAAGACTAAGAGAACTGTTTGAAGACAGATGGTGGGGTAAAGGAGGTCCATTTCTTTGGCCCCCAAGATCACCAGATCTGACGCCATTAGATTTTTATTTATGGGGGGGCGAGTTAAGGATCTGGTTTATCAAACTGCACCTGCGACTAAGGAAGACTTGAGATTAAAAATAACACAAGCCATAAATGGGATTGCTGTAAATAAGAAATGCTACCACAGCCAGCCAGCGTCGAATTATTGAGTGTTTGAACCAAAACGGTGCACATATCGAACATCTTCTGCACACATATTTAATAATAATACATTTATTTTACTCAAAAATTAAAATTGGTACAAATTGAACTAAGAGTTCTTCTTCCATTTGCCCAGTAATAATTAACTTAAAACTAACAAAACTACAAAAAAAATTATATAAAAATATGTTAGCATAAGATTATAATGGAACTACAAAACGGTTTCTTTTAAAATCTAACTACAAAAATGCATTTTATAATAATGACACCCAATGCCAATAACAATCAGACATACGAACAGACAAGGGGAATACGGTAACCTCACGAAGCAAAAACAATGTATACGAAACGAAAAATAAATAAATAAATGCAAAATATATGCACCCGCAACGTGACCTCAAGGCGCCAACCTCTGACCTGTTTGAATGTCATTTTTGACTGCTTTAATAAACTTTTTTTTGCTTTTATATTGCTTGTGCTCGTTTGGAAGTTCATTCCAAAGATGAGATGCAAAATAAGTAAATGATCTATGAAAAATCGCAGTTTTATGCTGAGGTACCCGAAAATCCTGTACATATCGTGTATGATGCAAGTGATCTCGTGAAGTTAATTTATATCTTAAGTATTGAGGTTCTCCGTTACGTATTATTCGCCATATAAGTGCAAGCAAGTGTAAACGTCTACGATTTTCCATGTTTAATATGCCGTACTCGTTCAGATAAATTTAGGATTATTAACACGAACATACTCAGCTCAGGATCATGTGGTGATAATGGGAGGATCTAATAATTTCAATGTGAAAAATAAATATCCATTCTTTAGAGTTATTTGTGATAAAGTAAGGCAATGTACAAATTATAATGTTTCAATTGCGACTGTACCATATGGAAAAAATCACAAATTAAATAGATATATACATAAATTTAATGATAAGTTAGGTAAGTTTGTAGTAAAACTTGATAATTGTATTCCTGGTTCAATCAACTTATTAAATGTAAATAGTAATCAAAGACTGCTTAGCAGAAATGAGATCTCTGATCAAATAATTAGAGCGATCATCAATAAGCAAAGAAATAAAACATTAATATTTGTGAATACATCTGATCCCGTTGTTCAAGTTAACCTAGAATCTAGTATGTTAATGAATGCAAATGAAGCGACTGTAAAAAATAACTTTGAACAATGTACTGTATTGAATACGCCAATTATGCCAATAGACAACCTTGATTCTAGTGTTAGACTGAATACAAGTTCAAATATTCCAATAAATAAATCCACATGTAGCAACGGTGGAAGTGAATGTAATCATGAACAAAATAATGATGATTTTTTATATCCAGAAATATTGACAGACCTTGAAAATCAATGACTCTGTTACATATAAATTTGCAGTCAATAAGAAACAAAATAAATGAACTAGAAACAATATTGATTGAAAGTAGTGTTGATTTTTTATGTGTGTCTGAGCATTTTTTAACATTTGACGAAATGGAAACATTGAATATTTATGACTATATTGTATCATCAAGCTACTGCAGAAAAGTAAGTAGAGGAGGTGGTACTCTTATTCTTACCAAACCATTTTTGAAATGCAGATCTGAGCAAAAAATAAACTCACTTTCTATTGAGAAACAATGTGAAATTTGCTGTGTGTTTGTACCTAAGCAAAATCTTTATATAATGTGCGTCTACAGATCACCAACTATAATATTATCAGTATCTGAAGATTATAAGCTCTTTCTAAGTATATTGGAGCAATCACTAAACAATTTACCAACTGCAAATATCATTTTAACAGGTGATTTTAATACTTCATTTGGATCGGATAGCAGAGAGTGTGCAAGCCTAACAGATTTATTGTTAACTTATAACTTCCAACAGATGATAACTTCAAATACACGACAAAATAAATATATTGATAATATTTTCATCAACTTTAATAGTAATTTATGCTCATCATTATGTATAGATTTAGATATTTCAGATCATTATGGCCAGTTTTTAAATTTTCAGTTTGGTAAAATTCATAAAATATCTAAAATAAGAAAAACCTGTAGGCCAATAACTGAACAAGGTAAACAAATATTTTTCAATAATGTAGAAAATATACCTTGGGAATTTATTGATGATGCCAAGCTGGATTGTAATGAAAAATTTGAAATATTCATAGAGAAAATAGAGAACGCAATGGTTGATGCTTTTCCTGAAAAGTTGTTATTACATGACCCAAATTCAACTTATGACTCAAATTGGTTCAACCAAGACCCGCGTGACATGAGGTCGAAATTAATGTTTCTGTCAGATCTATATAAACAATATAAAAGTAATTATCTCAAAAAGGAATTATCTGATTACAAAACCAAATATAAGAATGTTATTATTAATGCCAAGAAATCTAATAATGAGAGCTTAATAAAAAATTCGCAAAATTCGATAAATTATAAATAAAAAAAGAAATAATGCGTATTCACAGATACAGAACGATAGTAATTTAACTCCAAATCAGTTTAGCACTTTTTTTAGTGAAGTTGCTGGTAATCTTTTGGAAGAGTTGGGTGATAATGGGATCAGTCCTATAGATATAATGCATAATGCTGAATTATCCCATACAAACTTATTTCATTTTAAACTTATAACTCATGATAATGTGAGAGACACTATTGATTCGTTAAAAAATAAATACAGCAAAGACATTTTTGGTCTTAATATATTTTTGATAAAATCTATTAAACATTTGATAATATCGCCATTATGCAAACTGATAAACTTGTGTATTAAAGAAGCTTGCTTTCCAGACTGCCTCAAAGAGGCTATTGTAATACCTATTTATAAAAAGGGAGACGCAAATGATGCAAATAACTATAGGCCAGTGTCATTACTTCCCATTTTTTCAAAGATAGTTGAAAAATGCTTGGCAGAGCAAATAGCGAACTACTTTGAAAATAATAGCATCTTTTATAACAAACAATTTGGTTTTAGAAAATCAAAGAATACCACCTCTGCAATTCTAGATCTGCTAGAACAGATTGTGGAAGCTTTTGAGGGTCGGGAACATGTGTGCACTATATTTTGCGACCTAAGTAAAGCATTTGACTGAGTCTCACATGAAATACTGCTAGAAAAGTTAAATAGATATGTTTTGCCATAACAGTGTTACACTATTAAGATCATATTTAATCAATAGATATCAAACCGTTAAAATAAATAATGAATATTCAAATAAAAATAAATACATGGGGTGCCCCAAGGTTCAGTACTTGGGCCCCTTCTCTTTTTAATATATGTTAATGATTTCCCAAATTCAAATGAACACTCTAGTGGCATACTTTTTGCAGATGACACAACTATTTCGGTTCGAAATAATAGCATTGAACAACTTTCAGCAGTGGCGTGTGAGGTAGAGTCAAGGGCAGAGCTTTGGTTCAAAGCAAATAAACTCACATTAAATCGAGATAAAACAGTGCACATGATGCCACTCTGTGCTTTCCTATGCTGTTCTAGTATGGGGACAAGCGTCAAATTGGAACAGAATATTTGCTCTACAAAGACGAGCAATACGTATAGTAGCCAACTTAAATTATAGGGCTGATTGTAGAGAACAATTTCGTGAGTTAAATATACTTACATTTGTATGCTAGAAAAAATTTATATACTTTATATATCTGTATATATATTTTTATATTGTTATTTTTTTTCTCTCTTATTGTAAATATTGACTTGTGCAAATACTACTTTTGTATATAGCATAAATAAAGTGATTTGATTTGATTTGAGATAAGGCGATATATGTCTTCTATATGGAATACCATAAATGTAGCGCATGCAGGAGTTTTGTAGTTTTTGAATCTACTTTTTTACTGCCACCGATAATAATCTTCCATATACGACATCACCATAGTCAACTAGAGATAATATGAGAGAATCACAAAATTTTAATTTACATTTACTATGTATCTCTTTTGCACAACTGTATAATTTTTTTAATCTGCTGTATGCGAATTTCAATTTCAGTAATTTAAAATAGTCATTTTTCGCTAGATCAAATATACCTATCCGAAATATTAGCAAACTGAATTAGGTAGGTATATATCTACATAATATGTTGTATTAAACGCTTATCTAAGTTTAGTTGTTATTTTGTGTTCTTTTGTTTCTATTGTCCCACAGGCTACTATGCTTTTAGACGAAGAAACTTGTTTTTCAGTCTTGAAAACTTTTGTTTATTCATCCGCGGCAAATTGGGATATTTGACATTAAATTCGCGACAGGTTCTTGCAACAATTTTCTGGCAGTTGCCGTGTATCACAAATAAATAAAAAATCACTTCATTGGAATAAAGAGCTATTTTCGCTTATAAAAGAACAGCAAAACATAGTTAATTACAACTAAAAATTGACAATTTAAAAGTTAATTTGTGCTTTTGTCTTTATTGTTTCAATTGTCTCATAGGCTACTATGTTTTTTTGGATAAATTATAATTCTCAACAAAAACTTGTGAATAATTCAAAAAGTACGTGCTAGGTAGGACATGCCACCTCAAATTTAATTCTGCATCGATTGCCCTAATAAAATTTGGCATGTACCATTTGACATTACATATGTATTCTAAAATGATCCAATATGCGTTTTACAGCGTAAGGCAAATGATTTCTGTTTTTGTGGATATCTAGTAGCAAAGCAAATGTGTTACATGTTCTTGGTATTCCTTTATCACATTCTCCATAAATAATAAACAAATCCAAAAGTCATTGTGGGTGTAATTTAAATGTGCTGGCATTTTTACCATAAGAGAGTGGCTGATATTAATGATTGTTTTTAATCATGGGTAAGTTGATGGCAACTTTTACAAAAAATTCTTGGACATTTAATAAAATCGCCAATATTTTAAAAAGTTGTAACTTTAACCCCCACAATACTAACTAGAAAAAAAGGAAATTTAATTTTACATAATTTGATGTAAAAAAATACAGGGTGTTCCATTTGAAATAAAAAAGTTTTTGAGGTTTGAATTTGACAAAACGTAACGTGAAAAATAAAACACTTGGTATACTATTATGGAATTTATTTTTATTGTAAAGAGTAGCTCATCTTGTGTTCTTTCTACGTGCCAGAGAGCAGATGAGGATGTCCTACAGGAAGATAGTTATAACGGTTCTTGCAAACCGTTGCACCTGTAAAATTTTCTATAAAATGTCAAACAATTCAAGAGACCATTGACCGAGGTCCTTCAGCCTATATCTATGTATATATATATATATATACATTCTTGTATCAATTTTGCGTCCTTTCAAAAGGTGGTGTGAAATGCGTCTCCTAGAATTAACGACTTTTTGCAGGTTCTTGCAGAGTATATTGACCAACATCTAGCCGCTAAATAAGAATCCGTTCTTAGATTTAAAGTTTTTCAATTTTATTTTTTTCTGTATATTGGGCTTATATTTTTGTATCAATTTTGCATCCTTTCACAATTGAAATTATTTTGCATCCAGCAGTATACAGTTATATTCACAGATCAATATTGCGTCCATAGTGTATAGTTTTATCTAGTTTCCACCATTATTGTATCAATTTTGCATCCGCATTGTTGCCAAGTTTTTGATACTCTGCTCATTTAAAATCGGCTTGATGTGAAACTCAGAAGGGGACCCAGGAAAATCATGTATCTTATTTAAATTCATTTTATTCGAAATATTTATAATCTATAAAGAAGAATGAAATATTCTTCTTTATTATTTACGGGGGAGGCTGAATATAATAAGGATGGCAATATAAATTTTCATAATAACTATTATGGGCTGATGAAAATCCTCACGTAATAATTAAGTCGAGGCACCAACAACGTTTTGCAATTAGTAGCTGGGGTGGTATTGTCGACAATTTTTAAATTGGTCAATTTGTTCTACACCAAAATGTTAATTGACAATCTTAAGTCAATTTTCTTCTAGACTATTTACCACTTCCAATGGAGATTGTTTCACTAGCTATAAGGCAACGTATTTTTTTATACATGATAGTGCTTCACTTAATTTTTTTTCCATGGTCGTACTAGGGCACCTCAATGAAACTTTCTTCCAATCAATGGATAGGTTGTGGAGTACTACCTTGTTTAAAGACCTTAATCCACTAGATTAATATTTATAGAGCCTTTAAAATCTTATATTTATGCTGTTCCTATTGTTACGAGCTAAGGGTTCGGGGATTTAGAAATACGCTATGTCTTCTTGTAATACCTTTATTTCGATAAACAACTGTCTTCGAGATAACAATTATTATTTTAGTGTAAATTTTACATCAATCATCAAAAATATCCTTATGTCACCACTGTCACTTTAGCCACCTATCTCCTTCCCACAGGCATAAAAATTGTCAACAGGTGTCGTCCCATTGACGTCGTAACTGCCCCCCTCTTAGAGCTGTTCGTCTCGATTCCTTCATTAGTACCACTGTATGGGGACAACCGGTCAATGTGCACATTTTTCATTTTTCCCCGCTGTCCTCGTCGTTGTCTCTGAATTCTATACACTACATTATTTATTCGAGTAACCACTCGGTAAGGGCCTTCCCAGTGTCTTTGGAGTTTTGGTGACTTTCCCTTTTTGCGTCGAATATTATATAGCCATACTGTATGTATCACCTTCTTGAAATCCAGCACTATTAGCTCTTAGATCGTATATTGTTTTCATACGATCGCTTGCAACCTTTATTTTACTCCTGGTCATCTTATAAATATCAGATAACTTCTTACGAAGATCGGACACATAGTCCTCTACTGAACTATTATTATCTACTGGAGCTCCAAACATTAAATCACTGGGCAGACGAATATCTCGGCCAAAAATAATCCGAGATGGTGTATATGCCCTGTTGAGTCATGGATTGCTGTCCTGTAAGCCATTAGAAATATTGGTATATGCTGGTCTCAATCCCTTTGATGGTCATCCACAACTTTCGCCAGATGTTGATTCAAAGTTCTATTAAATCGTTCTACCATGCCACCGAACTGGGGGGCGTCGTTCTGGTTTTGCGTATTCCCAACAATTTGCACACTCATTGGAAAACTTGTGATTCGAAGTTACGTCCTTGATCGGAATGAAGTTCATTTGGAACACCAAAGCGACTGACCCAATTCATTACAATTTGCTCCACGACAGTTTTCGTCTCCTGATTCGGTATTGCACATACCTTAGGCCACTTACTGAAGTAATCTATTACTACAAGCACGTATTTATTCCCATTATCTGTCATCGGAAACGGTCCAGCAATATCAGCTGCTATTCTTTCAAACGAAATTCCTACATTGTACTGATGCATTTTGCCTTTACTCCTCACCTGTGGTCCTTTGGTTGCCGCACAAAGTGTACATCGACGGCACCAGTTCTCCATGTCATCGCGCATATGAATCCAATAGAATTTTTCTCTGACTTTTGATAACGTCTTACTTATTCATAGATGACCTCCTGAGACTCCATCATGAATTTCTTGTAAGATCTCTGCCACCTTTGATCCAGGCACAATTATCTGCATCCTATGAGAATTTCCATTCACAGCTTCCCATTTCCTCATCAGTATTCCATTTTCTATATGCAGTGAATTCCATTGAGCCCTGTAACTTTTTGAAATTTCGCTTTGGTCCGCTATCTCCATCCACTGTGGCCGTTCTAAATGTTCTTTCCAGGTGAGAATTGGTGATATATCATTATCTTCTTGTTGGGCAGCTTGTAATTCCAGATGGTTCCATCCTTCATTAGGTTTCACGGTGACTCCTTGAATAGTTACTATTCCCTGTTTCTCTTCTATTCTCATACAGTGTTTACAGTCTGAGCTACATGGTCGTCGAGATAGCGCATCAGCATTCCCATGTATTTTTCCTTTACGATAAATTATTTCAAAACCGTAGCTCTGGAGTCTTTCTATCTCTCGCTAGCTGTCCTTCAGGGTTTTTAAATTGTAATACCCATTTCAGCGCTGCGTGGTCGGTACATAATATAAACTTTTGACCGTAAAGGTACTTAAAACATAATATTTCTAGTCGCAAACTCCTCTATAAAAATCCTTATTTTACTATAAGGAACGTAACCAGACTGCAACCAACAGCTACTCTCCGGGCTATGTGCCCCGCCGAGCGCTGAATTATAAGTTAGAAGCCTGGCGCGTTAAGTGTAATAATTGCATATTACCATCAAAACGCTAATGCTTCGATTGCAGCAAACACCAGCCGAAAGACTGATCCTACTTAAAGGAGCTCTCGTGCCAGTCGTCACACACCACTTGCAGACTGCAGTTTCGAGCTGTTGACTCTCCTCAGTGCAAGGTAGGCATGTAACGACCGACACGAGGATCATTTGACTAGAAATATTATGTTTTAATATTTCGCCCTCTTAAAGCATATTTGAACTATGCTAAGCCCAGTCAGGCTATTTATTTTTCGATTGCAACAGACACTGGACCGCTAGATGACGCCTGCTGACTGTTTTACATGTCGCTATTCCAAAGATACTGAAATGTACCAAATAGTCAAATGATCTTCGTGTTGGTCGTCACATGTCTACCTTGCACTGAGGAGAGCCAACAGCTCGAAACTGCAGTCTGCAAGTGGTGTGTGACGACTGGCACGAGAGCTCCTTTAAGTAGGATCAGTCTTTCGGCTGGTGTTTGCTGCAATCGAAGCATTAGCGTTTTGATGGTAATATGCAATTATTACACTTAACGCGCCAGGCTTGCAACTTATAATTCAGCGCTCGGCGGGGTACATAGCCCGGAGAGTAGCTGTTGGTTGCAGTCTGGTTACGTTCCCTATAGTAAAATAAGGATTTTATAGAGGAGTTTGCGACTAGAAATATTACGTGTTAATATTTCGCCCTCTAAAAGCATATTTGAACTACGTAAAGGTACTTGTGAAAATGTTTTGTCGATTTCACCATTGCCAAAAGTTCTCGTCTGGTGACACAGTAGTTTCTTTTGCTTTTTGATAATACTTTACTGAAGTAAGTTATGACTTTCTCTTGGTCATCTATTTTCTGTGACAGTACTGCGCCGACGGACATATTGCTTAAGTCTGTATCGAGTATGAAGGTTTTACCTGGCACAGGGTATGCCAGTATTGGAGCCTCGCACAACCGCCTCTTAAGTTTCTGAAATGCTTCATCGCATTGCTCGATCCAAATAAAGGGCCTCCCCTTCTCAGTTAATTGATGTAAACATTTTGCAATGTCGGCGAAATTTTTTACAAATCGTCTATAGTAAGTTGCCAGGCCTAAAAAACTTCGTAGTTCATGTTTATCTTTAGGTGTTGGCCAAGTATGAACAGCGATAATTTTCTCCAGATCCGTAGTTACCCCTTGCCAAAATACAATATGTCCCAAATATTTTACTTCGTTTTTGAAGAGCACACATTTCTTTGGATTGAGCTTTAACCGTGCTTCTTTTATACGCAAGAATACTTCTCTTAAATTTTGAAGATGTTCTGAAAAGTCTTTTCCAATAATAATGATGACAAGACAGGTTTTCCAATGCAACCCCCGTAAAACGCATTCCATCAGTCGTTCGAATGTTGCTGGTGCATTGCATAGTCCAAACGGCATAACGTCAAATTGCCATAGGCCATTTCCTACTGAAAATGCTGTTTCATCTTTGTCATCAGGATGTAGTTTAACTTGCCAATATCCACTTTTTAAATCTAAAGTTGAGAACCATCGTGCTCCAGACAAGGTATCTAGGATATCATCGATTCGAGGGAGGGGATAACTATCCTTTTTCGTCGCATCGTTTAGTCATCTATAATCTACACAAAACCGAGTACTGCCATCCTTTTTCTTTACCAAGACCACAGGAGAAGACCATGGGCTCTGAGACTCTTCGATGATTTGTTGCTTTCTCATAGTGTTAATGTTATCTGCCGCTTCTTGTTGCTTCGCCAATGGAAGTCTTCTTGGTGGTTGTCTAATCGGCTTGGCATCTCCCGTGTCAATACGATGTTGAACCAAGTCGGTTTTTCCATAATCCTCCTCTCCTAGAGCGAAGATTTCCTGAAACTCATTGATCAACTTCTTGGCCTCATTAATACCTAAATTGCTTGTTTTTAGAAGAGTTTCTATTAATATTGAATCTACTTTAATTGATGATGAATTAATATTTGTATCAAATTCACAATTGATTTTTGTTATAGTTGCAGCTGGTGTACATTTTCCGATTACTTGCCCACTCTTCAATTGGATTTGATTGTTAGATAGATTCATTACACGTATTGGAAGGAATTTACCATTGGAAGTGTCCACTAAGCATTTTCCAATAATGACGTTTTCTTTCACGTTTTGATCTGGTTCAACTAGGCAAAATGGTAAATTTTCCGCATTACCTTCTAATTCTGTCCATACCACGGACTCGGAGTAGCCTGGGAGATAGGTGTTTTTACATACCACCGTTCGCAGTGCAGGCTGAGCTTCAGAATTTACTGTCATTGGAATTTCTACGTTCTTGCAAAGAAGAGTTCGTTCTCCCATATCTAAGACAATTCCGTGTCTACGCATGAAATCATAGCCCAGAATGCACTCGTCAATAATTTCTGCTATGAGGAAGGGATGAACAAATGTTAATCCCCCTATTTAAATTTTTAATTCTACCTTTCCTTTGACCGCTACATATTGTCCTGTTGCAGTTCGCAGAGAGTAACCTGCTGAGTTATGAATCAATGGTTCCTTGACAAAATCGTTTCTTAAAATTGATCTTTCAGCTCCAGTATCAATGGTGAGAATACAGTTTTGTCCATCAAGACGGCCATCCATAACAAGACAATTCTTGTCTCTCTGGATCTGTTGAACTTGAATCTTGATGATGTTTTTAGGGCGTATGATTCTATCAGCCAATCTCTGCCCTACGAGATTGGCATTTAAGAGTTTCCCTGAAAAGCTGGAGAAGAGGTACGGTCTTGGCGGGTATTCCTCTCATCTTGTTGCTCTTCGTAGGCCCCTCTTGTCTCAAAATGTCTTTTCTCTTCATACAATCTCTTTGAAGATGTCCCGTCATATTGCAATACCAACATTTTAGACGTTGTCTATAACTTGTTCCTTCCTGGGTATTCAGACGTTGAGTTGTGTAAGAAGGTTCAGCTGTTAGTTCTCTTACTCTTGTTGTGCTTCTGGATGCTTGGCTAGCAGCTTCATATGCGAGGACACAGGCGAGAATTTCAGTAGTAGTTTTTTTTCTGAAAGCCTTAAATACCTTTGAAGTTCGAGGTCAGAAATAGCATTAATAAACGCATCTACAGCAGCCTCGTTTATTAAGCCTTGACCTGAATAGGACAGATGTGATAACCGCTCGATATCGGCTTGAAGTTCTTGCAGTGTTTCTCCTCTTTTTTGGATATGATTCCTCAATTGCAGACGATACACTTGCTGCATGTGCTCATCACCATAACGTCTGTCAAATACTTGAACCAATGTATTGAAGTCCTGTTTCATGTGCTCAGGAATTGTTTGCAAAAGTTCTGCTGCAGTTCCCCGCAGTGCCAGTACTAAAGCTATAGCCTTATCTTCGTCACTCCATCCGTAAGATTTGCTTGCTGCTTCAAATTGACGTTTATAGATTGCCCAGGATACTTGGCCATCGAATAATGGAGCTTTCAGTTTTCTATTGCCGCTATTATTTGCTTCGTAGGTAAGCCTAGCATGTTTTACTTTTTCTAATTCCTTCTTCATTTGTTCTAATTCGCTTTTGAGATTAATAATTTTAGAGTCACATTTTCTTTCAACATTAGTTATTGTCTCACAGACATTTCTGGATTGTTCTTTCATTTTTGCCTCCAAGGTTTCATTAAACGAAATTTTTGTCTTAGTAAGATTTTCCTCTAAACTTTCTAACTGCTGCTTAAGAAATTGCTGTTGGATGTCTAAATTCATTTCCAATGAATTTTTGACAGACTTTTCCAAAGAAAGGCTCTGTTCCTGCATCCGTTGAATAATCAACTGCATCATCGTTGCCATGCTGTGACATTCCGGGTCAGTTTCCTCACCTGCAGCTTCACCAATATCTTCGAAAATGAAAGTGTCAGGATTCTTACCTTCATCTAATAACGATTGCCGTAATCGATCTATCAACACCGCTTTATTGCCACTAGTTGTGAGAGATCGTTTGTCCAGCTCATATTTCAATTCAAAAATGTTTAGATCATTCAAGATTTTCGGCATTTCTACTAATTAATGTTTAGAGCAACTTACAATTGTTCACAAAATACAAGCGTTGCTAATCCTCACTTCTGACACCAATTGTTACGAGCTAAGGGTTCGGGGATTTAGAAATACGCTATGTCTTCTTGTAATACCTTTATTTCAATAAACAACTGTCTTCGAGATAACAATTACTATTTTAGTGTAAATTTTACATCAATCATCAAAAATATCCTTATGTCACCACTGTCACTTTAGCCACCTATCTGCTCCCCACAGGTGTCGTCCCGTTGATGTTGTAACACTATTCTCGATGAACAAACTCTTCATAGATCCTATGATCTAAGAAAGGTTACAGCAAATTCGCTAAAATCCAGTTATTTTTGGTAGAGTTAGAGGATCTATGAAAGAACGTAAGCAAAAATGTATTGAGACAGATAGAGATCACTTCGAACATCACTTGTAAAGTTCTGGCAATAATTTAAAAAAGTGTTAAAAATGTCGTATCGTTTACGTCTTCTAATTTTTATTTTTATTTATAATAATAATTTGTGAGGAGTTGGTTTTCTTCAATATAATGATAATGGTCATGGTCATGATAATGTTGATGGTAATGGTAATGATAATGATAATACTACTCGGCCAAGATGGTCGTCCTGATAATCGGCGCACTCGGTGGGAAGAGGCCTACGCTGCTCTCAGAACTAAAGACAATACCCGGCCTGCCATAAGTCAGCCGAATGGTTGGCAGGTCAAATGCAGAACGCAGTCATCCTGGAGCCCCTTCGTAAGCCTGAGCAAATGATTCTGGCATCTACAATCACTAACCCTGCAGGCTGTGGGGAGTGGCGGTAGTTAATTCGCTGGCTCTTTTCCCGTGAGAATATCGCAGATACGGGAAAATAGTCCAGCATTGCTAACGCGAAAAAAAATATATATATATAATGTTATGTGCTGCCCTCTAACAAGGAAAGATGTGATTAAGTTCATGTTCAAAGTTTTCCTCAGAAGCTTAGTTACTTCCCTGACTAGTAGGGTGGCGCCGTCTATGAGCCAATTGACGAACAATCATCTATTACATGGTAGAAAATTATGGAGAATTCTAGAAAAAAAGTTCTAGAAGGATTCCAAGTGTGTATATAAAGAGGTGACTCCAGCAGATGGGGGAAGAGGACAGTTTAGTGAAATATAAAGAAGAGTTCAGTTCAGTAAACAAACAGAGAGTTCTTAGGTTAGACAAGAGTTGACTAAGTTTAAGGGAAAAAGTAAAGTACATAGTGTTTTAAAAGTTGTGAATTTATATTAGATTAAGTGATTATTAGTTGTGTGATTGTTAAGTATTTACTAGTGTAATTTTAGTGATAAATAAAATAGTGGTTAGTGAAAATTCTTGTTGCAAGTTATTTAAACCCACGGAGTGTTTACTGAAAATTTGTAAGCACGTTACAATTGGTGTCGGAAGCGGAATTGCAACAGAATTTCTGAAGAATTTGACGAAGTTCCATAGTGTTCTATTTGGAAACCACTGGAGATAGTGAAGTGAGTTGAACTGGGAAGTAATTAGACAAGACTAATTTGTGTTAGTGTGAGAAAATATTTGACTTGTACCTGGCATAGACTTTAAATAAGGCTTGTTAGTGTTGTTTGTTAGTTTTTGAATGGAAACAAGAAGCATGGCTGCTGAAAAACAAATGCAAGACATGTTCGCCGCATTTAGAAAAATGATGCTAGAGGAAAAAGAGGAACAAGAGAAACGACGTCAAGAAGAAAAGGAAGAGCAAGAGAAACGACGCCAAGAGGAGAAAGAAGAACAAGAAAGGCGTCAAGAAGAACAAGAAAGACGACGTCAGAAAGAAAAACTAGAAGAAAAAGAAGAACAAGAAAGACGCCGTCAGGAGGAAAAAGAAGAACAAGAAAGACGACGTCTGGAAGAAAAAGAAGAACAAGAAAGACAACGTCGGGAAGAAAAAGAAGAACAAGAAAAACGACGTCTAGAAGAGAAAGAAGAATTAAGGAAAATTATACAAGGGCAACAAGATGCTATCCTGTCAGCCACTAATGAGGTCAAGGAAAAAGTAGATAAAGTTGAACAAAAAGTGACTGGCGTCGAAGGAAAAGTGACTGCTGTCGAAGAAGAAGTGAGTGATGTCAAAGGAAAAGTAAATAAGGTTGAAGAGGAAGTAACTGAAGTCAAAGGAAAAGTTACTGGCGTTAAAGGGAAAGTTACTGATATGGAAGAAAAATTTCGTGCAGTTGAAGGAGAGGTAGAGCGACTTAAGCGACTGTTAAGAGAACAAGGAGGTCAGCTGGTATTATCATCATCAGGTCCTCGATTACAACCGCCTTCCTTTGATGGTCAAACTTCTTGGTCAACCTATAAAAGACAATTTGAGGCAGCGGCATACGCAAACAATTGGAGTAACGAAGACAAAGCTATGGCATTGGTGCTAGCATTAAGAGGTCAAGCCTCAGAGTTGCTTCAGACTATCCCAGTAACGCAGCAACGGGATTTTAAAGTTTTGGAGGCTGCACTAGATCTAAGATATGGCGACCAACACCTCGCCCAGGTATACCGGACTCAGCTCAAAACACGCACACAAAAGGCTGGGGAAAGTTTACAAGATTTTGAGGCAGCTGTTGAGCGACTGACGTACCTGGCTTACCCGGATGCACCCAAAGAATTCCAGGAACAATTAACAGTTGGTACTTTCATCGATGGTATAAGAGATGAGGAGATCAGGCGAGTCCTTAGATTATCCCGAGATAAGACTGGTAGTGAAGCCTTGATCCATGCCCTCGAGGTTGAAGCCGCTTACAAAGAGACTGCACGTCCGAGAGTACGAACCATGAAGGTAGAAGAAGAGGACCGTTTAGAAAAATCAAATATGGAATCTTTGATGGCTGATATGCACAAAATGATAAGCCAGTTGATGACAAAACCAGATGCTCCAAGGAAGCAGGAAAGAGAACAGAGCGATGAACAGTCAAGGAAGGTGATTCGTTGTTATAAGTGCGGCAAAACAGGGCATATTAAGCGAAACTGTCGGCAGCGGAGCCTTGAGAGAGTAAATGCCGCAACGACTGAAGAGCCGCAGGAAAACTAAAGATAGCCAGCACCTTGGGGGCTGTGCTGGCTGGTGAACACGGTGCCCCCAGAGAGATACGGGTTTCCCAGATTAGAAGAGTCCCGAGTAGTCTGCTTTTGGATGGCTATGCAAACAAAAGGAGATGTATCTTCACTATCGACACAGGTGCCACGTCATCAATAGTGCGACCCGGATTTTTATCAGGAATAAGAGTTGATAAAAGCCAAAATGGATTGGTCGTTCGAACAGCCACAGGAGACAGGGTAAGGGTTCATGGAGAAGTTGACCTAGATCTGCAGTTTGGACGCCTGTGCTTTAGTCATAGGGTTATTGTGGCTGACATCACTGATGATTTCATTTTGGGGCTGGATGTTATGGGAGTACAAGATCAATTTGTACTTGACGTGGTAGAACGAGTCCTAAAGATTGGAAATGAAGAATTTATTTTGTCAACAGCAATATGACCTCACAATCGAACACCGACCTGGAAAGTCTCATAAAAATGCAGATGCTCTGTCAAGAAGACCGTGCAAAGATGACTGCAAGCACTGCTATCGGGTTGAAAAAGCACAGGGCACGGTAATAGTAAACACAGTTCAGGTAGATGTTCCAGATGATTGGACAAAGGAAGTTCTAAGACGAGAACAAATGGATGACAGCGTAATTGGTCCTATATTAAGGGCAAAAGAAAAAGGAACGCGACCGGAATGGAAGGATGTTTCGGACAAAAGTGTGGAGCTGAAGGCATTGTGGGCACAATGGGACTCCCTTAAGGTTGTAGATGGACTATTAAAGAGAGCTTGGGAAAGTCCAGATGGGAAGGAAGTTACCATGCGTCTGGTGATACCTAGCTGTCGAATCCCAAAAGTACTTCAGGAAATACATGATGGAGTGTCCGGGGGACATTTTGGTATGAATAAGACATTGGCTAAAGTTCGGGAACGATTTTATTGGATAAATAGCCGTCAAGATGTGGAAGCTTGGTGCCGCAAATGCAAGGCTTGTGCAGCTACCAAAGGGCCACAGACGAAGAGCAGGGGCCAAATGAAGCAATATAACGTCGGAGCTCCTTTTGAGAGGATTGCTATAGATGTAGCGGGCCCATTCCCAGTGACAGATGATGGGAATAAATACATCCTGGTCGCTATGGACTATTTTAGTAAATGGCCGGAAGCCTATGCCATTCCGAATCAGGAAGCAGTTACTGTTGCTCGAGTTTTGGTGGATAACCTTGTATGCCGATTTGGTGTACCCCTGGAGCTACATTCCGATCAAGGGAGAAACTTTGAGTCGGGGGTATTTCAGAAAATTTGTGAGTTGCTGGGCATTCACAAGACTCGGACAACCCCTCTCCATCCCCAGTCAGATGGAATGGTGGAACGACATAATAAAACCATGAAGGAACATCTTTCTAAGGTAGTTCACAAGAACCAGCGAGATTGGGATCGACATATACCATTTTTCTTAATGGCATACAGGGCTGCCATTCATGAGACGACTAAACAGACACCGGCTCGTGTAATATTTGGGCACGAGATCAGACTGCCATGTGATTTGATGTTTGGTACACCAGATAAGAAGCCACTGTCCGTGGATGACTACGCAGACGAAGTTAGTCAACAGCTGAGGAATGTCCACGAATTGGTTCGAAACCAAGTTAGCATAGCTAGTGACAGAATGAAGGCTCGCTATGACCGGAAGGGAACGTCAGCAGGATTCAAGGAGGGCGATCTGGTTTGGCTATATAACCCACAACGAAAGAAGGGAAAATCTCCGAAGCTTCACCCACCCTGGGAAGGACCGTATTCAGTCATCACTCGGATCAATGACGTTGTTTACCGAATTCAACGTAGTAAGAAGTCCAAGATGAAGATCGTGCACTTGGATAGGTTGGCGAAGTATGAAGTATGTTGGGGAATCTGAATTGCCTGACCGGGACGTTCAGGCTTAAGGAGGGGGCAGTGTTATGTGCTGCCCTCTAACAAGGAAAGATGTGATTAAGTTCATGTTCAAAGTTTTCCTCAGAAGCTTAGTTACTTCCCTGACTAGTAGGGTGGCGCCGTCTATGAGCCAATTGACGAACAATCATCTATTACATGGTAGAAAATTATGGAGAATTCTAGAAAAAAAGTTCTAGAAGGATTCCAAGTGTGTATATAAAGAGGTGACTCCAGCAGATGGGGGAAGAGGACAGTTTAGTGAAATATAAAGAAGAGTTCAGTTCAGTAAACAAACAGAGAGTTCTTAGGTTAGACAAGAGTTGACTAAGTTTAAGGGAAAAAGTAAAGTACATAGTGTTTTAAAAATTGTGAATTTATATTAGATTAAGTGATTATTAGTTGTGTGATTGTTAAGTATTTACTAGTGTAATTTTAGTGATAAATAAAATAGTGGTTAGTGAAAATTCTTGTTGCAAGTTATTTAAACCCACGGAGTGTTTACTGAAAATTTGTAAGCACGTTACAATAATAATAATAGTAATAAAGCAGTCATCCTGGGATCTCTTCGTGTTCTTAGAGCAAATGATTCTGGCATCTACAGCCACTAACCCTGCTGTATGAAAATATCGCTGAGTGTAATTTTACGGCAATTATACGGACGCAATATGAATACGTTTCGGCATGCAGACGGACGCAAAATTGATACAAACATACATATACTTTATATATCTAGTTTGATGGTCATTATTAAACTATAATGACAAATAATAAATCACTACAAGTTCCATGAAACTAACTCAGACAGAGATATATAACGTATATATATATGCATACATATATACGTCTTTGTATCAGTTTTGCGTCCATCTGTGTGCCGAAACGTATTCATATTGCGTCTGGTGTAAAAATGCGTCCGTATAATGAATGCAAAATTACTCTCAGCAATTATTTTCTTCCACATAAGGTTTTTTAATCAAATAATTTATTGAGAAATTCGATATTGGGCCCTCTTCCTATACTAAAATTATTAACTGAACTGGATATACGTATTCACGTTTGTCCATAATCAAAAAAAAAAAAAACTGCTTGAAAATCGGACGTAAAATAGATAGGTACAAACTTAAAAGAAGTAATGAAGGGAAGTTTTTGCTCAACAGTTTTATCATATTCTGCCTATCAAAATTAAACTGTTCGCAAACAAAGGAAAAAAAATACATACATTAAAATGTACAAATTTTACAAATAATTACAATATTTTTTTCCATTATTTTAATTATTTACAACGAAAAATGTGTACTGTCGATTTATGATATTAGTTTTTTCAATAAGCAAACCGTTTAAACTATATAATAATCTATACTTATGTGAATATAATTAATAATATGTGCACATGAATTACATGTGCATAATTATTTTAAAAGGGCCACGGGCAGTAAAAAAATGTTTTCTGATTCTTATTGGAGACAATTTTGAGTGCACATCTCTTTGTAAAAAGCAACGTTAATATTATACATAATGGTGTAAAATTTACGATTAATTCACTTTATGAGGAAAAACAATTTTTAATACTGAACTACGATTTTTTCTACGCACGTGCCTTTTGCCTAAAATGCAAATGAACATTATATTTAGATACCATCAACCAAAAAGACACTTAAGACACTTTTGAGAGAAAGGAAACAACTTTTATAAAATGAATCTAGAATTATCGGGTTAGGTGGTTATGTGGTGGTTAGATGCCAAGTACAAATTTCAAGACATCAAAATTCTCATTACTTTTATTAATATCTTTATAAAAAATTAGGAAAAATTCCCAATATCACAAGTAATACTATTGAGTAAATTGTGACATGACAAATTAGTATAAAATCCAATTAATAGAGCAAAAAAAGGTGGAAAGTCGATTAGAAACCATTATAACTTTTTATTTGAAAACCAGAACAAAACATTTTCTTATTATTTAAAAATAAATACAAAAAATATATACTTTGCGTTTGGTTGACTAAAATAACCAATGAATAATATCTAACAGCAAAAAAAAAACAAAGATGAGATTATTAATTAAAAAAAGTACGTAAAAAAGTAAATAAAAATGGTAACATAAAGAAGAACTCTTAGAGAATAAAAGTAAATTTGAACTTTGATCTCAGGTAAAACTGCAAAATTCTAACAAAGAATATAACATGAAACGAAAGAAACTCAATTTACTTTTTAAAATAAACATCTAATAGAACTGAAAAATAAAAAGTAAGTAACAACATGGTAATATTGAAAACAGATTATATAATGTCACATAAGGGGGGGCGAGCGTAGGTGCGTCTTTACTATGTACATACTTCGGTATGCGATGTAAAGCAACGACAGGCGCAGTTAGTACTTGGATGGGTGACCATTCCAATGGAAACCGCGTCCTCGCCTCACATATCTTCCAGCGGCTTGTATATCAGTGTATGCGCGGAAGCTATACCACCTTAGGCGAGGGTTGTATAGGAGATATACCATCCTTCGGAGGGGATGTAAAGCCGCCGGTCCCTTGTCTATTAAATGTTAGGCAAGTAAAAGATCCCTACTCTTCTTAAGGGAAGAGGTTCGGCAAAATTCCCAGTTGGGGGTAGCTCGTCTACAGGCGTCGGTGTTAGGCCTCAGTAGAGGAAATAGGCCGATGTTAAATAAATGTATAAAAAAAAAATGTTACATAAGGCAAGGGTCCACATTGTTTTATTTCAGAAGGGCCTACCGGTCATTTTCCCGGTGCCCCAGTCCGACACTGTCTATATTATATATTATATGGGAGATTTATATTAGCATTTTTTATAAAATCTTAATATATTTTTCTTATCCGTGCCAGACTGAATTTTTACATTTTCATTCAAATGTTGCTTTTATCTTAAAGTACAGTAACTGGAGGTTTTAATTTCAGAAAAATACCACAGGAACTGAATTTTGTTTATTTTTTAATATCATCAAGAAAAAGTTTCTGTATTATACAGGGACTTGCTTTTTCGTAGGAGGTGGAAGAAAATATCATTGAGTGTAATTTTGTCCCTTATAAGGACGCATTTTGACACCATTACCTAGATGCTCAATTTTTTTACCCATTTAAATTACTTGCTTTTGAAAAAATTGCATCCAACTTCAATCCGCCTTCTTGGAGCCAGCATTTTGAATTTTTTAATTTTGACTTCAGATTCGTAATCAGCGCGACCCCAAAAACATTAAAATACTACCTTTCAAAAATAAATAAGCATTACTTTTTAATATATTAAATTTCCCAATTTTGGGGTAGTTTGCAGCCATTGGGGGTAATAATATAGTGTGGGTACCATATAGAAACTGAAGAAGATACTTTTTGTATAAGAATTGCATATAAAGGGACAATCATTTATTATGAAATTATTCCTGTGTTTTGCACATTATTTACCTCTGGATACTGTGTATTCTCTTTATAAAAAATTATGAAAACAAATATAAAATTTAATTTACATCAATGATTTCTTTGTTTACATCGCTTGATCTGAAGTACGATTTTTGTAATAGGTATGTATTAATTACTGAAAACAATATGAGTACGTATCTCAAACACGACACACAACTCACATTCCCGTAAATGAATTGAACAAATCCTCTCTATATTAGCGCATTTTGCATCTTCACAGTGTTGCCAACTCGAGATGACACAAAATTGATACAATTATCTAACTGAAATGTATATAGTATATAATTTACAGAGACCTCCCAGCGGTAAATGCTTGAACTAGCAATATACTTCCTTTCGTTACTTCTTTTAAGTTTGTATCTATTTTACGTCCGATTTTCGAGCAGTTTTTTTTAGATTATGAACAAACGAATTATTATACCCAGTTAATAATTTTAGTAAAGGTAGAGCGTGCAATATCGAAGTTCTCAATGAATTATTTGATTAAAAAAACCTTACGTGGAAGAAAATATCGCGGAGTGTAATTTTGCGTCCGGTATACGGACGCATTTTTACATCGGACGCAATATGAATACGTTTTGGCATACAGAGGGACGCAAAATTGATACAAAGACAAATATATATATATATATACCAAAATTAAACACACGTAGTGTATCTTGAGGTTGCAGTCAGAGGTGAAAAGTTTACGGCCACAAAACAGAAAAAGAAAAACTCTTTTGTTACTTTGTCAAGCTTTCGGAAATTATTTATTCCCTTTATCAAGACATCTATAAATAAAATTATTATTTAATAAGAGTCATATAATATAGTTCGCTAAAATACTTACTAACTTGAGGTTAAAAGTTAAGGTCACATGTATTATAAAATAGTCGCATTTTTTAACTTAATGTAGACAAATTCATACACAAATTCCTTTACAGGTACACAATTTAAGGTAAACAATTACTGATTATTTAAAATTAAGGATTAAAACCATGATTAAAATAGATATAACAAAATGAACATGAATAACTATCACATGTGAGTGTAGAACTAAATTTCTTTATCAAACTGTATACAAAAATTTTTTTTTTAAATGACAGAAAGGTATTACAATTGGCTGGCTTGTACTAGGAATTAAGTTAATCCTTAATTTTAAATAATCAGTAATTGTTTACCTTAAATTGTGTACCTGTAAAGGAATTTGTGTATGAATTTGTCTACATTAAGTTAAAAAATGCGACTATTTTATAATACATGTGACCTTAACTTTTAACCTCAAGTTAGTAAGTATTTTAGCGAACTATATTATATGACTCTTATTAAATAATAATTTTATTTATAGATGTCTTGATAAAGGGAATAAATAATTTCCGAAAGCTTGACAAAGTAACAAAAGAGTTTTTCTTTTTCTGTTTTGTGGCCGTAAACTTTTCACCTCTGACTGCAACCTCAAGATACACTACGTGTGTTTAATTTTGGTTTTCTTAACTAGTCAGTCAAGACTACCCTTCTTCTTTATATATATATATATATATATATATATGTGTGCAAGTGTGTTCTATTGCAGGATTCGAAATCTAGATTATCACTAATCATACAATATCAATCAAGATTCACTTATTTCAGTGTATTATAAATAAGTGAATGAAAAAGTACGTTGAGGCAAAAATTTTCACCTTTTTTGCAAATAATTCGTATCCACCCAAAACTGATATCAAATTCGTGTTCTATGACCCAAAGTAGGGTATCCCAAAGAAATTTCGTGAAAATTAGAGATTTGCGCTATTCTAAAGAATTATCTTAAAGCCGCTTTACAGTTGGCAACTTTCTTGCAAATTCAAGAAATCTTGAACAAAGGCATGCGCAGTTGAGAGCCAGCTGATCACATTTGGCAATTTATTGCAGGTTTCAACTTCTTGCAGAAAATCGGTTCTGCTCGATTTTTCTTGCAACTTTCGTGCAAGTCTGGTGGATAATTTAGTGTTTTCCTTGTTACCAATACAGACAAAAAGTTACTAGAAGTACTAGAATATTAATTCATATCGCGTGGCCCGATTAAGAGGTTATAGACGATAAAAGTAGACAAAAGCGTATTCATATGAATATTCTGGGTGACTAAAACAAGAAGAATAAGTTAGATTAATAGATTATTATTTGTTAGACACAGTACAATTTATTTTTACAAAGTTGACAAATCTTCCGCAATATTATTGTAATTACAGAAATTGCCGACTGTAAAACGTACCGTCAAGAAACATTACCTGCAAGAAATTGCCACTGCAAGATCTTGCTTGCAAGAAAGTTGCGAACTGTAAAGCGGCTTTTATAATTAGGTATAGCATTATTCAAATTAACATACCCTGCAAGTTACTAATATTCTTCAAATTTTTTTGGATCATATCTTTTTGTAAGAAAACTTCTTCTTTAAAGAGATTGAGATTTTTTAAAAGACATTTAATGCAATCAACTAGATCATCTTCTATTTCATCTTCATAATAAAAACTAAAGTTTTCTGTTATAATATTAGTACATTCTTTTCCATTAATCTCTGAACATAACTTGTCTAATTCATATTTCTGTTTAGAAAAGCTATCAGTTAGTTTTAAAGATATATCTTCTAACTCTAAACTAATTTTTTCATTGATTTCCAAATTTCTTTGTAAAAACTTGGTTTGCGGTTCTTCTTGTGTGAATGTTTTTGATCTTATTAAAGTAGTAGGTGATTGTAAAGTTGACGTATGTTTGTTAACCGTATCATTAATTTTGTTTAATTGGTCACCTAAATTTTTATTTACAGTAGTTAATTTTCCTAATTTACTCCATAAATCTTGATTTTCATTAGAAACCATTTTCATCTTAGTGTGTAGTTGTTCTTTTTGTTCTATTAACTCAGTAATACGTTCTTTTAGTTTATCCAATTCAGATAACGAGTATTCATCTTTTTCATTCCTACCACATCGTATTCGAAGATTCATATTTTCTTCTTCCAGTACAGCAATACGGTATTGCAAACTTTTACACCTATCTCTTAATGTATGAACTGCTATTTGTATCGCATACTGAGCTCCCAGAGATTCTTCCATGACTAGACATGTAAAATAATATAATTATGTAGGTATCTTGTATTCTACTGTAATTAAACATACCTTATATTATTGACCTTTACTATATTATTGTTACACCTATTATGTCTATGCCTACTAAACACAACACAATGACACAACTGTCAGAAGTCAGAAATGGACAAACAGTAGTGTAGTTTGTAGTTTCCGTTTACGAGCATTTTCTAAAACTATAAATAGTGATCTGAATGTTGACCGCTTTCTTTTCAAGTGCTTGGAGCCCTGGAGGTTTCAAAATTAATACTGTGATTGGTTAACAATTGACAGTTGTCAGTTTCCAACATTCATCAGCCAATCGGCATTTTTGTTTTTAAAAACTCAGGGCTTCAAGAACTTGAAGAGAAAGCGGTAATTTTAAATGCCTTGGCTCAATTTTCATAAAGTCCAAATAATAGCAGTATTATGATTATGGCCTACACAATGGCCTATTTCACTAGTCATATCAGTTCAAACAGGTACCTATATGAAGTATGCATGGATTCTTCGCCAATTTAAAGATAATATTGGCGGGCACTGATTTACAAAATTAATAATATGGGGCCATCCATAAATGACGTCACGCCAATTTTTGAGCTTTTAGTCCCCCCATATTATCACGCTGAGCTAGACCCCCACAAAAAATGACATAACGGTTATAAAGACCCCCTTATTTTTTGGTCGATTCCGTTATTTATTATCATTCACGATATTTCATCATACTAAAAACATTTATAACCACATATAGTTGTTCATCGTAATGATTTTTAACGAATTTGAGAGATGTATAGAGTGCCAATAAAAAGTGTTTATTACGATATTTTTCTTTTGTCAACTCGTTCACCGTTCGTTACGTTACACAGTCAGACCACCCTCCCTCCCCTGTCACATTTACTCACGTAATTACGGATCCCCTCCCCCCTGGAGCGCGACGTCATTTATGGATGCCCCCCCTCCAGTAAACACTCCCAAACGTAGGTCCAATAATTTCAACATGAATTGTCATTAATCACTGATGATTTATTAATCATTAAATTGACTTACAATAATTAGTCCTTATACACACTAACTCTTAACTACTATAAATTCACTACTTATTGTCACTGTTCTTAGTGTTCCTTATCTTATCTGATCACTTGGCTCAACTAAAATATAATTGAACTGAACTGTACGATATGCGTCTGAGTGGTCTGCATCACTCCATCACTGATCTAATATAGATCAGTGATCAGTGGTCTGCACTGCATATCCCGGTACTTTGGCCTATCTGATTTATTTGTATCAGATTTTGACTGTAAGTCATGTTCATCAAATTTTCCTTTTTTGCTCTCTGAGTTATGTCAGATTTATTTTTTACTGCTGACTTTGACGTTTTGTCAGTTTCATGATCCACTATTGACTTTGACATTTTATCAGATGCGTCAGATTCATTATCCAATTTCGGCATTGACCTTAAAAAAAATTGCCTCATCTACAATAACATCTCTTATCTCTTACAGTAGGTAATAAATTTCATAGTGCACGTAGGATGTGATCTATGAAATTTATATCTATAGGGTATACTAAAATAACCTTTTTGATTTTTCATAAAATTTTGTCTTTTTCATTTTATTATGTAAATAAATGGTAGAACCAAAAACTTTTAACTATTTTAAAGTTGGCTTTTTATTATGCCATAATTCATATGGTGTTTTTGTTTCGGCAAGTGCTTTAGTAGGTGTTATATTTATTAAAAATGTTGCAATTACTACTGCTTCTCCCCAAAATATTTTTGGCAAATTAACACCACACACCGATACTACCGATCAAGGTTTGTAAAGTAAGATAGGTAGCATGGTAACTTGAACGGAATGGAGGGGTTATGATGAAGGCGGCCATCTTGCGCGTCATTGTGCCTGCTGAAACTTAATTGTACCTCAGATAAACGTTTGTTTGTCTGAGAATTGTACGTATGCATTTTTTGAAACGTTGCGCATATTTGTTATTATTTCGAAATATTTGTTGTTTTTATGTTTATAATCGTGCAGTTATAGTTATTTAGTGTATAATATCTAATTGACAATTACTGTTAAAGAGAAAAGACTCATAGTATATAGAAGTTTGTAACCTGTATATTTACAGAAATAATTTTAAGGTAAACAGTTTTTATTATTTTCCGTTCATAATAATAACAAATAACAATGTTACATACAATTATTAGATGACTGGAGGAAAGATTTGTAGTGTAGCTGTTTACAAAAACAACTCAAAAAGGCAAAAGAGAGTGGTGAGATGTTGATGTTTTTTGTTGATGAATGATTTTTTCTTATTAATTGCTGTGTCTAATATGACATGATAAAATTTATGGCCCTCTTGTTAAATTTTATTAATAAATTATTGTATGCACATCTAATTCTAATAATTTTTAAAATAAAGGGGACTTTTAAATGTCCATTCGTACTCCATGGCTGAATTTTTTACCAGAAATTAGTTTTAAGGTGTACATCAAGCGTCTGTAGTCAAAAAGTAGAAATTGATGGGCAGGGGTTGTAAAAAATATATTTAAGGGTTGAAATCACGATATGTCACAAAAGGAAAAATTTTCGAAAAAAAGCTTTAGACAAAAGTTGTAGAGAAAAAAATTCTGTGTAAAAAAGCTACTTAACTTTTTTTTTCTATAAGTGACCGGCGAGCCGTGAAATTCGATTAAAGCTTTTGAACGATTTACCGGATTTACACTCAGATAAACAAAGACATATAGATAAACGACATCCCGGAATAAATGTAATATTTACTAATCTGAAAAATGTTTACGGAGTCGTTCGCTTTCATTGGTTCTTGTTATTTTCGAGGGGTTGAAACGTTGAAACGTGGGAACTCTGAAATGCCGACGGCCACCATTTTTCTCGTTTTGGTTTTAGCCGTCTAATCTGAAGCTTTAGCTCAAGGTTTGTAAAGTAGATAGGTAGCATGGTAACTTGAACGGAATGGAGGGGTTACGATGAAGGCGGCCATCTTGCGCGTCATCGTGCCTGCCTGAAACTTAATTGTACGTATGCATTTTTTGAGACGTTGCGCTTATTTGTTGAGTTGTTTCGAAATATTTGTGTTTATAATCGTGCAGTTATAGTTATTTAGTGTATAATCTAATTGGCAATTACTGTTAAAGAGAAAAGACTCATAGTATATAGAAGTTTGTAACCTGTGTATTTACAGAAATAATCTTAAGATAAACAGTTTTTATTATTTTCCGTTCATAATAATAACAAATAACAATGTTACATACAATTATTAGATGACTGGAGGAAAGGTTTGTAGTGTAGCTGTTTGCAAAATGTACTTTCATATGATACAAAGAAATATTAGAAAAAACCAATGAGTGATTTTTTCTTATTAATTGCTGTGTCTAATATGACATGATAAAATGGCCCCTCTTGTTAAATTTTATTAATAAATTATTGTATGCACATCTAATTCTAAATTTGCATAAATTTTTTTTAATACTACATAATTGTAAAGGTTGGCCTGGGGAAAAATTTCTACTCAGTACGTCATAAAATAAGAAACTTTTCTAAGTAACTCTATTCGTTAGGGCGAAAATTAGTATCATGTATGTTTCTTCATCTATCTTATAACTTATTAAATTCGCTAAGAATTATATAAAGCAATGAAATCAAGACTGAAGTCTCGGGCAAGAAATTGCACACAAGATTAAAAGAACCTACTTCAGTCCCTTGATATAAAATGTACTTCTTTAACTGCATACATTAATTAGTTATAAATTTGATATATAGTAATGTCAATTTTAAATTCCAAGGAAAACGTTATCGATGTCATTAATCAAAAAAGTCAATTTATTAATTTGTGCTTGTACATTAAAAAATACAAAATACGGAATTCAAATTCATAACTAATTATACTTCTATACTAATGGTTTGAATGCCAGAAATTCGAATGAACAGGCAGAGTGACGCGTTCCCGCATTTTAAATAGTGATCTCTGATTGGTCGAAAGTTACCATGCTACCTATCTTACTTTACAAACCTTGGCTTTAGCTGTGGTTTTTTGTGATTTTAGTGTTGTGTATCTTGATTTTTTTGATTTTTCGTGTGTTTAATCAACTGCAATAATGACTAGAGAGTGCTTTATTTGTAAGAGAAAGTACGTCGTAGGAGATGCTCTGTCATTACATCAGTAAATAAACAATTCACATGAGCGTAGTTTGTGTTTTTTTTTTTCCTGCGAACTCTCTGAAACGATTATAATATTGCTCTGCTTTTAACAGGGTTCCTAAGAATTTTCAAACAAAACAAAAGTGGTTAAGTATTATGGGTATTGATATTCATAGTACATGTGATTTGAGTGTTTACACTTACATTTATGCGATTCATTTCTCACCTGAAGATTTTTATACCACTCCTTCTGGCAAAAGGTGTTTGAAAAAAGGAGCAGTTCCTCAAAGAGCTACTGCAATAGTAAAAGAACTTGAACCGGGACCTTCACGATAAAGGTAAGTAAGCAACAAAAATAAAAGCCCTTCTATTTCTGTTTACTTAACTGTTTGTGACTGATACCTATGTACTGCAAAACCTGGAGAAAATGAACAGATGCCAATTTTGTGGCTTTTATTGTACAATATTGGCAATGCTACAGATGTAAGTGGATGTAAATAATAATTTATAAATATCCAGAAACTAATAATCGTATAAGACACAATCGCTTTTAAATTGAAATAAATACCATTCATAATTAATTATTGTAATACTGCGTTAGGCAAAGAAGTTTTTTGTCAGATTTCGCGGTCCTCCACTGGATATTCTCTACAGAACGTGGAATAGTCTTTATCTGAAGATAGCACCTACTAATTCATGTAATCTTTTTAGAACAAATATTCTGCAAGATTCTGATGTGAACATTCGAAAGTTTCCTGAAGTTGATGTTGAATTACCTCTGCTGGAAGAAAATAGAGAAAGTTCTAACTCTGATAAAGAAAACCTTGCATCCTTTTCTTCGTCAGGACACACAGAGACTGCAAGTGAAATTGCAGTATCAGACTCTTCATCAGAAGAAAAACCCGCACCAAAAAGGTTGGTTAAAAATATAAATGTCATTCATCAATTTTTTAAATATTAATTAATTTTCAAATTTCATCGAACTTCTATGAATTATTTTTATAATTTTAGGAAAAAAGTATTGATTCAAGAGCCACAGGATTGTGAGAAATCTTCCTCATCTTCGACAGATGCTGTAAAAGAGGTTGGCGTAGATTTTGAATCTTCAACCACTGAAACTGCTCCTGAAAGAGAAGAGCTATCATCGTACACTTGTAATACTTCCATGAAGAAAGTATTTTCATCGAGTTCAAGGAGGTAAGAAAAATTATTTCGTAACTATGAAGATTGCTTCAAAAATAAGTCTTTTTTATTTGTAAATAATACATAATTAACATTATCTGCTTACTGAATTGAACTTTCTGATCTGAACTGTTATCGCACTTTAGAAAAATGCAAACGCTGACAAAACATTGAAACCAGGGCATGTTTTGAATATAGTTTTATAAGGGACTTGTTATTTATGAGTAAATACAGTTATACGTTTTAATTGTTTTTTAGATTATCCCGTCTGAGATATTACGGTGATATTAAGTTGAGAGATGTAATGAATCCAAGAACAGCCAAAAAAAGTCTCCACACTGAGGAAAAAAGTTGTTAATCTGCAGCAATCAAGAAGGTGGTTGAAATCGAAAATTTTCAATATGAATTCATTGATGAAGTATTTGAGGGAACAGCGACTTATCACTGAAAGTGCAGAAAATACTATCAAGGTAAGAAAAGTTTCTTAGTTATACATTTTCACATGTTTGGAGAAATTATCCTGTGTGAAAAAATTGGGGAAAAGATATAACTGTCTGCATAATTATAATAAAAAACAGTTGAAGATTAAATTTTGTTCTCAAAAATAAAGAGATAAAAAAAATTTAAAATAATGATTACTTTTTTACATGACCAATCATTTTTGGCCTCAAGGTGACAAAGTGCACCTGAGGCAACAATAGCTACTTAAGCACTAAGGGGGTGGTATAGTCGGGTATAGTTTTACTGGGCAGACAAAAAATGAAACAAAAACTTTACGACCTCATTAAAAATTACTGTTACTCTGTACTATCTCACCTGCAAATTGAATCACTTATTTTTATAGGTTTTTAATGTGCGTCGGCTTATTTGATGACAGGTCGTAAAGTTTTTGTTGCATGTTTTGACTGCCCAGTTAAATTGTACCCGACTATAGGTGTAGTTTACTGCTTAAAAATAATGTACAAATTGTATGATGTAGGGGAACCCTCAGTTTATTTAATTTTTCATTTAGCATTTTTTTTTTACAACCGATCAAAAAAATACAGTTCATGAGAATTTCTCTGCCATAAATTAACGTTTTACCGGCCAAGATTGGGAAATGGCTGTCAGGGATTGGCAAGAGCTTTTACCAATCCCTGTTTTTTCTTCTTTCTGACCCCTGTACATGAAAAATTACTGCAAACCTTGCCTTGCTTTCTTTACAATGGAAACGAATTAGTACTTTATATGACTGGAATCCATGTTTTGCGTTTAACGTAAATTATTACTTTCTGTTCGACTGGTACTTCTGTTTTGCAGAGCCAGTTATTTTTTCTGGAATTGCTAACACTTATTCTAATCATACAAAAAAACATTTCTCAGAGGGTACTTATAATTTTTAATTGTATGTCAAAGGTTGAATTCTTATTGAATGTTGTATATTATAGTATTTACAATTATTATGATTTTAATGTTGATGTTATTTCAACAGGCTTCACTTCCTGGTGCTGCTGGAAAGTTGTTGCAGAGAGTATTGAAAGGTCCATCCCGGCAAAAATATGATCCCCAACTGAGATCGTTTGCCTTGACATTGAACTTCTATTCTCCGAAAGCGTACAATTTTCTCCGAGAAGAGTTTAATAAATCTCTTCCCCACCCCAGTACAATAACCAAATGGTACCAGTCAATAGACGGAGCTCCAGGTTTCACAAAAGAAGCCATCCATGCACTGAATATGAAAGTTGAGGAAGCAAAAAATAGAGGAATGAAGGTGATTTGTAACCTTGTTATAGACGAAATAGCTATCCGAAAACGTGTTGAGTGGACTGGAGACAAAACAGTGGGATATATTGATATAGGAACTGGTATAAATTCAGATGACATTCCAATGGCTAAGGAGGCACTAGTATATATGCTGGTAGCCATTAATGGCCACTGGGAAATACCTGTGGGTTATTTCTTACTGGATGGATTATGTGCCACAGAAAGGGCAAACTTAGTACGGAAATGTCTAGTTTGTACATCAATCTGACCTTATTGTAAGCTCCATTACTTTTGATGGCACTGCAACAAATATGAGCATGTGTCATCATTTAGGTACATCACTGCACAATGCAGAGGCAATAAAATCCTATTTTTTGCATCCCATCACCCAACAGAAAGTATTTGTGTTCTTGGATCCGTGTCATATGGTGAAATTAGTTAGGAATTGTTTGGAAAGCCAAAAGATTTTAACAGTGAAGGATAAAACCATCAAATGGCAATATTTGGAAAATTTGGTGAACCTTCAGGAAAACGAGGGACTTCATGCAGCTAAGAAATTGAAGAAGAGACATCTCCAATGGGTCCGTGAAAAAATGAGAGTGAAGCTTGCTACTACACAAACCCTGACAAAAAGTGTCTCTGATGCACTTCTATTTTTATGCAATGACTTGAAACATGAAGATTTCATTGGAGCTGAAGAAATGGCAAATTTTCTCAGGATTTTTAATGATTTTTTTGACATTTTAAATAGCAGAAGCAGATTTGCAAAATATTTATTTCAAAAACCTTTGTCACCAGCCACTAAGAAAACTTTTTTCGATTTCATAGAAAAAGCTGTTACATATATAAAATCGTTATGTCTTAATGGAACACCAATTTTAGAAAGTGTGAGGCACACGGGTTTTCTCGAATTTTTAGTTTGTGCTGAAAGTTTGAAAAGTTTTTATTCTACCTATGTGGAATGTGATAAGCCTTTACTAAAATATGTTCTGACTTACAAAATTAGTCAGAATCATTTGGAAATATTTTTTAGTATTGTCAGGAGTAAAGGTGGTTTTAATAATAACCCAACACCTAGACAGTTTCAAGCTACTTATAAAAAGTTGTTAGTTCATGCTGAAATAAAAGGAGCAACACTGCTAATGCAGTGGCATTAGATAGCACATCAATTTTACAATGTACCTCTAGAAATACTCTGATGATATCTCAGAATACCGATGATGATGATACTGAAGTTGTTTCCAATATTATGAGCGACCACGATTATATAACTTATGATACTGAAGATATTTCCAATATTGTTATGAATAACCATGATTATATAACTTATTCCGCGTTATATTTGTCAGACTACATCGTAGATATTGTATGATATATATCAGATTTGTAGTTAGATCTGTGAAAAAAAAAATTCTTGCATAAAATGTTTGGACATTTTGGAGGGCGACGTTGCTCCCTCCCAATTACAAATTAGAAAAAAATTTGGTAATTTAGTCAATGCATCAAACTGGGTCAATGTGGTCTATCAGAATGCTGAAAAATCTTTTAGGTTTTTCAGTAAAACTGATAATTTTTTAAGTACCAGGTATAAAAAAAGAAATATTAATAATATATTAGTTATAAAAACATGTGAAAGTATACCATTTTGTATTTTTGATGTATTCGGTAATCACATATTTGATGGAGAGTTATTTGATAATCATGGTATATTGTTGGTAAAATTAATTTTGAAAATTTATTTTAATATAAGATTACATTATGAATGTAAGAAGAAAAATGATGAGAAAAATGTAAGAAGTTTGTTTACAAAAGCAATTTTATTTCGACATCAATAAATTCTTTCTTATACACAATGTGTTTTCTTTATGTATATACCCTTCATCCGTACATAACAAAAACTGCTGCAATGCCTTAATTTATTAAATATTTTCATTTATGTTTATATGAAATTTCCAAAGAATTTGTTTTTATTTTCTGTAGCTTTTTTATCCACTGTTAATGACCCATAATTGCTATAGTGGGCTAACAGTAATAATAGTGGTTACTTAACCTCTGTGGGTAGAAAACCAATAACTGTATAGATTTAAAAAACTGTAACGCTGACAATTGGTGAATATTAGTCCCTTACGTCTAATTAAAAAAATACGAGATTCTTGGAGTTCTTTGTTTTAAACTGTAGTTTCTTATTGTCGGCGTAACCTTAGGCTGAAAACTAAAACTACGTTCGAATCATGGTTAGGGCATGGGATATTTAGTGGCGTTTTTTCATGTGTTATAGAGTTGGTAGTAGTAGAACCATTCCTGAGTTTGGGTCTCAGCTATGGCAGATGGCAATGTAGTAGGGAATGGTCGTTGTGTATGTGCTCTGGTTGAGTGGTGAAATAGCTAATGCTAAACTCCGGTAATCTTAATAAGTCAAGTTAAGGCGTGAAAGTTATAACTTTCTTATACCTATTGATAATGTATTGACAAATTTTTGCATTAAAATTATAAAAAATCCTGTCGTTCCTGAAGGTAAAAAAATATAATAAAAGATGAACCTAAGAATTTTATGTCTTGCATATCTGGAAACAGTATTTAAGGCAAAAATAATATCAATTGAATTAAATTTACGTCAATATTTCATAAATTACAAATTAAAATAATATCTTCGATATGAGCCCCTTTTAACGCCTACGCCACTGGTGGAACGGGCAAATCCTCTCATGCCACGCCATTCTCACCCATAATGGTTTGTATATGTGTATTACAAATAAAGTCTGTGCTGAGGATTTACACAGTTAAATACACAGCTGGCGCGTATGCCCTCTACTCACCGCCAGAGAGAGAGCGTAACAGAGTGTGTCTAGAGTGAGAACGACAAATGTCATGAGGCGAATGATGTTTTATGTTTTGTTTGCGATTTTAACATTTAAAATAAAATGTTTTTATTTTCCAATACAATTATGAGTTTCGATTAATAGTCGTCCATTTAAAGAGTCGGGATTTATGACGCAATTACCGAATGTTTGCGCCTTGGACTAGACAATGTCCTCCCTACGTTTTCGAGGGTGCTGAATCTATTCCCATGGTCAAACTAATTTTTTCACCACGGCAACCCCCTCAAATTGGCCAAAACCCACTAAACATGAAACATGAGAATAATGTTGTGTAACGTTTTAAACAGGTAATACTTAAAACGTATTTCAATAACCTCATTCAAATTATCTCATAAACGTTTTCTAAAAAACATTCTGTTGTCGAACATTCAAATTATGTTACGAATTTTTGGAATTTTAACATTGAAAAGCAACATTTATAAAACATTCTTTCAACATTTGTTGAAGGTAAAAATTAAGTAAAGAGTAATTGTTAAACAAACATTTTTATAATTGTAATTTTAACGTTTGTCAAACATTCCCTCATCCTACATTTTATCTAAACGTTCTTATAACGTATTAAATTTTATGTTGTACTAACTATATTATCATCATCAAGTTCGAAGAATATCCACAATCAAACGTTTTATGTATGTAATTTTAATGTCTCACACATTTCCTCATATGCATTATCTAAAACGCATTTGCGCAGTGCGATGTTAAAAAATATAGACTGTAACTGCCATTTTGAATGTTTGTTCACAGGTTTGTTCTCGTTAGTTTTATGTTTCGGTAGGGTGCTGCGTAAATAAATTAGTGTTACAAGAGATCATTAGGTATTTATAAAAGTTTTGTATTGTGTACGTGCCGTGTGTGGATAAAAATAGAGCAAAATAATGTAAGTAGAATGTTTTTATATACTTGCAAGGAATTTTCAACTAGATTGCAGCATGAGTTTTGGCGGTGCAATCGTTGCATGGTGGTAAAATTAGTAATGTTATATCTATAGTCTATACGCTGGGTACCTACCTAGTGTCAATATCGGTTAATAAGTAATGTCGGTTAAAAAAGACTAAAAAGATGCAACTGAATATTGCACATAATAATTAAAGTTCTTTTTTGGAAAACCCCATTCACACAACTTTGATCTTTCAATTTATTCTATTTGAAATTCAAGGTTCTTCTTTTCTTTTGTGACTTTACATTGTTTGTTTTGTGCTATGAAAATTGAAATAATTATTTAATTTTTATCATTTCTTACATAGACAATTACATATATTATGCTGTGCCCTAACCTATATTGATTGATTTTGTGAGATATATAGATTGTTTATCTGTTTTTAGTTATTTTGTCCTTGTGCAAAACAATGTATCCGATTTATTGTATTATTATATACCTATAGCCTATAGGGTCTATCTAGTAGTTAAATACTGATGATACCTAGTTACTTTCTGTTACCTGTGTAATATAATATATGACAAAATACCATCATATAGCATATATTTGTCAAAGCCGAGCTGATAGAAATGTTATTTAAACTGCATGCTGCATGGGCCCTAATATAATAATATTTATCTGTATGCGCACTTATTAGTTAGTAACAATACGGTTGTAATGCAATTGACAAAAAATTCAAATGTCTGTAGTACAGAATAGTGGTTTATGAATAGTTTGCTTTTTTATTGTTGGTTTATTTTTTAGGGTTTTGTGCTTAATTTATATACTTTAATAACGCCGCTTAGAGAAAGTATCTGAATTATAACTGTATTTATTAACAAATAAGTTTCTTATCATTTACACCGAAATTTTCTACTGAAATATTGCCATTTCTTGTTTCAGATATGTGTGTGCATCAGGGACAACATAATGTGTAGCATAAATTACTGTGTCATATAGGTAATAAATATGTTGTTAAAAATACATTTGAATAAATTTATCTGCAAAAAGCAAGTCTATATTTTTATTTATGCAAGCAGACATTTTTAAAGAAAACAAAATTAATACACATATTTTCCTATTAGTATGGTAATTAATAGCAGTGTCAAAATTTAGTAATGAAAATATGAGTAAAATCAAAGTAAATTACCTACATCGATTAAACCTTTTACAAAATTATTAATTCTTTATTTGAATGGAAAAGTATAATATCGGTTAGGTACCTATGTTATTAACTTATTCTTGGGTTCTTTAATTTTACTGAATTCATAAAGATTTTTCTCTGTTTACGGATCACATAGTATTTTTTTTGTTATCTACAAAAATAAACTTGTAATATATCTGTCAATATTTATTGATACGTAGCAACCTTTTATTTATCAATAATATTTAAGACAACGGACATGGATAATTATGAGGAGGATGCAGAATTATATGTTTCATATCTAAAGAAAACGACAACTAAATTTGTGGTGGCATGAATTCAAAATCGGTGTGAAAATTATAATAAAATAGATATATAGTAAAGCGCTGGCAGTGCTCAGTCTATTTTTATTATTATTGCAGAATACTTCCATGAATAAATAATAAACTTCCATAAATACTTATAGAACCAGTGTTGGAAGTATTGCTCTTTGTCACTAATGAGAGGTTTATTGGACGAGTGTAAAAATGCTTTGAAAACAGAAGTTTCATGCACACGATTACTTCTACGACCATTAAAAAAGTAGGATTATTTTTTTTATTTCAGTGTGAGAGAGGTCACTTTTTCAGTTTTATTGATTTTAATGTTGGTACTGACGATGTTAAGTAATACTTAAATTTGTTTAACAAACAAAAATACAGATGACAGCTGTGTTTCATAACCGATGCTATGATTGTAGCCAAGGCAGTAAATATGTATTTTTCCATATTGAACAAGTCTTTTTCTGCCAATTGTTTAGAATTATTAGAAGTTAAGATTGTGGTTATTTTTAATATAATGTTAGCCATTGTGTTGTATAAATTTATGGACATTTGATAATTTTACAGTATGTTGATACATAAAATCAAACTTTTAATAAAAACAATCACAGTTAATGATAATTCTAAACAAACTGCGAAAAAGCTATATATTCCTCAAATGCAGATTTACTGTCTTCGCTGGATTCACAGCCTTGGTTTTGTAGATTTACCTCTACTATGAAACGCCGACCACAGCAGAAAATTTGCCATTTTTTTGCCAGTTAAACAAATACTCTCTTACATTGTCAATAGCAATATTACAAAAGTAAAACTGAAAAAAGTGACATCTTTCGCACTGAAATCAATAAAAAAATCCTATACTTTCTTATGTTCGTAGAAAAACATTTTACAAACATTACTGAACTTGCTTTACAATAATGTTAACAGGATGTGGAGCTGAAGCACAAAAAATTATTGCCTACTTGTATATTAGCCGTTTAGAAAGGAAACTTTAAAGTAAAAATGTTGATAGTTTTAACGTTGTTTTTATGTTCTAACATAGTAATTTTAATGTTATGTAGACATTCAGTTATTGTATGATAAACAGTAATATGATGTCCAATTTTTAACGTAATAATGACAACGTTTATTTGCAGGACATTTGCTATGAGGTGAATGTTATTCTAATGTCGATCAGCTTTTTTGGAGAACGTTCGGTTGTTATGTTAGAACAATAATTAAACATCATTACAATGTTCACATGTTTAGTGGGAAACTACCCCTAAATTCCACTTTTCCGTAAACCCGTTTATTTTCCACAGTTTTTCGACTAATTGTTGTTCCCTCAAGTAGAACGGAGTTTCCTCGAGGGATTTGACCTCAGCCACCCCTGCCCCAGGCTACCAACCCTTGTAGGGGGTGACAAATTGATATTTGTTTTTGTGAGAACAAAATTCATATTTTATAGGCGGTGTTTCTTTGATGAAAGTTGTAGGTGACCAGGGTTGTGTAACCACCCCCGGGGGATGTTTTCACCCTTCAAAGGGGTAAAATATTATATTTTTTTGGGGAAAGTATTAATATTTTTTAGAAGCGCTTCTTTGAGGAAAGTGGTAGGTGGCCAGGGTTGTGTAACTTGTCCCGGGGGTTGTTTTCACCCTTCAAAGGGGTGGAAAATCGATAAATATATATATATATATAATAACACTTTAATAAACATATTTATTATGCTATTTTTCAATTATAGCTGGAAAAAAATTTCCACCCCCTTGATGGGTGAAAACAACCCCTGGGGGTGGTTGCACAATCCTCGTCACCTACCACCTTCCTCAAAAAAAAATGCCTCCTACAAAATATAATTTTTTTTTCTCACAAAAACAGATATCTATTTTCATTAAGGTGAAAGATATCCACAAAATTTCATCCACAAATGTTGACGTAGAGGAAATTCTATACCACCAGTGTAGAACGTGTAAGACGCTACGACATACATGCACTGTCACATTACGTTACGGCTTTGAAATTTTGCACATGTGTATAAGTCTCGTGACAATACACTTTAACATGTTCACATAAGAAAAAAACAAGATGGCGGCTTCAATATGGCAGACGACTTTACCGTTTACGATCCGATTCGACTCAAAATCGATATCTGATGGGGATTTTCGAGATCCCCAATTATGAATTCTTGGTCAAAATTCAGAAATTCAAAATGGCGGCACCAATATGGCGGATGAATTTTGTCATTTATGGTCCAAATCGATTAATATTGATATCTGGGGGTTTACGGGTTCGCCGATTACGAATTTCCAGTAAAAAAATTTGTTCAGGATGGCGATTTCAAGATGGCGGACTACTTTGCCGTTTATGATCCGATTCGTCTCGAAATCGATATCTGAGGATTACAGCATATCAAAAGACTAAAAAGTAAAAAATAAAATTATTTAAAAAATATTTTAAAAAAAGCTTTTATTTAAACGCTCTAAGAAGTAGAAAATAAACGTTGAAGCCAATCAAATCCAGCATTTTGATCCATTATATAATTTGTTTATGATATAGAAGCTTATAAATTCCCAATTTTACCCATATAAAAAAGTTTTCCTATAGTATTACATAGTCAATATATACATTAAAAAAATTTCTTCGTGACGAACGAGGCGAACAAAGCGTCTATTACATTGAATTTCAAATTTATTTTACTGCCAAATAAATAAAGACTGTTTCCCAAATTCCCAGCTGTACCCCACCAAATTTTTCCTACAGTTTCCTGGGACCCTTATATACATTTGCCATACAAAAATAATCCGTGACAGACGAGCCTTCATACACGAGTAAATTGTTTATTACATTGAGTTTCAAATTCATTTTTACTGTCATATAAATAACGATTTTTCCCAAATTCTCATTTGTACCCCAACAAATTTTTCCCACAGTTTCTTAAGACCCTTATGTACATTTGCCATACAAAAGTAATCAGTGGCAAACGAGCCTTCATAGGTGAACAAATTGTTTATTACATTGAATTTCATATTTATTTCTACTGTTATAAAAATAAAGATTTTTTCCAAATTCCCATTTGTACCCCCACCAAAGTTTTCCCACCGTTTCTTAAGATCCTTATGTACATTTGCCATACAAAAATAATTCGTGACAAACGAGCCTTCATAGGTGAACAAATCGTTTATTATATTGAATTTCAAATTTATTTTTACTCTCATATAAATAACGATTTTCCCAAATTAACATTTATACCTCCAACAATTTTTTTCCACAGTTTCCTGGGACCCTTATATATATTTGTCACTCAAAAATAATCCGTGACAAACGAGCCTTCATATGTGAACAAATTGTTTATTACATTGAATTTCGAATTTATTTTTAAAGGTTCGTTTTTCACGGATTATTTTTGTATGGCAAATGTATATAAGGGTGTCAGGAAACTGTGGGAAAAATTTGTTGGGGTACAGCTGGAAATTTGGGAAACAATCTTTATTTATGTGACAGTAAAATAAATTTGAAAATCAATGTAATAAACGATTTGTTCACCTACGAAGGCTCGGTAGTAGTTACTCTATGGGAGTTCCAGAGCGGAAGTGACGACACACCCTGCTGATGGCATGTGTCCATCGAGAGCGGAGCGCGGGAAATTCAAATCGTGTCAAGTAACCAGAGGCTGCTGAAGACAGGTGCCTGGCGCATGCGCGAAGGAGAAGAAGTGTCTACAAGAAGTAACGACAATGACCGGAGGCTGGTGAAGAGAAGATGTGGGTAGCTGAAGACAAGAAGGGTGGCGGGGGCGCTGGAAACAAGATGGCTGCTGAGGAGGAGGAGGAGCCCGAAGAAGTGTCTACAAGAAGTAACGCCAATGACCAGAGGCTTCACATATGTGGGCGTGCAGAGGGGGGTCGGGGTTGCGGCGTGCGACCCGTGCCCACGTGACCAGAAGGTGTGGTCGAGACCATGATGGATGAGTCATCATCCTGCACAAACAAGTCTGGACAAAACAAATATGCTTCTTGGAAATGTGATGTAATTTATTGCACAGATGTTTTCAAGGTTAAGACGGTTTACTGAGAATTCTCCTTGGTCGGCACGTGAGCAAAAGGGTGTGGTTGAGACCATGATGGATGAGTCATCATCCTGCATAAACAAGTCTAAACAAAACAAATATGTGCTTCTTGGAAATGTGACGCAATTTATTACACAGATGTTTTCAAGGTTAAGACGGTTTATTGGGAACTTGTTTGTCTATTGTAATTAATTTTAGAAATAAAAAATGTTTATGAACTACATGGGGGAAAAGATAGTACTTAGTAAGTTTTATTTATAACTTTATTAATACATACTGATAATAAAAAAAATTAAATTACATAGTTTGAGATATAATAGAATATTTATTTTCAAGAACTGGATTAATTATTTCTGCAAGTCATAAAATTCTCATTTCAAATCGGTGTCGATCGATAGCGTCTTGTACCCAATTCCCATGTCTAGCATTTCGATGTGCATAGGTCCAGTGATAAATATATCGTATTTTAACATCATCATTAAAGTGGAGTATTTTCTTTCGATGGCTGCTTTCAGTTACTGACATGTTAAGTGTGAATTTATGTAAAATTTCCTCCTCGGTTTTTTTTTCAATGTTATTGCTCCAATCTTTACGACTAAGTTAGAGGTAGAGGTTACGCGGCGTGGCTATGTGAGGTGTAATTTGATATTATTTCTGGTTGTAAGAATAAACAATGACGTCATATCTGCACACGTGCAGCCTGAAGATCGAGGATGGAGATATTGGTAACAGTGTAAAATGGGCGGGAAATTTGAAATCTGAGGCTGAGGACTAGGAATTTGAATTATGTGATGATAACGAGGATGGGAATATTAGGAGAGAGAGAGAGAAATAATAAATATTATTATTGTGATAGAAATAAAACACAAGAATAACTTTTTATATTACAGGATAACGTTACAAAATAATTTATTAAATAAAAATATATATTAAATAATTGAATAATAATACTTAATAATTGAATAATAATAATAATAATAATAATTTTTAAAAAAATCATTGCCGACCTGCCCAACATATTACAGTTGGCGAATAGGTATATCCTCCTCCTCCGGATTTTCCTCATCATCGGACTTTTTGTTACTCCTAAGAAAAAGCTTCTTTGTTCTAGCAATAATAATAAACGTACGTTTGAAGTTTCGTGATAGAAATTATTTTCCTCAAGTTCAAATGAATATTTTAACCATGAGAAAAGATTTTAAATATCTCAATATAGAGTTTATAAAAGTATCAATATTGTTCTTATATATTTATTTTTACAAACATAGATTGCTGCGATAATATTCAGACTCAGTTTTTAATCATTGTTTATATATAATATCTGCAAATTCAGCTAAAATGGAAATATTCCAGCGGCTGGTCAATCGGCTATCGGCCGCTCCTATAAGTCCTATCCTATATTTTCAATTCAATTTCAATTTTTCGATGTAATGGTCGGAGGTGTATACTGCCAGTCAGTGGAGAAGTTTTTGTGAGTGCTTTACACTATTATAACATAAAGGTAAGTTTCCATTATTATAATTTTTGCAGACTGTCCGTAGATTTTAAAAATTGTAATTTTCCTTAAACAGTTACCATGTTACTAGAGCCACATGATTTATATATGGTTTTTCTATTATAATAACGTTTGAAAGTTTAATACTTGTTAATCATAGATAGCTCTGTTTTCTCAAGTTTTTGTCATAATAGGTTTATGTACTGAATGACTCGGGAATCATTATTCTTCTTAGTTCAAACGGATATTTTTAAACAATTGTCAATATACAGGGAGTGCTCAGTTTAATGTTTATTAATCATAGTTTTACTCAACTTTTCCTTAGGTTTTACCATATTAAGTTTCTATTTTATAAAGTGTTAATTTTACATAAAGTTCATGTACCGGAACCAGATGTCTTGGGATCGTTATTTCTTTTAGTTCAAACGGATATTTTACACAATTGTCAATATACAGGGGGTGCTCAGCTTAATGTTTATTAATCATAGTTTTTAAAAGCATTATTTTTACTTAAAGTTTATGGGGCAGGGAAGTTTCGGGAATCATTATTTTTTCCTAATTCAAGCGGATATTTCACACAATTTTCAATATACCGGGGCTGCTCAGTTTAACGTTATAGATTACCCTTGGTTTTCATAAATCAATTCCTTTTGATTGTTCCTATTGATTTTAATATAAATAATAAGTAAAAATACTAATGTCATGGATAAATAATATCAATCCAATTTAAGATTTGCAAGTTTCATATCAGTTTTAAGATGTATTAATATTCAAGTACTAGAAATAATAAGGTAATTTCATATTGCCATCACTGACAAAATAAATGTAAGAAATTTGGGTTAATTCGAAAAATATACAGGGGATTCGAAAAATAGTGTCCTGTTTCTCTAAACAAAAATATTTCAAAAATACAATATAAAAAAAGCGTAAAGCCTTCGACATTAAAAATCATGTGGAAAAATATATAGGGTGTACCGTAATAATATACAGGGTGTTTTGTTAGTAATAACTGTATGTTTTACTTAAACGATGTAATCTGCAGTGAATTTTTCTGTTCTTTTGTACAGGGCTGTTTTACTAGTAATAACTGATTTCTGTTCTTATTAAATACAAATGTACACTATGTTTATAATGCCTATTGAATAAATGTAAGGGAACTTGGATTGATTCGAAAAATATACAGAGCGATTCGAAAAAAGATACAGGGGATTTGAAATATAGACTAGACATTTTTAGATATTTTAAAAACACATCTAAAGGAATGAATTTTCGTAAAAGATGGCTGATGACTCTAGGTCTCCATAACTAACTAAACTATCAGTTTTAAAAATCTCTCTCTAACATGATACGTAATATTAGAAGATCTGTTAAGCTCTTTTTTTTTCTCTTGAAATATCCCGGTCGTTGGATAACTAATCACTTGCAGGTACACTAATAATTTAGTATACAAAAAATAACCGTCAGTTCGATATAAAAAAAGCCCCATCCGTAAAAATGTAATAAGGGAACCTTACGCTAAACTTTGTTTCATCAACTAAGTTACCTTGATCATCAGGATACGGTTAAAAACTCTGACTCACTTATTTTATCCACAATTACCCGCAATTATTCACATTTTTATCCACATGAACAGGGTCTGTATGAAAATTACTTTGAAAACTTTTTACAGGAATTTAAAAGTGCAAAATAAAAAGTGTAAAGTTTCCATCGCTAAAGAATCATATGGGAAAAATATTGTTCAAGTTGATTTTATTTTAAATAATTCCGTAGTCCAATTGGTATATATCCTTTTTTTTCAAACGTGTTTATATTTGCTAATGTGAAAAATACCACCGATTTTAAATTTTTCCAGCGCTCCTCTGCTAATTTAATAAATGCTCATTCATTAATAATATACAGGGTCTGTGCAGTAATAATATACAAGGCGTACAGATTCTTTAACATAATATTTTTCAGGAAATTTTGTTAAATATTAACATTTTATAGGATATTTTTAATTTTACTACAGTTCTTTTTATATATATTATGATTATAAATGAAATGCTTTAAAGGTTTTTAAAATCCATTGTCTTTGTAGAAACTAGTGATTCACAAAGTAAGCATGTATCATTAGGAGTAAACTTTCTATATTAACTTTTTTAGAGAAATCTATAATCCTCATTCTCTATGTATGTAACAATCTGTATATCTCGTAAAAGACAAACTATATATACAGGAGACCTCGAATCAGCATTATTGCATATTATACAAGTAAAGTCCTTATATGTATTTTAGAATGTTCTCAGAGCAACGTTTATTTAAGATAAACAAATCTACCATTCCCATTCTTTACTTTATTAACATATCTCATTCATCGCTAGCTAGAGTTTCTGTTTGATTATTACATTGAAAAATGTATTCGTATTTTTTAAAGTTTTATTTACAGTCAGGGTGAACATAATGAAAAAATATACAGGGTGTACAGTAATAATAATATACAGGTGAACATAGTGAAAAAATATATACAGGGTGATTACGGAAAAAAGAGACTGAATTAATTTATTAGAAAATATATTCAAATTTACAAGGTATTTTTATTATAATCATTGAGAACTGTCGTTACTCTTTCATGAATTTTATTCCTTATATCAAGCTAGGCCAAAGTAAAAATCTGTAGATTTAACTATTTTAAACACTTCATAAGCTGCCTCCATAAAACCATCTCCTGCATTCTTGATAATACAGGGACCTTCATGATAATTAACTTCCATTTCGGGGTAATCTTCTCGGGCAACAGCAAGTGACGGGTCATAAATTCTTCCATCGATTACATTCCAAAAATGTACTGGTATGAGTTCTGATTTGCGTATAATATTCCCCTTTTTCACTTCAGAATTGATACCAAATCGTTTAACTTGATCATGGAAAATTAGAGCGGCAGATAAACAGCACGCGTAATATTTAAATCTTGTAAATATCATTTCCATTATCTCTAGAATTTTATCTGCTGGATCAATTTTCTCGCGAATAGGTGTAAATGCGCAATTCTTAGCATGCCCCTTCATGCATTTCTTATTCGCAAAAGCTTTTCACTTCAACTGTCACAAGATATATGCAGATTTTAATCCAAAAATGAACATTGGTAACAGGTTTCCCCATTCCTACGAATAAAAATGGTAAATAGTAAATAAAACCAAAATAATTTGTCCGATAATTCCCATATCTCTTAAAGTATTTATATATAAATCGTATTTTAGACCTAAGCGTTTGTTAATTCTTATTGCGTCAACTAAGTCGTTAGAGTTAATATTTTCATCCCATTCCAATATATATCATTCTTCGTTCTCTTCGAATTGAACGTTGAGTGTATATTATGATATTTCCAGCTTGAATTTGCATTGACAACAGGCTCTTTTAAAGTACACTCTGTGGAGACGATGGTACCTAGAGATCTCAAGTTTAAAATTGTGGTGGATGTGTTCTGTTCCCAACCCATTTCATACTTTCATACTCATCATCATCATCATATCCTGAGGTCTTCGGTAATGAGCTCATCCTCTTCTTTGGTGGAAACAATTTTGATATAATGTTTTGATATTTCCAGGTCTTGTTCGGATTTAACCGATATACATCTCCATATTTTCTCATGTGTGCATTAGTTAATGTTAGTATATCTTTATAGTTTAATAAATCTTCGTCGTTAAAATCGTGGGACTGTCTCTTTGTTAATAATTCGATTAGGCTGCTTTTAGAGGAAATTTATTCTCATAGACATGTAGATCATTCTTCTTAAATTATCACCCATATTTCGTCAATCATAAGATTCGACAACATGGTTTAATCCATAACAATTGGACTCGATATTCAGTAGAAAAATATGTTGTATCTGCAAAGGTATTTATATGAATAGCTCTTATTCATTCTTTATACCCCTTTACAGGCGTTTGATGATGGTTTCATGACAGTTCATGGGTGTTTCATGGTCGTTCATGGGTGTTTCATGGGCGTTCATGGGTGTTTATGGGTGGTTCATGGGGATATATAATAAACAGGTCTGTACAGGGTCTGTATGAAAAATAAACAGGTCTGTACGAAAAACAAACAGGTCTGTACGAAAAATAAACAGGTCTGTACGAAAAATAAACAGGTCTGTATGAAAAATAAACAGTTCTGTATGAAAAAATAAAACAGTCTGTATAGGAACTCTTGTTATTTTAGCCTGAAAACTCTATACATCTTATTTTTAAACCCAAAACTTCTTACAATAATAATAATCTCCGAAAATGCTACATGATAGTCTTAAAACCTTGAGTATTAAGAAAGAAGTATAACGAATAGTCGGAAAATTTTCAAGTACAGATTAGATGAGAGTGCTTGACTTTTAGCACGTACATTACCTTATACCAGCTAAAATGTTGAGATGGTTAAAAAATTAAAAAATAATAATGACCTCAGAAATTCACTAAGATAAAGGTATAACATACACAGTAACTTGGTTAAAAGCACCAAGTTTAGCTGGTATGTCATAGTTACTCTTACTTATCTATTTTTAACTCTTATGATGTAAATATTTCATAGTTTTACTATTTACATATGCATCTCACAGTTAGGAAGGAAGGAAGGCGGGAAAAATGATACTCATAATAAATTGAAATTCTATATTGAACAAATATATTCCAAGTATACATGTTCAATATATATATATATATATATATTATAAACAAGATATTATTATTTAGACATAAAAGATAACGAAAAAATTCTATAAATATCAAATGATTAATACCATCCCAAGAGTGGTTCGGAGACCACAATAAAACTGTAGGCCGCCGTCTCCTTTATCTAGTACGAGACCCCTGAAAGGTGACTAAGAAAACATAGTTTATAAATAAAAATTCTATAAATAAAATATAAATCATAAATAAACCTTAAAAATAACTTCAAGGTAAAACAATAATACACTTTACAGAAATAGTGATTCTCAGGAAATAAATAGATTATTTGATACAACAACAACACTGACATAAATATTTTATCAACAAATATAATATACATTATTAACACATACGTTTTCACCTCATTCCTGCAAAGGATTCCAAAATATATGAGTGCTCTATTATTTATAAGTATAATTGTTCAAATAGTAATAAACAGATAACATTCTTAATTAATATGCGAAAGTTATACATAACTCGTTAATGCAGCAAAAATATAAGTACATTGATACAATACAAAATATTATCAACAACAAATATATATACAAAAATATAAAAGCACACAATCCTAGCAGTCTCTAAATTTCTTATATCCATAGGGAACAGAGATGTGATCTTCAGCAAATTTTCTTTTGCTAGAGAGGCGTTTGTAAATTTTTGATTCCTCTCTAGTCACTACCTCGTGCTCCCTAGTTCTACAAATGTTTTTGGACACTATATACACAGGAGGAGTGTCATTGAGCACCATGTCTTTAATAGAGCCAAAATTTATAAGCTGAGAGGCAGCGTAATTTAGGGAGATCCGCTTGACTTTGCATACAATTTCTTCCCTCTAGTTCTTAGTAGAGAAGACCTTATATGCATAGTTTTTGGGGCCACCAGACACAAATTCTGTGATATAAGAGCCCTGGCCGTATGCCTCGAGTTCATCGGTCATGTTTCCAATGATTCACCTGTAGGGACGTCATATTCACCGGGCCTGGACACGTATATGACAGAATCTGTATCGTAATAAAGTACTCTATCCCCCAGCCGTTCTAAATAACTGTACAATTTTAAACGAGCTTGCGTCGTAACATATGCGGCTATTACCACATTTACGGTATTAGAGAATCTGCGGCCTCTTCTACGCTACGATAGGTTAGATTGGTTAAGTGCGCACTTAACCAATCTAACCTATCGTAGCGTATCTAACCTATCGTAGCGCGCGTAGTAATTAATTAAATGTCTTATTATATTTATTGTTGAAATGTCGTGAAAATTACAAATATATTTATTGTCTATACATTCATTGATACGAGTTTTATCGTCTGTACAGACCTGTTTATTTTTCGTACAGACACTGTACAGACCTGTTTATTTTTCGTACAGACCTGTTTATTTTTTGTACAGACCTGTTTATTTTTCGTACTCGTTCTGGGGTAAGTTTGGCCAGCGAGAAAATCAACCAAAGACAAAGATTGTCAATGACCCCCGTGAATTCTTTGACATGCTTTCAAATCCGGGTATATACGCATACTCTGTGCTCCCTGTGAATGAAGATACTCTGGTGGTTAACTGGGAGTATATAGAAGAGGCCGCAGATTCTCTAATACCGTAAATGTGGTAATAGCCGCATATGTTACGACGCAAGCTCGTTTAAAATTGTACAGTTATTTAGAACGGCTGGGGGATAGAGTACTTTATTACGATACAGATTCTGTAATATACGTGTCCAGGCCCGGTGAATATGACGTCCCTACAGGTGAATCATTGGAGACATGACCGATGAACTCGAGGCATACGGCCAGGGCTCTTATATCACAGAATTTGTGTCTGGTGGCCCCAAAAACTATGCATATAAGGTCTTCTCTGCTAAGAACCAGAGGGAAGAAATTGTATGCAAAGTCAAGCGGATCTCCCTAAATTACGCTGCCTCTCAGCTTATAAATTTTGGCTCTATTAAAGACATGGTGCTCAATGACACTCCTCCTGTGTATATAGTGTCCAAAAACATTTGTAGAACTAGGGAGCACGAGGTAGTGACTAGAGAGGAATCAAAAATTTACAAACCCCTCTCTAGCAAAAGAAAATTTGCTGAAGATCACATCTCTGTTCCCTATGGATATAAGAAATTTAGAGATTGCTAGGATTGTGTGCTTTTATATTTTTGTATATATATTTGTTGTTGATAATATTTTGTATTGTATCAATGTACTTATATTTTTGCTGCATTAACGAGTTATGTATAACTTTCGCATATTAATTAAGAATGTTATCCGTTTATTACTATTTGAACAATTATACTTATAAATAATAGAGCACTCATATATTTTGGAATCCTTTGCAGGAATGAGGTGAAAACGTATGTGTTAATAATGTATATTATATTTGTTGATAAAATATTTATGTCAGTGTTGTTGTTGTATCAAATAATCTATTTATTTCCTGAGAATCACTATTTCTGTAAAGTGTATTATTATTGTTTTACCTTGAAGTTATTTTTAAGGTTTATTTATGATTTATATTTTATTTATAGAATTTTTATTTATAAACTATGTTTTCTTAGTCACCTTTCAGGGGTCTCGTACTAGATAAAGGAGACGGCGGCCTATAGTTTTATTGTGGTCTCCGAACCACTCTTGGGATGGTATTAATCATTTGATATTTATAGAATTTTTTCGTTATCTTTTATGTCTAAATAATAATATTTTGTTTATATATATATATATATATATATATATATATATATATATATATATATATATATATATATATACATATATTGAACATGTATACTTGGAATATATTTGTTCAATATAGAATTTTAATTTATTATGAGTATCATTTTTCCCGCCTTCCTTCCTTCTTAACTGTGAGATGTATATGTAAATAGTAAAACTATGAAATATTTACATCATAAGAGTTAAAAATAGATAAGTAAGAGTAACTATGACATACCAGCTAAACTTGGTACTTTTAACCAAGTTACTGTGTATGTTATACCTTTATCTTAGTGAATTTCTGAGGTCATTATTATTTTTTAACCATCTCAACATTTTAGCTGGTATAAGGTAAGGTACGGGCTAAAAGTCAAGCACTCTCATCTAATCTATACTTGAAAATTTTCCGACTATTCGTTATACTTCTTTCTTAATACTCAAGGTTTCATGTAGCATTTTCGGAGATTATTATTATTGTAAGAAGTTTTGGGTTTAAAAATAAGATGTATAGAGTTTTCAGGCTAAAATAACAAGAGTTCCTATACAGACTGTTTTATTTTTTCATACAGAACTGTTTATTTTTCATACAGAACTGTTTATTTTTCTTACAGACCTGTTTATTTTTCATACAGACCTGTTTGTTTTTCGTACAGACCTGTTTATTTTTCGTACAGACCTGTTTGTTTTTCGTACAGACCTGTTTATTTTTCATACAGACCCTGTACAGACCTGTTTATTATATATCCCCATGAACCACCCATAAACACCCATGAACGCCCATGAAACACCCATGAACTGTCATGAAACCATCATCAAACGCCTGTAAAGGGGTATAAAGAATGAATAAGAGCTATTCATATAAATACCTTTGCAGATACAACATATTTTTCTACTGAATATCGAGTCCAATTGTTATGGATTAAACCATGTTGTCGAATCTTATGATTGACGAAATATGGGTGATAATTAAGAAGAATGATCTACATGTCTATGAGAATAAATTTCCTCTAAAAGCAGCCTAATCGATTTATTAACAAAGAGACAGTCCCACGATTTTAACGACGAAGATTTATTAAACTATAAAGATATACTAACATTAACTAATGCACACATGAGAAAATATGGAGATGTATATCGGTTAAATCCGAACAAGACCTGGAAATATCAGAACATTATATCAAAATTGTTTCCACCAAAGAAGAGGAGGAGCTCATTACCGAAGACCTCAGGATATGATGATGATGATGAGTATGAAAGTATGAAATGGGTTGGGAACAGAACACATCCACCACAATTTGAAACTTGAGATCTCTAGGTACCATCGTCTCCACAGAGTGTACTTTAAAAGAGCCTGTTGTCAATGCAAATTCAAGTTGGAAATATCATAATATACACTCAACGTTCAATTCGAAGAGAAAGAAGAATGATATATATTGGAATGGGATGAAAATATTAACTCTAACGACTTAGTTGACGCAATAAGAATTAACAAACGCTTAGGTCTAAAATACGATTTATATATAAATACTTTAAGAGATATGGGAATTATCGGACAAATTATTTTGGTTTTATTTACTATTTACCATTTTGGATTAAAATCTGCATATATCTTGTGACAGTTGAAGTGAAAAGCTTTTGCGAATAAGAAATGCATGAAGGGGCATGCTAAGAATTGCGCATTTACACCTATTCGCGAGAAAATTGATCCAGCAGATAAAATTCTAGAGATAATGGAAATGATATTTACAAGATTTAAATATTACGCGTGCTGTTTATCTGCCACTCTAATTTTCCATGATCAAGTTAAACGATTTGGTATCAATTCTGAAGTGAAAAAGGGGAATATTATACGCAAATCAGAACTCATACCAGTACATTTTTGGAATGTAATCGATGGAAGAATTTATGACCCGTCACTTGCTGTTGCCCGAGAAGATTACCCCGAAATGGAAGTTAATTATCATGAAGGTCCCTGTATTATCAAGAATGCAGGAGATGGTTTTATGGAGGCAGCTTATGAAGTGTTTAAAATAGTTAAATCTACAGATTTTTACTTTGGCCTAGCTTGATATAAGGAATAAAATTCATGAAAGAGTAACGACAGTTCTCAATGATTATAATAAAAATACCTTGTAAATTTGAATATATTTTCTAATAAATTAATTCAGTCTCTTTTTTCCGTAATCACCCTGTATATATTTTTTCACTATGTTCACCTGTATATTATTATTACTGTACACCCTGTATATTTTTTCATTATGTTCACCCTGACTGTAAATAAAACTTTAAAAAATACGAATACATTTTTCAATGTAATAATCAAACAGAAACTCTAGCTCAAAAACAAGAGCGATGAATGAGATATGTTAATAAAGTAAAGAATGGGAATGGTAGCTTTGTTTATCTTAAATAAACGTTGCTCTGAGAACATTCTAAAATACATATAAGGACTTTACTTGTATAATATGCAATAATGCTGATTCGAGGTCTCCTGTATATATAGTTTGTCTTTTACGAGATATACAGATTGTTACATACATAGAGAATGAGGATTATAGATTTCTCTAAAAAAGTTAATATAGAAAGTTTACTCCTAATGATACATGCTTACTTTGTGAATCACTAGTTTCTACAAAGACAATGGATTTTAAAAACCTTTAAAGCATTTCATTTATAATCATAATATATATAAAAAGAACTGTAGTAAAATTAAAAATATCCTATAAAATGTTAATATTTAACAAAATTTCCTGAAAAATATTATGTTAAAGAATCTATACGCCTTGTATATTATTACTGCACAGACCCTGTATATTATTAATGAATGAGCATTTATTAAATTAGCAGAGGAGCGCTGGAAAAATTTAAAATCGGTGGTATTTTTCACATTAGCAAATATAAACACATGTTTGAAAAAAAAGGATATATACCAATTGGACTACGGAATTATTTAAAATAAAATCAACTTGAATAATATTTTTCCCATATGATTCTTTAGCGATGGAAACTTTACACTTTTTATTTTGCACTTTTAAATTCCTGTAAAAAGTTTTCAAAGTAATTTTCATACAGACCCTGTTCATGTGGATAAAAATGTGAATAATTGCGGGTAATTGTGGATAAAGGATAAGTGAGTCAGAGTTTTTAATCGTATCCTGATGATCAAGGTAACTTAGTTGATGAAACAAAGTTTAGCGTAAGGTTCCCTTGTTACATTTTTACGGATGGGGCTTTTTTATATCGAACTGACGGTTATTTTTTGTATACTAAATTATTAGTAAACCTGCAAGTGATTAGTTATCCAACGACCGGGATATTTCAAGAGAAAAAAAAAGAGCTTAACAGATCTTCTAATATTACGTATCATGTTAGAGAGAGATTTTTAAAACTGATAGTTTAGTTAGTTATGGAGACCTAGAGTCAGCCATCTTTTACGAAAATTCATTCCTTTAGATGTGTTTTTAAAATATCTAAAAATGTCTAGTCTATATTTCAAATCCCCTGTATCTTTTTTCGAATCGCTCTGTATATTTTTCGAATCAATCCAAGTTCCCTTACATTTATTCAATAGGCATTATAAACATAGTGTACATTTGTATTTAATAAGAACAGAAATCAGTTATTACTAGTAAAACAGCCTTGTACAAAAGAACAGAAAAATTCACTGCAGATTACATCGTTTAAGTAAAACATACAGTTATTACTAACAAAACACCCTGTATATTATTACGGTACACCCTATATATTTTTCCACATGATTTTTAATGTCGAAGGCTTTACGCTTTTTTTTATATTGTATTTTTGAAATATTTTTGTTTAGAGAAACAGGACACTATTTTTCGAATCCCCTGTATATTTTTCGAATTAACCCAAATTTCTTACATTTATTTTGTCAGTGATGGCAATATGAAATTACCTTATTATTTCTAGTACTTGAATATTAATACATCTTAAAACTGATATGAAACTTGCAAATCTTAAATTGGATTGATATTATTTATCCATGACATTAGTATTTTTACTTATTATTTATATTAAAATCAATAGGAACAATCAAAAGGAATTGATTTATGAAAACCAAGGGTAATCTATAACGTTAAACTGAGCAGCCCCGGTATATTGAAAATTGTGTGAAATATCCGCTTGAATTAGGAAAAAATAATGATTCCCGAAACTTCCCTGCCCCATAAACTTTAAGTAAAAATAATGCTTTTAAAAACTATGATTAATAAACATTAAGCTGAGCACCCCCTGTATATTGACAATTGTGTAAAATATCCGTTTGAACTAAAAGAAATAACGATCCCAAGACATCTGGTTCCGGTACATGAACTTTATGTAAAATTAACACTTATAAAATTGAAACTTAATATGGTAAAACCTAAGGAAAAGTTGAGTAAAACTATGATTAATAAACATTAAACTGAGCACTCCCTGTATTGAAAATTGTGTGAAATATCCGCTTGAATTAGGAAAAAATAATGATTCCCGAAACTTCCCTGCCCCATAAACTTTAAGTAAAATTAATGCTTTTAAAAACTATGATTAATAAACATTAAGCTGAGCACCCCCTGTATATTGACAATTGTGTAAAATATCCGTTTGAACTAAAAGAAATAACGATCCCAAGACATCTGGTTCCGGTACATGAACTTTATGTAAAATTAACACTTTATGAAATTGAAACTTAATATGGTAAAACCTAAGAAAAAGTTGAGTAAAACTATGATTAATAAACATTAAACTGAGCACTCCCTGTATATTGACAATTGTTTAAAAATATCCGTTTGAACTAAGAAGAATAATGATTCCCGAGTCATTCAGTACATAAACCTATTATGACAAAAACTTGAGAAAACAGAGCTATCTATGATTAACAAGTATTAAACTTTCAAACGTTATTATAATAGAAAAACCATATATAAATCATGTGGCTCTAGTAACATGGTAACTGTTTAAGGAAAATTACAATTTTTAAAATCTACGGACAGTCTGCAAAAATTATAATAACGGAAACTTACCTTTATGTTATAATAGTGTAAAGCACTCACAAAAACTTCTCCACTGACTGGCAGTATACACCTCCGACCATTACATCGAAAAATTGAAATTGAATTGAAAATATAGGATAGGACTTATAGGAGCGGCCGATAGCCGATTGACCAGCCGCTGGAATATTTCCATTTTAGCCGAATTTGCAGATATTATATAAATAAACAATGATTAAAAACTGAGTCTGAATATTATCGCATCAATCTATGTTTGTAAAAATAAATATATAAGAACAATATTGATACTTTTATAAACTCTATATTGAGATATTTAAAATCTTTTCTCATGGTTAAAATATTCATTTGAACTTGAGGAAAATAATTTCTATCACGAAACTTCAAACGTACGTTTATTATTATTGCTAGAACAAAGAAGCTCTTTCTTAGGAGTAACAAAAAGTCCGATGATGAGGAAAATCCGGAGGAGGAGGATATACCTATTCGCCAACTGTAATATGTTGGGCAGGTCGCCAATGATTTTTTTAAAAATTATTATTATTATTATTATTATTCAATTATTAAGTATTATTATTCAATTATTTAATATATATTTTTATTTAATAAATTATTTTGTAACGTTATCCTGTAATATAAAAAGTTATTCTTGTGTTGTATTTCTATCACAATATTAATATTTATTATTTCTCTCTCTCTCTCTCTCTCTCCTATACCTGAACATCCAAGATCCTTCAAATTTCAAATTTCCCTCCCATTTTACACTGTTACCAATATTCCCATCCACGTTATCATCACATAATTCAAATTCCTAGTCCTCAGCCTCAGATTTCAAATTTCCCGCCCATTTTACACTGTTACCAATATCTCCATCCTCGATTTTCAGGCTGCACGTGTGCAGATATGACGTCATTGTTTATTCTTACAACCAGAAATAATATCAAATTACACCTCACATAGCCACGCCGCGTAACCTCAACCTCTAACTTAGTCGTAAAGATTGGAGCAATAACATTGAAAAAAAAAACCGAGGAGGAAATTTTACATAAATTCACACTTAACATGTCAGTAACTGAAAGCAGCCATCGAAAGAAAATACTCCACTTTAATGATGATGTTAAAATACGATATATTTATCACTGGACCTATGCACATCGAAATGCTAGACATGGGAATTGGGTACAAGACGCTATCGATCGACACCGATTTGAAATGAGAATTTTACGACTTGCAGAAATAATTAATCCAGTTCTTGAAAATAAATATTCTATTATATCTCAAACTATGTAATTTAATTTTTTTTATTATCAGTATGTATTAATAAAGTTATAAATAAAACTTACTAAGTACTATCTTTTCCCCCATGTAGTTCATAAACATTTTTTATTTCTAAAATTAATTACAATAGACAAACAAGTTCCCAATAAACCGTCTTAACCTTGAAAACATCTGTGTAATAAATTGCGTCACATTTCCAAGAAGCACATATTTGTTTTGTTTAGACTTGTTTGTGCAGGATGATGACTCATCCATCATGGTCTCAACCACACCCTTTTGCTCACGTGCCGACCAAGGAGAATTCTCAGTAAACCGTCTTAACCTTGAAAACATCTGTGCAATAAATTACATCACATTTCCAAGAAGCATATTTGTTTTGTCCAGACTTGTTTGTGCAGGATGATGACTCATCCATCATGGTCTCGACCACACCTTCTGGTCACGTGGGCACGGGTCGCACGCCGCAACCCCGACCCCCCTCTGCACGCCCACATATGTGAAGCCTCTGGTCATTGGCGTTACTTCTTGTAGACACTTCTTCGGGCTTCTCCTCCTCCTCAGCAGCCATCTTGTTTCCAGCGCCCCCGCCACCCTTCTTGTCTTCAGCTACCCACATCTTCTCTTCACCAGCCTCCGGTCATTGTCGTTACTTCTTGTAGACACTTCTTCTCCTTCGCGCATGCGCCAGGCACCTGTCTTCAGCAGCCTCTGGTTACTTGACACGATTTGAATTTCCCGCGCTCCGCTCTCGATGGACACATGCCATCAGCAGGGTGTGACGTCACTTCCGCTCTGGAACTCCCATAGAGTAACTACTCTCGTTTGTCATGGCTTATTTTTATATTGCAAATGTACATAACGGTCTTAAGAAACTGTAGGAGAAATTTGGTGGGGGTACAAATGGGAATTTGGAAACAGTCTTTATTTGTATAACTGTAAAAATAAATTTGAAATTCAATGTAAAAAACTATTTGTTCATCTATGAAGGCTCGTTTGTCACGGATTATTTTTGTGTGGCAAATATATATAAGGGTCCCAGGAAACTGTGGAAAAAATTGTTGGGGGTACAAATGGGAATTTGGGAAAAATTGTTATTTATAAGACAGTAAAAATAAATTTGAAATTCAATGTAATAAACAATTTACTCGCGTATGAAGGCTCGTCCGTCACGGATTATTTTTGTATGGCAAATGTATATAAGGGTCCCAGGAAAGTGTAGGAAAAATTTGGTGGAGTACAGCTGGGAATTTGGGAAACAATCTTTATTTATTTGACAGTAAAATAAATTTGAAATTCAATGTATAGACGCTTTGTTCGCCTCGTTCGTCACGAAGAAATTTTTTTAATGTATATATTGTCTATGTAATACAATAGGAAAACTTTTATATGGGTAAAATTGGGAATTTATAATAAAGCTGTCTTAGAAATATGGTAAAAAATTATATAAAAAAATATTTTTTTTAAGAAAGCTTTTATTTAAATGCTCTAAAAAGTGGAAAATAAACTTTGAAGTAAAGCACATCCATCATTTTGTTACATTATATAATTTTTTGTATGATATAAAAGCTTGTCGCCAGATTTTCCTGTGTAAAGGAGATTGTTCGCGACAAGCTTTTATCATAAACAAATTATATAATGGATCAAAATGATAGATTTTAATTGCTCTAACGTTTATTTTCTACTTCTTAGAGCGTTTAAATAAAAGCTTTTTTTAAAATATTTTTTTACATAATTTTATTTTTTACTTTTTAGTCTCTTGATATGCTGCAATCCTCAGATATCGATTCGCCATCCTGAACAAATTTTTTTACTGGAAATTCGTAACCGGCGAACCCGAAAACCCCCAGATATCAATATTGATCGATTTGGACCATAAATGACAAAATTCATCCGCCATATTGGCGCCGCCATTTTGAATTTCTGAATTTTGACCAAGAATTCATAATTATTGGGGATTTCGAAAACTCCCAGATATCGATTTTGAGTCGAATCTGACCCGTAAACGGTAAAGTCGTCCGCCATTTTGAGGCCGCCATATAGTTTTTTTCTTACATGAAGATGTTAAAGCCGTAACGTAATGTGATAGTGCACGTATGTCGTAGCGTCTTACACGCTCTACACTGGTGGGATAGAATTTCATCTATGTCAGCATTTGTGGATGAAATCTTCACCTTAATTCAATTTTCCACCCCCTACAAGGGTTGGAAGCCTGGGATAGGGGACGCTGAGGTCAAATCCTCGTGGGGCCTTCCGTTCTAATCGAGGGAACAACAATTAGTCGAAGAACTGGAAAAAATAAATGAGTTCACGGAAAAGGGGACTTTGGGAGTGGGTTTTTGACCAATTTGAGGGGGTTGCCGAGGCGAAAAAATTGGTTTGACTCCGGGAATCGATTCAGCACCCTCGAAAATCTACGCGTATAAGTATTGCATTTTATATGATGTAGATGCATGAAAGTTGAATATAATGTATTATTCGATTTTTTACTAGCAGTAAAATACAGATTAGAAATTTAGGAAATCGTGTAGAGCTTATTTTAAACCCAATTTATTGTGAAATACTTTTTTTAAATACTTAATGATAACCAAAAGCAAAATATTGCAGGTTATAAATTCTCGAAATCATGTAGGTACAGTTAATGTTTCAACATTGTTTTTATGACAATACAACAAAAAATCTGGAGCTGGATTTCGCAGCTGGAATCTAACATGGGACTTGTTGGAAAAAAGTGTATTTTCGAAACGTAGGTAAATAATTGATTACTTTACTTGAATTTCTATTTTGTCTTGTTATTGTGTTCCAATTTGGTTTAAACAAAAGTTATGTTGCTCATCATGAAGTATATAGACAAAAAGATAAACATGATGGATGGTCAGGGGGTGCGAGGAAGCCACATAGAAAATTAGCTTGTAGTATTATACATTGGAAGTGTGTGTGCTGAGGGGGAGGGGTGATTTCATTATGGAACAGTACGTGGTTTCACAATTCGCTATTAAGATAGATTATGTAAAATAACCGTGAAATTTGAATATAGACAAACTTATAAATTATTTCTAACAAGCGAAGGAGAAAAGCACTGCAAGTAGTAGTAAAGTACAATACGATAGGACAATTCTACCATTTGCTTCAAGCAATGCTCTTCGCCTTCACTAGTTGGATCAGATAGGAAGAAAGAACATTGCCTGCCCATTTGCAAGCTCAGGTCTGAGCCGTGTCTTTTTGACTGGTATGGTATTTCGTAATAAACATTTATACATAAAATGTACGGAAAAAAATTAGAATCTTCGAGCCACTGACCTTCTTTGATAATTTTGACATCTGTTTTCGTTAATTCTCTGCACATAAATTCTTTATCCGTATTGATAATGAAAAAGAAATCTGAATGTAAAAAGAGCTGAACCCTTACACTCACGCACTTACTTAAATGTCCGGTACAAACGTAAACTTTACCGACGATCCGCTAAAAATCTGTAAAACAATATGTGTAATACTTAGAAAACATCTGTTTCACAATCTATCCGTCGCGTAATCCCTCAATGTGTTTTTGTGATTAAACATTTCCATTTTTTACATCAGATAATTACAAATTTGTTATTTTGGATGTTTTCAAAGTTAACGCAATTCCTATTATGGTGTTTGATCCAAAAATCAGAAATCAAAATTGCACACATGTGATTAATACTTCAATACGTCGTATTATTTTGACAGATCTTAAAATCCAAACATCAGTAATGGCAATGCCGTAACAAGATGACAAATTAAAGACAGGTATTTATTTGAAAGATGAAATGATAAACAACTCATTTTGCACGTAATTACCAATGTTAAATGATTGGTTTTTTTTTATAAAAGGAAAGAAACATTCACTTGCATTTATTTATCCACTGTTTGAATTAAGCGATTTAACTCCCGTATCCGTCGACCGACGCCACTTCCACCTAGTACATTTTTATAACCGGAATGACAGAGCTCAAAATTCAAACAACAATAGCAATGCCACAATAAGATGACAAGTTCACCTTAAACAGGTCTTACTTTTTTTGTGGTTATTTTCTAAGCGACCGGGTGCCAGCTTAACGCTCTCAACACTGACGTTCGACGCGCTTTCCTGTGCCCTGTTGGTTCGTTTCTTTAGTTTTCGTCTAAGAACTATAGACCTGTCTTGGCCGGCGGTATATATCTGTCTGCTTCACTTTTTGTATGTTGGTTGGCCGGGGGTGGCCTTCACGGAACAAGAACCCCCCCGACACGCTCGTGTAACTTTCCTGCATCTTTATTTTTGTGTCCTTTTCGCGATGCGCAACGTCCTTCGCAGGTGACAACATCCCGGCCTGTTTTTAGTGCTTGGCTGTGGGTCAACAGCCCGAATGCCATTTAAAAAAAATAAATGAAAAAATAAAACGATAAACAACTCATTTCGCATGTAATTACCAATGTTAAATGATTATGTTCTACTTATAGAAGAAAATAAATATCCAGATGGCGCAGAAAGCAATATCTTGCTGTATATGAACCCCTGTCCCGTTTCGCTCTAGCATGAGAGTGAGAGAAAATTAGCTGCGAAACCCGCCCGAGTTTCTTGATCCCCATCAAAAGCTGTATCAAGGTCCTAGTTATCCTCTAGTAACGTTTTACTTATTTCTGACCTTTAGTTTATTTACAGTACACTTTTTCCCGGAACGGTTGGTCGGATCGAACTAAAACTCGTGGCGATCGATTCTATGACCTCAAGTTACTCTAAAACGCGGGGTCGCGTTGCCTTTAACTTCTTTTTCCAGAGTCATTAACTATCCTGGTCAAAAGTTGTGCGGTCGGTCAAAAGTGGTGCAAAAGGTGTGTCGAGGTCCTAGTTGTCCTCTAGTAACGTTTTACTTATTTCTGACCTTCAGTTTGGCTACAGCACACTTTCACGGAACTGTTGGTCGGATCGATTCGGCAATGGTCGGAATCGATTTCTAGTGATCGACTTAGTCACACTTCCCGTCCCTTTATGTGTCTTCGGAAATGTTCGTGCTAAGTTCGGATTTTTGCTTAAAATCCTAGCTTTCACACGTGTGAAACTTGTTTCGGTTTTTCAATTCCCCCAGTCGTTGACAAAACGATGAATAACACCTTCGGGTGTGATCGGATCGATTCGATAACCGTCGTAATCGATTCTTCGTGGACGGAATAGTGGAAAATGCTACCACATCCGACCTTGGGGGTGCTTGCAAAAATCCTACTTAAATATTCGATTTTTAGGTTAGAGAATCCACTCGCACCTAACTTCAGTCTTTAAAAAAAATTTAGGTTATGTTTTTATACTAGTTTGTTTATGTCTATATTCACGTTATTTATAAATGTTACTGTCACAGAATTAAATTAAGCGACTTCCGTATCCGTCGACGTCATACTTCCGTTTTTGAAGACGCATTTCTGTTTAGTTGTTGCGGACCTCTAGCGTATGCGACCCACCATACGCCTTAGCGTTTTGTGGGCCGCATAATAACAACTGCTACGTCCGTAACACATTTCGCTATTCTCCACGGGAGGGCGATACACTTGCGGCACGTGAAAAGCAGAGAAACAAAAGGCAACCATTTTTGTTGGCGTAGGTAGTTGATAATTCTACGAACCTCGGTTTATCCAAGGCATCCTGGTGGATTTTGGAATTATCAACACAAGAAAATTTTCTCAATCTGTTGTTGTTCCGTTTAGCGGAATATTTTGTGGTTGTGAGTAAATTTTAACTGCGGAAGCAGGATATTTAATTATATAAGGCTTTCCTTTGGAAATATCGTGTCGACTTGAAAGGCGGACTCGACTCCATTCATCCAACTGTGGCTTTCGAAGAACATTGGTGGATTGTTCCCTCATCAGTGAGGGTTCCACGGACGGGGCTTCTACACACGTCAGTGAAGTTCCACGGACGGGGCATCCACACACAGTAGAAAGTTCCAGGGCTGGAGAGGCCATAATCAACCCCATCCTTGGGTCAATTTCTTTTGTCCCGAAGACACCTCCGTAGGGCTACAGTTCTTCCACGTCGAAGTCGGTATCGTACCACCCTAAATAAGTGTGTTGTTGTTTTTACTTACCGGGGACCACCTTCAGTGGTTCGGCTCGGTTATATCAATTCATACTTTTGTATTTTTAACTTGTACATATTTAAAGATTTTATGCATTTATATTTATTTAAGGAGGTTCTCTAAATCAGACCCATTGTAGCATAATTTATGACCATTTATGAGGACATTGTAAACCGATGTGTAGCTACACGAGGCATTTTATTAATGTTGTAACTTATTAATCGAGAAATTTGCCACACCTTTTGAACATCGCCAGGTTACATGCTAGAGAACCAATTCTGTAAATTGTATAATATAGTGCATTTCATTTTTAAAGAAAGTGTCATTATTTCGTCTGCGACCACTACGTATGGAAGCCTCAGTGATTTGTTAAGTAAGTAAACTAATAATTTGTCATAGTTTATGTAAACTAGGGCTTAACGCCCTGAGATAGTCTGAGCTAGAGAAATTTTATCGTAGGCACGTATATCACTTATCCGGGTTAAGTTTGTGCCCTACGATATCTGCTACGCTACAGTAGCCCAAGTGATTTCGTTATGTAATATCTTATAATCATTAATATCCAACCTATTTATTTGTTTATGTACGTGTAGATAGATAGATAGATAGAGAGTTTGTTTAGCAACTTGCTATTTACAATTCATACAATTTATACAATGAAAACATACCATTTGTGTATAATACCAGATAAACAACAATTAAATAACAATTAAACAAAAAAAAAAGTACATTAACACTATTGTCTATTCCTGACATTTAATAACTTAACTTTAACATATTTATTGATTTCTCTTTTAAACGAATTCAGATTCTTTATTTGTTTTACCTTGTTAGGGAGAGCATTAAACATTATTAAACCTTTAAAATACAAATAATTTTGTGCAAAAGTCTTATGTCTGAAGTGTATATAAAAATCATTTTGTTGCCTTGTGTTGTGCTCATGTCTTTCAGATATATATGTAATACGGTCTTGTAAGTATTCAGGTAACAGCCCCTCTCTTATTTTAAAAATGAAGATTAATGTATTATAGCATATTCTCTGTCTTACTGACATAAACTGCAATGTTTGTAACATGTTTTGAATAGGGGTGTATCTATTACATTTTAAGATCTCGCATTGCTCGGTTCTGAAGTTTTTGTAAAACTTGCACGTCAGTCTGATTTAAGAAATACAAAATTGACCCACAATATTCAAAATGAGGAGAAATGATACTTTTATATACAGTTATTCTTGCAAACATAGATATATCATTACTAATTCTAGATAGAAAATTAATTTTCTTTGCTACTTTTTTACATACATATTGCGCATGTGCCTTGAAGTTTAGATTATTATCCACTATTACTCCTAAATATTTCATTTCCACAACTTGTTCTAATCTCTCTCCATTCATGTTAATGTTAAGATTTTGGTTTGTATTACAACAAACACTCTTTATTAGCATACACTTAGATTTGCTGAAATTTGATTTCAAACTATTAATTGACAACCACTTGCCTATCATCTGTAAATCTTCATTTAAATTTTTTTCAATTACATTAATGTCTTTTCCACTTACAAATATTAATGTATCATCAGCAAATAAGTTTATGGAGCAGTTTCTTATTGCACTTCTTATGTCATTAATATATAAACTAAACAACGTTGGACCCAGTACGGACCCTTGAGGTACTCCGTACTTAGTCTCTTTCTCTCCAGATACTTCTGTTCCATATTTCGTCTTCTGAAAACGTTCCGTTAGATAACTTTGAAACCACTTTATAAATAGTTCCATCCAAACCATACATTTTTAGTTTTTCTACTAGTCTTGGACGATTTATTGTTTCAAATGCCCGTTTAAAATCTATAAACACTACGCCAATTGCACACTCTGTATCAATGCTTTCTTTCCAACATGATATTATATTTTGTAATGATGTTTCGCATGAGTGACTCTTTCGAAAACCTGATTGTTCTTGTACCATTATTTTATTCTGTTCAAGGTGCTTCTCCAGCTGTTCTTTTACTACAATTTCTAGAATTTTCTCATAAATGGGTAGAATATTAACTGGTCTAAATTCATAGGCCTTTCTAGTACCTTCTACTTTTGGGATTGGTAAAACGGTGGGTTTTCCAATGAATTGGAAATTCCCCTGTCCGAAGTGAATAATTTATAACATTAAGCAATACTTCTCCAATTATTTCAAATGAATTTTTAATAACTTGAACACTGATACTTTATAATCTATTTCCTGGAAGGATTCCATTTCATGTTATTATTTAAGCATTTAGTCAAGTCATCTATTTCTATCGTTTCATCTATGCTATCTACTATCTCGGATATACTGTTTATCAAGTAATTATTAAATTTTTCTGCTATTTCTTTCTCATTTTCTATTTCTACGTTGTCAAAATATATACTTTCCTCGCCAATTTTTGGAAGCTGTTTTAAAATAGTTTTTAACATTTTCCACATTTTTTTAGGATCTTTCTTATGTTCATCTATTTGTGTTTCATAATATTCACGTTTTGCATTTCTTATAATTTTGGTTACTTCATTTCTTTTCTTCTTAAATTTGTCCCAATCGTCTACTAAATTTGTTAATTTTGCCCTCTTATAGCAATCATCTCTTTCTTTTGTTACATTTTGTATATTTTCATTATATCAGTTATTCTGAAGAATCTTACTGTTTAATTTGATCATTTTTAGGGGTGCAACTGTATCCAGCGCAGTAACAATGTCATTAATAAGTATATCAGCACATGCGTGGTTATTTACATATATACTTGCCAAGTTTTCCTTGAATAATTGTACATCAATATCTTTCTTTCTTGTCTTAATTTTTTTGGTTACTTCTTTCGTATAATTTTTATTTTCAGTTGGAATTGATAATTTTATTAAACTATGATATGATATGTTTAGGTGTATCTAATACATTTACTGTTACTTTAGTGTTTGAAATGACTAGGTCTATTAATGTTGCTGTATTTTCTGTTACTTTGGTTTTCTCTTTCACCAGTTGTTTCATGCCATACATTTGTATTAATTGCCTTAATTTGTTTGGATAGTAATTTTCTGATGATAGATCTAAATTAAAATCACCAGTATATATACAGTCATTATTTACATCAAGTTCATCAAATAGTTCTTCAAGACAGTTTAGAAAGACTGCTTCACTAGAGCTAGGCGATCGGTATAATACAGTTAGTGTAATACTTTTACGTTCCTTATTTTTAATGCAGATTGTCACTGCCCAGTATATTGGATGAATGGAAACTTTTTTAATTACATGATATTTTATATTATTTTTTATGTAAATCATCACTCCTCCTGTTTTTTTATTCCTGGAATCACATCGTTCAGTCCTATACCCATTTATGTTAGTTTCACAAACATTGATATCTTCCGCGATGTGTGTTTCTGAAATGCACACAATTTGAAATTCATTTTTGTTTACAAAATCTATTATTTGCTCTTTGTTTGCTATAAAACTTTGCGCATTAAAATGCGCAATATTAATTAGTTGCTATTGATTTTGCTTTGTTTTTCTTTCTTCCAAATTTTTTATTCTTATGTAGCAGGGACAGCTTGGATCTGTTACTGAGTGGTTGGTTTGTAATGATTTTTTTAACCTTATATTTGCATCAGTACAATTTATACATTTTACAAAATTTGCATTACATGTTGTAGTATATTGTGAGGGCCTGCACAGTTGAAACATTTTCACACTTAGCTGCCACGTGTCCATATCTTGCGCATTTGAAGCATCTTACAATTGTGAAATGTTCATGCATTGTGCACCTTCTCCATCCAATGTTTAATTTTTCTAACTGACATATTTTATGCTTCAAAGTTACGTCTACATTAAGGATTATATTTCCTTTGTCGATTTTCCCTATTTGTTTATATTTAGAAACAGTGAAGATTGAATCATCAGTAACATCTATTTCATTTTGCTTCTTCAGAGCCTCTATAACCATTTCATCTTCTCCCTCTATAAAACTCTTCTTCAACACCTCTAATAATGATTTTAGGATTTTTTTGCTTTCCATCAATTACACTATATTTACTACCAAATTCATTTATTACTGCCTCCCTTATTTTTTCCTTCGAGTTTGTGTTGTTGCAATTGATTATGATCGCACCCTCTTTTCCATCTTTTATTTTTTCTACCGCAATGGCCATACTCTTTGGATCAATTTTCACTTTTAAATCCTTTTTTATTTCTTTGCTTTGTTGCTTTTCTTTAGGCTTAACTACTATAACTTCACTTTTATTCTTTACTATATTTGCATAGGTTTCTGAGCTCTTTGGTTGCTGCTTCATTTCAGAGATTTCCTTTATACGTCTGTTGATGAGTACTGATTGGTCAATTAATTTTTCATCCTGGAAGCGAATTTCCTTTTGTAGATCCTTTATTTCTTTAAGAAGAGTGGTTTCCATTATTTTTATTTTGGAGCTCAATAATTCATGTATGGGGGGAAATTGGCATTTTTTACATACAAGATTAAGTATTCTATTTTTTAGTTGCATTACTCTTACTTCTGTAGTAGAGAGACCAATACATTCTTGACAATATGTTTCCTTACAAATATCACATAAAAAAGTGTCCTTACCAGGAGGCTTCTTACAAATTGAGCACATCATTCTTTCTTATTTTTGATTAATAATCCTTTCTTTTTTTAAAAAAATAATTTGGGAACGCCACTGGGTTAAGATTCACAGGTGGTAAGATATTTTTATTTTGTTTTTGTGATTTAAAGCACAAAAACCATTAGATCAATATAAGAAACAGAGATAAGAAATCGTTTGTATTCCCATTCAATTTACTGCATTTTTATGATTTATTCAATTTATTATGTACTTGAATAATGTCACCCACAAAACTGTATGTTAACTTATTAAGCACTTTTTAAGGATAATTTTGATGTAAAGTTTTTAAATTATTTCTCTAGCGTTTCCCGGCAAACTCGATTTTGAACAGACACAACTATACTCAACTAGCACACTTCTTGGTAAATCGTAGCAAGTACACGAGTATAATGGAAATGACAGATCTGAAAATTCAGACATCAATGACAATGCCGTAATAAAATAACAAGTTATAGAAAGGTATTTATTTGAAAGATGAAACGATAAACAACTCATTTCTTATGTAATTATCAATGTTAAATGATCATGTTCTTTATATAAAAGAAAAGAAATATCCAGATGGCGCAGAAAGCAATATCTTGCTGTATATGAATAAGGTCATGTTTCTCTCTAAAATTAGCTGCGAAACCCTACCGAGTTTCTTGATAAACATAAATTTTTGGGTTCAGGCGTTAAACCGATCAACAATTTATACCACACAAACATTGTTTTTTCAGACCATACTTGATTTCTTAAATCTGTTTGTACTTTTTTAAATATGCTCATTTGTGTTCACTAAATTCACATTATATTAATTTGCATAATAATATTTGTTATATTCAATGAAAAACAATTATTTCTAAAAATTATTATCACTGTTCTTTTTACTATTGTCTATCTTTAGGAACGGGTTCATAAAAAATAGGAGCGATAACGCAGAATACATTTAAAGAGTCGCAAAATTGATACAATTGCTAAACTAAACTACTATGTATATCTACTAAACTAAACTAAATGTACAACATCGATATACAATTTGTAGATATCTGGGCGGTACATGCTTGAACTAACAATATACTCTCCTCCGCTACTTCTTTTAAGTCTTACGTATTTTACGTCCGATTTTCGAGAAGTCTTTTTTATAATAAGTACAAAAGCATTCTAATACTAATTAATATTCTTAGACGAAAATATCACTGAACGGAATTTTGTGTCTATTATACGAACGCATTTTAAAACTTTTGGGCAAGAATTGAGTCATGGATTACGAGTGAATAATTATAATTCCCCTTTACTGGGCATAAAAGAAAGCCAAAACACCGTAAAATTCTTTAAAACAATTTAAGAAGCTGTGTGACACAAACTGACCTGGTATGAATCCAATCGATCGATTTTTTCCCATGAAAACCATCAGAATATCTGAAATCACCATACTTTAAAAAAGTCTTCGAAACCCTGTCAGAAACAGTGGAACCCAAACTGACCCGATATGAATCCGATCACTCAGCAGGATCATTTGGGTTCCGTCTCTCTTCAATAGTAACACCTACGTCTCAAATATGAACGCGATATGTCTACCCGTTTACGAGTTATAAGGATTTTTCATGTTTGTGATAACATATGTGGGACTTATATCCATCTTCCATCAGCAGATTCATTCGAATTCCATCCCAGATCTGTATTACAAACTACGTGCCAAATATAATCTTGATATCTCTATCCGTTCCGGAGTTATAAGAAAAATTTCATTAAAATGCCTTACTGCAGCAACATTTCGTGTCACTTTTCAAAATATCACCCTGTCTAGTACTTCAATTTGAGAGGTCCGCAGACGACAAGGATTGTAAACATCCTTGATACGCGCCAGCTGTGTATTTGACTGTGTAAATCGTTCAAAAACTTTAATCGAATTTCACGGCTTGCCGTTCATTTATAGAAAAAAAAAAGTTAAGTAGCTTTTGTACACAGAATTTTTTTCCCTACAATTTTTGTCTAAAACTTTTTTTCGAAAATTTTTCCGTTTTTGAATAAAAATATTTTTTTTCAACCCTTGCCCATCAATTTCTACTTTTTGACTACAGACGCTTGATGTACATCTTAAAACTAATTTCTGGTAAAAAATTCAGCCATGGAGTACGAATGGACATTTAAAAGTCCCCTTTATTGGACTATAAAGTTTGGCCTGGGGAAAAATTTCTACTCAGTACGTCATAAAATAAGAAACTTTTCTAAGTAACTCTTTTCGTTAAGGCGAAAATTAGTATCATGTATGTTTCTTCATCTATCTTATAACTTATTAAATTCGCTAAGAATTATATAAAGCAATGAAATCAAGACTGAAGTCTCGGGCAAGAAATTGCACACAAGATTAAAAGAACCTACTTCAGTCCCTTGATATAAAATGTACTTCTTTAACTGCATATATTAATTCCCAAACTGATCAGACAGAAACTCCTCCTCAGCAAAAAGCTTTCCTACCTTACATCAAAGGTGTCACAGACAAAATTTCAAAAGTCCTGAAATCCAATAACATAAAAACCATATTCACAACACACCAAACAATTTTCAATTTAATCAGAACCCCAAAAGACCAAATACCTAATGATTCCCATGGTGTATACGAAATACCTTGCTCAAACTGTCCCCAAACCTACATTGGACAAACCAACAGACGGATTAACAATAGAATATATGAACATCGTCTTGCAGTTAGAAAATCCGATCCCACATCATCACTTGCCCAACACCGCCTTTTAACAGGCCATAATTTAGACTTCGATAACACCAAAACCATAGCACCATCATTTTTCCAGAAACCGCGAATCATCCGCGAAGCAATTGAGATTGAAAAACGTCCCAATTGTCTAAACAAAAGGGATGACGGTCATCGTCTTCCAGTCGCTTGGAAATCATTGATCTCCAGGCTAGCCCCACAATATTCATCCACACCTCATAATCCTGATAGCAGCCGTTCTGCTCTGATGCCTCCATCAACAGACCCTCAACCCCCCACCACTCTCCCACCCACAGACAGCTTTCGTATAAATAACACTTCGTCCGATACTGCCAGCGAGTTCGCTCTAAGGAGTAGGCAGGTTGAGGCCTTAGAGACGGATCGCGGTGAGATCTGGGGAGTAGGCAGATTGAGACCCCGGAATCGAACCAGTTCCACGAACTCCTAGCATTATTTTCTTTGACAATTTTTACTTGACTCACTTTTTCTCTTGAAAATGGCTCCAAAACGGGAGCCGAAACGTCGAGACATTAACAATCTCCGACGCGGAACCCGAGAACCTAGTATTTTTCATATATATATATATATATATATATATTGACAAATGACATTGGCTACCAATTTTTCATGATTTGTAAGGTGTAATTCAATGCAGGTCGGGGTATTTGCCCGCTGAGTAGTTGTTTCCTGCAAATCATGTATAATAACAGTATATAGGTTAAGTCCACCAAGGGCTGAAGGTCGCCGCTCTCGGTACTTGCAAAATGGCAAGTCGCTATACACCATGGAGACATCTGTGATGTCTGGTGTATAGTAGCATTAGACCACATGAGAGGATTCACTTACCTCTCACCACTACACCATTTACATTAGTCTGTATAAGACTAGCAGGTTGGCCACTGTCATTTGTCTGCTCCATGACCTATGGCATACTGAGGAGAACTAATAAGTTCGAAACCGGTCTATGTCTGGTCAGGGAGTTGACAAATGACATTGGCTACCAATTTTTCATGATTTGTAAGGTGTAATTCAATGCAGGTCGGGGTATTTGCCCGCTGAGTAGTTGTTTCCTGCAAATCATGTATAATAACAGTATATAGGTTAAGTCCACCAAGGGCTGAAGGTCGCCGCTCTCGGTACTTGCAAAATGGCAAGTCGCTATACACCATGGAGACATCTGTGATGTCTGGTGTATAGTAGCATTAGACCACATGAGAGGATTCACTTACCTCTCACCACTACACCATTTACATTAGTCTGTATAAGACTAGCAGGTTGGCCACTGTCATTTGTCTGCTCCATGACCTATGGCATACTGAGGAGAACTAATAAGTTCGAAACCGGTCTATGTCTGGTCAGGGAGTTGACAAATGACATTGGCTACCAATTTTTCATGATTTGTAAGGTGTAATTCAATGCAGGTCGGGGTATTTGCCCGCTGAGTAGTTGTTTCCTGCAAATCATGTATAATAACAATATATATATATATATATATATATATATATATATATATATATATATATATATATATATATATATATATATATATATATACATCACGCTATCTTTTCTGCGTCTTTACATTTTGCAAGGTTTCTGCGTCCATTAAAGTATATCTACATATTTTGAAGTCTGCATTTAGAACCTATTTTCCTACGCATGTTTATAGAGAATAATTATAATATACAGATATACTTTCTTCAAAAATCATGATTTTATTTTCGTGTACAGATTGCAACGTTTCTGCGTCTTTACAATTTCCTATTATTTCGAGGGCCAGTATATAATTTACGAAACTTTATGTTTTCTGCGTCCGTAAATGTATATCTTTACATAATTCAGACTTTTATGCACCTGACATTGTTGCCACTTCTCTTGGGCAGCATTTCCAGCTGACTGGTATTAAATTGTATGTAATAATATATTATATACCATAAACTGTACTACTTTTCAGATCGAGGATGTGGTTCGAGATCTGAAAAATCGCTTTCTGTTCGCGGTTAGTAAAATGTTTTTTGCAGCACCGTGCTAATTAACAAAAAGTAATAAATATTGAGTTAACGTTGAATAATTATTGACAACAATCTCTCAAACTGTAATTTTACATTTTAATAAAATCAGTATAGCCTAGAATTTAACAAGAGAACACTCAATTCGATGAATAGTTAAATTGAGGATATTATGTTTCGTTGAAAATCAAGTTTTGATGTATAAGCCTTATTTAGTGTTTTTAACAAAAATTATGGATATCGAAGAAGCAGCAAGTATTGCTTGTGCAGTCCATTGATCGGAAATATCGAAAGAAAGATGAAATTACTTATCTTTTTAAGAAGTTAATTATTTATACCCAAAAATCCCTGTTTATCTTAGCAGGTAAAACCGCAAGTCCAAAATTTCGTTATAATTAAAAAATAATGATTTAATTTTAAAAAATCGGCAGCAACTGGAAGCGGCTGGAACCTCCCCACTCGGTGGATCTTTGAAGCCGAAAAGAGCATTAAATTGTGTGACAAAACGGCACTAAACGTAATCCGATCTCATCCAAAACCTTTTCAGATCTTCTGGGGCACTAAAAAACCCTCAACTTAATGAATTTACAATCATCTATGCGAGTTATTACCTACATTATCGCTCGTTGAATAATATACTATTAGGATATTAACAACTTTAACATCACTTGAACGACTAAGAAAGTCTAGTTATCCTAAATACTACAGATTTGTAAAGCAACAAACTGAAAATTGGTAAAGTGTGATAATCTATAATAAATTCATCAACGAAGGTACAGAAAGCATATGATATTGATATTGTTACATGTACCTTTAAAGTTTGTGACAATCCACTAAAAGTTACAAATATGCCGCAATCTTATTAACATGACATGACACCAACGTTAACTGATGACAAACGATGACAATGACAATCGTCAAAATTTGTTCATTGCAATCCGATTGCTCGCGGCTGTCTTTGTTAAATGAAACATTAGCATTTCAGTAATTTTACTAGATTTTAGACGAATATTTGTAGTTTAATTCTTCGATTTGTCTGTATATATATTTAAAAACGGCACTAAACGTAATCCGCTCTACTTCTAGAGCAGTGAAGAAACCCTCACACGTGAATTGACACGTGATGTGATGAGTTTCACGACGTAACGGCTACGCGCATCGATCATGTCATGCGAAATGCGTTCTATGCCATATTTGCTTTGTTTTTAATTTTTTTCACGGAAACCAAATCAAAAGGGTGGAAGTGTGATATATCGCTGAAATCAGAATTTTAATTGCTTTTCAATGGTTCCATTGCAAATTGAAAATAATTATAAAATAAACAACTTGTTGCGTCAAATCCGATCTCAACCAAAACCTTTTCAGATCTTCTGGGGCACTAAAGAAACGCACACGCAAAGTTTCATTCAAATTCGTTCAGTAATTTCGGCGCTATCGTGCTAACACACATACACACACACACACAGACATTTAAAAAAAAAACACTTTTTTGGGTTCCTAGGACCTCAAAACGTAAAGATTTGATGTTATCTCAATTTTCGTTTTTGAACCAATTTTAGTAACCTCTCACAATTTTATTGTGGAGAGGTTAAAATGCCCAAAATATTGCTTAATCATGGTATATGTTTAGAAAAGTCTACGGTCACAATTGTGTTTGAAATTATACGCAGGCAGCCTGCGTTGTCAAATTAAAACCCCCAGTGAAATAATTTTTTTTTGGGACAGACATTTTTTAAAACAATATTTCAATACTATTTCATTTTGATGAAATTTTGTACTTGCGGTTTATGGATAATTCTGAACAACTTTCATTAATAAAATTTTCCGATCAAAGAAACGCCTAATACGACTTTTTTATTATTTTCTATTTATGGAATGTGTATAATGGATATGCATTTGTAGGGTACCAATGTTGTATTTTTAGACATAAGTAGTTCCTAATGTGTTCTATCCTTGAGTAAAATTGGTTCAATTCGAAAGAAAGACAACAATTTTAAAAACAATAAGGATTTTACACTCTTAATCTTTATTTGCATATTGCACATAAATGAACTAAGTTCTATAAAATAAACAAAAATAAAACTCAGGTAAATATGCTTTGACGAGCTTTAAACATCAGCATTAATTTTAACCTTCTTTGTGTAACAGTTTTGTATAAATACCTTAATTTTGAGGCAAGATTTATTATTTAACAAATCTGGATATTTTTCTAGCAGGGTTTCACATTCTGCTCTCTTTGGTGGTTTCTTGCTTTGAATGTGGGTTGTAGAAATCCTAATTTAATTTTTTACTCCCTTCAATAATAGGGTGGGGGTGACAATGGGGGTGGTAGAGGGGGTGGCTAATGCCAAAAACAATTTTTGAGACGTTTCATTCTTGTATACGCACTAAATCACATTTTAATTGTTTTTACTCCCTTTCATAATAGTGTGGGGGTGGTATTGGGGGTTATAGTGGGGGGTGGTTGATGCCAAAAAAAATTTTTGAGCCTTGACTTTTCGTACATGCCCTAAATTGCAATTTTATGGACTCTTACGTGCTTGCTTTGCCTATTTATCCTTACAAATGGGATAACCATTTACCACCCGAACCTTTCATTAGATCAAAATATAATCTAGTTCCAGATCTCGTTATAATATTGTGTACCAAATTCCAAGTCAATATAAACGGTTCCAGAGTAAACGTGCGCAAAAAAAATTACAGACAGACCGACAGACAGAACATTTTTTTCTCTCAAATTTAAAATCTCGATATTTCATGAGATTTTAAGCATATGCATTACTATACTTCCACTGGGCATGGAAGTAAAAACATGTAGCATCAATTCAAAACTACAAAACACATTAACTTTATTTATTTTTTATTTAAAGTCAAATATTTTGAGAAATATGCGGTTCTTAGGTTTTACGCCTTGAGAAATAAATTATCTCTTAAATTCTATATTGATATCCGGTCTGATTTTCAAATTATTTTACTTTTTATTCAAGAATTTGCCTTGGGATTTCAATTAACCAACGGTTTAGTTAGCGGACAAGTAGTGTGAAGTTACCACATTTTATTTTCTAAAATTGTATAAAAAATATTGATGCAAATTGAGATTCGAACTCCCAACCATTTGAATGCAAGCTGATATTTTAAAGCTTTAGCTATTAGATTAGAACATGGTACGTTTAAGTGTTTATTCTATGCCTATGGTATTTCAACAATCTCTAAATTTCTTTTATTTTCCTGCTACATTTATGTTATTAGTTTGTGAAATAATTATGATAATTACTTTGGCTTCGACGTTGTCTTGCAATTAGCATGTGCCATGTTGTTAGAAAATAACGGAAATGAAAATTTTACATAAAAGATTTTCTGATCATTCCTTGTACATATTATGTAAGTAAGATCGATTACATTTTACTTCTATGAATGGCACTTATAAAACTAGAAATCTACGACAAAAACTGCAAAATATTTATTATTGAAAATCCAATGTTTATCATTCGTAGATATAATAAGTATATTATGACTAAAATAAAAGACACTTATTTTCACATATCTTCTCAATAAATTTAACGAAACATATTTACTTACTTAAAACACCACACTGCAACTAAGTTACACTAATTTCCCGCCAAGCAAAGTGATGCATGTATCAAAGGAATACACTGTTGTCAGCTCGTAGGACGCAGAAACATCTTCAAATTGAATAAAACTATACAGCAAGAAAGTATACACGTATAGTGGCAGCGCTAACTGCCGTTCAAATACATGAACTAAATTTATACAAGTTTTTACATTTTAGTTATGTTTCTGCGACCGGCAGAGAAAATTTCAATGGGTTATATTATTTAAATTATTTAATTTACAGTGTTCTATTTTGCGGCATTCAAATTAATGAAACTAACACTATCAATGGCATTTCAATAGAGGTCAGTAAAAGTATAGAGATTGAGAATAACGTGGGATTACTTTTCTGCGTCCATATACGGTTGCAGAAAAGTGGTGGTCGCAGAAAGATATGTAAAAATGCAATGTACAGACGCAGAATAGGTAGTGTGATGTATATATATATATATATATATATATATATTATATATACTGGAAGTGGATGTTGTGGCAAATTCAAGTTTAGTGAAAGTTTCACCAGTAAAGAAACTGAGAAGCAATGTGTAATAAATATGTATAACCAGATGTTGAGTGGAAAAACAAAGGTCAAAATGTGTGAAATCGTATCTACAATTATGAATGAGGTGGGTGAGCCATTAAACAATGTAAAATTTGTAACATACCTATTTTAAACACTTTTACTGTTAGGAATTGCAAGATCAACTGTATTCCGTACGATAAGGGAATATAGAAAGACTAGAAATATACGCAGGCCAAAAAAACTTGGAGGAAGACCAGGAATTATTACCAGATGTGATGAAACAATGAAAAACTCTATTCGACAAATAATACATAGTTTCTTATACAAAAATGAAATGCCCACCCTAAACAAAATTCTACATGAAATAAATAGTCGCCCAGATTTGCAGAATTTGCAAGCAGTAATTGAACCCTGTGATAATAAATAGTTGTGTATTTAATAGGGAAATTTTGTTTTACTTTCATTTACTTAATTTTTTACAGGCATATAATTTAAAAATTAAACGCACTTTATATCTCAAAGCTTCCTCAGTACATGGCGAAATTGGACGTTGAGGGAAAATTATATATATCATTCACATTAATTGAAAATAATTAAATTTGTTTTTTTAAAAATATTGTTTAAATGTTTCATATACCAAATCAAATTTCAAATATCTCAAACAATATTCTTTTTTGGAAATTTATTATTAAGAATGTGTGGAATCCCTAGACCCCTTTTTATTAAGTATATTAGACTGTATACACCTATACTGTAGTCGTGTAAGGTTGGTTGCTTAGAACCCCTAAAATATTCTAGGGTAATTTTCTGGTAAGTTTTATAGTGTAAATTGGGATTCTACATTTAGTCCTCCTGGTTTAAAAACAGACAGCTCATAATATTTTCTCGAACATACTCAATAACTTATGCGCATTTACTGATCCCTGGTGATGGCAGTTTATTGAATCAGGATGCGCATTATCATTTTTGTCGAGTATAAAATTAATAACAATTTTAGAATTTTCATTATAGCATGAAATTATTTGTAACTATAATTAAATTCTGTATTGGAAAGTCTCAGAGGCTAATGAACTTTTAATAATGTATGACACAGAGGATTTTATCTTCACAGTGGAGTACGTCTGTAATTTGATAATACGCGTACATCAACCATGAAAACAGACTGCCAAAAGTTTGGCCATGAGTAGAAGGTTCGCGGTGCTCAGTGTTACCCTAAAATCAGGAAGGAAAAGGACTCCTGCCTAAAATATAGGAAGCTATCAAGCAGTCAGCAGTATTGGTTCTAATAAGATATGGCTCAGATACACCATTTTGTTGCGGGGTTCGTGACACTGTTAAATGATAGATTATATACACTTAGATATGTCAAAAAATAAAAGCTTTTAATAATATTTTACGTATGCACCCACAACACGCATAGCACACTGATTAAAAGCACAGTAGAACTGGGCAAGCGAGGCTTCATGAAGTATCCTGTTCGCAGAAACTTAACTTCAAATAACAATAACCTGAAACGTATAAGTCGTAGAGTACTGCGTTTTTTTCACACATTGAAATGTAGGAATAAATTATTTTATTATTTAACGTATTATTAATGTTTGTATAAAAGCTTTGTGCCGTATTCACATTTTATTTTAATATTTACCCTATAAATATAATGCTGTGTTGATACTTATTTTTAATGTATATACATTGTATTGTTATTTTTCTTTTGACATTTTTCCATGCATGTATAACATGTCGTATTAAAATAAAGTTATTATTATTATTAACAAACGCCAAATTAGATTATCTTCTGATAGAGTCTCAAGAGCTGTTATGACTCCATCATAACAATAAGGGAGAGTTAATAATGAATGGGACACTTTATCTGTTTCTTCTAATAGCTTTGCGCCAGCTGCTAGTAATTCTGTTACTACTTCAAAAATTGTGAAATGTTTTATTAGTGGTGTGTCCTCCTGCAACTTCAAACTCAATAATTTGTTTGAGTAGAGCTAATTGGGTTGCCAGGCTTTTCCACTCATAAATAGCATCCAGACTATTTAATATCATTTTAGCGGTATAGTAGGGTTTAGCAAAGCCAAGAAAAGAATTTGTAAGTTAGTCAATATTGTAATTTTAGCAATATGCTCGGTACAATACCTCTCGCCATCAAAAGCTTTTATATTTCGTCGCACTTTTATATTATCCATTGCTACGTTTTTGTAGCAAATAATTTTTCGCAAACTGGGCACCATAACCAATTTTAGTTTATTTAAACTGTGAAAATAAAATACTTCATTGATTAACACTATATTTATTTCTAAATCGCCATGTCTTTTACAGAGGCATGTCTATATTCAACTAACTATAGAGTCACACTTAACAAAGAACTTAGTTGGTCAGCATATTGTAACATTCTTGATTTAAGGCAAAAGCATAAACAACCCGGAATGACCAACCCATAAATATTATTTACAAGTTGTAAAAAATAAAATAGATTACGGTCAAAATAGTTAAACAAGAGGAAATGGAAATTCTTGAAAGCTTAGAAGTCTTAGATGAAGGGACTAATGGTACCGTAATAACTGCCGAGGACATTAATGTACAATTCTTTAATAACAAAATGTTAAGTATAGCTCATTTTAATATAAAAAGTGCCAGTCAAAATTTTGATGAACTATTAGTTACAATTCAAACATATCAGCTTAATCGCTGTGACGTAATTATACTTAGTGAAACACATCAAATCCAATCGGCCAATAATTTTAAAATACCTGGATATAATACATACTACAATAATGGTGATGTTAATAGAAACGACGGAGTGCTTATTTTTGTCAAAACACACATTAATGTGAACATAGCAAATATAAAATTTAACAATTCTCATGTAACAGTCAGCAAATTGAACATTATGATAAAGAATATATCTTACGGAATCACTGCCTTGTACAGACCACCCTCTACGGTCAAACAACACTTCATTGATGACCTTGAGCTATATTTTACCTCTAACTTGAAAGCTCAAATAGAAATTCTAATAGGTGATATTAATATAAACATATTAGAAAAGGATGATAAACACGTAAATAGCTATTTATCAATATTAGCGCATCATGGGTTTGAGACATATATCAATATACCTACTCGTAACTTGTTTAGATCACATCTTTATAAGAAAAAGACCAATTTAATTTACAAATCTTTTGTCCTTCATACTGACATCACGGACCACTATCTTGTCATGATAAATATAAATTTACAATTTACAAAAGTGTAACAAAAACATTCACCATTGTGAAAACCAACTATACAAAACTAGAACTAATTAACTCACAAGACTGGTTAGTTGTAACAGCATGCAATGATCCATTAGAGACGATTAATATTTTTACAAATCTATACAATAAGCTACTCCAACAGTCAAAAACAACAAAAAATGAAATAATTAAAACAAATCATAAAATAAAACCGTGGATCACAAGTGCCATTATCACTTCAATAAAAAAACAGAGACAAAATGAAAAAGAAACTCCTACACAACCATAGTGTAAATTTAGAATATGAATATAAAGCTTATAGAAATCGTTTACTGAGTATCATTAAACAAGCAAAAAATAGTTATTTCGAATATTACATAATAAAAACGATATGAAAAAAATTCATGAAGTAATTGCAGAAGCTACCAATGAAAATATGGATAAGAAAAAGATTGAACTACAAATACACGATGCAAATAATAAACCATTCAATAACGACATTGAAATGGCAAATTATTGTAATCATTATTTTATTAACATTGGTATCAATATGTCGCAAAGAATTTTACCTCAGATTCCTTCCTGACAAATTTCAAATTCCTAAAAATAATTCTACAATGTTTCTCAAGCCCGTTACTTAGAACGATGTTATTAAACATATCAACTCGCTCAAAAATAATAGTTTTCCTGGCATCGATGGTATCGAAACTACTACTACTACTACTACTATAACTGCTAAAATGATAAAACTAACTCACTTATATATTCTTAGTCCCTTAATACATATTATAAACTTGATATTCTTGACTGGTAAAGTCCCTCCACAATTTAAAACAGCAATACACCTGTACATAAAGCTGGGGATAAAACAGTAATTAGCAACTTTAGACCCATAAATCTAATAAATAATTTCGGAAAAGTCTTTGAAAAATGTCTTAAAGATCAACTAACTAATTTTCTCAAAAGTCATAATATTCTGTCTGAAAATCAATTTGAATTTATTGAAGGATTAAGTACATCCGACACAATGTATGAATTAACTAAGGAGATAACGAACAATCTTAATAACAACCAAAAGTGTATAGCTGTTTTTGTCGACCTAGCAAAGGCATTTGACACAGTGCCTCACACAAAGTTACTAAATGTCTTATGGCATTATGGAGTGCGTGGTACTGTGTTGAATACCTTTAAAAGCTACCTGTCAGAAAGAAGACAATATTTAAAAATCAGGGAAAGTATGAGCGATCCAAAAATTATTCAAATGGGTGTACCGCAAGGTACGGTCCTTGGTCCAATTTTATTCATAACCTACATAAACTGTTTACTTAAACAAAATATAAGTTGTAAAATCCTCTCATATGCTGATGATACGGTTTTAATTTTTCAAGGTTATACATGGGAAGAAACAAAAGACACCTTCATTGAAGGAGTAAAAATTGTTAAAAATTGATTAGATACATATCAACTATCACTAAATGCGAACAAAACAAAGTACCTCTGTTTTTCCTTGACATTTGTCAAGGAAAAACAGGATATTTGCAAATCGTCCACAATTTAAATCCATTAAAATAGAAAATCTTAATGAAGACATAACAGAAGCATCGTGCATTAAATATCTTGGAATAATGATAGATGAAAACTTGAAATGGGACAAACATATACTTTATTTAACTAGTAAGCTAAGAAAACTAATACATAAATTTTATATTATAAGAGAATTCCTAACAAAAAACCTAATATTAACGATATATAAATCATTGATTGAATCGCTATTAAGATATGGTATTATTGTATGGTGTGGTCTTTACAATAGCACTCTTAAACAACTATCAATTGTCCAAAATTACATCTTAAAAGTTATTTATCACAAAAATAAACGCTATCCAACCAATCTATTATACTCCTCTGAAATATGTAATATCCGCAATTTATATGTCTTCACCATTTGTCTATATATTCATAAAAAAGAGAATTTAAAAAACTATATTTCACATGGCTACTACACAAGAATTAAGACTGATCTACATTTAAAAATTCCTAGTAATAATAATAGCTTAAATTGGCGTTTTTTGTTTACCTTACTCCAAAATGTTATAATTTGATTCCGATACAAATAAGAACGATCAAAAATTTTAAAAAGTTCAGTTTGCTATGTAAAACATATATAATTGAAAATTTCCATCTGTTCATGATTTTTTTTTAAATTGGTGTAATTAACAACCATCATCCATTATTAGTGTATTAAGCTGTTCACTAAATGTTTTTATTTAAGTTAAAATTTTATATGTAAGTACATTTTAGCATGTAAGTCTGCACATACAGGACATATGTCCTAGGTGCACCATAATGTACGTTGCCTTTAAATTATATACATGATACAACCTATGTTTTTATGTAATGTAAATGTAAATTTTGTTAATAAATTTATTATTATAATTCATATCTATGTTTATAAAATATAAAATACTGTACTTCATTACGAAGAATACTAGTTTTTGTATACATAAAATATGAGGGTATTCCAACAAATTGAAACTATCTAGGTTTTTGTCACAAAGTAAATGTTTGCTTTGATCGCTTATATTTTAAAAAAAGTTTTGTTAAAATCGGATAATAAACACAATTTTTACAGGGGCGTTTCCATTGAAAATGGGCCACTTTGTATACTATTAAATTATATTTTCATTACTATTTTCAGACGTAGGTTACCTTACTATGGTGCTATACGTTCTTTAGATTTTGATACCCCACGGAAAGCTAAGCGCAGTGGAAAATTATAAAGTCGACGCTTTCAAAGTAGAAGAAAAAAAATTATAAACCTATAAAGATATAGGAGATTAACACAAAGAATCAACTGCTTAAATTCATTATTGAAGTAGGTACCTGTTATTTTCAAATAAAAAAGTAATACAATCGGAAAACTACAATATCCAATGCAATTTATAACTATAACCTTAGAATGTTTCAAATAATTACTATTAATTCACTAATAGTTGATTAATTAACTAACAAAAAAGATTTTGCCTGTTTTTTGGTGACATTTGAAATCTACCCCGATTTTAATATGATATAAAAATGATGCAAAAGATGAACGAGATCACATAATATTTCAGTTCAAGAATGAGCGAAAGTTTGTTTCCTGTGCAATTCTGGTATAGTTACTTCTTAAGTGCTTTTCATAGAAGAATAATAAAGCATTTGTTTATTGATTCATCATATAACATTTTTTTAACAACTGTGCTGCAGTAACATGAATGAAAAAGTATAATTTTTTGTAGGCTTCACTTCCAAGAGATGCTAAAGAAATAATTAAACAAGTTTTGAAAGGTCCATCGTAACAGAAGTATAATGAATCTTTACGATTGTTTGCCCTAACGTTACATTTTCATTCACCAAAGGCCAATAATTTAGGCTATTTGGAGCCCTGGACGGGATAAGTGAAGGCTCTAACTTGCATACGCTTATCCAATGGCACAATTTTATTATAATTACATACAAATTTTTGACATACTGATAATAAAAAATATTTATCATTTTATTTTTAAATTTATAACCCCTTCGTCTATCTACACCTCAGATTGCAGTAGTTATTAAAACATTCTTCCTATGCCCCACTCTTCCCCTTGTCCATCATCTCAGCATGATCAATGAGCCACTTTTCTTCAATGTGTTTTAAATGGGATTACTTATTTATGTTTCTTAATCTGAGTTGGACACACGCTGTATATACAGGGTGATTCACATAAAACTCCAGGCAGTTTCTGTATTAACGAAAAGAGGTATTCAATTTCTGTAAAGGCCAGTCGTTACATATTTTTGGTGAAGTATTTGAAAAATATGTTGTAGAGCGATGAGAGCTGCTTCCATAGTAATGGGTTGGTGACTACACAAAACGCTCGGTATTGGTCCCAAAATAATCCAAGGTGAGTGCGAAGAACCAGAAATGAAAGTTTTTAAAGTGAATGTATGGTGTGGAATATTGAACGGATACATAGTCGGATCTTATCTATTTCATGAAATGTTAAATGGTGGTAGATATCGGAGGTTCCTACAAGAGGAGCTGCCAAATTTATTAAGAAACATTCCTCATGATGCACACATAATCTGGTGTCATGAAGACAGGGCACCGGCAAATAATTCAAGAATGGCAGTTAGACCCTTGCAACGAACATATCCTGGAAGATGGTTAGGAATTAATGGAGTAATCAGGTGACCAGCATGATCACCTGATTTAATTCCATTAGATTTCTTCTTATGGGAACATCTAAAAAATTTAGTTTACACTGAACCAATCCATGATATGGCAGACCTATACAACAAAATATATGCGAGTGTTGCCACAGTAGATAAAAATACCTTATTAAAAGTAACTGGCGAAGAAACAATTAAATGGTTTAACATGCGTATCCATGAGGGAGGAAACAATTATTAAAAAAACTTATTTTGACTTTATATTATTTCAATTTATCTCAAAAACCACTTGTTTTAATAGAAAAGTGTATACTACAAAAAGTACTTCGAATTAAACAAACTTTAATATTATACTTTCAAAGTTCCAGTCATCGAAAATTTTCTTTCCGGCGTCGCGACGTCGCGGACGCACTTGTCATTGGCAACATTACACTGAATCAATCGATGATATGGCAGACCTATACAACAAAATATATGCAAGTGTTGCCACAGAGTAGATAAAAATACCTTATTGAAAGTAACTGGGGAAGAAATAATTAAATAGTTTAACATGCGTATCCATGAAGGAGGAAACAATTTTGAACATTTACTTTAAAAATAAATACATACATATGTACATATTTTATTTAAAAGTCAAAACAAATTATTAAAAAAACTTATTTGACTTTATATTATTTCAATTAATCTCGAAAACCACTTGTTTTAATAGAAAAGTGTATACTACAAAAAGTACTTCGAATTAAACAAACTTTAATATTATACTTTCAAAGTTCCAGTCATCGAAAATTTTCTTTCCGGCGTCGCGACGTCACGGACGCACTTGTCATTGGCAACATTTGAATAACAAAATAAAGCTACCAAAACTATATAACGACTGGCCTTTACAGAAATTGAAAACCTGTTTTCGTTACTACGGAAACTGCCTGGGGAGTTTTATGTCAATCACCCTGTATATAATATATACATAATGAAATTTTAAAGATGGTAAGCAAGATAAAAATAGTCAAGCGAGGGCTGTGATTGAGGGAGATTTTATTTATTTAAATCATGTTCCATATTAATAAATGGGTTTCAAATTGATACGAAACTATATAACGGCGTAATTAAAACAATAATAAATCTGGATTGTTTTATGCGAATGAAATTTTAAAAACTGCAAAATATCTCGGAAGGATAGCGAAAACAGATAAAGTATATTCCGGATGTTTTGCGAGGTTGAAAATTCCCAGGAGTATTTCAAAATGTTATTTGAATGTTGTGTGAAAGGACCCTGCAGGACACCTTATGAAAAATGGCTTTCTGTCAAACTATTTGAAACCACCTGATTTTAGTAGTCTATGGACAGCAGATCAAAAGTGTCAATGGGCACTGCCCCTAAAAACTCAGGGTCCAAAGATATACGCCGCTGAAGTTGCACTACTTTGTGCTTCATAGCCTGCATGTATGATCGCTATTGCAGACGGTCTATGCTTCTATATTACTATGTACATTATTATATACATGATTTGCCTTTCTACTCTCTCCTGATTGGTGGACGAAACTTGAATAGGGCGCGTTGTCCTAATAGAGTTCTATGTTGAATAGCATATTGATTTTGTCTTATCTAGCTGACTTTCTCCGATTTGCTCTTTTTCAACGTTATTTACTATCCTTCACAATCTAACTGGCAAAAACAAAATCATATCTAAAGTAAAAAAAATATTCTTTTTTTTTTTCATTTTTAAGTTCACAAAATATGTTTCCTTTCTAACCAGATTCAACCTTGAGACGACCTTGGCCTTTGACCTCGAGGAATTTTGGAGGCTAGAATCATCGACGATGATGAAAAGTCTTCCCTTAATCTTTTATGCAACCTGGGCAAGCCATTTTCGTAGACATAAAGCATAAATGTCATATCATACATGCAGGCTATGAAACACAAAGTAGTGCAACTTCAGTGGCGTATATCTTTGAAACCTGAGTTTTTAGGGCGTAGTGTCCATTGACACGTTTGATCTACTGTCCATAGACTACTAAAACCAGGTGGTTTCAAATAGTTTGACAGAAAGCCATTTTTCAGAAGGTTTCCTGCGGGGTCCTTTGCGCCTTTTTCCAATTTTCTTAATCAAGCATAACTATATTATTTAAATAATAGGTAATTTCATTAATTTCTGGGACATTTATGAGATTGCAAATTCAGATTATGTCAGTTATTAATGTCACAAATAGTTAATATTTATTACCAGAATACTTGTATTGTAAGAATGGCATGAATAATATTATTAGAAATACAATTCAAAACCCTTGCATTCTTTATTGTTTCTTGAGACAAAAAAATAAGGTGAATTTATGTATGATTTTCTCTTTAAGTGATAAATATAAATGCACTACATGATATAATAGACAACCCCCCAAATCTAAACGTAAGACTGTCCTAAGTATATTAACACTTATTTAACGCCGGCCTACTTCTGTGGCTGAGGCTTATCACCGACGCCTGGTGATAGGCTCCCCGAAGGATGGTGTATCCACCACGCCTCGCCTAAGATTGCATAGTTTCTGCGTATACACTGTGGAAGGTGGTTATATTTATGAAAAACATATACATTATCCACTACCCACGAATGCCGCTAATGTAGAAGCTGGGGATCATTTCCTGTATATGTTAATCAGCTAACCACTATGCTGCCATATCCGCAGATAGTAACATAATATGGAAACAAAAATATTAATTTTTATTTATTTAAGTACATGATTTTTTATCTTGAAACTTATTGATCATTTTTGGGAGGATGGGTAAGGCCTAGAGGTCAAATTACATTAGATGCTGACGGAGCCAAATGAGGCCAGTCCGACATTGGTCTTGGAAAAAAAATATTAAGCACGCGCCAATGCCACACACAAATTACAGGCAATTTGTGTGAATTCACATGCATTAGCAAACTACACAATTTCAATTTTAAAGTAAGACTTCTGTACCTATGCTTTAAAGGTCAACACAAATTACTTAAAAATGAATATATAGTTTTAGAACAAATTTATGCGTCTCATATCAAATTCTGGCAGATACACGTCCTTCGGAGGTGTTATATTAAGCTACATTTTTGATGATTTCATGCCTTAGAATAAACTGTTTCCCCCTTTTTAAAATAATTGTCAGACTTTTTTTATGTACTTATATTAAATACTTTGGTAAGAATCATTTAAATAACAACCATTTTTTGCGTAGAATTTTCTATTCTATTTTTTGGCAATTTCGCTAAAAAATATCTTTTTTAATCATTGGTTTTTAACATCTGGTTATGGTATTCATGCAAACTTTTTAAAATTTTTCTTCCACACAAAATATTGAAAAAAATCATGTAGATTGCAATTAATACGAGGTTAAACCTTTAAGAATTGGTCGGAGTGTATTAGTCATCCATGCTTCCAATTTTAATTGTAAATGACTTCAAGTCAATAAAATGACGCAGCTGAATGTATGGTGTGCTTGGAAGGCGAGAGATAGAGATGTAGTAGAATATGACGTTGGACAAATTTATTATACCTAATCTTTAAATTTCTCTGTGCATTTGAGGACATTAGGGCTAATTTTATTTTAGTTCTACAAACGGGAAAATGTTTATTTTAATGATACCTATGCGGGACGATAAAAATTATTTTTGCAAATCGATAATAGAAGGGAAAAAATTATTTCTTTATATATACTTTTTTTTCTCTCATCGTCCCACATTGTAACATGTTTTTAATGTGTTTTAGTGAAAGCCGTTTTTTAAAATAATGATTTATATGAGAGTAATTTGCACCGTCTTTCCGGCTTATATCCGGAGCGCTCTTAAACTGTAGACTACATGCTTAGTTATCATGTGAATACATCCTTGGTATATTTAGCACATGCCTTTTATTATATAAAAAAGTGGAGGACTTTGTGTATACAGTGTCCAGAGTGAGGCCTTTCCACAATAATATGGAAATAGGTAAATGTAAACAATATGTACCGATGTTACACACATTAGCTATTATAAAATGTTTAAGTTAGGAAGTTGTGGTAAAAATAAGTAGAAACAAGTATTTTTCTTGTTAACAAGGGATTCAAATGCACTTAGGGGTGGTTTATCAATGCAAGATTAACTCGTAAGTAGAGGATAAATATTATTTCTTTGAAAATTTAATTCTAGGTTATAAAAAATATTGTGACAAGCTACGGAAAATAACACACTTATTCATAAATGACTATTAAAATTAAAATATTAACCCAAATTCGAGGGTTTAACATCACTGGTTGTTGACGTTGTCTGGGTACTTTGCTGCAAAAGGTTCTTACTAAACCATGCTGGTCTTGATTTCTTAATTTCTACTATTTGTTTTCCCTCAAAAGTAGTGGATTTCCCATCTTTTTCCCCTTCATAAAGTACAACAACTTCTTTTTCCACGCGTTCCAATTTCAAATGATTTTGAATGGCATCTTGCATCACCTTAGTTTCCTCAATGACTTTCTTATAACATGTAGCTAGAAACGATATGCATTTAAAATATTTAGAAAATCCATAATTCTAGATTGTATATGGTGGAACAAATTGATTATATTAAAAATATACCCTGATATTATTAAAAACATCAAACGTCCTTCTGTCAATTTTTTATTAGTAGCTTAAGGCGAATAATAAAATTATTTTTTCATAGCGAATAAAATTCCATTTGTAGGGTACAGTTAAAAAGGAGTTTCTTATTTTTAATTAACACAGAATGCATATCCAAAGAGCGTGATCTACAAGATGCTTTTAGGGTGGTTTATAAGTGTACTCTGGTAATGAATTTCATATGTACTTTATTTTTAATATTAACCCATCCAAAGTTATTTATATAATTACTCAGAGTGATGTGTGCGTTTATGTTCGCTCTCAAAAATTGTAAAATTATAGTGCACAGAGTGCTATAAATTATTTAAAATGGTTGATCACAGTGAAAATGTCAATAAGATTTTTAAAAAGTATTCCTTAATATAGTGGACAAAATAGAAAAAGAGCAACTGAGTTATTAACTAAAATAATTTATCTGGACATGTAATATTGAACTTAAGTTATTAACAAATGCAGAATTCAATAATGATAATAAAAATAGTTTATTGGTTGAAAATGTATTAAATGATTCAAGTAGTTCTTCATCATTAACAGAGGCTATTATTGATAAAAACTTATCACCGACAAAAACTAATAGTCGAGGCAATTTAGCATTTCACAAACGATAAGCAGTAAGACGGATTGAGATGGAATTTTTTGCATTCGATTTAGGACGGCATTTATAAAAAATGTTATAACTTTTTATGTTATACAAATGGGAAATGCATTCTGTACAGACCAAAATGCATTTTTAAAACTGCAATTTTTGAGTTCATTAAAAAAAATCTTATTTTGGAAATAATAAATAATCTTTATGTTAATAATTTATATTACACAAGTGTTTTATTTTTCTTTACTTCCACGGGGGAAGTATAGTAAAGTAAAAAAAAATTATTTTTTTTGTTGAAATAGACTTAAAATGTCATGGAACATCGAGATTTTAAATTTGAGCGAAAATAAATTTTCTGTCTGTCGGTCGGTCTGTAACTTTTCTTGTGCACACGTTTACTCTGGAACCGTTTATGATATTGACTTGAAATTTGGTAGATTTATGTATTATAACGAGATCTAAAACTAGATTATATTTTGATCTAATTCCGTTGGAGTGTTCGGAAATGAGGTAAATAAGGGTAAATAGGCAAAGCAAGCAGGTAAGAGTCCATAAAATTGCAATTTAGGGCATCTACGAAAAGTCAAGGTCTCAAAATTTTTTTTTTTTGGCATTAGCTACCACCTCTACCACCCTATTATTAAGGAGAGCAAAAAATTAATTTGGGATTTAGTGTGTATACGAGAACCAAGGGCCTCTAAAAATTTTTTGGCATTAGCCACCCCTCTACCACCCTATTGTAGGGAGTAAAAAATTAAATTGGGATTTAATGTGTGAATGTGAACCAAGGGCCTTTAAAATTTATTTTGGCATTAGCTACCCCCTCTACCACCCTATTATTAAAGGGAGTAAAATATTACATTGGGATTTAATGTGTATAAGATTTGGATGTTTAAGGAAGTGATTGAAATATAATTCAATTTTTTACATTTTGAATTAATGAAAGTGTAAATATCTTTCAACGATAGCAGAATATTTTGATATTGAAAACTTAGGTGTCTTTTTAATAATTGTAAATAAAAAAAATTATTTAAAATTCTTTTTAATATTTATTTAAAAAACGTTAAAGTAAATGTTTAAATTTTTATCAAATTTTATGTAATAAAAAGTAAACATTAGTATTACACATATGACCACGTGTTATTTAATTCCAGTATTATATGTAGTATAAAAAAAAAAACTCTCGTGCTCTAATAATGTATAATTTTTATTTCATGAAATAATAATTTAAAAAATTAATAGAGACACGTGGCAAATAAATTATTAATTAAGTAATTAATACAAAATTTATATATATAATAATTTTTAAAACCTCTGAGTAACAGAGTTTGGCTCATTTTATTCATTATTTTCCAAAACAAGATTTTTTTTTTAATGAACTCAAAAAATTCACTTTTAAAAATACATTTTGGTCTGCACATAATGCATTTCCCATTTGTATAAGATAAAACGTTGTAATATTTTATATAAATGCCATCCTAAATCGAATGCAAAAAACCCCATCTCGATCCGCCTTACAGCTCAAAAATCGTTTGAAAACAGCATTTTAGTGCTAAGTTGCCTCTACTAAAATATCAAAACCTAAAGAGGAACAAATTCGTGCACTGCCCACTAGAACGAGTGTAAACAAGTTAAAACATTTATTACTGAAACTGTGAAAAACGAAAGTAATAAAAAAAATCTTTTGGCAGTAACTAAAGAAAAGAAAGTCACTTCGGATATAATATGTGTCGCTACCATGCACTTTCTCCAAATATCAAACAAATTCATTATATTTCTGCGAAGTATCAAAAGAAGAACTTCTTAGTGTAATCAATGAAATAAAGAATAAAAAATCAGAAATAGTCATAGAAGGTTATTTCCCTGAGGAGGAAATTGCCACAGTAATACCTATTTATAAAAAAGGCCAGGAAGATGACATTGAAAATTACAGGCAAATATCACTGCTTAGTGTACCTATCTCTAAAATTATAGGAAAAATTATTTGCAACAGGATCACAGATTATTTAGAAAGAGGCAATATATTAACAGATAGCCCACATGGTTTTAGAAGTGGAAGATCAGTAGAAAGTGCATCTACTAAGTTATTTGATTTTATTTACAGTGAGGTGGATAAAGAAAAATATATTGTGTCTATGTTATTTGATCTATCTAAAGCCTTTGATTATGTAAATGGTCCTGTCTTATTTAGTAAATTAGAAAATATAGGTATAAGAGGTAATATTCTCAATCTAATAAAGTCTTTTATGGATAACTGAACTCTAACGGTTAAATGTAATGAAGCTTACTCTGTCCCACAAGCTATTACTCTGGGAGTACCTCAAGGATCTATCCTGGAACCTCTACTGTTTTCCATCGATATCAATGATCTACCGTTGCACATTAGCAAGGGACTCACAATTATGTATGCAGATGATATTACTGTGTGCATCTCTGCATCTAGCACTGATGAGCTTAGTTCTAACATTGAAACAACTGTAGTTGAGATGAATGCCAAGTGTGATCGAAATAAAATAATATTAAATAGGGATAAAACAGTATTCATAGATTTTAAACTCAGAAGAAATATAGCACTTTGTGGTATCCCCTCAAGTGAAACCACAAAATTGTTCGGCACATGTATCGACAGCACTGTCATGGGAACAGCATATAATGGGCTTATTTTGTGGTATTTTTTAACATATTAAAATTCCCCACCAGTAGACGCCGGGGGTGGGGGGGAGGGGAGAAAATATGTTTAAAAAAATCGGTTTTTCGCAAAAAAACTCGGAAAGTATCAATTTTACTGTAAAATATGTACACATGAACATTATAGGTAATAAAAATCCACACAATTTCGTTTTTTCTTAACTTTGTGCGACCTATTGGAGCCGAGATAGATTTTTTGAAATTTTGACAGTTTTGTGACGCAACGGGAACGCGCGCGTTTTTCGCTGAAATTTCAAAAATGGTCGTTCGGATCGCAAAATGTTTCAAATGAGAGTCATAGAGAATTCGATTACGAACAATTTCCTTTTATTTTTCATTTCCATTCGATCAATATTGGCAGATATGAATTTTAAACGTCTTTATAGCGTGCTATCATAACATCATGATAAAATCGATAAAAATTCGAAAACGATAGATCATTCACAGATAGTGTATCTAATGAAAGTTAAAGAAAATAAAATTTTGAATATTGGTGTATGTGCAAAATCGTTTTGATAACTAGTGAATGGAGATAAAAGGGAATAGCACGAGAAATTGTCATTTTCAAGTGCATTTTGACAAATGGCTATTTTTTGATTGGTTTTAGGCAATAATGACACTAAAGGTTTTTTGAAGAGAATTAAATTATCTGTAAAATGAACTCCAAGTGATCTTCATACGATGAATGGTTTACAATTTTTTAAAAATTGGTTTTCACCTATTTTTATTAGTTTATATACATATGAAAGTAGTGCAATAGCAAACGTTCGCAAGGTATATTTTCTTTAAAAAAAGGGTCCTGAAAACTGTTTTTCTTCAGAAAAATTGAACCAATATTATTTTTTAATTCCTTTTTTTGTATGTATGTTTAAAAATTCATATCTCTGCCAATATTGATCGAATGGAAATGAAAAATAAAAGGAAACTGTTCATAATCGGATTCTCTACAACTTTCATTTGAAACATTTTGCGTTTCGAACAACCATTTTTAAAATTTCAGCGAAGAACGCGCGCGTTCCCGTTGCGTTGCAAAACCGTCAAAATTTCAAAAAATCAATCTCGGCTGTAATAGGTTGCGCGAAGTTAAAAAAAAAACAAATCGGGTGGATTTTTATTACCTATAATTTTCATGTGTACATATTTTACAGTAAAATTGATACCTTCCGAGTTTCTTGGGAAAAACCTATTTTTTTACCTACTTTTCTCCCGCCCCTCCCTTCCGACGGCGTCTACGGGTGGAGACTTTTAATATGTTAAAAAGTACCACAAAAAAAGCCTGTTCCCAAAATTTCAGCCCGCTCTGAATTATTTCATCCAAATCGTCAAATTTCATCCCATTTTATTGGGCTAATATCGATTATGTCTGCAATAAATTAAACAAATCTTACAAAAATATAAAAGTGTAGTAAGGTAAAAATATACCTACTACGACAGTCCAGTGTTCCACTATTTCCTATGAAAGGAATTCGATTCATTGCCACCAATCAAGGTGCACAATGTGCGTTCCCAAACCAATTGAAAATAATGTCCTACAACTTGCAACATACTACGTCTTCAATCGGAAAACGCAAAATAAAAAATCTGATTGCAATAAGCCCCAACATTATCTTCAATTGATTTGGAAACGCACATTGTGCACCTTGATTGGTGGCAATGAATCGAATTTCTTTCATAGGAAATAGTGGAATACTGGACTGTCGTAGTAGGTATATTTTTACCTTACTACACTTTTATTATTTTTGTAATAATTTACCCACTTTGTGTTGGCTTATATATTTTGTTAAATATATACTTAGTCCGAGTTTGTCGCCAACTTGATTGCAATAAGTCGTCACCAGACGGAGCTATTCGCAAGTTGCGGACACCTTGTGTCTGTAATTTGACGACTATAAAAGGCCAGTGAAGAGATGTTGTGCATTTGCCTATGTCGTACTGATGAGAGCTAACAAGCTCGAAACTAGTCTGCGGCTGGCGATGCAAAGCAGCACTGCACTGGAAATCTGCCTGCTGGGGGCTTATTGCAATCAGATTATTTATTTTGCGTTTTCCGATTGAAGACGTAGTATGTTGCAAGTTGTAGGACATTATTTTCAATTGGTTTGGGAACGCACATTGTGCACCTTGATTGGTGACAATGAATCGAATTCATTTCATAGGTAATAGTGGAACACTGGACTGTCGTAGTAGGTATATTTTTACCTTACTACATTTTTATATTTTTGTAAGATTTGTTTAATTAATGAATGTATATTACGTTTTGGCTTATTCGTATATAACTCAAAATATACATCTTTGGGGAAAATCCAGTGTAGTGAGTATCCAGAGTATTTGTATTACAAAAACGATTAATAAGATTAATACGAGGGGTAAACCGCCGGCAAAAATCGTGTACACCTACTTCCACTTTTAAAAAACTTCCACCTACTTCCACCAAATTTCCATATACTTCCACCAAATTTCCACATACTTCCACGTAGCCCTAGTTTTCGCGCTCGGCTCATAACGTTTATTTAAAAAACGAATAAACTTAGCGTCCCAAAACAAAAAACATTTGAAAACCAGCCTTGTTTCCTAGGGCAGTGGTGTAATAGTTTTTCGTACTTAATTTGTAATTATTGGGAATTAATTAGTAAAATATGCGTTATTAAAAAATCGGTTACACGAGGGAAGTGTGCCTATATATTAGTTTTAGCATAGAATAGAATTTATTCATGTTAAAAATTTGCAATGATACCGAAATATCGATTTGATAAAAAAATACTCAAAATTCTATGCTATATCCCGAACGTCTGCAGCACTCGAAAAACCGAAATAATAAAATACAGCGACCAATTAATTTCGAAAAACTATTACATGACAACCCTAGGGAAAAAGAGCTTTTGATTGTTTTTTGTCGCAAAGTTTATTGTTACGAGCTGATCGTGAAAACGGAGCGAGTGAAGGACTCTTTATATTATTTATTTTGGTGATAGGGATAATCTAGGGGATAAGTAATAGGCATCAAATTAAATAAAATGCTTTATTTACATGCATTAAACAGTATTATTATAATAAATACCAAACAAGGAAATAAAAATACTAGCTCTAATATAATTTTAAAAAATAACAAGTCTTCCTTTTCTTTGGTTATAAAATGAAGTGCTAAAGTAAACGAACTTTAATTCAGCCTGCTACTTAATTTAGTTTTCTCTTAATATCTTTGAAACCATTTATGGTTCTGGCTAACTATGAACCACCTTTTACGTAATTTCTCATTCAGCGCGTAATTTATAAACTATTTGCATATTTTCTTGTTCAAAATGCAAGATATATAATTGAAGAATTTTTTTCTCATGAAGAAAATATGTATTACCTGCTTTATTTACAAAAAATATATATTTTTCCCTGGCTCAAAGTTTTCCTTATGAATGGGGTAACTTTGATCCATATTTATTTTTTCCTTCTATTTGCCTTTATTTTAAGAGTAAGATATATGGTGATAAGTTTGCACCGGTTTACAACATATTTCTTGATTCCATAAAACGATATCTTAACATTGTGTAAATTTTCTAGGCTACTGAGCACTTAAAGACTTACAACAATCTCAGCCTTCGGAAACCATCACACCAAATAAAACCAAATAAATGATTGAAAATATAAAATTTATTTATTTTACAACTTGAAACATAAAAATACATATGATATTAAAGAAAACTAAAAAATCTAGTTAAAATTAACAAAAAGAAAAACGAGTTATTATAAGGGTATAATTGTGGTACTAAGCAGGGCATCATTAATTTTGAATATTCCTCTATTATTGGCGGGAACAATAGTATCCAAATTTAACTTTTTAATTAAATCCTGCCTAGTGTACCAAAGATCATCATTTACTTTTGGCAATTTCCAGTTTGTTCCGAACTTTTCCATACACTGAACTAGAAACAATTTTTCTTTTACTTCAAGTACTTGGCCAGGATAAAATTTCTTATCATATTTTATCACAAAATCTGGCTCAAAATTACCTTGAATCAGGTGAAATACTAAGGTTTAATTTGTATTCCAAAATATTTTGTCAATTAAACTGTGGACTAATTTATGGACCGGTTTTTATTTTGGAAAACAATAACAGACAATATTTTAATACTATAAAGTACTTACCTTACTACATAAACACTAAAAACACACACTTTATCCAGAAGAGTTCTTGCCGCCGAAAACATGTGTCTTTAATATGACAGATAGAAATTCTAATATGGCATTCAATGCAGCCAACGTTGAAAATTTACTATTGGTATAGTAGTTACCTTTACTGGAAAATATCGAATCCATATTGTAGGTACATTAAACTACTACTTTTCAAAGATAACTAAATACCCCTAGGTGGCGCAAAGTTACATTAGCCGGTTCAAAGTTATCCCGAATGACTGTACTGTAATAATATTCAATATTTTCAATATTGCCACACTTCCAACATCAACCAACCTTTCAGATACTTCCACCATACTTCCACCAAACTTCCACATATTTCCACGTATTTCCACATACTTCCAGTGGGTTGTACACCTACTTCCACTGGCGGTTTATCCCTCGGATTAATATATAAACTTAACTATAGAAAAAGCTGTAGAAACGCTTTTGTCTCCAGGAAAATATTAACTGTACCATGTGTCTATATATTATGCAAATGTCTGATTCAGGTAAAATGTAATCTGCATGATTTTCATGTGTTGTCTGAAAGTCACAGATATAATACAAGACACAGGAACTTATTATCTATTCCTCAGCATAGGAATTTGACTTTTAAAGTCTCTTTATTATAATGGGATAATAGCCTTCCTGAAAGTATTAGAGGTGTAAATTTATTACGATATAAGACAAAAATTAAGGACTTACTACTGAGTAGTGGTTACTACAGTGTGAATGAATTCATAGACAGATCTTCATCAGATACGATACATAGTCTTTAGTTTTTAATTTGTTGTATGTATTAGCTTGTAAGTATACCAAGTATACATTTATACGTTTTTGTTTCTGTCCGTTATTTTATTATTTTAATTATGTATCAATGTCTTATGATGTTACGCAATATAGTTTTTTAATGTAGATTCTGGGTGATTTTTTTTTGGGCGTCTATTAGAAGTATATCGAGAAAGAAAAATGATATCGATCTGAAAATTTGGCTATAGGCCTAACTGGGTAGGATCTATTTAACGAAAATATTTTCAAAATGGTGGCATTTCCGGTTATACCGGAACTTGACCCCAACTTTGTTATTTAAATGGAATGCCCCCATTTTCAATTTTTTTTAGATTCTGCAGTTAATTTAAAGAACATTTCGTTAAAGGTTTCCTATAGCTAAAATTAATATTTCCGGATATTAATTTTTTTCCTAAAATTTTGACAGAAAAGTTAACATCAAAATTAATATCTCAGTAACAGTAATTGATAACATTTTGATTTCTCTATGAGGGTAAGACAAGGTATTGGAGTTACTCATCATGTAAGAAAATTATCGAAATATCCACTAAAAAGTTTCTAAAATTATTGTCATATGTCGACCACAGAAAAACAGCAAAACTCATTTTTTTTTAATGGCACCATATCTAACTAAATTCACCATTCGATAGAGAAAAAAATGCGCATCTAACCATGTATCATATTCCTATACCCAAAATGTATGGTTCTTTAGATATTTGCAATTTTCTATTTTATCAATGAAATGAAAAAATGAAAATTATATAATTTATTAATAATAAAAATTTTATAATGAAACATTATACTGTTCAATATGTTGCCCGTTAACCTGTAAACATTTTAGAATCCTATTATTTACTGAGTGTGTAGTAGCACTCCGAATTTTCTTTGGGTCCAAATCTTCAAATGCTCTTTGAACTCTATCCAACAGTTTCTCTCGGTTAGTTACCGGAGTTCGATAGACCTCACTCTTCCCACAGGTAAAAATCCATTGGGGTCAAGTCACGAGACCTGGCAGGCCAAAATCCATGAACCCAAACGCTTTATCCATCTGTCATCGAACATTTGATCCAATTCGTTACTAACTGGTCTGGAACAATGACTTGGAGATCCATCGAGTTGGAACCAGCATGAAAAGTATTGATTAACAGGTAAATTGCCTAACAAGTTTGTTACGACAGTTCTTAAAATTTCTAAATATCTTGGTCCATTCAAATTTTCATTGTAAATGTGGTAACACAATTTATTACCCATTAACAAACAAAACACATTGAAACTAAATTTATACTGAAAATTTCTCGGTCGCATAGCGAGGATTTTGATTGCCCCAAAAATGCAAATTTCTGCGATTGAAAATTCTTCTTCTCTTTTGAAAATTTTGCCTCATCAGTCCAAGTAATTTTTTCTAAAAATTGAGGGTCTTCTTGTGTTTGGAATAATATCATTTCGCAAAATTCTGTTCTTTGCTATGAATCTTCAGGATAAAGTTCTTGCACAGTAGTAAATTTAAAATTATGGAATTTATGATTCACTAAATCTTCCAATGGAACTATAGGAAATGTTCAAATCTGCTGCCGCTGAACGAATCGAATGATTGGGATTTGCATAGAAATAGGTCAAGACGTTAATTTCATTATTTTCATTTGATGTTATAGGTCTGGCTAGTGGTCTTTCTGTGTGTCGACTGCCAAGTCTAACAAAATTGCTTCGCAATCTTCTAAACCTTTGTGGATTCATTGATGGTAAATCAGGATACGTTTCATTAAATTGTCTGCATGTTCTGCTAATCATTTTGTCACTAAATTCAAAATGAGTGTGAGTAATTGTTTGCCATTTTCCCAACAGTAAATAAGTACAACACAAACTACGTGTAATGAAATACAATAACATAAATTACCTATCTGTTACATTTTTCGTATTTTGTTTTGTCAACACTCAAAGCCTACTCTTTAGAAGACGCCACACTTCGAGATACTCTTCAATTTTCATTAATAACAACGAAAATCGCAAATATCTAAAGAACCATACATTTTGGGTATAGAAACATGATACATGGTTAGATGCGCATTTTTTCTCTCTATCAAATGGTGCATTTAGTTAGGTATGGTGTCATTTAAAAAAAATGAGTTTTTGTTGTTTTTGTGTGGTCGACATATGTCAATAATTTTAGAAACTTTTTAGTGGATATTTTGATAATTTTCTTACATGATGAGTAACTCCAATACCTTGCCTTACCTTAACATGTTATCAATTATTGTTACTGAGATATTACTTTTGATGTTATACAACTTTTCTGTCAAAATTTTAGGAACAAAATTAATATCTCCGGAAATATTAATTTTAGCTATAGGAAACCTTTAACGAAATGTTCTTCAAATTACCTAACTGTAGAATATAAAAAAAAAATTGAAAATGGGGTCATTCCATTTAAAATAATAAAGTTGGGGTCAACTTCCGGTATAACCGGAAATGTCAATATTTTGAAAATATTTTCGTTAAATAGTTCCTACCCAGTTAGGGCTATAGCCAAATTTTCAGATCGATATCATTTTTGTTTCTCGATATACTTCTAATAGACGCCCAAAAAAAAATCACCCTGTATACATAATACATATATTGTATCACACAAATGGTTAATAAATATATTATTATTATCAATTGTCTTGCGTTTGTGAAAGTGTAAGTAAACCGTTTTAGTGTCATTCTGGATCAGACGATTTTTCTGAAACCAGATATTGAGTTGCTCAGAAACAATTCTGATATTTTCTGAGAGTATCACAGGCATATCAGCAGAAACTGCAATAGTGGTGTCATCAGCAAACATAGATAAAATGTGGCAAATCATTGACAAAGCATAAATAAGTGTGGGCCCAATACTGATTCTTGAGGAACCCCAAGTGTGGTCTTTTGACTGTGATACATGAGGTTCCAGCTTCACCCTGATCTTCCTGTTACTCATGAATGACTCGATCCAGTCTAGCAAATTACCAAGAATACCAATATTATACAATTTTTGTATTAGTAGTCTTACATCTGCAGGGTCAAATGCTCAGAATAAATCAAACGTTAGTGATACTACATCTTCCCCGATCAAGCTCAGAATACACAAAGTTTAATATGTCCAATTAATTATTGACGTTTTAGCAAATAATATTCCAATTATCAGAAAAAAAAAGAATTTTTTGAAATTAATGAAGGATGAGTTATTCTGTCAAATCCTTAGTGTGATTAAGTATAACAAGGAAATAAAGGGATATTCAAGTGTTTTATATAAATAGATGCATGAAATAGTAATTTTTTAAAAAGGAACAGTTTATATGCAGACAAAATTAATGTAATATATCATTACTTAAATCTGCATCACCTCATTCCAGACATTCACATTCATAGACACTTATATTAAATCCTGCCAGGAATGTGATGCACGCTATTGAACTTTGAGCTGATTACTTCTTTGCGAGTTATGAGTCTCTAAAGTTTATGTGAGGTTATGTGAAATTTTCCTTGCCCTTATAACTATGCTATTTATTATACCTGAAACGATCATTTTATTAGCCTAAGGAACTATTGGAGAACAAATTTGGCCTTTTTATACATTTGCCCACCCAGCACTTCTGTTCGCTCCCGGCTTTCTTTATAAGCTAAAATTCTCCTTGCCCTTACAAGTATATTATTATACACGAAATGAAAACTTTATTAGACACCTCAAACGACAACTTTAAACCCTGAAACGATAAGGGATAATTACTGCAAAATTTATAAGTGTGTATCATATTCCTAGCATAGTCTAGAATAAGGGTATATGGGTGTGAATGTTGGGAGTGAGATTATGTAGATCTACATAACTACCATTTAAGATTCGTGTTCTATGACTCCAAACAAGTGACGAGCGACTAGGGATCGCAGTCATCATTGCCTATAACACCTTTTGCATACAAAACAAATAAAAAATAGGTAATATGATTTACTTATACCTAGACCAAAAAGATTTAACGCAACTTAACCTACACATTACTTTAGGAAATAAAAATTTGGATATCATGAACATTATGGTATATTCGAAATTTTAACGGAAACGAATTTAAATAAAAATGTATGTAAAAGGTATGAAATATCAGCAAAAGTGTATAGGGTAAGTAGAAGTTATAGTTGGTAAAGTTTGGCTACAGAGGTTACAAGAAAATCGGTAACGTCTGGTATGGTAAGGAATGTTTAATCCATGATGGGGTATTATGCCGTCTAATTTGCATTATGTCTCTTGCTAGTGGACTATCGCCCAGCTTGAACGAGTAGAAATTTTGAGAGAACTGCTGGACGTAATCCACTATCGTGGTTATGTTGTTACAACATGAGAAGTGGGCAACCTAACCATTACACCACAGACGGCTGTTAAGGAACCAATATACCTCTTGCTATATCAACAAGTTTTGGGTGGGGTAACCGACCAATCACAGGCAATATTGACTGCGATTCCTAGTCGCTTGTAAAGAGAATATCCTAAAAAAATTTTTGGAAAATTCTAAGTTTACCCTATTCTAAAGAATTGCCAAAGTTAAATAGTGAATCACAGAAATAATAATAATTGTGAATAATTTATTGCACTTACGACACAGAACACCAGCTTCATGATTATCTCCACAAGTATTACATATCTTCAAATTAGTTTTCGGTGTCATAATCTTTAAAACATATTCAGGATTACCAAACTTCCTTTTAAGCCTTTTTTCAATACTTCTTCTATGTTTAGGTACTGCCCAAAGAAAAGCATCCTCCATAAAATTCTTTATTGAAAATTTCAAAGGAGCCGTCTGTGGGATACTATCTCCCTCGATTGCAAAGCAGAATGCAGCTGTCAAAAAAAGAGGTTAAGTAATAATTGTACAATTTAATTGAAATATGCACGTACAAGTGATACTCCAACAGTTACATAATTTACAATCACAATTTACCTGGAGGACGTCTTCCAAATGCCAAACGGATTAACACTTCAAACCGTTGAATGGTAATATTTATACGAGATAAAAGTGAAACCACCATTCTATTCAATGTCAATCGAATCGCAGTCGAGTATTATACTACTAGTAACTAGTAACTGAACTACTGAGCACAGAAGACCCTCCTACTGAGAACAACACGAACACGACACAGGTGCTGGGCTGGGACGTCTTGGTTTTGGTTGGGTTGGGACCATAGATTAGATAGTTATGTTGGGACAGTCGACGTGCCGCTTGTAGACAGTGTAGTTGACGGTGGAGAGGTGTTTATGTTGTGTGCCGTTGTCGGTGATTAGTGGTTACCGTTTCACATTTTTACTATGGTTTTCGTAGGGAGTAGTAGAATTTGTGCTAGGGTACAAGATAAATTGTGTCAGTGGAAACACGCATCGATCATTAAAAAAAAATCAACGTGTGTGCGCGCAAAATATGGATTTCAAGCCTCATTTAGGATCTACTTACAAAACTCACAGGTTAGATTTACATACTAATTTAAATAATTAAAAGTTTATTATGATTTCATCATCATACCTACTTATACCTAACTACCTAATAGTAGGTAGGTACCACGGTTTTTAAAAAAATACTTATAGCAGGGACCTACCTACCTAAATATGTATTAAAAGTTACATAATTTTATATTAGGAAGCTTGGATATTCACGGTATTATGTAGAAGAATTGCAATCAATATACGGATCTATTTATAATAATAAGTTTATATAGGCATTTGAAATAAAAACAAATGCTTTTACTTTTTATGAACCCGTTAGTTGAAGTACTCACACAGGTACTCGAAAGTGTATTGGTGAAATAAGAATTTATAAATGTTGTATTAATATATTTCTCCTCATCATTTAATTAATTCACTTTGGCCTTTGGCCGTGCACAGGTTTTGGGATCTAAAAAGATCTTGTATAATGCGGTCATTGGAATAATTTTTAACTATTTAGGTAAAAAAATAAAACTAAACACACGCAAGCGCGTTGGATGCATATATCTATCTTGGCAAGAATTTTTATATCTGTCTGTAATTTACTCTATAAGTTGCAGTCTTGTATAGTTGTGTTATATCTAGCTATCTATGTATATATTATATTTAAAAAGTAGGCTAATCAAGCGGATCTTATTTTTATTCTGTTGGTAGTGTTGGTAAAAATTCTGTGCAAGTATAATCTGTACAACTTTCTCAACCTGCTTGTCTTCGTTTATAAACTATAAAGATACGTAACTTTCTTTTACCCACTTGTATAATGTGTAATCACATATTTGGTCTTATTTATTCTCGTTACAGTGGTGGTTTTTATGGTTTAATATTTTGCTTATGTATGTAATACTGGGTGTTCTTTAACTACATGTTAAATTTTAACACTTTAAAATTCTGTCAAAAAAGCAACTCTGCTTTATTTTAACATCATTTTAATTTCAACTTATTAGTTCAAATAAATCATTTTAATTACATTTTATAACCATTCTATCGCCCACTTCAGTGAGTATTAGTGATGTAAAAATAGGTACCGTATTTAATTTTGGCCGTATTATACAATGTATTATACTACTTATAATACGGTATAATACCAATTCAAGGCTAGGAAACTGAAGGATAATAAAGATAACTCAACTTAGTTAATTAAAAGAAAATATTCAAACAAAACAGTATTTGTTTATTTGAAAGAAAAACAAATTGTTGATCTCTCTCTGTCTGGTTTGATCAGCTTTACTTCGTGCCCTTCGTTTTTTAAAACTGTTATCAGTTTTATTATATTTCAATAAGTGTCTGACCAATCTGTAATGGTTTCTTGCAAAGCTGGGTGTGCAAAATTTGCAAATTTTGTTGGTTTGCCTGCCACCAAGCATTCCACCTTCACGGCCATTAGATCAGATGTTGAGAGGTGTTGAAGTGACTGGGTTTTGATATTAGATTGTCACATTTCCCCTTTTTGAGGCATTAGCAGTATAATAAGAGTTTATCCTATGTCCTTATATTTTTTGGGTCTTCCCGTTTTATATAGGTATATATAAACTATAAACTAGCAACACAAATTTATAATTTTAAAATAAGCTGTTACAGTCAGAACTCAGAATAATAGTACTTGACAATTGACATTTGTGTTCGTGAACATGAGAAAAATAAGATTAGGGTATAATACAGGTATAAAAGTTTTATATAATACAAAAAAATACGTAGTTTAAAAATGTATTATACAATTCTATTATACAATTTTACATCACTAGTGAGTATTCTACAGGGTGTCCCGAAACTCCCGCCTTCTCCTTTAGGTGCTAATTCTCCATGCAGAAATAGTAAGAAAAGTTCCTATAAACATGTGTCCGGAAATGCTTCCTAATGGAGCTACGGTCCTCTGAGGATGGCGCAAGAATAGGTGTTTTTACTAATTATCTTGGAAATGATTTGGGACAACTTTATGAAACTTGGTTAACTATTTTCGATTATTAAAGGTTATTGTTTTACAGTATTAGCCAAAATTAATTTTATCCAGGGGCGGAGAAACGAGGGGTCGGTGTTCTTTGTTTCTACATATTTATTTTTCCATTTGACATTTTTAGTATTTTAATCCCTGATTATGATTTCCTGGTTAATACTGCAAAAAAGGTCCTCTTTACAATTTGCAATATGGCAAGCTGTTTTCGAGTAAAAGTGGTCTAAACGAAATATGCATTATTTATTTTTCAAAGTAGGCGCATGTCATTCAGTAACAGAAATGGCTGAGTACACCTCACAGGAGTGTCTCGATATGATTATCTGTTATGGTATGATTTCTTAAAGGAACTATTTTCAATTATTTGGCAATAGTGGTAAAGGAAGCAAAAGTTTAATGAACATTTATGGTTTAAAAAACAACCTGAATTAAGATTATTATTATTACAAAATGTGCTCAAAATACCTTCCTTTCTGCTCAGTGCAGGTCTCAGCATGGCGAACAATATTATTTGTGGCTCTTTGCGCCATTTCCCTGGTAATAGTGTCAAATACCGCAATTATGTCGGCTCGCATGTCGTCCTCACTAATTGTCTCATTAAAATTAACCAAATTTTTTTATATATGACCCCATCAAAATAATCCATCGGATTTAAATCCGCCGATCGAGAAGGCCAACTTATTGGGCCACTTCTTCCTATCCAGCACCCTCAAAAAACTCGGTTCAAATGACGCCTTGCTACCAGCGCCCGCTCTAGGGGCGGAGAATCCGGACATTTGTCCGGGGAGCCAAAATTTGGGGGCGGCATTTTGGCTGTAAGTGTGAGAAAAATATTGATGTGTTAAATACCCAATTAATAGAAAATTTCACATATCGATTTTTTTTGTTTGCTAAAAATTTACAGTGCGTAGCGTATTTATACTGTTTAATACTGGTAAAAAACTAAAAATATTTACGATTCTTCATTCTAAAGAAAACGATCATAAAAGAACGGTATGATTAATTAAGTAACTGTTTTTCCGTTTCAAGGGAGCACGGAAAATCTCAGCATTCGATGGGCAATAGTTTTATAACATGTTCAAGGTTTAACTTTAAAACCATTGAGTGACACTGGATGGGAGAGTAGGATAGAGGCCTTAAGAGTTGTTCGGAGTGTATTAGTCATCCATGCTTCCAATTTTAATTGTAAATGACTTCACGTCAATAAAATGACGCAGCCAAATGTACGGTGTGCTTGGAAAGAGAGAGATAGAGATGTAATAGAATATAGAATCTTTAAATTTCTCGGTACACTTGAGGACATTAGGGCTAATTTTATTTTAGTTCTACAAAAGGGAAAATGTTTATTTTAATAATACCTATGTGGGATGATAAGAATTATTTTTGCAAATCGAAAATAGAAGAAAAAAAAATTATATATACTTTTTTTTCTCTCATCATCCCACATTGTAACATGTTTTAGTGAAAGCCGTTTATTTAAATAATGATTTAGGGGGCGAGCGTAGGTGCGTCTTTACTATGTACATACTTCGGTATGCGATGTAAAGCAACGACAGGCGCGGTTAGTACTTGGATGGGTGACCATTCCAACGGAAACCGCGTCCTCGCCTCACACATCTTCCAGCGGCTTGTATATCAGTGTATGCGCGGAAGCTATACAACCTTAGGCGAGGGTTGTATAGGAGATATACCATCCTTCGGAGGGGATGTAGAGCCGTCGGTCCCTTGTCTATTAAATGTTAGGCAAGTAAAAGATCCCTACTCTTCTTAAGGGAAGAGGTTCGGCAAAATTCCTGGTTGGGGGTAGCTCGTCTACAGGCGTCGGTGTTAGGCCTCAGTAGCGGAAATAGGCCGACGTTAAATAAATGTAAAAAAAAAAAAAAATAATGATTTATATGAGAAAAAATTGAACCGTCTTTCCGGCTTATATCCGGAGCGCTCTTAAAGCCTTTGAGATTCTATTTGGGAGATGTATACGACGCCTTGCTAAGCATTTACGAGAACCAAGAAATTGATAATTTAATAAGAGACGATGCTTCGGGTTTATTAAATTGTATTAAACAATTTAAGTTTTTGTGTTAATTAATTATCTGGTATAGAATACTAAATTGCATTAATCCGATAAGCAAATTGATGCAAACAAAAGATTTTGATCTAGCCTCTGCACTCGATCTTTTACAAAAGTGCAAATCATTTTCCAAGAATCTTCGATCGGATTCGTCCTTCAATGAAACTATCATTGATGCAAAAGAACTTGCTACCGAAATTGACGTGGAGGCTAATATTGGATCAACAATATCACGACGCCGCGTAAGAAGAAGAAGAAAAAGGAACTTTTCTTACGAAGCACAAGATGGACCGATAGAAGATCCAAAAGAAAAATATAAAATTGATTTTTTAAATTTTACAATCGATCAAGCACTAAATGCACTAGATGCTAGATTTGAACAACTTAGTAATCATAGTAACCATTTTCAATTCTTCTTTAATGTATACGATTTAAATACCATGTCCAAAGAAATGCTACTAAAACACTAAGAATTTAGAATGCATTTTAACTGATGGTGATTCAGTTGATATAAATGGATTAGAATTAGCAGAGGAAATTTCAGCAGTATCTGCGTTTTTGGGCGAAAAAGAAAGCATAAGCAATATCCTGAGCTTAATTACAAAGTTAAATTTTGCCCCAAACCTTACTACTGCTTTAAGAATATTGCTAACGATACCAATAACTGTAGCAAGTGGCGAAAGGAGTTTCTCTAAGTTAAAACTAATTAAGAACCTTTTACGTTCGACTTCTACACAAAGTCGTCTTAATGGTTTGGCTATTTTGGCAATTGAGCATGACATTCCTGATCAAGTAAATTTAAAAGACGCAATAAGAAAGTTTGCAGAACTGAAAGTGAGAAAAAAAGTTTTTTGTGATTTTAGCGTAGTTGATGTTACCTTGATTCATTTTCAAAATAATTGCCAATAATATGTTATGTTTTATATGTTTCTGTCTAAATATATGCTTTTATTAAAATTTAAATATAATGATTTGATTTTTATTAACAATAAAAAGTATGTACCTTTATTTAATATTACATATATATATATATATATATATATATATATATATATATATATATATATCTAAGGGGCGGCAATTTGTCCTTTTGCCGGGGCGACGTGACCGCTAGAGCGGGCCCTGCTTGCTACCCCCTACTATAGTGCGCCGGAGCCCCATCGTGCATAAAAATCAGATTCAGGCGAGAAAGCAGCGGGATTTCATCTAGTAAACCGGGTAGTTGTCTCCGAAGAAATCGTACATAATTCGGTCCATTAAGTCGTGCGGGAAGAAATATGGGACCAATCTGCAAAATTGGTGGTAAATATTATTTTCAAGTTTTATTTAACCTATTAGGTACCCAATGAAAATGTAAATGTACTTACCATTAGATTCCCCATTTGTCCCGCCCAAACATTAATTGAAAATCTTCATTGAAAATGTGTCTGAGAATTAAATGAGGATTTTCATGGGCCCAGTAAACAAAATCCCTTGAATTAAATACCCCATTTGGGGTAAACGTCGCTTCATCAGTCCACAATATCTAATTAAGAAATGAAGGATTGATCAAATGATGAAAAAAAATCGGTCAGTTTAAGTGATACAATACTTTGAATTACAAATTTATGACATTTGTTTAAAATTTATTTTTAATTTCATGTAGATACTGCATACAAAATTCAGCTTACTTGTACAGAAGATCATTCGAGGTTCATGTTGCTGAACCCGTCGATAACGATAACAATGTTGATTGTCAAGTCGAAGGGTTCGATGAATACGTGTTCTTGTAGTCCCCAGTAGTCTAGCAACAGGATGTTCTAAAACTAAACCATATAATTTGGTTATAGAATGTAATTAAAACGATTTGAGGTTCAAAAATTTATAATCAATAATTTGCTTCGATTTTATTAATTACTGTCGATGACTTCTGCGCATTAGAAAGTAACTACCGGTTGGTCCTTCAATTACTTCCGTCCCAAAAAGTCATTGTCGGGTTTTAATAAGGGGTACGAAAATTATATTTTTCAATATCTTATTACTATTAAATTAATCAATGTCGATGAAGTCTGCATATTCGAAAGTAACTATTGGGTCGTCCTTCAACTATTAAATTAAATATTTAAATTTCAAATTATCGCGGGGTCCTTTTGTGGTCCTGCAGCAACTATTTTATATTAATGTTTATAAAGAACAGTTGGTTATCCGTTGTTTAATAAACAGGACCTTTTTTGTGTAATTTTGGTAATTCTACAGAACATCCCCCTCTAGAATGTAGGAACAATTTTGCACTTAAAATTAAAATTTGGGCAAATTAACAATAACTCAACTGAGCGAATAGGGGTGCTGGGTGGGATAGGCCGGTGTACATGGATATGTTATTTTGCACACAAACCATTCAATGGTTAGTTGTTTTTTTAAGAATTTGACCAAAATAGGGCTAGTCATGGGGGAATGAAAGGCTGTGGTTATACAAGGATTACAGTGCGACATGTAAGGAAATATTCCTTGCCTTTCAACAACCCACGCCAAAAACGTGGAAAAACTGTAGACAAAATTCATGAAAGAAAATTTCTTAACTTTGGGCGTGGGTTGTTCAAGGGCAATGGATGTTTCCTTGCATGTTATCGTAGTGTATAGTCCTTGTAAAACCACATACTTTCAACCCCCATGAGCCCTACAAACCACCCCTTTTTGGGTTATTGTTAATTTTTCCAAATTTTAATAAGTGCAAAATTATTCCTACATAAACCTACAACACGTCTCTGAAAAAAAAAACGCGAAATTCTAGAGGGGAATGTTCTATAGAATTACTTACCGTAATTTTGATCAGAGAACAATATTTTGGTATCAAAATTTAAAAAAAAATAAACAACAATATTCTGGATTAAAAAGCAATGCACCCCTCTTCTTTATGCCACTGGTTGAATTTCGTTTTGGTTAGTACTTACCATGAAATATTGGCCCTTACTGATGTTAAATTACGCACCAAATATCATGGCTGTAACACAAAAGTGTCCTGCTTTCTTTATCCAAGGTGGAGATAGAAGCAGCTTCACCCGGGTCGCGCGCCTCTATAGTAATAATTATTTTTTCAACTTCTAGTAACATTTAATAGTTTTCTCTAAAAATAAAAATATAGACATTTGTAAACAACCAGGACAAATTTCAAGTCAATACGTTGATTTGTTTATTTAAAAAAATGGTAAAACCCCGATGTAATATCTTGGCAAATATATACATCACAGAAAAAACTTTATTTTCTCAAATTGTTCGCTTTTTCATATACTTTTAAAACGTATAAGAATATTTTATATTTGAATTCTCTTTGCATGTCAAAATTTAATTTGTTTATAACCAATTTTTTCGAAACGCAAAGAAAACGGTCAAAAGTTGAAAAAGAAAATTTTTCTTTCAGTTATCTTAAAGTGCTTTTAAAATGCTACAGTTTGAGCTATTACACACATTTCTCGGTTTTGATGACAGGATTTCACAAGGGTGTAACATTTTAGCAACAATTACGATTTCAGCTGTTTCAATGCCTATTCTGATTGAAATGAAAATGATGAAAATATGATGAAACATGAAAAAATATTCTGATGAAAATAGTGAAACCTACATTTTCCCTAAGTTTCATTAGAATTTGTCCATTTTCTTCAGATATATTTCTTATATTATATTTATAACAGAATCCAAAGAGTCAAAATTGATAATGGCATATCTGTTCCACTTGAAATATCGTCTGGTGTACCACAGGGCTCGATCTTGGGCCCTCTTTTGTACACTTTAACTTTGTAAAAGCACCTCGACATTGCAATATATATTTTTATGCTGATGACACGCAGCTCTACTTGTCGTTCGACCCCACTAATTGTGCCGTTGCCGTAAATAATATTAACAAGAATATTGAGGCTATTGGCTATTATAGACATATTTAGACGGCATGGCATTCGTTGAACATTAACGCCAATAAGACATCCGTACTTATTTTTGGCCCATGGTATATAAGGCCATCGTTATCGCAATAAATTCACATAAATGTTGATGGGCAGCAAATATCTCCAGTTGAACATTCCAAAAATCTAGGGCTGACTTTTGACACAGCTCTACGATTTCGAGCCCATATTAACAAGTGTATACGCGTGGCATACATAAACTTAAAAATGATATTTCAAAATCGGTTCTTTCTTAATCAAAAAACTAAAGCAATCCTGTGTGTCATTAGTGTTATCCAAATTTAGTTCTGGTGATGTGGTTTATGGTCCTCTCATATACCCCGAAGATGCTCAAAGGATACAAGTTATACAAAACTCTTGCCTGCAATTAATATTTGGTATTAGGCATAGGTAACACATCTCACATAAGCTTGCTGGAGAAACTCACGTCCAATAACAACCCTATTTTTCTCGAGTTGAGCGGTATGTCAAGGGAAGACATTACAAGAAAAGTCACATCATATAGAGGTGCCAGTGGCACCTCTATAAAGCACACATTAACACAAACATAATACTAAATAACACAATCAGCACGCCCGCCGAGCTAGAAAATGCGGTGGAGGAGTTCACGAGAGTGCTGCAGGATGCCAAGCAGACCGTTGCCACTACCATTCCTGTGAATCAAAACAGAGACCGACTCGACGAAGCGGTCATACGAAATATAAGGGAAAAAAATAGAGTGAGACGATGCGATGTCAACGCCAAGGTTGAGATGATCAGGCTGCAAGGGCAGATCAGAACCTCCATAAATACTGCGAGGAACCAGAAATGGGGGGACAAACTGGCAGCGCTATATCGTCAGGATAACTCGCTGTGGAAGCTGACGAGGGCCTTGAAAAATACGCAGGAGGCTATACCCGTATCGACGCGCGCGAACGGACAGACGTCGATGACAGACGCTCAAAAGGTCAGCGACTTAGCTACACATTTCGAGAACATCCACAATAACGATATACCGAACAGCTTAGAACACGGCCGCATCGAAAACGACATTAACGAAATCATTGGTCATGACGTACAAATGACAAGACGAGAATTTCTGAAGGTCATGACCAAGCCCTCGGAAGTAGCACAAATTGTCAAAGACTTACCAAACAATAAAGCCCCTGGAAAAGACGGCGTCGAGTACAAGCTGCTCAAATATCTCCCGAGGAAAGGTATTGTGCAGTTGACGTACATCGTTAACGCGATCCTGCGGCTACAATACTGGCTTAGGCAATGGAAGTGCGCCGTGGTCGTTCCCATCCTCAAACCAAACAAGAACGCGAAGTTCGTCGGCAGCTACAGGCCCATCTCGTTACTGTCTTCGATCTCCAAGTTGGTGGAGAAGCTCGTCCTGACCAGACTAGATGCTGTTCAGGAGGAGCTCCACATCGACGATGAGTCCCTGTTTGGCTTCAGGAGGGGTAGGAGCACGGTTCAACAGGTCGTTAGGATAGTTAGCGACGTCAAAGTACAATACAACCTCGGGAAGAATACCGCCATGGTGCTCCTCGTTATTGAGAAGGCGTTCGACACCGTCAGGATCCCGGGGTTATTGTACAAACTACACCACTACAACTTTCCGAGCTACTTCATTGAGCTCATTCACTCGTTCTTAACGGGCAGATCCCTGCAGGTTCGAGTGAATAACAAACTGTCAACACGGCGGGACATTCGAGCGGGAGTCCCTCAAGGATCGTACCTGTCACCAAAGTTGTACAACTTGTACGTTTCCGACTTCCCAGAGTTCCCGAATACAAAGCTGGCCAAGTAAGCCGATAACACAGCCATGTATGCGCATTCACATAACGCAGAAGCAGCGAATATGCTGCCGAAAGCGCACATGGCTCGTGCCACGGCTTAATACGACCAGTGGAAGATTCGGGTGAACGCTGAAAAGTCCGAGGCGATAGTCTTCACGCGTCGTTTCACCGAAAATAAGATCATAACACCCATTTCGATCAGGGGAAACAAAATTCCATCCAAGAGATGCGTGAAGTACTTGGGGGTACGACTCGACCAAAGACTAACGTTTAATACCCACGTTAATGAGACAATACGGACGGTCTACTCCCTGTCCAGAAGTCTGTATCCGCTAATGGTCAGGGGTAGCAGACTTAACAGAGAAAATAAAGAGTTGTTATATACAAGGGTGGGTCAGGCCGTCCATCACATACGCGGCGCTGGTGTGGTGCAGCATACCGGCCACGACAATGAAAAAACTAAAAGTGTTTGAACACAAATTTATGCGCTTCATATCAAATTCTGGAAGGTACACCTTCCTCAGATACCTATACGCACGTTGCAACGACATAACCTCGATAGCGGATTATGTCCAGCAGGTCTCTCAGAACTTCTACTCTTTTAAGCTGGGCGATAGTCCGCTAACAAAACACACCACAAATTAGAGAGCATAATGCCCCATTTCGAATTAAATACCCCTTACCGTACCAGACGTTACCGATTTTCTGGCAACCCCTTCACCAACTATAACTTCCGCTTACTCTATCCATCCTTACTGATATTTCATACCTTTCGTATCTTTAAATCTTTCCTATCCCTCCTTCTTCTTTTCTGTTTGTATCCTTTTTGTCGCGTTTGTTTTTTCTTGGTTTCTTTTTGTACATTTGTGTCTCTAAGTTCGTTTTCTTATCATCAATTTTTCACAAAATCAAAAGCTGGTGATATCGAAAATTTTTAAAGTTAAAAGTTTAGGCCAGCCTTGCGCAGCCCGGCGTTCATAGATCTCGGAGAAGGCTCCTCGATGGAATTGAGGCGTCTGCGTCAGCTGCAAAATTTTAAAAAGTGTTTGTGCCCCAGTTTTTAAAGTGTATTTTTAGTTGTGTTAAGTCTTTTTGTAATTAGACATGTAAGAATTTTATTACCTTCTTTTATCTGCTTTTGCAGAAGGTGTTTAGGTTAAGTTTTATGAATTTTTGTTTAACCGAACCAGGCCTATTCCGCCCGATCCTGCAATCCGCTACCGCGATTAACGCGGTGGTCGGACAGTCGGTCCCGGCATGGGTTCTGGGGAGGTACTGTTGTACTTTTAATTTATAATAAAGCCTTGTTGATTGATTGGGCTCAAAAACTATTGGAAAATTGAATGTTTTTTATTAGCTTTGACCACAATATGCTGTCGATATATTTTGTTATCCTTTAGTTTAAGAGCTTGTTTTTTTTAATTGTGAAGATGTGCGCGCGCATCTGTCAGCGTGGTTATGATATTATAAGTATGTGGATATTTTTATAGAACATACGCTTGCATTAGCTCGTCGTGCATCCACTGAAGTATAAAACAATTTATATAAAATACGAAACATTACAAATATTTAATATAAGTAGAATAATTGTAAGTAGAGTAGTATAAGATTTAAAATGTATGTGAACTTTGTTTTTTATTTAATTTATTTTAAAAGGCAATTAAAGTTATTATACAAAATTACACATTTTTACAATAATAGCAAGATCACAGTAGCATATAGATATACAAGTAACGTTATTTTTTTACAGCTACATGCATTAGTACTACATGATTTTTTACAATTGCGCGGTTTTATTAAGCCTTCTAACAAAGGATTTTTTGTCATAAATGCATCTGACGTGCATAGGATATTATTCGATTTAAGTTTTGTTCCACACATACGCGTAATAATATGTATATTATTGTATACGGATTCGGAAAGTGAAGTTCGTGATATAACAAATATCGGCCACACCCCCAGTCTCCCCATAATTCTTGAACGTACCTCGTGGCGCAGGTAACCACCCCTTATAAATGTAAACAAATATGGATTGACCAATCGCATCAAAACTAAGACCTCGTGGCGCAGAACATGTACCCAATCCCTGCGGTGATTCACGACAAGGCGTGGTTTTCCTGCGCTGTTACACGTTTACATATAATGAACTACAATTTCCGAATCTGTATATACATCGTAAGGCGCGCCGCTACACTGACTTGCGCGCGCGCGCTTGCACATTTTAACAATTAAAAAACAAGCACTTAAGCCAAAGAATAACAAAATATATCTACACTATATTGTGGTATACGCTTCAAAGAATAAATACATTTTTTTTACATTAAAAAACATTAATTTTCATATAGTTTTTGTGCTCTGAAAATCGCAAATTTCGCGTTTTTTTAGATTACAAGAATTTTTTTCTCTAAATCTATCAACTTTAGAGAAAAACTTCTAAGAACATTTTTTGTTTCTTTTGGTGTGAAAAATACGAAAATATTTTTTCCGAAACAATAAAGTCAATGTTTCTATTTTGCTTAAAAAACTTTTTTAAAACAATTCCTGACCACATTTTCATCTGGCAAACTGTACTTTTTTATAAAGGAGCACATTTTGAACAAGATGACACAAAAATTTTCCATTCTAATTAATTTTCCCGGTCGATGACTGATTTCGCCCGGACTAATACCAAATTACCAAGATATATAACTCCATACCCGCGGACATAAAAAACAAATCTTTTGTAAGTATGCATACAAGAAGCTATTGTTAGCAGAGCAAAATAACTCCTTAATTTAGTGCATAATAAATCCCAGTAGTTGTGCAATATAACATTTTTTTCTTTCTTGTTTCATCCCCACTCTTTGTCTATTTAGCTGTTATATTATTAGGTATTAGTTGTTGTGTATTGGTATCGGTATATTCGTTACTTTTACTATAGCTTAAAATGAAAAACAGAGGTCATGCTTGATGACCACCTGAATCTTCGGCTTTTTTCAATGATATATATGTTTTTTATTCTCTGTAAATAATTGTAAAAGTATTTACTAGACATTGAAAATAAAGACCATTTATTATTATTATAAATAGGTCATTTGTTTAAAAACGCCTAATTTTGCAATATTTCATTTTTATAAATAATGATAATTCGAGCGAATTCTATACCTACATACCTATTTGTTGTACAACTCATAACGGACATTTTTCATCTTTTGCATTTATCTCGTAGAACTTAAGTATAGATTTCGAGTTATTTTTAAAAAAGTGATGGAACAACTCACATTTCGTATTTTTCAATTCCTAATTTGACTCGACTATTAATTGCACTATTAGGAATGCATCAATTTACAAGAAAGGTAACTCATATGCAGTGTTGCCATATCGCAAAACCGTGGCTATTTTCACACCCGTGGGAAAGAGAGAAGTGATATACAGGCATTGTCAATGTCTATTTTATCCTCAGATAACAATGAGATTTTATCCATAGACATATCCCCCTACTATAATTTTGTAACAGCTTATCGTTTTCCGCACTGAACCCTATTTTATTTACACGTTTAGTTAGTTAAAGATATTTAAAAAACTTTATAAAATCTATTAAAATAGCTACCGACCTCATCCTAGCTACATGCCACAAGTAGTTGAATATTATGGAGCATGTGAAGTCATTTGTATTACAACATTTCAACTTGAAATCAATTTCTACGGAATTTATATAAAGAAATATCCAAGAAAATGTGACTACTTCATTTAATATATCGTAAATTGATGTTATTGCTAAAATAAACAGGATTTATAAAAAAATATATACGTCTGTTGGTAGTAATCGAACCTTCCGGTAAATAAAGAAAACGATTGGAAGGTCGAGCCATTTTTTTTGCCAATTTAAATATCTTTATTCAAAATTATATATATATATATATATATATATATATATATATATATATATATATATATATATAATTCATTTTTTCTTAACCATTAGTGCAATAAAAAGTCAAGAAAAAGCCGCTTCCTTCTTGAAAAATTTTTTTTGAGGTATAACCAGATGAAACCTGCATGACATCCTTAGATAGGTCACTGGACATCCGAAAAGGCCATTTACAACTTTTTTTAATTGGTACCGATTTTTTTTAAATCAAGAAATGTGAATGTGAATTTGTGAAAATTAAAAAACGTACTTTTTATTACTCACTTCGAAACCGTATGACACATTTTAATGAACTTTTTTTAGTTTGAACGTATACACATAAGCGCAGGTGACAGCCTAAGAATTATATTTAAAAAAAATGTTTTATTAGAAAAAATAAAAGACAATCTGATAGATTCGTTTACATTGTAATGACTTTTTCATGAATTGAAAAACTTTCTTATTTAAAGGAATTTTGCCATGGTATCTGCGTATGAATTAAAGAAAATATGGGAAAAGTTTTTAAAACAAAAATCAACATTCTGTGGCAAATAGTTTTGTATTTATCGTCATTTAAAATTATTAATATTCGCGCGCGCGATATGCTTGTCGGTAGCGAGATAAAGCACACCTAACGTATCATATACTATAGTGGACAGAATATGTGTGCTTGTCAAATGAGTAACAATATAAATGAAAATGTTTCTTCTTGTTCTAAAACAAGAAATAGTGATACTGTTTTTGATATACGAAGAATATGTTTAATTTGCAATTCGTCTGGAGTGAAAAAAAGGCAGAAGTTAACTTCTATTCAAACCGGTAAGTGATTAGGCTTTTTATTTAATTTCATAATTTTTCTCAAAATTCCTTTCTTTGGGATTTTCATTCATCTGTCAAAATGAAGATTTCAACAATGAAATGACAAGTTTTAATTATTGATTTAAACCAATCAGAGCAAGATTACGTGATAATCATGCACTAATTAGTCGTATTAATGCGATTATCGGATAATATAGTGCATGATTATTGATTATGTCAAAAATGACTTATTTATAGGAAAGCTGGTCTTTTATAATAATAATAATAAAACTTTATTTCCATAGACTTATACAAGAACCAGCATATAGTCAAAATTGGTAAAAATTGGTAACAATTCACAAAAATATCTATTTATACAAATACAAAACATTCAGTTAAAAAAGTAAAACGACAAACAAACATTGTGAAAATTAACAAACAAGGGATTACAAAAAAAAAATAGTTTTACAAGAGGGAAACAAAGTCATAGAAATATTATTCCTCTTATTAACTGGCACTCGTGAGATCGCAACATAAGTACTCATCAACAGAATAAAATGAATATTTCAGTAGACGCGATTTAACTTCGGGTTTGAAAAGATGAATAATATCTATTTTTTTAATATGAACAGGTAATTTATTAAATAATTTTATCGGCATTACTTTGGGACCTTTTGCAACGATGGATAAAGAGTGAACTGGTATGTATTATAATTTTCACGTAGATTGTGACTGGTCTCGTATCTGCTATTGAACTGTTCAGAGTGTTCTTTTATATGAATTACACAGTTTAAAATGTATAGAAAAGGAGCAGTTAAGATTCCTAATTCTTTGAAAAGTAATCTGCACGAGTGACGAAGAGGTTTAAAGGTTATTGTACGTATAATTTTTTTTTGAAGCTTAAACACTTCGCTAAAACGAGAACAGTTGCCCAAGCAGAGATACAATAACTTAAACAAGCCTGTACGTGGGCATAATAGTACATGGCATGCAAAGCAATGAGTGGATAGTTTCCTATTAACAAAGTCTACATGGGTACCCCAATTTAGATGAGAGTCCATATAAACTTCAAGGAATTTCACGCTATTGTTTTGTTTAACGCTGTGTTTATCAACTTCAACTAAGATGCTACAATCAAGTTTTTTAGTACTGAAAAGTAATAAATTTGTTTTTACATTATTAAGCGCTAAACCGGTACTCACACAGTCGCTTTGCATAGATCTGATGGTGCTATTAGTTTTAAGGCTGAGTTCATTTGTACTATTAGAATTAACCGCAACGGTGGAATCATCGGCAAAAAGTGATATAAAGACATCTTCTATATCACGCGCGATATTGTTAATAAATAAAATAAATAATAAGGGCCCCAAAATACTCCCTTGCGGAACACCTATGGAAACCTTAAGATAGCTGGACGAAATTGAATTACTGACAGTTCTTAAAACGACATTCTTTGCGTTAGATAGGATTCTACCCAAGTTAAGAATGGACCACGAATTCCATAATTACTAAGTTTATCCAGCAGTAACTTATGATCAACCGTGTCAAAGGCACGCGTTAAATAAAAAAATAAACAAACTGATTTAGATTTGTTTTTAAAACTGTCTAATATGTAATTGCAGAGCGATAAAACAGCATCTTTCGTTGACAAGCCTTTCCGAAAACCAAACTGATAAGATGATAATAAATTTTGTCTAATTATAAAATCGTTTAATCTTACGTAATAGGCTTTTTCAAAGGTTTTAGAGAAAGCAGATAAGAGAGCAATGCCTCTATAGTTTGAGATAGGAGATTTATCATTCCTTTTGTGAATTAGTAAAATTAAAGATTTTTTCCTTCAGTAAAAGATAGGCTTACAAGAAAAGTTAAAGGGTCAACAATGAGTTCTGCTACTTTATTAAGAAGTGAATACGGTATATCGTCATAGCCAGATGCATTTTTTGTGGAGACAGATTTTATGATATCCAGCATTTCACTACAGTTAATATTTTTATTGAGTCGATAAAAAAGTTATTGAAAGCCTCTGCAGCACTTTGCAGGTTGTTAATAACGTTGCCATCGGAATCAACAAAGTTTTTTAGGGAATTCCTGTGTGGCATTACTATTATTGATAATTTTCCACGCCGATTTTGATTTATTAGTCGAATTAAGAAATTTTAAATCGCAGTAATATTTTTTTAGCCTGTTCTATTTTAATACGATGATTTTAAAAAATATATATATCTTAAATAAACCTCATTATCACTCGATGTTTTATAGGTTTTATACAAGTCCCTCAAAAATACTCCTTCATTTACAATGTCGTTGGTTATCCATGGTTTATTGTTTTTGTTATTAAGTTTAATTTTACATAATTCTAACGGAAAAGCTCTATCCATCAGTTCTAAAAAGGTATTATAAAATATAGTTAAATTAGTCTCACAGCTCATATCATCAGTAATAAAACTCCACTTTTCATGAGATAGTAAATATTTGAAATAATTTAAGTTGTCAGCATTATTAAAAAATCGCTTCAGTTGATAAGCACATTGTTCTTCATTAGTATTGAAATTACAGCAAAAGGTAACTCATTGCATAAAATTATCAGATAAATCCGAATATATGATTTTTTGATCTAATAAAATTTTATCGATAAGTATTAGAAAAAATATTATCAATGATAGTTTTTGATTCACCCTGTATACAAGTAAAATCAGTAATACATTTATTCAAACAAAACAACGCAATATATTTACATATACATAGATTTTTTGCATTAGTATCCTCAACACAGTCATCAAAATTGAAATCTCCACAAAGAAAAGTGGGATAGTTACTATTGAAAATAGAAAATAATAACTCCTCCGAGTTAGAAATAAAACCTTTTTTTAACATTTGCGACGCAATTTAAAAGTAAACATGATTTTTATTTGCAAAAATATATAAAAATGCTTATTTTTATTTCTTAGATAACTTTAAAATTTGATTCTTGAAATTCTCTAATAAAATACAATACATGCAATAAAAATAAATCGGTAATTTTTAACAAATTTGCGCTTAAGCATTTTATACTAAAAAGGCGCCAAAAATTACCAATAATTTTTATTGCACTTGTTACATTACTACTGATAATATGGTTATAGTAGTTTGTGCAACAAGAGTGGATATGATAGCCATAGCCTCAATCTTTCGAGTGCGATATGGATAATCCACTCGAGTTGTACAGTATACTTTTTCTACGACCAGATTAAGAAAAAACTACAAATAATAGTTTTAATCAAATTTTAATACACAAACTTAGCTTCTGCTAAATCTTATGCTCTAGGTGCAAAGATTAAATTTTTAACATTCGAAGGAGCAGACCATTTTCCGGCGATCCACCAGCCACCCTAGTGCAAGAAGACATCGTCTGATTTAGCTAGGTTTAGTTATTATATCGCACTTTGTGCAGGATTGTAATACTTAGAGCTAGGGAAAATGCTATAAATAGAATGATTTATAAATATAAAACATGAATAAAAGATTTTTAATTGGTAATTGGCTTCGATTCAATTCAAAGACAAGAGATCGTAGGTTCAATGCCCACATATAGCTACTTTTTTTTTGTCATATATCTCTAAAATTTTGTCTGTATATAATAATTTCAATAAAATTTTAGGTGGTATACCGTTTATCGATTCTTCACTGGAATCACTCATTTTAAATTATTTTCTAGCTCAAACTGCGCGAATACACACTGACAATTACTTTGACAGCTTACGCACTAACTTGAATTTAGTAAAACGAATAGTTGCCTATGTACTTAATACACGAACTGTGATTGATCGATTTCATATCCATCCTAGAACGTATATAAATATATCCGTTCAGTTAACTGGAATGGCCCACTTATCCATTCTACAGACTGTACCGAAAACAGCAAATTTACATAAGGGAGTAGAACAAATTCTTTATAATCTTTTAACAAAGGCTATCATATCAAAATACAATTTATTTTCAAAATTATGGCCTTTGCTTATTTTATCGTAACATTTCTTTTTCGGACACCGGTAAGAATACACACGAAAAAATAATTAAAGCTGCCAAAAAAAGAGAGGACATTTCTATGATTTCCAAGCTATATAGTGGATTTATTCGTCTATGATGCAAAGTACCATAAAAATTGCCCCAGTCAATATATTTCAGCAAGAAATATCAAGGCTTGTAATAAGTCGAAAATTAGTCAAAATTGTAAAGTAGCGTCGATCGCGCAGTAGAAACTTTGCACTCAGACAATGAGAACTCAGATCCGTCGAGTTCTACTGAAACAAATTCTGATATGAACCTATATTATGTTTTTGAAAATGAAATATAAGTTTTGCATAGAACTGCAGGAATCTTAAAAAAATATATATACAAGAATTTGAGTGTAGAGACACCGTGGTGTAGAGCAAATCTAGCAAACCCAAGAATGCTTTCCAAACACATTGAGAGCGCGGCACGGTGCGATATTTGATGGCGTCGCGAATATTAATAATTTTAAATGGCGATAAGTACAAAACTATTTGCCACAGAAGGTTGATTTTTGTTTTAAAAACTTTTCCAATATTTTTTCTTTAATTCATACGCAGGTACCATGGCAAAATTCCTTTAAATAAAAAAGTTTTTCAATTCATGACAAAAGTCATTACCAGGTAAACGAAACTATCAGATTATCTTTTATTTTTCTAATATTTTTTTTTATATATATAATTCTTAGGCTGTCATCTGCGCTTATGTGTCTGCTTTCAAACTAAAAAAAGTTCATTAAAATATATCATACAGTTTCAAGGATATGGCGCAGTGAGTAATAAAAAGTACGTTTTTTTAATTTTCACAAATTTTACACATTTTTCGATTTTAAAAAAAATTGGTACCGTTAAAAATAGTCGTAAATGACCTTTTCGGATGTCCAGTGACCTATCTAATGATGTCATGAAGGTTTCATCTGGTTATAAGTACCTGGAAAAAAAATTTTATATCGTTTTCGCTCCACTACATAGCATGTCATTTCTTGCATGTTGTACATTGTATATATATGCAAAAGGTGAATACAATAACAATTTAGTAATTTATATCACCAAGAACACAGCGAAGCGTTAGGAGCATATAAACCCGTCGTTGGAAGACAGTTGTATTGAAATACTTGAAGTTAATTTCTCTGTTTTACTTTGCTGCTCTCCTAATAATAGTTTAAGCTAATTCTCCTTGTATTTCTGCAATGCAGGTTATGATGTGACAGTTAACGATACATTTTTTTACTAGTGAATTACGTGTGATTCTGAGCAGGGCCGGCGGAAAAGGTGGGTATGGTGGGTAGTAGTACCCACCTGAAAAATCTGTAGGTAGGAAATTACTCACCTGAAAATTTGAGCGAAAAATAAAAAAAATGACTGATGTGAGCCAAAAGAGATAAACAATGGACCAATTTATTAAAAGAGAGGACTACTCCCCTATTAAAAGAGGGGACTACTCCCCCCGCACTATCCACCCGGATTGATCATGTTTCGCCGGCCCTGATTCTGAGTCCAGTATTTAAGGTTACCCCCAGATACTTGACTCTATTTTTTTCCTGTATAATGTTATTGTCGATTTTTATCTTGTCAAAAGTCGTCGTGTTAGTAAATTTCCGGTGAAGGATAATAGTCTCTGTTTTGTCCGTGTTAATGTCTGCGTAGTACTTGTCCAACTTTACGAGGTGCTGCCGGATCTTTTGGACGGCCGTCTGTACATAAAACGACCGCCCCCAAATCACGGCATCATCCGCGTTAAGCAGAGAGGTGGGAGGTGGTATGAGGGTGGGAAGGTATATCGGATAGGTAAAGGTTATATAAGGTAGGGGAAAGGATTGCCGCTTGCGGGACCTCTGCCGAAATGAGTTTTGTACTGGAAAATGAATTGTTTATGCGTACAATGATTTTTCTGGCAAATAAAAAATTCTTAATAAGGGCGACGAGGTATAGTCCAAGTAAGGACTTCCTGAGACAAAAAAAAACTTAAGCAATACCTTTACGGCATAATTATTATCGCCGCGGACCATGGCGCTAAGTTGAAGTAAATAGATCCCAGTAAATAAAAAATGCAAACAAAAACTTTACAACATAATTATATCGCTGCGGGCCATGGCGCCAAGCCTGACATGAAACATTCCCGACGCACATTAAAAACATATAAAGGTAAGCGAGTCAATTTGCGAACACCACAAAAAAGATTACCGGTATTTTAATGAGGTCGTAAAGTTTTTGTTTGGGTTTTTATGTCTCAGTTTATTCTTACTTGAACATTACATGGGGATCCTGCATATTTTTTTAAGTTTATATGTTAAACCATTGTGCCATACCGAGTCATATGCTTTCTCTATGTCTAACATCAAAAGGGCCGTACAATGCTTTTTAGTAAAGCCTAACAGTGCCTCTTGCACCACCTTAGCGAGTGCATGAGTAGTACTGTGTCCAGCCGACTCCAGCAGCCCGAATTATACGCAATCACATATAAGAAATACCTAGATGATTTGAAAAGAATATATATTGCTATGATATTCACTTATACTTAATTACAAACATGAGGAATATGTTTTCTAGTGTGTGGAATTAGATGAATACTCTGTAATATACACAAATTATTATTATCTTTGAGTACTCTTGGTATTCTTTGTAGGAATTCGAGTCTGTAGATCGCAATACACTGAAAAGTGTTTTCAGTTTATACTTTCAATGGGGGTTTTTAGTTTTAAAAAGCTTATCTTTATCAGTATTTTAATTTAAAGTATTTATACTTATTGCATATTATCTATTATATTTAACTTACCTTTGATGGGATATTGTACTGAGTTATATTATGGTAGATAGCAAAAAGGACTGGTATAGATAAAGAGAAAGGGACAAATTCATATTTTATAGGCAATGGAATTAATTCGAATAAATTCTATAGTATATTGTGTTTGTGATGCAAACCATTTTAATTAGGGAATCTGTATGGATAGTTATTGGGTTTTATTGCTATTTTAAAGCAAATTTTAATATTTGGTTTTGACATAAGTCAAATAATTTCTTATTTTCCATACAATTTCTTAATTTAGCCAATATAAGCAATTAGAGATTATATAAACTGTTTAAGAAGAGTTGAATTATGATATGAATAATTTTTATACATCTGGGTATCTGTATCGGACAGTCATAAAACTGAGATTACTCAAAATCATCGTTAGTGATCATAATTCTACTTCTAAACCATCTCTAATTGTTTATTGCATTTATATTGTTCTATTACTTTTAAATTTGAAAATTAATTTGTGCGTGAGTGCGAATTTTGACACAAAAAGGATCTAAGCTGTACCAGGAAATAAATACTCACAGAATAAGATAAAAATTAGCACAAAAGATGTGTAAGACTCTCAGTCAGACATTTTATTAAGAAATGTCAACCCCAATTTAAAAGGAGTAGACAGAAAACGTATTGTTAGAACTGTAACATTTGCGTTGCTATGGCAATATTAAACGTCAAACCGACCCTATATAAAGAGCTGCAATAGCTGAAAAAAGGGTTTTTTCAATTAGACCACGAATCTGAAAACATGTAACAACGTAACCTGAAAATTGGAGATTTGACAAGAGTTGTCAAAAACATAATTTTGAAGAAGTCTAAACATTTTGAAATTGGTATAATAGAAATTTAATATTGGAGTGGAAACGAAATAGAGTTTTTTTTTAATTAATAATTTTGGAAAGCCAGGAGAGAGTACATAGACGTTTGGAATTTATTTTGAAATCTAATATCCTTTTAAAACATTCGTGAGTTTTATTAATTTTAATGCTGAACTTTTATCCATTTGTTGTCATTTTTATATTTTATATTTTAAGTTAGATCAGGCAGATTAAGTTAATATTGTTTTAATATTTTACATTTTTATAAAAATACAATATATTGTTAGATTTGAATTCGAATTTGTTTCTTTGTGTGTATGTCGAGTGTCAAATTTGAAGATCAGAATTCATGCTCTGAGCATTAGGAGTATTTTTGTTAATAATAATTTAGAGTGGGAATATAATTCTAGCACATTAATAAAGGGTTTTTTTTAAGGGTTGTACAGGTGTAATTTGCATTTCAGATTGCAGGGGTGTACACGGCAATATATATATATATACATATATATGTCTATGATTTTATCTATGATTGTCATGTGTAACGTTGCGCCGCGCCGGTTATTTGCTTAAAAGAGCTTTTATGTACGCGTTTTCAGAACGGCAAATTGCAGCCCATTTCATACGTCTATTTGTGCAAGCGATATTTGCCGACCGACAAAAATATCATATCAGTGCTACCACACAAATAGTTGCTTGGTCGAAGCTTGGGATTTGTTCACCTGCCGTCGGACTTCGATAGCGGATGATCGCCGTCGATATTTTGTTGCGACGGGTAAAGAAATTTTATATCTACGTTCTTATACCAGTACCTTTTTTACATTGAAAGGTAGATGATGGATCCGTTTGCTATTTATTATGCGTATCGATATATTTTAATGAAAATACGAAAGAGAAGATGAGCTGTTCAACCCATTGACTGCTAGATTTGTGGATGAGGCATTCATCAACACGTAACAGCAGAAGTTGCGAATACTATTTTTTACGTAGTACCTATTCCCCATTTTGGTAAATACTTCGTAAAATTATCGTTCCCAATATGTAATAGTCGTTAGTTGCGGAAACCTTTACAGTCCCCCCGATGGGATAAAATAATTTCACATTGAGGTTGGCAGCACTGAAGAAATCATTTTTTATCAAATTAAATAAAAAATATAATTTCAACTTCCATAATTTAATATTCAAGAAATTTAAAATTTTAAAATAAATTAATAAAACTGTTAGCGGATGGCAGACGACGCCCGGGATTGCATAAATGAACCGATAGGGTGCAGGATTTGTACGAAGGCGTAGAAGGGCCACCCTATTATTTTTATTGAAATTCCGACTTTGAACTCGGAATTCCGACTTCAAAGTCGGAATTCTTGTTTCAATCTACGTTACGTAACAGTTCAGTTCTCCCTTCGAACGTGGAAGAGTATACATCTGTATTAATAAATGTGGATTAAGACGGGCAATCGAGGCAACATTAGATGCATACCAATTCATAAGCTTGTAGAAATTCATGGTACTGAATTACGTAATATACTTCCGGCGGCTCACATACTAACCGGATGCGATTACACGAGCAAAATTGGTTCGAAAAAATCAATTTTAAAAATTAATCAAACAAAGTTTTTCAAAAATTTTGCTTTAGGCCCCATAGAATCTTGCACGGCACAGGCTGAAGAATTTCTTGTGTTAACGATAAAGCCTAGTTCATCTTGCAAAACGTTTGATGAACTGAGGGCTTGGTTTTATTATAACTCCAAAAATTTTGTTCCAGAGAATTTAATATCTTGTGCCGATCATGTTAAAAGAGCATACTATTGTGTTGATTTGTATTTTAATTGTGATAGAGGAATTAACTATGATCCATTAGATGTCATTAAATACGGTTTTGAACTAGAAGCAGATAACGAATTTTTAAAACCAATTTGTAATTTACGTTGCATTACGGAGAGTTTTCTTTTGATGTGCTCTTTCAAAACAGAATGTGAGAAAAAATGTTGCACTTGTAAAAAAAATTGAGTGCTTTGTTCAAATTTCTGCAAATGCAATAATTTTAATTTGTGTAAAAACAAATAATTAAATTTCAATTTACAATAACTGCAAAGATCTTATTTTGTTTTATAACATAAAAACCAAAATTTAATGTATAAAATCATCTCTCCTACATATTTATTACAACTAATACAACTAACATACGTTTCAAATGTGTTGAGCCCTCACTTTAATCGCGAATATTTCAAAAATGCAGTGGAAAAAAAACTAAAAATAAGATATGTTCAGTTTATGTATTTTGTAAACTACTCACTGAATTTGAATAACTTGAGTTTAAACATTTATGAAGATTATTTAATTTTCACCACTAAATGTACTCACTTTTAACACGGAACTTTCGTAAAATTAAATTTTAGATGATCATTTTTCGAAATTCACCAATTATTTGATGTAAAATTTTGTACTGGTATGAAGGAATATCCTTTTTATATGTAATTATTTTATTTTATTTTTTGTCCAAATCATTCGTTGTTATTTACAAAAATGTGCCATCATGTCTTTAGTTAAATGGCGAAAATGGGAAATTTTTCAATATAACTTCATCAACGTAAGTTATTCAAATTTCAAATACTAGTTTGCAATATGCACACAATGGAAACGTGATTTAAAAAAAAACCGCTACTCCATTTATGAAATATTCATGGTTAAAGTGAAGGCTCAATACATTTTTTTTTAATTATTTCATAGCAAATTTAAAACCTATTCTAATCTATATACAGAGTATTCAGCAAATATTTTGATTTGTACTTCGCTTGAGTTGGGTACCATTCACTGATGGTTCTGCATTTTCACCTAGTCTATTAGGTCTTCTGACCACATTCTTTTTAATCTTCTTTTATCTAACGGTAGCTGATACAGTTGATTTATGTTTAGACTACTGTGGGCAGTATCTTGCTCTTTTGCTTTATTAGCGTGGAGGGTAATAACATCCTCTATGGAGGAAATTCCAAGATCATTGTGGAGAGTAGTTGCGTTGGACACATACCATGGAGCGTCTGCTAACATGCGGAGTGTTTTTGATTGGAAGGTTTGTAGTATTTTTTTATGGGAAGATTTGCTGCAGCCCCAAAGTTCGATCCCGTAAGTCTAGATTGGAAAATAAGTATTTTGTTTTCCAATGACAACTGCGATTTTCTACCTACCCACCAATACATTTGTTTGACTTTTAAGTTCAGTTTAGTTCTTTTAGCCTTGGCTTTTCTAAGTAAGCTTCTGGTCCAAATGGAGTCCTAGATATTTGACTTCCGATTTCACTGGGATTGGAATATTACTTAAATAAACTTGCGGGCATATATTCTATCTCGTGGTAAATGTGATCTGAGTTGATTTCTCATTGTTGACCTTTAAAATATAAAATGATAAAATGTGGGCGGTTGTGATTTTATTGTGAATTTTTACTTCTTATTATATTAATTTTAAGTCCGTTATCTTAAAAGATATGAAAAAATTCACAAGAGCTTTTATCTTTCAGCGTAAAATTTGTAGTTGAACTAAAAAAAGAAAATTAAAATCGGATCAGCGGTTGCGGAGATAGAGTGCACATCCGGTTTGGCATAAAAACCAATATGGCGAACTTCCTCCCACTTTTCGGGATGTCCACCTTATGGATTCCTGACCTACATATTTCCCCAATTAAGATTCTGAAGTCAAAGTCCGTACATTCAATGGGTCAATGAAATCCTTGTCAGGGGAAGGTCTATAAGTTTTGTAAATAATATTATTGTGATCTAATTGTTCTCGATGTAGATATCAGGTGTGTAGTGGGCCCTGTATTTTATAACGGTACGAAGTTTCTGTAAATTCAAACATATTCGTTTGTACACATATTTATATGTTGTCATATTTTCATGCAACATTCTCTATTGAATTATTACGATTTAGTTTTCCCTTAGGTTTTGTACTTTTTTCAATAAATAAATACACTTTGTTTCATTAAATTTGAATTTGTCTTTCAAAAAATTATTGAAATGTTTAACGGCACTTTCCTCGAAAACGGTTGAAGTACATTACATAACTCAGTATCATGAATTTCTACAAGCTTATGAATTGGTGTGCATCTAATGTTGCCGCTATTGCCTGTTCTAGACCACCTTTCTAACTTGTTACATTTTCGAAAATGATGTAAAATAATATAAATACATCTGTGTCCGAAGATAAAATAACTGCTCGAGCCTCAGTTGAATGAATTAAATTTTATGATTAGCCTCTTCAAGATTTTTAAAAGTAATACATTTTCTAAGCTAGAATAGTTGAAAGAATTAATTCCATTTTTTGGAATATGCATGCAGGGATATACGGAATTATTTTCACCATTTTCAAACGAACTAAACGAACTACATCATAATTTAAAAAACCTGTAATACAGTGACTAATAAGATGAGGTATACTCTTCCACGATCGAAGGGAGAACTGAACTGTTACGTAGATTAAAACAGAAATTCCGACTTTAGTCGGAATTCCGAGTTGAAAGTCGAAATTCCGAGTTGAAAGTCGAAATTCTGAGTTGAAAGTCGGAATTTTGAGTTCAAAGTCGGAATTCCGAGTTCAAAGTCGGAATTCCGTATTTAAAGTCGGAATTCCGTGTTTAAAGTCGGAATTCCGAGTTCAAAGTTGGAATTTCAATAAAAATAATAGGGCCTACGCTTTCGTAGATTTGTGGGTGCCGTGTACTTAAAAATGTTGAGTAGCATTTTGCCGCTTGCGTTTTCTAAAACACGAGGGCAAGTTAAACGGACGGCAGTGCATAAAATGACCCATCTGTTCCCTGTGATCTAGACAACGAGCCGCAGTTTGCAGTCGCGTTACGAGCTACACAAAACCATATACCTACTTATTAGATTAGAACCAATACTGCTAGCTTCCTATATCTCCTATCTCCACAGACAGTTGGTTATTTGTGCTTATCACCCATGTAATAAAATTAAGCCAACACTTCGCGTACCGTGACCCTTCTACTCATGCGTTACACTTTTAGCGGTTAGATTTCAGAATTGTAGCGTATGCGTATTATCCAATTTGTAGGGTACTCCGTTGTAGCAAGATTACTGTGAAATATGTCTTAAAATTATGGGAAGAATATGTTTTATATGCAATAAAAAAACAAATTGCAAGATTATCGTTGCATTAGTAAGTGATTGGAAATTATCTGTTAGAAAATATTTGTTATAACAACCTAATTTATATGTGAGGAATGTATGCTGGCAAATTATTTTAAAATTTTAATTTTAAGGTTTCCCATAGATAAAGAAATATTACAAAAATGGATGACAGAATGTAATTTGGTGGAAGGTATAATGATACCTCAAAATTATTTTTGTGTTCAAAACATTTTGCTACTGATAGTTACACTTACGTTCGAGCAAGCAATACAAAAAGAGTTTGGTGCCTTGCTCTCATTATATCTGCCTGTAGAAATTCAGGAAAATAATATAGAATCTGAGAATTCATTTGTGCCTGAAAGAAAACCAAAGCAGCCTAAATTAGAATCCAAATCAAATGAAAACCTATATAAAGGTAATCTTTCTTAGATATTTTCACACTTTAAATTTATGTCTTTTAAATATATTGTAGTTGAACAAGATGTTCCTGCATCGGCAACTCCTAACATCAACTAGAAGAATTCGCAAATCTGGATATATAGGCGATATTAATTCTACCGATGTATTAACACCCACGAGAGTGAAAAAGATTCTAGAGTTGACCAAAACAATTCTATTAAGAAAAAATAAATTAATCAAGAAGTTATATCAGTAAAACAGAGCACAATTGAAAAAAATTCAATCGTTACAAAATCTTCTTACCCACTTAAATACAAAATTAATAACGGAAGATGCAGTTATGGTTAGTTCTTAACGAATTTATCGGTATCTAGACATGTCATATTCACAGATGCTAAACAAATTGAATGCACAACAATACAGAGGAATGTAAATGATAGGGGCTCGGTCGAGTTGGTTGCCTCTTTATTTCGCATATAAATGCTACCTGATATACACACTTACTTGCCGCTTACTATATGTACAAAGTATCTTGTAAGTTAAGGCCCTCAGCTCAATATGTACCAATTTAAATCACTACTGAATCAAGGCTTGAGGCAAATGTTTCACTATGTTTTCACACTTAGGTGTAATATCATGATCTTAAACATAGGTATAACTTGAGAAAATGCTCTAGAACAAATTTTTCCAGTGTATTTGTTGTTTAATGAATCATAGTTAGAATTAAATGTCTTTATTTTACTAAGAACTTAATATAATCTGAAATCATATTGTTTATTTATGAAAATTTAAAAATTCTCTCAAAATATTTGCTTTATTTACAAGTACCTATATCAATCTTATATTATATATTAGGAATTACAATATCGACCTTTTGCAGAATGGGGAACATTCTCTTTTATTTTATCCACCAGAGTGCACCAGCTGTACTCGGTTGTTTGTCTGTCAATGTGAATACAAAAGATATGTCTGAATAAACAAAATTAATAATTAGGATGTAAAATGAAAACTTGTTGCTATGTACCAAAGTGCTCTAACACAGTAGGACATTTATTTCCTAAAAATGACCGTTTCTGACAACTATATGATAAATCTTTAAAATTGTAATCTATATCTTCATTGTTATGTCGGTAAGGTTTTGAATAAAACGTCTTTTATTCGGCATATGTATATTTTACTATCACAATATTTCTAATATCACCAATCAATTCGTTTACAACAGAAACATGACATACTCTCTTTACATACATATTGCGACTGACTGTAGTCGATCCCCACTCTATCCTTTAACTTACATTGGCATACTGCCAACCTAACACCCCCACAACAAAATCACAAAATTTCTTTCCTACATAGTATGTACTAACATTTATACAATGAATTGTGGTTACTCTGACTCTAATAAGTTGATTACAACTTTAACTCTTAATTTATTCGCATTCTGAACCAGTTACATAATCTTTTAAAAATGCGGGTTTTTTAATAGAACGGTTAGATTTTTTTATGGCAACCTCTGTAGATTTGTCAGTGTTCTTGTGCTTTCGGCAAGCCAATTCTTTGTGAATATCTCGTGTAGACTTTACCACGTTCTGACAACTAGTAGTAGGTCGGTGTTCTAATCCGTTCGGAACCGTTGTCGAAACTGCTGGCGTCCTGGAACTGGAAGCCTCGTAATCAACCTGTTTAAGAACAGAAACATTGCTATCAGAAATGGATTCACGATCATGAGAGTTATTATCTAAATTTTGAACATTTGTAGGAATAATGTTTTGGTCAAGATCGCAAATTACATTACTTACGACAGTGCTATCCTCCCCCATGGCAGGACGAGCTTGCGGGCTAGTGCTATGTAGATTGTTAGTTTGGTTATCTAAATTTGGTTTATTCTGAAAGGGTAAATCAAAACTATTATCGAAACTTTTATAATCTAGTCTGACATCGGTTTTACAAGAATTATGTGAATTATGGACACGTGTTGCTCTCCGATCTGTACCTACTCTAACACTGCTTCCTTCTGTTGCCCGACTTGTCTTAATTTGGTTTGCGTGCCTCTTCCAGATTTCCCCCGATAAGAGCTGGCATAAGTATGTCGTACGTCCTATCTTCTTCACGACTTTTGCTGCTGTCCATGTTACATTATTAATCCACCTATAATCCTTTACGTAGACCACCATAAATTCTTTTTTGTTTTTCTACCGATTCTTCCATTTTTGTCTGTTGTTGATCCTTATCTTTCTCTTCTTGTAATAAGTGCCATTTAGTACGTATTTCTCTGCCGAACGTTAAGAATGATGGAGTTTTACCTGTACTGCTTTGTTCCGTTGTTCTGTAAACAAATAAAAATCTCTGTATTAACGTAGTAATGGGGGTTTCCCGGTTCTTTATATCTTCTACCGCGGTACAAATCCTTGTCTTAAAAAGTTTAACTGCAGCTTCCGCTGCGCCATTACTTTGAGGGTTATAAGGTGGAGATAATATATGTCTGATACCATTATTCCTAAAGAATGTTTGTAAAGATTTTGACACAAATTGTGGACCATTATCTGACACTACCTCTGTCGCGAGGCCTAGACGAGCAAATATTTTTCTTAACTTTTTCTCCGCTTCAAAGGAAGTTGTATTTTTCATTTTACAAACCTCTATCAGTAGGTTAATAATAAGAAAGCCGCGTACCCCCCTCCATACCTCCATGTATACCCCCCACTCCTCCTCCCACCCCGAACGTGATTGGTCAATGGGAGGGGATAAGCTCCGCCCACCTAAGCGGATTGGTTGAGTGGAGGGGATAAACCACACCCCTCATAATATGATTGGTCGATTGGTGGGAGGTGAATCTCAACCCACTTATTGTAATTGGTCGAGATAAACCCCACCCATGTATTGTAACTGATCGATTGGTGGGGAAGCTCCGCCTACATAATGTGATTGGTCGATGAGTGGGATGATCACCGCGCTTATTGGTCGAATTGTGGGATTCCATAATTTGGAAGATGAGCCGCTAGGTCACGGCCCCACTTGAGCGTAGGAAAAGTTTGATGACCGTGGGAACTTTTTTATTTTTGGCAATTGGCCCACCCTCGAAGTATTTTTGGCAATTGGCCTACCCCTGAAATGTTTTTGGCAATCATAGAGCATGTGGGAAAATTTTGATGATCGTGGGAACTTTTTTATTCTTGGCAATTGGCCCACCCCCGAAATATTTTTGGTAATTGGCCCACCCCCGAAATCTGTTTGGCAATCAGAGAGCACCGACAGAAATCTAAGTTGGCGGGAAATTCAAACCGACTGGAAATTCAAATTTAGGCGGGAAATTCTACTACTGCACGTACATCAGATTATAATTTAGTGACATTACATTATTTTATAGTATTATGGCTTATATACTTATATACTTGCGCCGCCTATCCACCAATCCTCAAACTTTTAATATATCATGTCAAAAACGCTCACGAAATATTTGACAATTGATCCACTTCGGAATATTTTGGCAATAACGATACCACTTATTGACCACTTGACAAACTTTTAATATATTTATTTTGCAATCATTAATCACCATTTGATCACGTGACAATATTTTATATAACTATTAGAAATGAAAAAAAATAACTTCTGGAGATGCATGTCGAGCTTCGGATTAAGGTTACACGTTATCAACTGAAATAATTACTTTGTGACAAGCTTACCGCTTGTATAAATTAAAATGTATCCAAAAGGATCGACATTTATGAATGGCAACATTTCAAATTAAAAATTAAATCAAACATATTTCGTGATAATGTGTACTTATGAACCCAAAGGATAGCAGAACAAATTTGCCACATAACATGCTTTACTGGATTCCCCCTCCTCCTAGTGAATTACATAGGCCAATGAACTGCTGAGTCTGCAAATAAAATAAACACAAGATGTGTAAGTACAATGAACTGCTGATGCTGCATATCATGTTACACAGGTCAATGAACTGCTGAGTCTGCAAATAAAATAAACACCGGATGTACAAGTACAATGAACCGCTGATGCTGCATATTAGTTACATAGGTCAATGAACTGCTGACTGTGTAAATAAAATAAATTGTTAACATTGCAAGTGTAGTCAGATATATGGATATGCTTAACTACTTTTTGCGTATTTGTAATAAATAATTCCTTCTGATCGTAAAAAGCTATGACGTCACAGTTTTTTTTATACCAAAAATTTTAAAGTTGTTTTGATTCGGACTGCCCCGTGGCAGCACTGTATCTAATACCCTACCGATCGTAAAATGTTTCTCTTCGGTTGGCAATTTTTATACTTAGTTAGATTTATTATAATTAATACATTAAAACTGAACCAGTAACAAGATGTGTGATATCATGCTGTAAAAGTCCACTGATTGAAATTTTTGTCATTATCGTGCTGGTTAAGGGGGTATAATTAAGATTTTTAGTACATAAGGAGAAAAGAAGGAATATGTTTAAACCAGGAACTCTAGATTTTCAGTCTAATGCTCAATAATTATTTCAACTAGATATAAATTAAGCGAAAATAGTGTTTCAATTGATTTTATTTTAATTATCACAATCTGAATTAAACAGTACAATATATTAATGTGATAAATATGGTACAATATACTTGAGTCCAGCAGCAATTATTTCACCGCAGAACCTCTGAAAGTCACAATGCTCATCTAAATAGGTTATGCATGAGAATATCTAGGGAAGTGGGTTCGAGCCTCAGCCTCTGCGAAGTAATTTTCAAATATATATTATCCACAAGAAGTGGTTCGGATCCCACTATAAACTGTAGGGCCCTGTCTCCTTTACCCTAAACTTCTAGGCTTAACAGAGTTATTCAAGTGATCTGGAAAGCGGTTAAAACATTTCTTTCTAAACATTTATTAGACTTTCTGAATGATAATCATGTACTACCATAAGCACTACTTAGTTTTGGAATCTTACTTAAAATTTTCTATCAGTTTCAGTATATTCACATTTTACATTGAGCAAAATCATTAACTGCTTTTCAAATTTATATTTTCCATCAGAATCTTTAAGAAGTACTGAATAGTTTCTTTCTGATGGTAACGGATACAAGTTTTAGAATAACAGATCTTACGTATTTTTGTTCACAACTTCTATGAATTCAAAATATATATTTTTTTATTTTTCCTGATAGATACTGTAATAGCATACCTTTATTACCAATGAATTCGTTCATAAACGAGGAAGATGGAAACATGATATGATTATCTTAAATATAAGAGAAAAATAATGAACAACTTTTCAGCTAACAGGTGTTTAAATTTTTAAACGTTTACAGAATTTCTTGTATAATTCTTTGCTATATACTAAAATAATATACTCCTTTCATATGAGGCTAAAATATAAAAACAACTAATCTATTGTCTTCATCCTCTTTGAAACCCTTGCTATAAATCAGAGCTTTAACCATATGTGATAAGATAAAATAAACTTTCTCATCCACAAAATTTCTTTAATCGTAAGAGAATAATATTCTTCCTATAATATTAGTTTATTCTCTGCTTTTGAATAAGTGTTTAAAAAAAAAGACTTTCTGTACACATCTAATTCCTAAGACTTTCGAAGAAGCTGTTTTAAATAAAAAATCTAAATATCATCTAATCAACCAGCGGATTTAATTGCTTTACATAAATATATACAGGGTCCTTAAAAATAGCGTCAAGTGTTTTATAGAATATATAGTGATTTTGTTTCCTACTAGAGATATTTTCCAGAATATCTTTTTTTTACATTTAGTTCACAAAGAGCCGTTGATTCTGTTAATTTATTATAACAAAAATTCTCACTTTAAGTACTTGATACATACATACAAAAATTATCAATTTTAATTCCTAATCATTTTTAAGTTCTTAATACACGGGTTTGAGGGGTATATTTGGTGAGTTATTGATAACACGGGTAATTGAAATTAGTTTTTTATTAACAATGTTGGTTTAATAATTATTATTTATTCTACAATGTGTAACATAAGAGCATTGCCTGAGAAAAAAATGAATTGTAGGTTCTGTATTGATTGTTTTCATAAAGCACTGTAACATTTCCAAATCTTCCTGGTTCTTTAATATTACTTAGTCCTCGAGTGACTACATTTGAAGTTTCTGGAAAAATAAAAAATTGCTTGATTTTATTTATTTCAACAAGTTTACAGTAATTTTATAAATTTCTGAAAAGTTTATATAGTAAATAATAGTTGTCTTTAATTACAATTTTTATTTAATACGTTAAAAAGGATGCAACTTTCTCGTGAACGATTTTTCTTATTCTCAACACCTGCTCTGGCATCATTGAAAGAAGAATTCTTTAGATTTTGCCTCTTTTAACGCGTCGTATACCACTTCCATTAATTTATCCACGAAATTGTGATAATACAACCCTCTTCATGATAATCCACCATAGAAGACAGTAAATTTATTCAATAATTTCCATATCTCGTAAAGTATTTATATGTGTATCATATCTCAAACCCAAACCGATATTAATGCGAATCATGTCGACAATGATGTTTGGATCCGTGTTTTCATTCCAATCCAATATACGCCCATCAGGGGACGTCTTTTGATATTTACAGACCGAATTTACATCATACGGCGGTTCTTCATCATCGCTGTTTCTGTTTTCATTCCGTCTCAGTCCGTGCTCATCTTCTTCTTCTTCCTCTGGTGGCGGAAACAATTTTGATATAATGTTTCTATATTTCCAACTATAATCGAATCCTGTATCATTTACTTGTGGAGATAATTTTTCTTTCTCGAATGTCTTAGGCTGTTTCGAAGAAGAGGTGGATGCATGCTTTTTGGTGGCGTGCACACTCTCAACATGTCGTTTTAAGCTGTCTTTTCTATTAAATGTTTTATTACACATAGTACAATGAAAGGGGCGGTTTTTATGGCTATTAGTATGGCGGCTTAGGCCGCTAACTTTTTTATTCTTGGCAATTGGCCCACCCCCGAAATGTGTTTGGCAATCAGAGAGCTCCGACAGGAAGTCTAAGCTGGCGGGAAATTCAAACCGACTGGAAATTCAAATTTAGGGGGGAAACTCTACTACTGCACGTACATCAGATTATAATTTAGTGACTTTACATTACTTTATAGTATTATGAGATGGCTTATATAATTGCGTCACTTATCCACCAATCCTCAACTTTTAATATATTATGACGTCATTTAATCACATGACAATATTTTATATTTAATTTTAAGAAATGAACAAAAATGTGGTGTTTCGGATTAAGGTTACTCGTTATCAACTGAAATAATTACTTTGTGACAAACTTACCGCTTGTATAAATTAAAATATATCCAAAAGGATCGAAATTTATTAATGGCAACATTTCAAATTAAAAATTAAATCAAACATATTTCGTGATAATGTGTACTTATGAACCCAAAGGATAGCAGAGCAAATTTGCCACATAACATGCCGCACTGGATTCCCCCTCCTCCTAGTGAATTACATAGGCCAATGAACTGCTGAATCTGCAAATTAAATAAACACTGGATGCACAAGTACAATGAACCGCGGATGTCGCATATCATGTTACATAGGTCAATGAACTGCTGAGTCTGCAAATAAAATAAACACAGGATGTGTAAGTACAATGAACTGCTGATGCTGCATATTGGCTACGTAGGTCAATGAACTGCTGACTCTGCAAATAAAATAAATTGCTAACATTGCAAATGTAGTCAGATATATATTCATGGTTAATAAATTTTTGTGTATTTGTAATAAATAATTCCTTCTCGTCATAAAAAGCTATGACGTCATAGTTTTTTTATATCAAAAATTTGAAAGCTGTTTTGATTCGGACTACCCCGTGACAGCACTGTACCTAATACCCTCCCGATCGTAAAATTTTTCTCTTCGGCAGGCAATTTTTATACTTAGTTAGATTTATTATAATTAATACAATAAAACTGAACCAGTAACCGGATGTGTGATATCATGCTGTAAAAGTCGACTGATTGAAATTTTTGCCATTGGCGTGCTGGTTAAGGGAGTATAATTCAGATTTTTAGTACATAAAGAGAAAAGAGAAAATATGTTGAAACTCTAGATTTTCAGTCTAACTCTCAATAGTTATTTCAACTGGATATAAATTAAACAAAAATAGTGTTTCAATTGATTTTATTTTAATTCACAATCACGATTTGAATTAAACAGTACGATATATTCGTATGATAAATATGGTACAATATACTTGAGTCTCTCCATCAGTCTAGCAGCAATTATTTCACTGCAGAACCTCTGAAAGTGACAATGTTCATCTAAATAGCTTTCGCATGAGAATACCTAGGGAAGTGAGTTCGAGCCCCACCTTCTGCGAAGTAATTTTCATACATATTTATTATCCACAAGAAGTGGTTCGGATCCCACTATAAACTGTAGGTCCCTGTCTCCTTTACTTGTACAAGTCTAGGCTTAACAGAGTCATTCAAGTGATTTGGAAGGCGGTTAAAACATTTCTTTCTAAACATTTATTAGACTTTTTGAATGATAAACATGCACTACCATAAGCACTACTTAGTTTTGAAATTTTACTTAAAATTTTCTATCAGTTTCAGTATATTCACATTTTACTTTGAACATAAATCATTAATTGCTTTTCAAATCTATATTTTTCATCAGAATCTTTAAGAAGTACTGAATAGTTTCTTTCTGAAGGTAACGAATACAAGTTTAAGAATAACAGATCTTACGTATTTTTGTTCACAACTTCTATGAATTAAAAATATATATTTTTTTATTTTTCCTGAAATTTACAAAGATATTGGCTAGATACTGTAATAGTATACCTTTATTATCAATGGATTCGTTCATAAACGAGGAAGATGGAAACATGATATGAATATCTTAAATATAAGAGAAAAATAATGAACGGCTTTTCAGCTAACAGGTGTTTAAATTTTTAAACGTTTACAGAATTTCTTATATAATTCTTTACTACATACTAAAATAATATACTCCTTTCATATGATGCTAAAATATAAAAACAACTAATCTATTGTCTTAATCCTCTTTGAAATCTGCTATAAATCAGAGCTTTAACCATATGTGATAAGTTAAAATAAACTTTCTCATCCACAAAATTTCTTTAATCATAAGAGAATATTCTTTCGATAATATTAGTTTATTCTATGCTTTTGAATAAGTGTTTTTTAAATAAAAAAATTTCTGCACACATCTAATTCCTAAGACTTTCGAAGAAGCTGTTTTAAATAAAAATCTAAATACCATCTAATCAACTAGCGGATTGAATTGTTTTACATAAATATATACAGGGTCCTTAAAAATAGCGGCAAGTGTTTTATAGAATATATAGCGATTTTTGTTTCCTACTAGAGATATTTTCCAGAATATCTTTCTTTTACATTTCGTTCACAAAGAGCCGTTGATTCTGTTAATTTATTATAAAAAAAATTCTCACTTTAAGTACTTGATGTATACATACAAAAATTATCAATTTTAATTCCTAATAATTTTTAAGTTCTCAATACACGGGTTTGGGGGGTATACACGTGTAATTGAAATTAGTTTTTTATTAACAATTTTGGTTTAATAATTTTTATTTATTCTACAATTTGTAACATAAAAGCATTGCCTGGGAAAAAAAGAATTGTAGGTTCTGTATTTATTGTTTTCATAAAGCACTGTAACATTTCCAAATCTTCTTGGTTTTTAAATTTTACTTGGTCCTCGAGTGATTACATTTGAAGTTTTACACAAATTCTTCTAGTAAAATAAAAAAATTGCTTGATTTTATTTATTTCAACAAGTTTACAGTAATTTTATAAATTTCTGAAAAGTTTATATAGAGAGTGTTTAGTAGTAAAAAATACTTGCATTTAACTACAATTTTTATTTAATACGTTAAAAAGGATGGAACTTTATTGTGAACGATTTTTCTAATTCTCGACACCTGCTCTGGCGTCATTGAAAGAAGAATTCTATAGATTTTGCCTCTTTTAACGCGTCGTATACCACTTCCATTAATTTATCCACGAAATTGTGATAATACAACCTCCTTCATGATAATCCACCATAGAAGACAGTAAATTTATTTAATAATTCCCATATCTCGTAAAGTATTTATGTGTGTATCATATCTCAAACCCAGACTGATATTAATGCGAATCATGTCGACAATGATGTTTGGATCCGTGTTTTCATTCCAATCCAATCTACGCCCGTCAAGGGACGTTTTTTGATATTTACAGACCGAATTTACATTATACGGCCGTTCTTCATCATCGCTGTTTCTGTTTTCATTCCGTCCCAGTTCGTGCTCATCTTCTTCTTCTTCCTCTGGTGGCGAAAACAATTTTGATATAATGTTTCTATATTTCCAACTATAATCGAATCCTGTATCATTTACTTGTAGAGATAATTTTTCTTTCTAGAATGTCTTAGGCTGTTACGAAGAAGAGGTGGATGCATGCTTTTTGGTGGTGTGCAAACTCTGAACATGTCTTTTTAAGCTGTCTTTTCTATTAAATGTTTTATTACACATAGTACAATGAAAGGGGCGGTTTTTATGGATATTAGTATGGCGACTTAGACCGCTAGACCAAGAGAATATTTTTCCACAATCCTTACAGGCATACATGTTTACTACTTCGTTATATAACATCAAATAACCTGTCACTAGTATGCACCCTCGTTTTACCCACATTTTTATCCACAATTAGCCACACTTATCCACACTTACCCACGTTTTTATCCACAATTTCCCACACAGAATTTATCAATTGAGGATCTTTGGGTCGAGATAGTATACCTATCCGCTCTGCTTCATTTTCGACGATGTAACTTGTGATAGACAGAACTTAAACTAACTTAAAATTCCACCTGACGCTTAAAATTTTTAAGAGACTTCTAGATGTCGTGATTGATAGGTACTTGGTATATTCATATACAAGGGCTATGAATTCTAGGTTATGAATATTTATAATAATTCAATTTCAAATAATTTTATGCTTAAAGTTATACTTGGTGAATTATTAGTAATACGTTTTAATTTGAAGAGTTCTTTATTTTTTTACAATCTTGGTTTAGCAATTTTATTTACTTAACTATATTACTTCTAATACTTAAAACACACTCTAGGCCTTGGAAAAATAGTGAGCAGTAGATTCTGTTTCGATGGTTATCATATCGAAGTACTCCTCGTTTTTCCAACTATACTTGACACTCCAAGTCAAGAAGTTTGAAATATCTATCTTAGGCGTTTAATGTTTAATTGCTTTCATGACAGGATTATGTACAATGCAATTGACTTATTTAACTTAAAACCAAACTGACACGAATAATATGAAATAAATATAAACTATAAAAAACTTATGACAAATTAACCAAAAGCATAAAATTACTGAAAAACAAATGATTGAAAAGAAAACGATTGAAAAATAGTGGAAGCATGTAGGAAAAATGAAAAAATGCGAAACTCCTTCGTGCTTCCACTATTTTTCAATCGTTTTCTTTTCAATCATTTGTTTTTCAGTAATTTTATGCTTTTGGTTAATTTTTCATAAGTTTTTTATAGTTTATATTTATTTCATATTATTCGTGTCAGTTTGGTTTTAAGTTAAATAAGTCAATTGCATTGTACATAATCCTGTCATGAAAGCAATTAAACATTAAACGCCTAAGATAGATATTTCAAACTTCTTGACTTGGAGTGTCAAGTATAGTTGGAAAAACGAGGAGTACTTCGATATGATAACCATCGAAACAGAATCTACTGCTCACTATTTTTCCAAGGCCTAGAGTGTGTTTTAAGTATTAGAAGTAATATAGTTAAGTAAATAAAATTGCTAAACCAAGATTGTAAAAAAATAAAGAACTCTTCAAATTAAAACGTATTACTAATAATTCACCAAGTATAACTTTAAGCATAAAATTATTTGAAATTGAATTATTATAAATATTCATAACCTAGAATTCATAGCCCTTGTATATGAATATACCAAGTACCTATCAATCACGACATCTAGAAGTCTCTTAAAAATTTTAAGCGTCAGATGGAATTTTAAGTTAGTTTAAGTTCTGTCTATCACAAGTTACATCGTCGAAAATGAAGCAGAGCGGATAGGTATACTATCTCGACCCAAAGATCCTCAATTGATAAATTCTGTGTGGGAAATTGTGGATAAAAACGTGGGTAAGTGTGGCTAATTGTGGATAAAAATGTGGGTAAAACGAGGGTGCATACTAGTGATAGGTTATTTGATGTTATATAACGAAGTAGTAAACATGTATGCCTGTAAGGATTGTGGAAAAATATTCTCTTGGTCTAGCGGTCTAAGTCGCCATACTAATATCCATAAAAACCGCCCCTTTCATTGTACTATGTGTAATAAAACATTTAATAGAAAAGACAGCTTAAAAAGACATGTTCAGAGTTTGCACACCACCAAAAAGCATGCATCCACCTCTTCTTCGAAACAGCCTAAGACATTCTAGAAAGAAAAATTATCTCTACAAGTAAATGATACAGGATTCGATTATAGTTGGAAATATAGAAACATTATATCAAAATTGTTTTCGCCACCAGAGGAAGAAGAAGAAGATGAGCACGAACTGGGACGGAATGAAAACAGAAACAGCGATGATGAAGAACGGCCGTATAATGTAAATTCGGTCTGTAAATATCAAAAAACGTCCCCTGACGGGCGTAGATTGGATTGGAATGAAAACACGGATCCAAACATCATTGTCGACATGATTCGCATTAATATCAGTCTGGGTTTGAGATATGATACACACATAAATACTTTACGAGATATGGGAATTATTAAATAAATTTACTGTCTTCTATGGTGGATTATCATGAAGGAGGTTGTATTATCACAATTTCGTGGATAAATTAATGGAAGTGGTATACGACGCGTTAAAAGAGGCAAAATCTATAGAATTCTTCTTTCAATGACGCCAGAGCAGGTGTCGAGAATAAGAAAAATCGTTCACAATAAAGTTCCATCCTTTTTAACGTATTAAATAAAAATTGTAGTTAAATGCAAGTATTTTTACTACTAAACACTCTCTATATAAACTTTTCAGAAATTTATAAAATTACTGTAAACTTGTTGAAATAAATAAAATCAAGCAATTTTTTTATTTTACTAGAAGAATTTGTGTAAAACTTCAAATGTAATCACTCGAGGACCAAGTAAAATTTAAAAACCAAGAAGATTTGGAAATGTTACAGTGCTTTATGAAAACAATAAATACAGAACCTACAATTCTTTTTTTCCCAGGCAATGCTTTTATGTTACACATTGTAGAATAAATAAAAATTATTAAACCAAAATTGTTAATAAAAAACTAATTTCAATTACACGTGTATACCCCCCAAACCCGTGTATTGAGAACTTAAAAATTATTAGGAATTAAAATTGATAATTTTTGTATGTATACATCAAGTACTTAAAGTGAGAATTTTTTTTATAATAAATTAACAGAATCAACGGCTCTTTGTGAACGAAATGTAAAAGAAAGATATTCTGGAAAATATCTCTAGTAGGAAACAAAAATCACTATATATTCTATAAAACACTTGCCGCTATTTTTAAGGACCCTGTATATATTTATGTAAAACAATTCAATCCGCTAGTTGATTAGATGGTATTTAGATTTTTATTTAAAACAGCTTCTTCGAAAGTCTTAGGAATTAGATGTGTGCAGAAATTTTTTTATTTAAAAAACACTTATTCAAAAGCATAGAATAAACTAATATTATAGAAAGAATATTCTCTTATGATTAAAGAAATTTTGTGGATGAGAAATTTTATTTTAACTTATCACATATGGTTAAAGCTCTGATTTATAGCAGATTTCAAAGAGGATTAAGACAATAGATTAGTTGTTTTTATATTTTAGCATCATATGAAAGGAGTATATTATTTTAGTATGTAGTAAAGAATTATATAAGAAATTCTGTAAACGTTTAAAAATTTAAACACCTGTTAGCTGAAAAGCCGTTCATTATTTTTCCCTTATATTTAAGATATTCATATCATGTTTCCATCTTCCTCGTTTATGAACGAATCCATTGATAATAAAGGTATACTATTACAGTATCTAGCCAATATCTTTGTAAATTTCAGGAAAAATAAAAAAAAATATATTTTTAATTCATAGAAGTTGTGAACAAAAATACGTAAGATCTGTTATTCTTAAACTTGTATTCGTTACCTTCAGAAAGAAACTATTCAGTACTTCTTAAAGATTCTGATGAAAAATATAGATTTGAAAAGCAATTAATGATTTATGTTCAAAGTAAAATGTGAATATACTGAAACTGATAGAAAATTTTAAGTAAAATTTCAAAACTAAGTAGTGCTTATGGTAGTGCATGTTTATCATTCAAAAAGTCTAATAAATGTTTAGAAAGAAATGTTTTAACCGCCTTCCAAATCACTTGAATGACTCTGTTAAGCCTAGACTTGTACAAGTAAAGGAGACAGGGACCTACAGTTTATAGTGGGATCCGAACCACTTCTTGTGGATAATAAATATGTATGAAAATTACTTCGCAGAAGGTGGGGCTCGAACTCACTTCCCTAGGTATTCTCATGCGAAAGCTATTTAGATGAACATTGTCACTTTCAGAGGTTCTGCAGTGAAATAATTGCTGCTAGACTGATGGAGATACTCAAGTATATTGTACCATATTTATCATACGAATATATCGTACTGTTTAATTCAAATCGTGATTGTGAATTAAAATAAAATCAATTGAAACACTATTTTTGTTTAATTTATATCCAGTTGAAATAACTATTGAGAGTTAGACTGAAAATCTAGAGTTTCAACATATTTTCTCTTTTCTCTTTATGTACTAAAAATCTGAATTATACCCCCTTAACCAGCACGCCAATGGCAAAAATTTCAATCAGTCGACTTTTACAGCATGATATCACACATCCGGTTACTGGTTCAGTTTTATTGTATTAATTATAATAAATCTAACTAAGTATAAAAATTGCCTGCCGAAGAGAAAAATTTTACGATCGGGAGGGTATTAGGTACAGTGCTGTCACGGGGTAGTCCGAATCAAAACAGCTTTCAAATTTTTGATATAAAAAAACTATGACGTCATAGCTTTTTATGACGAGAAGGAATTATTTATTACAAATACACAAAAATTTATTAACCATGAATATATATCTGACTACATTTGCAATGTTAGCAATTTATTTTATTTGCAGAGTCAGCAGTTCATTGACCTACGTAGCCAATATGCAGCATCAGCAGTTCATTGTACTTACACATCCTGTGTTTATTTTATTTGCAGACTCAGCAGTTCATTGACCTATGTAACATGATATGCGACATCCGCGGTTCATTGTACTTGTGCATCCAGTGTTTATTTAATTTGCAGATTCAGCAGTTCATTGGCCTATGTAATTCACTAGGAGGAGGGGGAATCCAGTGCGGCATGTTATGTGGCAAATTTGCTCTGCTATCCTTTGGGTTCATAAGTACACATTATCACGAAATATGTTTGATTTAATTTTTAATTTGAAATGTTGCCATTAATAAATTTCGATCCTTTTGGATATATTTCAATTTATACAAGCGGTAAGTTTGTCACAAAGTAATTATTTCAGTTGATAACGAGTAACCTTAATCCGAAACACCACATTTTTGTTCATTTCTTAAAATTAAATATAAAATATTGTCATGTGATTAAATGACGTCATAATATATTAAAAGTTGAGGATTGGTGGATAAGTGACGCAATTATATAAGCCATCTCATAATACTATAAAGTAATGTAAAGTCACTAAATTATAATCTGATGTACGTGCAGTAGTAGAGTTTCCCCCCTAAATTTGAATTTCCAGTCGGTTTGAATTTCCCGCCAGCTTAGACTTCCTGTCGGAGCTCTCTGATTGCCAAACACATTTCGGGGGTGGGCCAATTGCCAAGAATAAAAAAGTTAGCGGCCTAAGCCGCCATACTAATAGCCATAAAAACCGCCCTTTCATTGTACTATGTGTAATAAAACATTTAATAGAAAAGACAGCTTAAAACGACATGTTGAGAGTGTGCACGCCACCAAAAAGCATGCATCCACCTCTTCTTCGAAACAGCCTAAGACATTCGAGAAAGAAAAATTATCTCCACAAGTAAATGATACAGGATTCGATTATAGTTGGAAATATAGAAACATTATATCAAAATTGTTTCCGCCACCAGAGGAAGAAGAAGAAGATGAGCACGGACTGAGACGGAATGAAAACAGAAACAGCGATGATGAAGAACCGCCGTATGATGTAAATTCGGTCTGTAAATATCAAAAGACGTCCCCTGATGGGCGTATATTGGATTGGAATGAAAACACGGATCCAAACATCATTGTCGACATGATTCGCATTAATATCGGTTTGGGTTTGAGATATGATACACATATAAATACTTTACGAGATATGGAAATTATTGAATAAATTTACTGTCTTCTATGGTGGATTATCATGAAGAGGGTTGTATTATCACAATTTCGTGGATAAATTAATGGAAGTGGTATACGACGCGTTAAAAGAGGCAAAATCTAAAGAATTCTTCTTTCAATGATGCCAGAGCAGGTGTTGAGAATAAGAAAAATCGTTCACGAGAAAGTTGCATCCTTTTTAACGTATTAAATAAAAATTGTAATTAAAGACAACTATTATTTACTATATAAACTTTTCAGAAATTTATAAAATTACTGTAAACTTGTTGAAATAAATAAAATCAAGCAATTTTTTATTTTTCCAGAAACTTCAAATGTAGTCACTCGAGGACTAAGTAATATTAAAGAACCAGGAAGATTTGGAAATGTTACAGTGCTTTATGAAAACAATCAATACAGAACCTACAATTCATTTTTTTCTCAGGCAATGCTCTTATGTTACACATTGTAGAATAAATAATAATTATTAAACCAACATTGTTAATAAAAAACTAATTTCAATTACCCGTGTTATCAATAACTCACCAAATATACCCCTCAAACCCGTGTATTAAGAACTTAAAAATGATTAGGAATTAAAATTGATAATTTTTGTATGTATGTATCAAGTACTTAAAGTGAGAATTTTTTTTATAATAAATTAACAGAATCAACGGCTCTTTGTGAACGAAATGTAAAAAAAAGATATTCTGGAAAATATCTCTAGTAGGAAACAAAATCACTATATATTCTATAAAACACTTGACGCTTTTTTTAAGGACCCTGTATATATTTATGTAAAGCAATTAAATCCGCTGGTTGATTAGATGATATTTAGATTTTTTATTTAAAACAGCTTCTTCGAAAGTCTTAGGAATTAGATGTGTACAGAAAGTCTTTTTTTTTAAACACTTATTCAAAAGCAGAGAATAAACTAATATTATAGGAAGAATATTATTCTCTTACGATTAAAGAAATTTTGTGGATGAGAAAGTTTATTTTATCTTATCACATATGGTTAAAGCTCTGATTTATAGCAAGGGTTTCAAAGAGGATGAAGACAATAGATTAGTTGTTTTTATATTTTAGCCTCATATGAAAGGAGTATATTATTTTAGTATATAGCAAAGAATTATACAAGAAATTCTGTAAACGTTTAAAAATTTAAACACCTGTTAGCTGAAAAGTTGTTCATTATTTTTCTCTTATATTTAAGATAATCATATCATGTTTCCATCTTCCTCGTTTATGAACGAATTCATTGGTAATAAAGGTATGCTATTACAGTATCTATCAGGAAAAATAAAAAAAATATGTATTTTGAATTCATAGAAGTTGTGAACAAAAATACGTAAGATCTGTTATTCTAAAACTTGTATCCGTTACCATCAGAAAGAAACTATTCAGTACTTCTTAAAGATTCTGATGGAAAATATAAATTTGAAAAGCAGTTAATGATTTTGCTCAATGTAAAATGTGAATATACTGAAACTGATAGAAAATTTTAAGTAAGATTCCAAAACTAAGTAGTGCTTATGGTAGTACATGATTATCATTCAGAAAGTCTAATAAATGTTTAGAAAGAAATGTTTTAACCGCTTTCCAGATCACTTGAATAACTCTGTTAAGCCTAGAAGTTTAGGGTAAAGGAGACAGGGCCCTACAGTTTATAGTGGGATCCGAACCACTTCTTGTGGATAATATATATTTGAAAATTACTTCGCAGAGGCTGAGGCTCGAACCCACTTCCCTAGATATTCTCATGCATAACCTATTTAGATGAGCATTGTGACTTTCAGAGGTTCTGCGGTGAAATAATTGCTGCTGGACTCAAGTATATTGTACCATATTTATCACATTAATATATTGTACTGTTTAATTCAGATTGTGATAATTAAAATAAAATCAATTGAAACACTATTTTCGCTTAATTTATATCTAGTTGAAATAATTATTGAGCATTAGACTGAAAATCTAGAGTTCCTGGTTTAAACATATTCCTTCTTTTCTCCTTATGTACTAAAAATCTTAATTATACCCCCTTAACCAGCACGATAATGACAAAAATTTCAATCAGTGGACTTTTACAGCATGATATCACACATCTTGTTACTGGTTCAGTTTTAATGTATTAATTATAATAAATCTAACTAAGTATAAAAATTGCCTACCGAAGAGAAACATTTTACGATCGGTAGGGTATTAGATACAGTGCTGCCACGGGGCAGTCCGAATCAAAACAACTTTAAAATTTTTGGTATAAAAAAAACTGTGACGTCATAGCTTTTTACGATCAGAAGGAATTATTTATTACAAATACGCAAAAAGTAGTTAAGCATATCCATATATCTGACTACACTTGCAATGTTAACAATTTATTTTATTTACAGAGTCAGCAGTTCATTGACCTATGTAACTAATATGCAGCATCAGCGGTTCATTGTACTTGTACATCCGGTGTTTATTTTATTTGCAGACTCAGCAGTTCATTGACCTGTGTAACATGATATGCAGCATCAGCAGTTCATTGTACTTACACATCTTGTGTTTATTTTATTTGCAGACTCAGCAGTTCATTGGCCTATGTAATTCACTAGGAGGAGGGGGAATCCAGTAAAGCATGTTATGTGGAAAATTTGTTCTGCTATCCTTTGGGTTCATAAGTACACATTATCACGAAATATGTTTGATTTAATTTTTAATTTGAAATGTTGCCATTCATAAATGTCGATCCTTTTGGATACATTTTAATTTATACAAGCGGTAAGCTTGTCACAAAGTAATTATTTCAGTTGATAATGTGTAACCTTAATCCGAAGCTCGACATGCATCTCCAGAAGTTATTTTTTTTCATTTCTAATAGTTATATAAAATATTGTCACGTGATCAAATGGTGATTAATGATTGCAAAATAAATATATTAAAAGTTTGTCAATAAGTGGTATCGTTATTGCCAAAATATTCCGAAGTGGATCAATTGTCAAATATTTCGTGAGCATTTTTGACATGATATATTAAAAGTTTGAGGATTGGTGGATAGGCGGCGCAAGTATATAAGTATAAGTATATAAGCCATAATACTATAAAATAATGTAATGTCACTAAATTATAATCTGATGTACGTGCAGTAGTAGAATTTCCCGCCTAAATTTGAATTTCCAGTCGGTTTGAATTTCCCGCCAACTTAGATTTCTGTCGGTGCTCTCTGATTGCCAAACAGATTTCGGGGGTGGGCCAATTACCAAAAATATTTCGAGGGTGGGCCAATTGCCAAGAATAAAAAAGTTCCCACGATCATCAAAATTTTCCCACATGCTCTATGATTGCCAAAAACATTTCAGGGGTAGGCCAATTGCCAAAAATACTTCGAGGGTGGGCCAATTGCCAAAAATAAAAAAGTTCCCACGGTCATCAAACTTTTCCTACGCTCAAGTGGGGCCGTGACCTAGCGGCTCATCTTCCAAATTATGGAATCCCACAATTCGACCAATAAGCGCGGTGATCATCCCACTCATCGACCAATCACATTATGTAGGCGGAGCTTCCCCACCAATCGATCAGTTACAATACATGGGTGGGGTTTATCTCGACCAATTACAATAAGTGGGTTGAGATTCACCTCCCACCAATCGACCAATCATATTATGAGGGGTGTGGTTTATCCCCTCCACTCAACCAATCCGCTTAGGTGGGCGGAGCTTATCCCCTCCCATTGACCAATCACGTTCGGGGTGGGAGGAGGAGTGGGGGGTATACATGGAGGTATGGAGGGGGGTACGCGGCTTTCTTATTATTAACCTACTTCTATCCATTTTGAAAATGAATCTATTACGATCAGGTACATTTTTCCTCTAAGAGGTCCAAGAAAATCAATGTGGATTCTTTCAAAAGCTTGAGATGTTACCGGCCACGATGTTAGCTCGTGTCTCGATTGTTTAGGCTTAATTTTAAGACAAGCGTGACAGCTCTTTATGAGGTTCTCTATGCCGCAATCAATATTTGGCTAATAAATAATAGATCTGGCCAGCTTCTTCGCTGCCACTATGCCGATGTGAGTGGCATGCAACTCATACAATAAATCTTTTCTTAAAGATTTTGGAACTACCACTAGTGACCCCAAATTAGAATGTCATTATCTATTTCTAATTCATACCTGCGTATAGAATATGGTTTAATCTCTTCGTTGATGTTTTTAGGCCATCGATCTGTTCTCACATACCTCATAACGTCGCGGAGAACTTTATCCCTGGCAATTTCTTCTCTAAGTTTGGCATTGTCTATTGGCCACTCCGCCACAGTCTCTGTAAAGTTAATGAATCCTTTGGTACTGGCTTCCTCTGAAAAATTATCATTTTTAATAGGATGTCTACTAAAATAATCAGCTACTGTATTTTCTTTCTCTCTTATGTGCTCGATTTTATAATTAAACATGCTCAAAAATGCGCTCCACCGTTGGAGACGATTTGCTGAATATTGAGGGATGGATTTATGCTCACCGAAAATTGTGGTTAGAAGTTTATTATCCATTCTTATAGTAAATTTGTTTGCACACAAATAGTGAAAAAATTTAGAAATCCCAAATATTATAGCCAATCCTTTTTTATGGCATGTTGGATATGATACTTCTGTCTGTGTTAACTTCCGAGACACACAACCTATGAGTCGCTCCTTTCCATTTACAATGTTCGCCAGTGTTGCACTAATTCCTATGTTTGACGCATCGCTTGACAAAACGATTGGAAGATTTTGGTCAAAATGTACTAAAATTTGATCTGAGACCATGACCTGTTTTATTTTATTACATGCGTCCTCACACTCCTTTGTCCAAACAAATTGCATATCTTTTTTTAAAAGTTCATAAATTAGGTTCAAAATATTGGCCAATCTTGGCACAAACTGCGAGTAGTAATTAATCATACCTACAAATCTGCGAACTTCAGCTTGGTTTGTTGGTCTAGGTGCTTTAACCTTTTCGTCCGTTTTCCTCATCCCCGTTTCAACTAATACGATGCCCCAGGTACTGTATTTCCTTCTTAAAAAACTCACACTTTTCTTTTCTGACTGTGAAACCAGCATCTTGAAGTACTTGAAAAACTTGCTCCAAATTCTGAAGATGGTCTTCGGCTGATTTTCCTGTGACTATAATATTGTTATGTGCTGCCCTCTAACGAGGAAAGATGTGATTAAGGGAAATCTGTATTGTGTTCATGGCCAGTAGGTGGGGTGGCGCCGTCTATGAGCCAATTGACGAACAGTCATCTATTACATAGTAGAAAACTCTGTAGGGTTCCAGAATATTGTGGAATACTGTTCTGGTACATTTCTATGGGTGTATATAAAGAGGTGAATCCAGCAGATGGGGAAACAGTACAGTTTAGTGAAGTATAAGGAACAGTTCAGTTTAGTATCTAGTACAGTTCTGGTTACAGAGACAGTTTGTAGAAGAAGAGTTCAGTTGAGTGAGGTAAGCAGTACAGTTCAATGCAGTAAACAGAGAGAGTTTTTAGGTTAGACAAGAGTTGACAAGTTTAAGAAGAAAAGTAAAGTACATAGTGTTTTAAAAGTAGTGAATTTATATTAGATTAAGTTATTATTAGTTGTGTGATTTTTAGGTATTTACTAGTGTAATTTTAGTGATTAAATAAATCAGTGGTTTGTGAAAATTCTTGTTGCAAGTTATTTGAATCCACAGTGTTTACTGAAAATTGTAAGCACGTAACAATATCATCTACAAAAATTGATACACCCATTAATACCTTGCAACAACTGTTCTATGGTTTTTTGAAAGATGCTTGATGCAGGAGTAATGCCAAAAGCTAGCCTATTCATAAAATATAGACCTTTATGAGTATTTATATAAAGCAGTTTTGATGTTTTCTCATCTACAGGAAGTTGATTATACGCCATTTGTAAATCTATTTTAGAGAAATACTTTCCTTTATTTAATTTAGCAAAAACTTCATGAATTTTAGGAAGTGGGTATTTACATTCTTGAATATACTTGTTAACCGTGGTTTTATAATCACCACATAGCCTTACTGTGCCATTTGACTTTAGTACCGGAACAAGCGCGGTAGCCCATTCGCTATTTAGTGTCGGTGTAATAATACCTTGAGCTTCAAGCCTATCTAATTCCTCTTCAACATTTTTTTTATATGCTAAAGGAACGGTCCTATATTTGTGAAACACAGGTTCCACATTCTCCTCCTTTAATTTTAAAGAAATAGTACTATACTTAAATTTACCAATATCTTCACTAAATAATTTATCATATTTTTTTATGAGTACTTTTACCTGATCCTCAAATGAAATATTATTGATTAAATTTATCTTAATTTTAAAATTGTTTAACCAATCTCGGTCCTCCATTTGGAATGGATACCACGTAGAACTTCATATCGTTCACTTCTCCGTTATACTCTACTCTTGCTTGAAAGTATCCAACTGGCATGAATGTGCTCCCATTATATCCTTTTAGCAATGTATTTGATTTCTGCAACCTATAAATAGAAAAATTGTTTAAATAGGTGTCGTAACTACATGCAGATACCGATGCACCACTGTCAAAAATAAACTGATGCATTTTACCGTTTATTTTTAGCGAAATTTTAAAATTGTCATCAACTTTTACAATGTTTGAGTCAGCAAAATTATAAACCTCATCATTTTCTCTGAAACAATACAAATGTTTTTCATTTTCGTACGAAAAACAATCGTCATTCTGTAAAATGGTGTCAACATAACCTTCATTATCAATTATAAAATTTAAATTTTTGTTTGCCTTACACATTTTAGATATATGATCTATTTGATTACATCTCAAACATTTTACATTCCTAAATTTACATGGATTTTTGTGAGAATTTCCACAGATTTTACAAGTTTCTTTTTTATCTTGGCCTTGGGTAAATCCGTTGACATTTGATGATCCTGTTGCTCTAATGCTGCCAACACGTCCATTTTCCTTACCTCGATTCATCATTCCACCACAGAGCTGCGGACGGTTGAAAGTTCAACGAAGGTGCTGCGTGCGCCTATCCATGCGACTGGAATCCCTGTTTCCGTTTCCTTGATGCGTAAAATTCGCATTCATGTTCATGTAGTTGACTTTGGATATGCTAACGACGTTTTCTACTTTCTTAGCTAAAGCTAGTAAATCTTCCAGGCTTTTCGACTCATCCTCTTCGCACATTCTGTCGAAGACTTTTCCTTGGGCTAATCCTGAGACGAATTTGTCTTTTAAAACTTTCATTAAATCGTTGCCAAATTTGCAATTGACAGAAAAACTCCTAACTTTGGTATACCATTCGGAGACGGTCTCATCTTTTTGACTGAGATCATAAAATTTTTTTCTTTCTCGCCACACGCTTACTTGGACGCTATATTGTTTGTTCATCATAGAACACAATTCTTGGTAGGATACTTCTTTAGGTAATTGCGGGTACGACAAATTTCTCAACAATACATATGTTGACTGGCCTACTGAACTTAACAACGTCGCAATCTTGGTCTTCTCCTCCTTAATTTGATTAGCTTCAAAATATTGTTCCAGCCTCTCTAAATATATTTCCCATTGGTCGGATTCAGGACAGAATTTGTGAAAACGTGCCATCGACGTGGTCGCCATTTTCTTCCCGTTGCCGGCCGCGTGCTTAACTGCAATTTCTCGATTTCCAGCAACTTACATCCACGTACTCCTTTACTTTACCTCATCGCCACTTGTTATGTCGGTAAGGTTTTGAATAAAACGTCTTTTATTCGGCATATGTATATTTTACTATCACAATACTTCTAATATCACCAATCAATTCGTTTACAACAGAAACATGACATACTCTCTTTACATACATATTGCGACTGACTGTAGTCGATCCCCACTCTATCCTTTAACTTACATTGGCATATTGCCAACCTAACATTCATCTTCAAGTGTACTAACTAAAATATTGTCATAATTGATTAATCTAGAATAAAACAGGATTTATAAACAAAAAATTCCTACGAATAAGAGATTGGAAAACTCTCATAAATCGGGAAATTTAAACAATTTTAAAGATATAATATAACTTTTAAATTGTTGTTTAATGTCATTCTCAATTTGTATCATATATTACAACTTACAAATTGAGAATGACATTAAACCGAGTATGCATGGCATCATCTATTGGATATATTAGGAACTGGCTTGGATTGTTCCCCATTAGTCCAGGCCTTTGTTTAATTATAATTTCAATAATTTTTTTTTTTATACATTTATTTAACGTCGGCCTATTTCCGCTACTGAGGCCTAACACCGACACCTGTAGACGAGCTACCCCCAACCAGGAATTTTGCCGAACCTCTTCCCTTAAGAAGAGTAGGGATCTTTTACTTGCCTAACATTTAATAGACAAGGGACCGACGGCTTTACATCCCCTCCGAAGGATGGTATATCTCCTATACAGCCCTCGCCTAAGGTTGTATAGCTTCCGCGCATTCACTGATATACAAGCCGCTGAAAGATGTGTGAGGCGAGAACGCGGTTTCCGTTGGAATGGTCACCAATCCAAGTACTAACTGCGCCTGTCGTTGCTTTACATCGCATACCGAAGTATGTACATAGTAAAGACGCACCTACGCTCGCCCCCAATTTCATTAATAATAAGGATGAGAACGATATAGGTAGGTATGTTGCGGACAACGACTGAAAATCTACTACGTGCCAATTTTTCATTATAATTTTGTGTTTATATAAAAAGGCACAATATTTCACTATAGTAAATAATACGCTAAATATGGGATGAGCTTTCATCTGGTCATCTGATGAATGGAACTTGTTAAACCAAACTTTCCAGAATCTCCTAGTGGGATTCTTTTCAACTTTAGATATCTACAAGAATTAATTAATTTTATACTTACTGTCAATTATTACTAACTGCAACTTAACACTATATCAATTGGAGATTTGCTTGCTAGCTAGTGAATGTGTATACAGTTTACAAGGTCAATTTGACTGGAATGAGATGTAAGGGCGCATTGCCTTAAATTGTGAGCCCTTTCACTTGAGTTTTTTTTTATGTTAGGTTACTACTTCACTGTTGTTTTAAAAAGAGTTGAATATCTACACAGATTACTTATCTACTAATAATAATTTATTTATGGAAAAAACATGTAAGACTAGCTGCATTGTTGTAGTTATTTAAGTTTAATATTATTAGTTTAGAATCAAGATTTTTTCATTTAAAACATTGAATCAGACCCATCTGTTCCGCCGTCTCTCCCCAAGCCCGGGCTTGATAGCTTTGTAATGCGCCTCTGAAGATGTGGACGTGATGTAGACTTTTCAATCCAGCATTTAATTATAGTCACAAATAGTTTGTTATAATGAGAATTATAAAATAGTTTTTATTAATTTTATACTCTGCGAAAATGATAATACGCATCCTGATTTAATTATCTGTAATCTGAAGGATCAGTACAGGCGCATAAGGATAAGCTATTGAGTACGCCAAGTCTGAGCCTAACAAAATATTCTGAGCTGGCAGTCTGACAGTATTATTATGCACAAAACGCGTGCATAAAAGCTCTCTTAGTCGGCGCCGACCCGCGCTTAGACACCGATGTGAAGATGGCAGCCAGAGCTAGCAGCTAAAATTTCCGAATATGCCCGGGTGTCAATTTATAGAGTAATATAAAATGATATAAAGGCCATAAAGGTGGGAGCAATAAGAATAGTTCAAGTACCTATGTGATATTAAACAATCAATTGGCCTAAGACAGGCCAAAATGTTGGTGAATTAATGACATACTAGTATAATAATAGGATTGATCAGACGAAAATAATTAATAATAACAAACGGTCGAATAAATCTTCTTGAAGCCTTGGATTTTCTGAATTTTGAAATATTATATTCCATAAAAATTAATCAACTGCGCGAAAACTGCTCATCTTGCCAGGTTGATATTCTAGTATAATTATATTCCATTATCACCCTTCAAAGCAACTTAGGTCGCATCTACTTGCAAGACTCAGATACGGTGATTTTTGGAAGACATCCCCTTTTAATTCAATAATTAATTGCACGAAAACCAGTCATCCTATCAAGCTTCAAATTGCAGTATTATATTATAGAATTATCATCCTTTAACACTATTTAGGAGCATCTACTTGCAAGACTCAGATAGGGTGATTTTTGGAAAACATCCCTTTTCATTCAATAATTAATTACATGAAAGCCAGTCATCCTGTTAAGCTCAAATTACAGTATTATATTATCGATTATCACCCTTTAACACTATTTAGGTCGCATCTACTTGCAAAACTCAGATAGGGTGATATTTGCAAAACATCCCTTCTAATGGAATAATTAATTCCGCGAAAACCACTCATCCTGTCAATCTCAAATTACAGTATTATATTATCGAATTCTTACCCTTTGACACTATTTAGGTCGCATCTGCTTGCAAGACTCAGATAGGGTGATTTTTTGAAAACGTCCCTTTTAATTCAATAATTAATTTTGCGAAAACCACTCATCCTCTAAGGCTAAAACTGTAGTGTTATATTACTGATTGGGTTGATTTTTTGAAGACGTCCCTTTTAATTAAACAATTTCGTGGAAACTACTCATCTTGCCAAGCTAAAATTCTAGTGTAATATTACTTAATCATCATCCTTCAACGTCATCTAGGCCACATCTATTTGCAACAGTCGTATGGCGAATTTTTGAGAACTTCCCTTTAAACTAATCATTTAGTTAGATTAGTGAGAGACATTTTTGCACAGCTTCAAATTAATATCACGTATTAATGTCCATTTCTTTGTTATTTTCTACATTCACACATTCTTAGATATGTATGAAAATATCTATAGAAATCCGAATAAAGTTATATCATACTTTTATGATATCTTCTTTATTTTTGGGAGACGGTTGAAATTATTGTGAAATGTTATTAATTAATATTATTAATGCCTACCTATTTCTGTACTAAGAAACATAATTACCAAAGATAGATAAAGACATTTCACAATAATTTCAACCTCCTTCCAAAAATAAAAAATATGTCATAAAAGTATGATATAACTTTATTCGGACTTCTATAGATATTTTCATACCTATCTGAGAATTTGTGAATGTAGAAAATAACAAGGGAATGGACCTTAATACCTGATATCAATTTGAAGCTGTGCAAAAATGTCTCCCACTAATCTAACTAAATAATTAGTTTGAAAGGGAAGCTCTCAAAAATTCGCCAATTAATTATTGAATTAAAAGGGATATTTTCCAAAATTAACCCTATCTGACTCTTGCAAGCAGATGCCACCTAAATAGTGTCAAAGGGTAATAATTCGGTAATATAATACTGTAATTTGAGCTTGACAGGATGAGCGGTTGTCGCGGAATTAATTATTCCATTAGAAGGGATGTTTTGCAAATATCACCCTATCTGAGGCTTGCAAGTAGATGCGACCTAAATAGTGTTAAAGGGTGAGGATTCCATAATATAATACTGTAATTTGAGCTTGACAGGATGGGTGGTTTTCGCGGAATTAATTATTCTGTTAAAAGGGATGTTTTCCAAAGATCACCTTATCTGTGGCATGGAAGTAGATGCGACCTAAATAGTGTTATAGGGTGATTCGATAATATAATACTGTAATTTCAGCTTGACAGGATGAGTGGTTTTCGCGGAATTAATTATTCCATTAAAAGGGATGTTTTCCAAAAATCACCCTATCTGAGGCATGCAGGTAGATGCGACCTAAATAGTGTTATAGGGTGATGCTTCGATAATATAATACTGTAATTTGAGCTTGACAGGATGAGTGATTTTCGCGGAATTAATTATTCCATTAGAAGGGATGTTTGCAAATATCACCCTATCTGAGTCTTTCAAGTAGATGCGACCTAAATAGTGTTAAAGGGTGATGATTTGATAATATAATACTGTAATTTGAGCTTGACAGGATGGCTGGTTTTCGCAGAATTAATTATTACATTAGAAGGGATCGTAACGAGGGACTTAGTGGCAGCATCTGTGGAAGTGCCTACAGAAAGGGAAAAGAGGCAAGTCATAGTGGCCTCCGCCTATTTCCCCGGTGAAGAAGGCAATCCACCCCCAGAAGAGGTAAGGAACCTCATTAGCTGGTGCAAGAAAAGAAAAAAACTCTACATAATGGGTGGCGACGCTAATGCTCACCATCGTATGTGGGGAAGTACTGATACAAACACTAGAGGTGAGTGCCTGTTTGAATATTTGTTGGCAAATAATATCGACATTATCAATAAGGACAATGAACCCACCTTTATGAATGCGATTAGAAAAGAGGTTCTTGACATAATCCTTGCTGATCCACTCATAACCGACTTAATAAAAAATTGGCATCTTTTAGATGAGCCTTCCATGTTGAATCATAGACACATACTATTCGACTTGTAAGCAGCTGTAACAAGCCTCGGAGAATGTAGAATACCTAGACTGACGGACTGGAGTGTTTATAAAGAACACTTGAGGACGGAGGTCGAAGGTGTAACGCATTCCATCGACACAATAGAGGAACTAGATATAGCCTCATATCAACTACGAAACCTCATGACATCATGTTATGAAAAAAATTGTCCCATTAAACAAAGGGCAATCCAAAGAGATGTGCCCTGGTGGAACAGGGATCTCAGCCGTCTCAGGGCTGAGACTAGGAAAATTTTTAACAGAGCAAAAAACACCGGAAACTGGGAGGACTACAAAAAAGCCCTTACAGAGTACAACAAAGAATTGAGAAGGTCTAAAAGAAGATCATGGAGACGGTTCTGCGAAGGGATAGATGAATTAGCCCCAGCAGTCCGCCTACAAAAAGTCCTTGGAAAAGACCACTCAAATGGAATAGGGTTACTCAAAAAGCCCAATAGTGAATACACAGAGAGTCAGCAGGAAAACGTAAGAGATCTTTTAGGTACTCACTTCCCAGGCTCTCGCATAATTCAGGGTGAATTTCCACAGGACTATCTGGATGAGGATGCTCATCGTCCTACCAGAGAAGGAGGACGCCTGGCTAGAAAAATATTTACCCCCAACAAAATTAAATGGGCGTTATCTACCTAAAAACCTTTTAAATCACCGGGCAGAGATGGCATCTTCCCTGCCCTACTTCAACATGGAATTGAGGAGTTTATCCCATGCCCGAGAAGTATATTTATAGCAAGCTATATACTTACCCGAGCTTGGAGAGAAGTCAAGATGGCGTTTATTCCGAAAATAGGCAGACATCCACCAGACGAGCCTAAGTTGTATCACCCCATTAGCTTAACCTCATTTCTCCTAAAAACAATGGAGAAACTTTTAGATCAATATATTAGAAGTGAAATCCTTACAGGAACACCGCTTTACGCAAAACAATTTGCTTATCAACCTGACAAATCAACAATAAATGCTCTACATTGCCTGGTTCAAGGCATTGAAAAGACATTTACAGCAAAAGAAGCGGCTATGTGTGCTTTCATAGATATAGAAGGTGCTTTGGACAACACCTCCTATGAATCCATACAAAAAGCCGCGGAAAAAAGGGGAATACAGTCACCTACAATTAAATGGATACAATCCATACTCGGAAGCAGAATTATTACCACAAGTATGGGCGATGAGTCGGCTACGGTGACTGCAATCAGGGGTTGTCCACAAGATGAAGTCCTATCGCCCTTGCTGTGGTCAATGGTGGTCGATGATCTCCTACATAAAATGAGTAATTCAGGCTTCAACGTCCAGAGATATGCAGATGACCTGGTCGTCACTGTGAGAGGCAAAAATGAGGTCATGATTTCCAACCTCATGCAAATTGCCTTAAATATAATATCCAAATGGTGCTCGTCGGAGGGGCTCAATGTAATCGGAGCAAAACAAATATTGTCCCGTTCACTAAAAGGAGAAAACTCAATCTTAGAACTCCTGTACTGAATGGAATGATACTAAATTTTTCCAGTGAAGTCAAGTATCTAGAAGTAATCCTGGATCAAAAACTTACCTGGAACTCACATCTGGAAAGGACTCTTATTAAAGCAACAGCGGCAATATGGACGTGTCGTAGGTTGTTTGGTAAGACTTGGGGTCTAAGCCCGAAAATGACAAATTGGTCTTATCTTTCGGTTGTCAGACCTATGGTAACCTACGCATCATGCGTATGGTGGCCAAAAACAAAAGAAAAAAATAGCACAGGGAAAGTTGCAGAAACTGCAACACCTTGCCTGTATAGGGACTACAGGAGCAATACACTTCATGTCCCACAGCAGCTATGGAGGCTATGCTTGACCTACTTCCCTTACACTTGCATGTAAGGAAGGAAGCAGCACTCAGTGCCTTACGACTGCACCTGGCACATAAATTTAAACCAGGCGATCTGGTTGGTCACTTAAGGATTCTGGAGTTATCCATTTGAAGTCCATGACCAATCCCACTGACTCAATGGAAATCAAAAAAGACTTTGACTGCCCGTTTGACGTGCTAATTTGAAGCCGTCAGACGAGCAAGATAGGAGGCACTGCGATTAGAACAAAGGTCACTCATCTGGTATACAGATGGATCTAAGATGGCTGAAGGGGTAGGAGTTAGTGTAGCAGGGCCTAAATGTAGGCTATCCAAAGCCCTTGGTAACACCCCAACATCTTCCAGGCAGAAATTTACGCTATAGATCTGTAAGTTTAATGAACAGGTATCAGATGACAAAAGTAGGGGGTAATAACAACTTAACTTAAATTACTATAGATTTGCAATTGACAATTCTAGGTGAAATTTAAAAATAAAAACTTTAAACCTGTAAACCTGCACCTAAGTGACTTAACACTTGATTTGTGCAGTAAAAGACATTAATTAAATAACAGACATTAACAAATTCAAAAATAATAAACAATAAATATCAACAAATCAGCAATCAAAAAAATCAATTCAACAGATTAACAAAGGCATCCAAAGGGCAAAAATCTATATATTATCTGATAGCCAGGCAGCACTAAAAGCTCTAAGGTCCTATACCTTTGAGTCTAAAATTTCCTGGGAATGTAGGCAATCCCTGAAGCAAATGGCCAACAACAACAAGGTTACCTTGATGTAGGTGCCAGGGCACGAGGGAGTACAAGGAAATGAACTTGCTGACAGCCTTGCAAAAAAAGGATCTAAAGCGCCATTCATTGGACCTGAACCATTCTGTGACCTGGCCAATGGACACATAGCGGAAGAGATCCAAGAATGGGAAAAGGACCAGAAAAAGTCCTACTGTACGAATACTCCAGGCCAAAGACAAGCGAAAAAGTTTATAACTTATTCGACAAAGAATGCCACAAGGCTTCTCGAACTTGAAAAGTCCGAATTAAGGCTAATCACAGACCTTCTAACTGGCCACTGCCCCTTGAGATATCTCAAGAATATGGGCAAGGCGATAGACAACAAATGCAGATATTGCGATGCTGCAACTGAAACTGCGGAACATATACTTTGTGAATGCAAGGTGTTACTCCGCACTAGGCTAAAATTCCTAGAACAGGCGGAATTAACGCCTGAAGACATGGGGAAATTAGCCTTCAGGAAAATCACAAGCTTTGTAAAAAGTCTTGGAATCCTGGGCAACAACTAGATGTAGGGTAAATTACAAAAGATCTTTTAGGTTGAAGTGAAGTAAGGTTGTTCGAAGCCAAACGACCCCATAAAACAATCTACAAGGAGGATATAGGGGTTGTAAAGACTGAAGTTAATGAAGTCAAAGAAAAAGTTGGTGACGTCGGAGGGGAAGTTGGTGGATTTAATAAAAAGTTACCAACGTCGAAGGAAAAATGAATAATATAGAGGAAAGATTTCATGCAGTCGAAACGGGAAGTAGAACAGGTTAAACGACAGTAGAGGGAAATAGGAGGCCAGATAGTACTATCATCGCCAGGCCCTCAATTATAGCCTCAGTTTGATGGTCAAACTTCATGGGCGACATATAAGAGACAGTTTGAGGCTACTGTGCGTGCCAACAACTGGAATAATGAGGAAAAGGTTATGGCACTAATTCTAACATCGAGACGTCAAGCTTTAGAATTGTTGCAGACGATCCCAGTAGTGCAGTAAAAGGATTTTAAAGCTTTGGAAGCTGCATTCATCTGGAAATATGGTGACCAATACCTTGCTCAGTTGTATAGAACCCAGTTGAAATCATATATACAAAAAGCTAGAGAGAGTTTACAAGAATTTGAAGCTGCGGTGGAGAGACTGGCACACTTGGCTTACCCAAACGCACCAAGGCAATTTCAGGAGAAATTGGCAGTTGACACTTTCATTGATGGTATAAAAGACGAAGAGATCAGGCGAGTACGAGCCGTCTCTGTGGAAGAAGCCCAACCAGAGAAAACAAATTTGGACACTAAACTAAAGGATATACACAACATGTTTATTGAATTAATGACCAAGAGAAGTTTTCTAGGAAAGCAGGAAAACCGACAAGGAGGTGTAAAGCCTAGCCGAGGTATCCGATGTTACCGGTGCAGCAAACCAAGGCATACAATGCGAAATTGTCAACAATGGAACCTTGGGGAAGTAAACACTGTAAGGAAAGGGGAAATCCGCTCCAATAACATGAAACTAATGCTAACGGATATGGTTGCGCAAGTACTGAACGAATTAAATTCACGACCGGGGCTGAAACAGGAACCACAACCGCCGGAACAAGAGCCCGAATCCACTGTTATAATTGCAGCAAATTGGGACATGTCAAGAAGTACTGTCGCCAGAGGCACCCTAAGGAAGTAAATGCTGAAGATATGAAAAAACAGCAGGATGTAGCAAAACTAAAGACTGTTAATATAGAAGTTCCGAGGGATTGAACAATAGAAATTGTAATAAAGTAACAAATGGACTGTTACGGAGAGCATGGGAGAGCTCGGATGGGAAGGAAGTTACCATGCGGCTGGTAATATCCAGGTGCCGGGTACCAAAAGTACTTCGGAAAGTGTATGAAAGAATATCCGGAGAACATTTTGATAAAAAAATAAGACCTTGGCAAGAATACGGGAACGATTTTATTGGATAAACAACAGTCAGGATGTAGATGCTGAGTGTCGCAGATGCAAGGTTTGAATGGTTGTGGACATCAAGGGGTCACCTACAGAGAGTGGCGACCGAATGAAGGCTCGATATGACCGTAACATCAGTTCAGCTGGATCCAGGGTGGGGGGGACTTGGTTTGGTTGTACAACCCACAGCGGACTGAAGAAGGAGTCTCGAAGCCTCCGCTCACCTTGGAAAGGATCGTACTCTGTCATCACCCGGATCAACGACGTTGTTTATTGGATCCAACGTAGAAAGAAGCGCAAGATGAAAATCGGGCACCTAAACAGACTTGCAAAGTATGTTGGGAACTCTGAATTGCCTAACTGGGACGTTCAAACTTAAGGAGGGGGCAGTGTTATGTGCTGCCCTCTAACAAAGAGAGCCTGCCTAGTTTGGCTACCGGTAAGATGGAGCCATCTCTGGAATAGCTGGCGAACGGATATTATCACAGAACCCGAAATATTGAAATTATTCGAAAATGGTTAACCCAAGAAATCGAGAAATTGTCCGAATATACTGGAATGAGATAGAGAATTTGAATACGTTCGCCACGGATATATAAGAGGCAGATCCAATGTGCGTGGACAGTACAGTTCAGTTCTGATATGAGATGAGATAAAGTAATCAGATTTTGAAGCAAAAAAATGAAAATAAGAATTAATTCAGAAGTGAGAATGTTCATATAAATGCAAAAAAAACGGTGTAATTTTATTAGTTTGTATTTGTTAATAATGATTGTTAAACTTAGGACTCTTATATGGCATGTGCAGATGAAAAAACGTCGATATAAAGATAAAAGAACTAGGTAGGTTTCTCATCAGTGCGGAAGTTTTACTTAAGTGATTCCTAAATAATGTTATATGCACGACTATGGCATTGGAATCATAGAAAATTCTAGAACGGCGCCAGAAAAGTTGTAATTGTTAGTGGAATGTTCTACTACATTCGATCCGGGTATATATAAAGATTGGATCGGCGCACTGGGACAATTTGATATTAGACAAGCAAGTAATAAGATGAAATAAGAAACAGTATCAAGTTGTGAATTAAAGTAGTGAGACTATATTAGATGGAACTTGTAATTAGTGTGTACTAATATGTATAAGGATTTAATTTTTGTAATTAAGCGATTAATAAATCAGTGGTTTTTGAAGATTCTTTTTGTAATTATTGAACCTACATACAGGGTGTTTACTGGAGATTGCACGCTGTAAGCGAGATTTATGCACTGACATGCACAAACAATGTGTGGACCGGAATTGGTATCTGACTCAAGCATGCCCAAAATCCCTTTGATTTGTGTACTATTTACCGTCACCGAAGCGATCACAGGCAACCTTGCCCGTTCGCGGCCAATCAAGACAAACTTACCATCTACATGTTGGCTTTGGCCGAGATTTGCTAGACTTCGCCCAACGTGTAGCACTAGGCATTTAGAAGTAATTCAAGCTATGGTGAGAAAAAAACAAGTTACCACGCAAAAGGTCGTAAGGAGATGAAATTTGGCGGGATCATAAAATGTACCGTCCTGATCATAACCCTGAGTTTGCCACTTTGGAGAAAGACTGCTCGCACGCCCATTTTGGAAAGATGACGCTCAAATTCAGTTTTTGCAAATATCTCCGTTCCTATTGGTCCTAGGGAAAATTTAAATTGAAGAGCATACAGTTCTACGTAAAATATGTTCTATGCATTTTTCCCAACAGACCAGCAGTTTTCAAGATACAGTGCGTCAAACGCAAGCAAATAATGGTAATGTAGCGGTGGAGCGTCTTTGCACGTCTCCTTAAATGTGGGCTAAGTGATATGTGCAAAGTAATTTCAACATAAATATCTATTATTATCAAACGCATTGACACAGTTTTCTGCATTATATTTTGTAGGGACACGCCTACTTCCTTAATGGGTACGAACAGAAAAGCGTGGAGTGCAGTAAAAAGCACCCCACACTTTTTTACAATAAAATATTTTTTAAACATTATTTTTTACTTTTTAGTTCGGTTTGCTATTAAAGCGTGTTTTTTTAGTTTTTTAAACTATGATTTTTTTGAAAATCAGGCTAGATAGTCAGGAAAAGAAAAATAAAATATGTGCAAATATAAATTTTATTCGAAAAAACAAAAGAAAATGAAAATAAGAAACAACAAAAGTCAATAAAACGAAGCTATCAACGCGGACCGCGGGAGGAGAAAACAAAAATTATTGTTATTGCATGAAATATGTTTATATCGGGTGTCGACGAGATTTGAGATTACTTATGCCCCGCCCCACTTTCAGTCATAATCCTGTTCGGTTTTTTAATCCGTTTTGAGCGCCCGGGGTCCCGGGCTCCAGCCCCTAAAGCCCCCCTTCCCTAGTCTTAGTCCGCCGTTGAGGTTTAGATTTCTTTCTTTAATAAATTCACATAACATAGAGCACACAATTGAAGAATACACTAGGGTATCTAACTCACGTATTGATAATATTTTAAGACATTTTGAATATAAGTTTTCTAAAGGTTCTGCATGTCTCCATTTCAGATCACTCATTTCAGATTCTGATGTTTGAGATTAAAAATAAGGCAGAAAATAACAATTTAAATTTAAAAAAATTCAATGAAAATATTAATGAGTTTAAGGATATATTGATGAATGTTGACTGGAAATTTACTATTGAAATAGAGAGTGAAATGCTTCTATAACACCCCCCCCCCCCACCCTTTCTAATTAATAAAAAAATCCTTAATCATGAAGCAATCAGGAACCTATTAAATCTCACCCAGTAATTATTTATTTCAATTATATGTTAAGATAAATAACAAATTGGCCATTTACGTGATCATCTAGTTTTACAAAGTTAGGACCCAGATTACATTGTGTTGGTAGTAACCCTTTATATTTACCTCAGTTTCTTTTATGCAAAATTTGCTATTATTTGTTTCTATCTGATACTAGTTACTTTAGAAAATTAATCACTTTTTAATTTAACTACCTTGTAAGTTTGAACACACTGTTTATAATTTAAGAAACCTCGTTAAGTTGTTGTTTTATTACTCAAGATTGAACTGTGGATTTATGTGTAAGTTTTGTTTTGGTGTTTAGTTGATTGAAGTTAAGCCATTATCATATATTTAGTTTATTACTTGTATTACCTAGAAGGTAAGTTGAAAGAAAAGACATCAGAAATCGTTTTTATACGTATATTCAGGTGTTTGTGACAATTCGTCAAACTCGGAGGGAATAAAATAGTACTCGCAAGGTACGTTCCAATATTCCTCGAAGTATGCTCATAAAAACAAGTTATGGCTTCATGGCGTTTCGTGATTACATGCCTTGTGGCGGAATGGACCAGCATAAAACCTTATGATTGAAGCGAGGATAAATCCCCTGATTTGAGAAACACAATGGCGGTACCAAATTTACAGTGGCAGCCACTACAATCACTGTCGAAGAGTTATCGTAGAGTATATGAAATACATAACCACCTGTAGGAAAATGCATTAAATTTTAGAGTGTCATAAATACATAACCAACTGTAGGGAAATGTATTTTATCCTAGAGCTTAATAAAAGTAATTGTAACGACCATCACGGCAAATCTGGTGTCGTGCCGTAATCCGTATAATTGGAATAAAATGACCCATAGTTGTAAAGTCTTAACATCAGAAGAAATAAAAGGTCTCCATATAAAAATCTCCTGTAGCGTGCCATAACAGTACTTACATTACGTTGGCCGCAAATTTCGCACAAGGCCCTTGTTGAACTTAATGGCCATAAACTTTTAGAATATTGCTAAATAGTTAGGATGACTGGGATCGTTGTCCCGTTGACCCAATAACATAATTCAAAGAGCATTTATTAGCAACCGTAGAGTAAAATTCAACCTCCACTGGAAAGCAGAACAATATTATCTGTTAACTGTAGCAAAACAAATGAGACAGTAATCTGACACTAACTTGAAAAGAAAACTATTTGTCTGTTTATTGAATGAAGCAAAAATGAAATGAACATAACTTTTTAAACTGTTTCTAAACTAATAAAATTATTTGACTTGAAAACTGAAATATCATGCAAATGCGTATTTAAAATTGATAATGGCCTTTTTAAATTTAATTCTTTGTGACTTGTGAATTTTGATAAGTAAGAAAATAATTTGAAAACGGCTGGCCCTATATGGGGCGTTTTAAGAGAAATAACGTTAATAAACAGTAGGAGTATTTTATGAATGCTTTTTCCACATACTTGACCTATGCTTTCCAGTTAAAAAAGTTAAAGAAAAAAATTGGGAATGTCAGTATTTACCGAGGTATTTACCAAAGAGTGATCCTGTACTGGAGGAATGGAAGACGCTTCTAAATATTTTGTTCACAATAAGTAGGGTACATGGTAGGTTTTTGAATAGTTATAAGGAGATAAAAAAGGAATATATAATCAGAAACTAATGACCAGTAAAAAGAACTTTTGGAAAAAGAATCTCACAATCCGATAATAGAGTCAAGACAACGTGGCAACTGTAAATAAAATAAACGGGAGGGACCACCATGGCATACGTATACAGGGAGATTTTTAAGAAGTGGCAAATAACTCCATAGAATATCTAAAAGACTCAGTAACATCGGTGGTATCTGGTCTTGAAAACAGGACCTATGTAACCACAATTTTGAGTAACAATTAAATCAATGTATGTAAAACCAGTAACTGAAGTAGAAATTATAGGAATTACTTAAAACTTATATAAAACTATTATAAAATGAGCAGTAGAGCAGATCAGGTGCCAACTAAAATAATTTAAAAAATACACAGAACATATTGTATTTGTACACATCATAAATAATTCTATTGGGTTCGGAGTGTTTCCTGATCAGCTCAAAATGACATTCATAATTCCTGTTTTTAAGAAAGGAGACCCAAAGATGATAGATAACTATAGAGGTATTAATTTGTTGAATTCATTTTCAAAAATTTTGGAGAAGGGTAGGTACTTATGTGTAGTAGAGTGTAGAATTTTTATATTCTGTAATTTACTGAGTATAATTCAACATGGTTACCAGGAGGATAAATCTACACAGACTGCTACTTTTCAATTTGTGCAGCATGTTCTCGATGCTCTAGAGGGAGACGGGTTGGCTTTGGATTTATTTTTGGATTTATCCAAGGCCTATGTAAATAGGTTTTAACAAGGAAATCTTGTGTACAAATTTTAGCCTGCCGTTTGCCCTGACTGCAGATATTTTCATTTGATACAATTTTGTGGAGTAACATCGAATTGGTTTCTATGTTTCTGAAATCGGTTTCAGCTTTTTCTTATACTTAAGAGAACTATTATTTAGTTTTTTCCAAATATCTTAATTTTATATAGGTCAATAATTATTTATATTTATTTAATAAGTCAATAAAATATTAATTTTCCAATCCTGTTCATCCTACCCAACGGCCTAAGGAATGGTTCCAATGCGGCCAGAAGAATTCTTCACTCATTACAGTAACAAATATGCATTTTTGATTTCAATTGCTGGGAACAGTGCTTCGCGTTGTTTAGTATATTAAACTTGTTAAATTGAATTAATTTTTTTTGTCTTGATGTTTCTTTTTATAATATGTGCAATTATTACCTACCATTATGTGCAATCTAAGGGGTCATAGGTTAAAAATTAACATACATATACTGCATGACAAATGCATGAATTAGATTTATAAAAGTATGCCAGTTAAAGCATAAATAGTATATCTTCGCGTTAAAAACAAAATGATAAAATTCAGATAATTAACAGCTGTGACAAAAATAGTAGTTGGTTTAATTAATAAAACAAGCTTATATAGTATACTTACAGTGTGATACATTTATTTTGGAGTCACCCTGTAAATCTTTTCTTTGTGCAATTTTCACCGTTTTTTTATTTTTATTGTAGAGCTTGTTGAACTGCATTAAAAGGACCAGATTCCTACAAAATCCAAAGCCTACTATGTCAGTTTTTAGGAGTAAAATTTTAATAATAATTTATATTAGCGATTTTTTTGAAAAAATTTATGCACGTCACTGGATTCACTTCCTCAAAAGGGGCCTGTACTAAATTTTGTCGCAAATTTTTAAGTAATAACTTTTTTTGTAGACATTAAAAATGTACAATACATTTTCACAAACTTATTCTGTAAGTTTCACATTTTTAATAGAAAATAATAAATTATCAATGTTTCAATCTGGGTGCAGACAAGGTCATAGTACAGGGTCTGCCTTGGCTCATATTATTGATGATATCATAACTGCATGTAACAATCAAAAGGTAACGGCTATGGTACTACTCGATTATTCAAAAGCATTCGACGCAATAAATCATCTTTTACTATGTGCAAAATTAAAATACTACGGGTTCAATGAAATTGGTGAAAATCTTGTGAGATCTTCCTGATGATACCTAACTTTAAATTTCACGTAAAAAGATATCTTCTCAACCTTCAGTGAGAAGGCGGTTTTAACCATAGACAAAATAGACGTTTTAACAGTGGCGGTTTCTCCATTGTGTCTGTTGGCCGGTGCTATCGCGCATGAAATGCACACTGCGGGAGGGCGCTGGCCGGCTGGCTTGGTGGAGGGGCTGTCACTGCACTGTGTTACATGGTATTCAATGTCAATTTTGCAAATTTTCTTATTTTAAAATATTTCGTAGATGTATTTAATATAGGTATATACCTATTTAGGTAAATATTACTTATATGCCCAATTACTTAAATACTGTATAAAATTACTTTAATTCAACTAAATTGATTTTAGAATATATTGTGTTTCGTTTGTCACAATTAAACTTTTAATGTTATTATTATGAAAATATTTAGGGTTAGGTGTAAGAGTAGCTATGCTAAACTTCGCCCTTGTATTTTCTTATTCAAATAAAGTCGTTTATTATTATTATTATTAAGTTATCCATGAGAAAAAAATTGTCAAAAGTAACAAGTTAAGGTGTATGAAAGTTATTACAGTGTCTAGTGTTAATAGTCATGTAAAGCCTAACTGTAAGAGAGAAAATAGAAATTGTAAGGGCGATAAAAGTTTTGTATATATTGGAAGTGGGATATGAGGAAAGACGATTAGAGTTTTGCTATTGGCTGCAGGAGGAATATCTAAAAGTCCTAATTTTTAACAAGCTTTTATTAGCTTCACCTGTATATTTGTTTGTTTATTTGTAACGGAACTTTTGAACGTGATTCTCATCCACTTCAAAACGTCAGATTAAACTGAAACTTTGCACATTTATCAAGGACCAATGACAATACAATAATTTGACAACTTTGCCCTAATGTCCTCACCAGGATCATCAGGATAAAATAACAAATGACTAATCGTCAAGATTTTGCCGGAGACGCCGCTGTTAGTAATATATATTATTTTATTAGCTTCACCTGTATGTTTGTTTGTTTGTTCCACCCTCGCTTAAGCTAATATCGCAGAACGCAAAAACGGTATGTGTTTTGGACGTTTCTCGTATTATTATATAAGCATCAACACCCAGCGCTCGACAAGAGTTAAACAACCGCGGTACAGTTTGTGATCATTGCATACCAGGGTACATATACGTAACTTCGGAATTGTCTGTAACGTATTTGCCGTTGTATAAGCCCTTGTTAAACGCTAGTTCCAACTTTAATACATACATTATGATGTAATATTAATTATGTACTACTAGCGGATACTCAGCGTTTCGAAAAGCAGGCGGGTATCAGCTGGTTGCTATGTGTATCGGTGTTCATGATGCTAATTCTAAAATTCACCCAATCCAATATATTGGTGAGAAACGTGCTGAGGGATGAATGGCAAGAGGGTGACTAAAAATGTCATGTCGCTAGTGTCAACCTCAGGGAACCGACCACACCCTGTTGTATAAGAACCTTACCCTTCTATCGGACCTCTGAGAGGGTTGACTGTTTAATTGCCCATTACTCGTGGGGATAATAATGACGCTTTTTACAATAAAATGAATTTTTTGTGTCAATCACTTCATTCTCAACTTATTAAAAATCATTTAATTATATTGAGTTAGTGGACTTTCTATCGCTGTTAAACAAAATCTTAATATTTAAACATTATTTTTTACTTTTTAGTTCGATTTGCTATTAAAGCGTGTTTTTTTAGTTATTTTAAACTATAATTTTGAATGGCATTTTATTTACGATGAAGCCACATTTACCACAAATGGAGCGGTTTCAAGTCAATCAAAATTGCTGTCACTGGTCAGCTGAGAATTCGGAATTCGTCGTAAATGCAAAGAGATAGTACTTGCAACAAATTAACGTTTAGTGTGGAATACTAAATGACAAAATAATTGGTCCTTTCTTCTTTGAGAGCAATGTGATGCATTTCAATAACTTGCAAAATTTTTAACGAAATCGGATAAAATTCATGTCACGGGAGTTTTTGGTGTCGCTGATTACGAATCCAACGTGAAAATTGGAACATTCAAAATGGCGGACTTTAGGAATTAATTCCTGATTTACGCCGTTTCTATTGATTTTATAGAAAAACATGTAGAGTAACATAGTATTTGGAATGCCATTTTGCATAAGAATACACCATTTTACCACCTTATCTAACCCTTTCGCTTCTCCCCTGTGGAAAACCTCCTACGCCGGACTCTTTTTAGAAATCATTAGAATGTCATTTTGTATCAGAATATAAATTTTGGAACTACCATCAATTACCCCTTCCGTTTTATCGTCTTGAATCACTTTTTTCGTTTTGGAGTATTCATATAAAAACGAGATTTGCGCCGATTTAAACTATTTTTTAAGGGTCTATATCCATTATTACTGATAATTTGCTGAAAATAGACACTATTAGTAATCTTTCCATATTTTTCCCCATTAGTTTGTAGACTGAACCTACTTAAAGGAGCTCTCGTGCCAGTAGGATCAGTGTTTCAGTTGGTGTTTATTGCAATCGAAGCATTAGCGTTCTGCTGGTAATATGAAATTACTACACTTAACGCGCCGGGCTAGTAACTTGTAATTCAGCGTTCGGCGGGGCACATAGCCCGGAGAGTAGCTGTTGGTTGCAGTCTGGTTATGTTCCTTATAGAAAAATAACGATTTTATATAGGAGTTTGTGACTGAAATATTATGTTTTAATATTCTGCCCTCTAGAAGCACATTTGTACTTAATTTATACTTGTCATAAATAATTTTGTTAATTGCTTCTAACCACTAAAATCATTCGTCAGCCCGTCTAAGGAGGTGAAGCGAGGAGATGAAATATTAAAAAAATCGTAGCTTTTCAAATAATTGTTGATGCGTCAAAATTTTAATTTAGACTTGTTACTAATAGAGCAGTGGATTGTTTCTAGTTATTCAAATGATTTGTCAGCCCGTCTAAGGGGGTGAAGCGAGGAGATGAAATGCTTAAAAAATGGTAAGTTTTGAAATGGTTGTTGATGTGTCAAAATTTTAACGGAGATCTGTTACCAATACAGTAATGGACAGTTTCTAGGAATTGAAATCATTTGTCAAGGGGTTTAAGAAGGCGAGGAGGGGTAAAAACTGTATATATCAATAAACAAATTAAAAAATTATTAATCTGTAAAAACATTTATGCAGTGACGTTGCAAATAATAAAATAAGAAAGAAGAAGCTATTGCAGCTAACAGAGCCATTCGTCAGGTCGTGTTAGAGGGTGTAAAGGGGTGAAATTTGTTAACAATCGATAAAAACTTTAACAGTCCTTTAACTTTTCCAGACACAGCCCGCCTATCGCACCTTTTTAATAGCTTCCCAACTCGTAAACATAGTGTATGCGCGGAAGCTATACAACCTTAGGCGAGGGTTGTATAGGAGATATACCATCCTTCGGAGGGGATGTAAAGCCGTCGGTCCATTGTCTATTAAATGTTAGGCAAGTAAAAGATCTCTACTCTTCTTAAGGGAAGAGGTTCGGCAAAATTCCTGGTTGGGGGTAGCTCGTCTACAGGCGTCGGTGTTAGGCCTCAGTAGCGGAAATAGGCCGACGTTAAATAAATGTATAAAAAAAAAAAACTCGTAAACATCGGACCTTCGTTACGACTTTACGGGATCAATTCGAAAACGTTTAATTTCATATCAATAAAACCTCAATAACTTCCAAACTAATGTCGATATCAAAATTCTTTTTATATAAAAAAATTCCCCTTCTCAAGACCGATTTTTCCATGTAACTTTTATTTCAAAATTTTAAACTTTAGCAAGAGGTTGCGCAATGTTGTGTAATCTTACGCAATCGAGCCGATCCAGACTGCACGGTGCCGTATCCAGCTCTTTTAAAACGGGATGCTGGACTACACGGGGCGCGCCAAACGCAGTAATTCTGAATGGTATAAATACCCGTGCTCCACGAGCTCGAAGCAAGTTAGTTTCTTCGGTGTTACTCGTAATTTTGTATACAGTGCCCGCGCTACTTCCAAGGTTAACCCTTGTAAAATATTGTTTTAAATTTTAAATTAAATTAAAAATACACCGGCCTTCGTGCTAAATTAACTTATATAAATTTTTCCAGAATTAAAATAAATAATTTTTAAAAAATAATTAAATAACTTTCCAGTCGAAATTTTATGTCGAAAAGTTACCTCCAAAAAATATTATTGTGAAAAAATAAAATAAATTACGTTCGAAACTTTGTTCACGTACCTAAATAAAATTTGTAAATTGTTTAAAAAATAAGTGTCGTTATTATAATACACAGGGTGTAGTCTTAGACCCTGTCCAGCAGTCTTCGAGGAATCCCCCTGAACTTCGAATTTTTTAATAAATAAAGTGCACACACTGCCTCAGGCGTCTCAGCTTCGATTTTCTCTGAAACATTTTTAATTTTTTCAAAACCTGAGAGGCGTGGCGTGTTCAGGGTTTAAGAGGGTGAGAAGGGGTAAAAACGGTATATGTCAATAAACAAATTAAAAGATTATTAATCTGTAAAAGTATTCATTCAGTGACGTTGCAAATAATAAAATAACTCTGTTGACACATCAGCAACTCCTTAGAAAGTTACGATTTTTTAAACATTTCATCCCCTCGCTTCACCCCCTTAGATGGGCTGACAAATCATTTCAGTATCTAGAAACAATCCACTACAGTATTGGTAACAGATCCATGTTAAAATTTTGACACATCAACAACTACTTAGAAAGTTACGTTTTTTAAAAAATTTCATCCCCTCGCTTCACCCCCTTGGACGGGCTGACAAATGATTTCAATAGAATAGAATAGTTTATTAACCTCAAATTAACGTAACATAAGTTACAAAAGGCAAGTCATAACTAACAGTACATAAAATTACAGAAAAAAATATAAACAGCAATACATAGTAAAATTCTATTAAAATAATCACTAATAAAAATACATAGTTATATTAAAAAGTGAGAAATAAGTAACAGATTATGTAAACCCAAATTACAGGCCTTATCTCCCTACTGGAAACAAAAATTCCTTAAGAGAGTAGAAAGCATTTAATTCTAAAAATGACTTTACACTTTTTTTGAAAGTAGTATAGTTCCCTAATAATTTGATGCCATCAGGTAATGCATTATAGAGGATGATACAGTTGTAGCGTGGAGATTTACGAAACATAGTTGTTCTGTACGTAGGCAATCGGAGGTTTGTAGTTCTTGTATTATAGTTGTGGATATCGGATTGATGTACAAAGTCCATTAGATGTCTTTTGGTAAACATAACACATTTCAGAATGTATATAGATGGCACGGTTAAAACTGCATATTTTTTAAAGACTTGACGACAACTTGCCCGATAGTCCAAATTAAACATTAATCTTAATTTTCTCTTTTGTGAAATCAAAACTCTACTGAGATCAGTGGCAGAGCCCCAAGACAAGATGTTATAGGAAAGATGGCAGTAAGCAAAAGCATAATAACGGTTTATTGTACACTCTACAGTTAAGAACGGTTTCATCTGTAGAATTGCGTAAAAGGCCTTGTTTAACCTTCCACATACGTGTGTGATTTGATTGCGGAAACTCATATCAGAATCGAGCTAGATGCCTAGTAGATTAGTATGTGTTACAAAGGTATAATCAAAGTCCTTTATAAAGGTATTAGGAATAGTTTTCTGAAGATGAAAATCTATGCATATTGTTTTTTGCTTGTTCAGAATTAAAGAATTTTTGTGGCACCAGGAATCCATTTCACTAAATGTTTCTTCGATTTTTATTTGAATTTTCTCAAGGGATTCGTCAGCTACCGTTATTGTGGTATCGTCTGCAAAGCTACCCTTACTAATAAAATGAGGTAAGTCGTTAACAAAAAGTAGAAAAATCAACGAACCCAAAACTGAACCTTGCGGAACCCCTAGTGAAACTGGAAATCTGTCTGACAATTCATTATTTATTTTTACTATTAATTCTCAGTTTTCTAAGTAAGATTCGATCCAGTATAATAAATTTCCTCTAATGCCTAAGGTGTATAATTTTTTCAAGGTAAAATGCCTATTTAGACTATCAAAAGCCTTAGATAAGTCAAACATGATTGATACAACGTAACTGCCTTTGTCAAGTTCCCCATAAACATAATTTAATAGCTGATTTGTTGCAGTTTCTGTGGATTTCTCTTTACAGAATCCATGCTGGCTAGTTGTTAAGATTTTGTATTTGTCATTGAAATCAGTTATTATATTATACACGCACCTTTCTAGTATTTTTGAAATTTCGGATAGCAAAGATATTTGTCTGTAATTATCAATATTTGTGACATCGCCCTTTTTGTGCAGCGGAAACACAATAGCTAATTTAAATAAATCAGGAAATTTACCCTTTTCTAAATACCTAAAAAGTATCCACTGCTCTGTTAGTAACAAGTCTACATTAGAATTTTGACGCATCAACAATTATTTGAAAAGCTGCGATTTTTTAAATATTTCATCCCTTCGCTTCACTCCCTAGACGGGGAGTGAAGAAATGACTATTTGTAATTGAATTAAACCAGATAAAATAGTTGGTATTATTTCATGGCCACAACTTTATTGATTATAGTCCTACATCAGAATGTGGTTGTTCATTTCTGCTAATATTCGAGATCAATTTGTATCCGAGAACATTAATATTAACAATGTCATTTCTATTTAACCAATGTTCAGATATACAGAAAATATCGATTTTTTTCAGTAATTAAAAACACCTCGATTAAATGAAAATTGTTTAAAAAACCTTGTACATTAAAGTGACAAATATTAATACTTGCATTTTATTTAAATTAAAACCAGTTTCTTTATAGTTATGTCTAAATTTTCTAAGTAGCAAAAATTATTTGCAAACTCTTGAATATAAAAATCCTCTTCGTTATTACGCTCACAATCACTTTCACTTTTGCGGACATTCTGAGTGGATTCACCTATTGAAATACTCAAAGATTAGCCCTCTACGTCGTTGCAACTGGTTGGACCATATTAGCAAATGCAACAGCAGTTTCTGCAACTGTGTTTTGTACCGCGTACATACGAATAAATTTGAAGTTTTTAATTTGATCTTTAATTCGACTTATAGCGTTTGATAATATTAGAGCAATTGAAGCACTGCAACATTACAATTGGTTTCTATGTAATTTACATGACCTTCCATCCTTCCATACAGTTATGAAACCTACGTAAAAATGCTTTTAATTTTGAGTTGTACTTAAAGATATGCTTATCTTAAGGCCTACATCTTCAAAATATTAATAGGCTGCCTATCCATTTCCCTAACTATCCATGTTAGAGGTGTAATGAAAAATGGAGAAATCTGCGACTTTGTAAGTTTGATCTTTGTGGATTTCGTGAGATATTTCTGTCACAGTAAAATTAAGATCAAATGGCAAGTTGCCAGTCCTGCTACCTATATTCACCGTCATCTTATATTGGTAGTTGCTGGTATTGTCGGTAAGGGTTCCGAGGTTTACACCTTGTTTATTACCTCACACTCACATATCCTTAACTTGCTTGCTTGAATGGTTTTCATTTATTCAGTCTATTATTCGAAAATTGTTGAGCTCATCAAAATTTAGTACTAGTATCTGGATACTATTATTATTTTATTATTATTATTTCATTACATTGAATATGATGTTCGCATCTGGTTTATTTTTATGTTAATTTTTAGATTTCATCACAGAGCAGCCTAGCTACAGCGGCGTCATCAATTACAACAAGATGCTGGCATCCTTGTAGAAGACCGGAGCTTGCTGTTACAGCACGAACCTACACCACAATGAGGACGTATCAGCCTGGTTCTCTTCCAGAATATCAAATTGATCCTTACATTATCCTAGAAGACGATCTAAAGGATGTTTATCAATATATTAGAAATGTGAGTATAAGCTTATTTTCTAAAACATGTTAGAACTATGCGGGAATATAAATTTCATAAAATAGTTTGGGATATATTTATTTTTGCCTCTTGATAGAAATGAAATCTAATAAAAAGTGTATATCTCATTTAGCGATACGGGTGTATGTCACAACCATTTATTATATATTTTTGGAGCTGAAAGTCTAGTTCCCATTTGTGTTTTCTTTACTCGATAAAAAGAACCGTAAATAATATTTTCGTTTCTTGTTTTACAGTCATACATAGCTGAGTGGCATGTGACTATTATCTCTAGCATACAGTAAGCAGTGGAAAATGTATAAACAATAAGAAAAGTTTAAAATTCGGTCGGTGGCTCTTAGTCTGCCTTGAAATCTATGTATTTGTCTGAAAATAAGCAAAACCTCCAGAAAAATATGTTACATTTAATTTTTGTTATGTGGTTCTGTGTTATATTTTCATTTGCATCAAATATAATTATTACTAAATCATAAAGATCTTGTAATAATTATATTAATTTATTTGTTTCATGTTTATTTCAGGTTTTAAGAAGAAACACATACCAAGACAATTTGTATGAAATAGCAACATATTACTTTGATGGAAATGGCAAAGCTATTCGACCTATGGTTGCAATACTTATGGCTAGAGCAATAAACTACCATATATACAAAGGAAAGAGGTAAGTGTCTATTGATGTTATGTATTAAGCAAAAGGTGATAGAAGAATATGCTTAGCAATTTTACTCTTTACATTTCTACATCTAAACATATAGATATCAACTCCACATCTTTTTAGAGTTGTTTTCCATATAGGTATTGTTTGAATGTATGCAACATTGCATGGCTTCTTGTGTAATGAAAATATTTAAAATGTTACCTCTATTCATTCAGTTTTGAGTTTTGTGTATATAAAATAATTGTTTTATTGAGGCTACGTAAAGTTCAGACCTGTATGAAAAATAAGGCAGCATTAATTTAAGTGGTGATAAGATATTTAATAATGAATTTTTTTTTTTTTTTATTGGCATTAGGACATAGTCCATACAGCCAGATACACAGTTAAATTTAGAAGCGGCTAAAGATCTAACCCTAATGCTAACGTGAATAATAACTAGATGAAAACGATAAGGAATAACAGGGACACACACTTCTCGCCTAGGGGCCAAAATGTTGTTAAAATAACATTTTACACAATTGGTATTACCAACGTTGGAAGTTGTATGATTTGCGAAGGTGGTAGCACTGTTTTAAAAAGAAATATATGCTATCTTTTATAAAATATAGTATATAGTTTAGTTTATCTTCAACCGTCACAGAGTTAGAACCGTTATTTTATTCTTTTCCTTCCTTTTCCTCTGTACATTGATAATCTACAATTTTTTTTAATATTGCAGCTCTAGTATTTAAATTTACAGTATTTTTAATCCTTTAAAGTGTGTTGTTTATAATAGCATATTCATTATTTTCCTAGTGGGAGTATATAGGTAGATAGATAGATAGATAGATCTTTATTGGCCATAAGTACACAAATTGTGTTTTGACAGGCCAGTACAAGAAATTAACAATAATTATAAACAAGACATGACAATGGTTGTCATTAAGCAACAAAAAGAATATAATAAAATAGAATGATAAATAACATGTAGAGTATATAACATTTACAACACAAAAATAAATAAACAAACTAAACCAACACCCATATAATTTTAGTAAGTAGTTGACCATCGACGCGGGAGAGCACATAAGGATGTCAAACAATTGTTCCCTCCCTTTCCTAGACGTCCTTATTACAAAACAACAATCAATTCTTCTACTCTGTGTATAGAAAACCAACCCACACCAACCGTTACCTTAATTCAAAAATCACACCACCATCCATCACAAATATATTCTGTTGTCAACACTTTTGTAACCAGATCCCTCAGACTAACAAACAATCACAACAGACAATCCGAACTACAAACGTTAGAAGAAGCACTTCTACAAAACTGTTATGACAAAGGACATATAACGCTATCCATACACAAAGCACAAAATCCGTCCCAAATTCAACAGACAGAAACCTCTCAGCAAAAAGCCTTCCTACCTTACATCAAAGGTGTCACAGACAAAATTTCAAATGTCCTGAAATCCAATAACAAAAACCATATTCACAACACACCAAACAATTTTTTGGAACATAAGTTCATGCGCCTCATATCAAATTCTGACAGGTACACCTCCCTCAGAGATTTGTATGCACGTTGTAACGACATAATGCCAATAGCGGACTACGTCAGAGAAATTTCACAAAAATTTTATAGCACTAAGCTGGGTGATAGTCCGCTTACTAGAAACATTACACAAATCAGAGCGCATAATGCCCCTTTCCGAATCAAACACAATCTACCATACCAGGCGTTGCCTATCTTCCGGCAACCCCTTTAGCCAACCTTCTTCTTCCCATAACTTCTTTTTGCACTCTTAGCTTCTTTTACTCTGAACTTTAAATTTTTAATTCGTTTCTTATCCCTCTCTTTGTTTCTGTTTGTTATCATCAAAATTATCAAAAATTTCAAAAAAAATCACAACATTTTTAATCACATTTTGAGTGGCTGGGATGCTGCCCTCACCTGCATTGTTTCAAATGGGTATTTGTCGTTTTTCTGTATCTACCCGTTTCAACAATCAAAATCGAATCAGTGAAGTCCGCGAGTTTTAGGTTTAAATTTTAATTGTTTTTATCCGTCTTTTTGGAATTTTAAATGTTATTCATCCGTTTTATTCATTATTTTTGTGTGAAAGGTGATGGATGTTTATGTTAGTGTCTGAGTCTATTAGGGTAGCTTACGTTTAGATTTAGGCACTTTTGTTCACAGTTTTAAGTTGAACCAGCCTCGCCCCATCCAACCCGTCATTTACCGCGGCACTTCGCACCGCGGTTGGCGGATTGGCTCTGGGCCGGGGCATGGCAATACATTGTATTATTTTAAATAGTGAATAAATATATTGGTATTGGTAAACAATTTCCAATTCAATCAGAAGCCCAAAAGACGTGTATACGAAATACCTTGCTCAAACTATCCCCAAACCTACATTGGACAAACCAATAGACGGATTAACAATAGAACATATGAACATCATCTTGCAGTTAGAAAATCCGATCTCACATCATCACTTGCCCAACACCGCCTCCTAACAGGCCATAATATAGACTTCGATAACACCAAAATCATAGCACCCTCATTTTTCCAGAAACCGCGAATCATCCGCGAAGCAATTGAGATTGAAAAACGGCCCAATTGTCTAAACAAAAGGGATGACGGTCATCGTCTTCCAGTCACTTGGAAATCGTTGATATCCAGACTAGCCCCACAATCTTCATCCACACCTCATAATCCTGACAACAGCTGTTCTGCTCTGATGCCTCCATCAACAGACCCTCAACCCCCCACCACTCTCCCACCCACAGACAGCTTTCGTATAAATAACACTTCGTTAGATACATCCAGCGAGTTCGCTCTAAAGAGTAGGCCTAAAAAGTTTGTATTATTTGAAATATTTTTTGATTCGACGAAAATTGATTTGGGCCCTTCCTGAAACTCCCCTTGATATTATGACGGAAAATTTGGAAAACACTTTTCCAATACAACTTTCCACTCTGATTTTATGTAAAAATTTTTTTAGTCGATATTAACTTATTTTGGGCCCTCTTTGGAGCCGTCCCTGGTGCTCTGACGGGGCATTTACAAAAAGCCTTTTCGATACAATTTTCCATTCTAAAAATTTGTTTTTTATTGATATTTATAACATTTATTTATTTTTATTTTATTTCATTTTATTAACATAAAACAATGTTTATAATTAACATTCTTCTTCATACAGAACGACTTTTATAGACTTTAATACAATTGTTTACTGGGCACCTAGATGAATGTATCATCTGTATGTGCCCACGGAAAAAGTAGATAAATCGAGAGGATTGTTTCTATCCAAACAGCTGCAAATAGGAAAGCCGATGATACCTACGCTCCATCCCCCCCATGCGATATGAAAGACTGATAAGCGAAGACGCTCATCAGTCTCTCACACCACACTGGGAATCCACGCAGACACCATCCGTCTCACCTGTCCACAGATGTTCAAAGCGAGCCAATACTCTCTTTACAAGTATTGCAATATACAAAATAAAAAAAGAAAAAGTTTTGTTTACTACACAAAATAATAATTACTAAAAGAACTTTCATCATCTACTTCATTTTTAAAACTATAACATAAGCCTAAAAATTTTTCGTAATTTTTGATAATAAAAAGTTTACTTTTTTTGTTGAATTTCTTACTTCTTATTTGTTTTATATCATTTGGTAGTAGATTGTAAAACTTTGGGGCCAAGTAATCCACAAACTTTAAATTAATTGTTCTTCGATTTATTGGTATTATTATGTGCCTATTGACTTTGCCTCTAGTTAGATGTTGATGACTAATAAAGTTTTTGAATTTTTCTGTCTTATGTGTATAAGAACATACTGTTTGTATATACAAGGTATTTATATTACAGATGTCTTCGTTGTAAAGCAAACTAGTAGGATATAGTCTATCTTTTTTTAACATGATTTTTAAAATTGAATTTTGTATAACCGCCAATGGCTGAAGTTTCGTTTTATATGTCCCTCCCCATACAACCAATCCGTATCTTATTAGCGATTCGACTAGAGCTTTGTATACTAATGTTATTAATTTTCTACTTAAAAATTTTTAATTTTTAATATAAAAAATTTGTGAATTAGTTTCTGAATTTTTTTTACTAAATAATTAATATGTTCTGAACATTTTAAATGTTGATCTATGATGATAATAATAATAATAATAATAATAATCTTTATTCATCCTATGAAATTTATACATTTATAGACAAGTCACAGAGTTAAACTACAGTATAAATATAGTAAAAATATTAAAATAGTAAAAATACAAAATACAATATAAATAGTAAAAATATTAAAATAGTAAAAATACAAACTTATAGAATAACAAACTACATAAATTTAGAACAAAGGTATAAAATTAATTTTCACTGAGAAAAAATATTTCCATTTTCTATGATGAGTTGAGAAAACTCGTGTATGTTGTAGAGGCAATTTCGAGTTAGTATATTTTTTAATTTATTTTTGAATTTCATCATTGAGAGATTGCGGAAGTGCAGTGGCAAAGAGTTGTATAAACCAATTCCAATGTTATTAGTACTGTGAAGTCTGTTTTGCGGTGTTAGCAGGTTGAGCTTATTTCTTGTATCATGTTCATGAATTTCGTTATGTGTGACGTAACTTTGTAGGTTTTGTTTCACATAAAGTAAGTTTTGATACACAATAATCGAAAATAATGACATAATTTTTAGTGATACAAATATTGGTTTACATGTTTCGTCCCATTTAGCATTGACCTACCTAGATATTTCATATTCCTCACTGATTTAATTTTGCTATTTGTGTTATTATTAATTGTTATGCTATTAAAGTGTGGTCTATTTGAATTTGTTAAAGAAAATGCTATGTACTTAGTTTTTTTTTAAATTTAGAGTTAACTTAAATGTGCCAAGCCAATTAGCTACATTCTTACATCCTTGTATAACATTTTCTTTGGTTTCTTCCCAAGTGTCACCCGTGAAAATGAGAGCAGTGTTGTTAGCGTATGATATAATTTTACCTTTAATATTTATATTCAGCAATGAATTAATGTAAGTTATAAAAAGAATTGGTCCTAGTATTGTACCTTGGGGTACGCCTACTTTTATTTTTTACGGCATACTAAGTGTGATTTAATTTCAAATATTGATCACGATCCGTTAAGTAGCTTTTGAAGACATTCAAGACCATACCACGAACCCCATAATGTGATAACACATCAAGAAGTCTACGGTGGGGTACGGTATCGAACGCCTTCGCAAGGTCCATGAATACTGCTATGCTTTTTTTACTATTATTTAAGCTATCTGTGATTTCCGCTGTGAGGTAGTACATGGCATCAGCTGTGCTAATATTTTCAGTAAAACCGAATTGATTTTTAGATAAAATGTTATTATTAGCTTTAAAAAAGTTTATTAATCTGTCTTTAAGACATTTTTCGAAAATTTTTGCAATATTATTTATCAAAGTAATTGGACGATAGTTTTGAATTTTAGTTTTCGAGCCCTCCTTAAAAATAGGTGTCACAACAGACTGCTTAAAATAGTTAGATACTTGACCTGTGTTATAAATTAAATTAATAATATGTGTAATGGGCTTCGTGATTTCCATATGCGCTAATTTTAAAAGTTTTGTAGATATCCCATCTTTACCAGGCGCACTACTGTTCTTTAAGGAGGAAATATGGTTTATAATTTCGTTTTCAGTGGCTGGATTTAAATACATAGAAGTTGCACACTGGTTATTTAAAATAAAAGGATTTTGTGGTACATCAATCATTTTTTCCATTTCAACACCAATATTTATAAAATAATCATTACAAAAGTTAGCCATATCAGTATTATTGAGGAATTCAATGTTATTTTCATCTGTGAGTTTAAGATTTGTGTTTTTATTTTTACTTTTTTCATTTGTGGCATCGGTAATTATTTATCATTTTTATTTTCTTCAATCTGATTTTTGTAATAGTTATATTTTTGTTTATTTATTAACGTGTTTAATCTCTTCCTATATAATTTATACTCCTGCTCTAGTTCTGGACTATGATATTTCCGCAAATTCTTTTTTAGTTTGTCCCTATGTTTAATAGAAGTTATTAAGCCTGTAGTTATCCATTCTTTTATTTTGTCTGTTTTTTATTTGAATTTTTAATTTAGAACTAGTTAGAATATGTTGAAAAATTTCAACAAACACATTTGTTGCCTGTACGGGATCATTGGAGTTCAAAACGTTAGACCAATCTTGCAAAGAAATATTATTTTTAAAAACATTATAGTCTATGCGTTCGTAAAAGTGATTGGTTACATCAAGAGCCTTATTAGAGTTTTGTTCAATATTAATATTGGGAAATGGTCAGTTATGTCCGTGTCTAATATAAATGATTTTAGATTTATATTTGCTATATTTATTTTCTTTCTGACAAATAAATGATCGATACAAGAAGCTGTTTCCGGAGTTATTCGGGTGGGAGAGTTAATATATGTAGCAAAACCATGTTGCCCCATTAAAGAGAGATATTCATTTACAATATAGTTTTCATTATTCTCTAAGTTTCTGTTTACATCTCCAGTAAAAATTTCAATATTTTGTGACAAATTTAGATCAAAATATTCTCTTAAATCCTCGATAAATAAAATTTCTGAGATAGGTGGTGGTTTGTAAACCGAAGATATACCAAATGTTATACTACAAATATTAAAAGTTATTCTTTATAGAGTTGCCTGGGAAGAAGTAAATTTGTTGTGGCTTACAGTAACATCTAAGTTAGATTTTACTAATATTAAAATACCATCATTTTTGTTAAAATCACCATTATTATAATATGTTGTATAGCCAGGAATGTTAAACTGATTACACGATGACAATTGGAAGCATTCACTTAAAATGATTATATCACAATAATAAAGTTCATAGATTTCTATTAATAATAGTAGTTGATCAAAGTTCTTTTTGACACTTCTAATATTAAGGTGTATTATATTTAATATTTTGTTTTTTAATATTATTTGTTGTTTTAACATTATATCATTAACTAATCTACCATATAAATCTTCACCTAACGCATCCAGTTATTCTAAAATCTCGTCTTCTTTAGGCTGGAATGTTGTAGTCTATTTTATCTTTCAAAATACTTATTTGATATTTATAACTGGAACAGTTCGGGTCAGACTTCTCCTGTACTTGAGTATTAGAATTACATAGTTTGTTATTTAATTCGTCAATTTGTTCCTTCAGTATCTTTATTATTTCATTTTTACTTTCAATTATTGAATTTTTACTTTCTAAAACCTCTTGAAATAGTTTAAATGTTTCAAAGTTTCTGCAGCTGGGACAATAAAATTTTAGTACTCTTCCTCTTTGGAGTTCAAGAACTTTTATTTCAGATGAAGATAAGTTCCCACATGGTTTACAAATAGATTTTTTACATCCATCACATTTATAGGATTCTTTTCCCTCTTTACAAAGTTCACACAGCATGTTTACATATTGGTATTTTTTGTCACTTGTTTTTACCACAAAAGTCTATTAGTTTTTTATTTTTAAAGAAACAAAAAGGAGCCAATGGATAAATAACAGAAGAAAAAAATTGCCTTGGTGTTCAGTAGCCAATTCAAATGTCCGTTTAACTCAAATTATGTAATATAATATGAGAGAATAGCAACAAATACTAATTCCTCACATGTTTATCTACAGCGAGATATAAGACACTTATTAATTTTCCCAGTTTTTACCACTATAATTCACAATTAACTAGGAGCACAATTAAACAGAATATATAGCAACAGGTTACACTTTCTTCAACTGAGAAAGAAAACCAAAAATACAACGTGAGTAATGGCGACACTGGAAGGATATATTTGTGTATATGTAGGTATAATTGTACTTTAACGACTAAGCAATAGTGCTTGTATCTTTATATATTCATATTTTTATGTGTTTGTAGTATTTATCTTGCCAAAATATGTAGGTATCTTCTCGTTTCTATATAGGTTGTACTTAATGACCTAAACAAATATTGTTTGTATCTAATAACTTTGTCAAGAAGATTATTTCTTTGGACAATAAAGTATATTTCTCTCTCTTACTCTCTATTATTATCGATTTAAGCGGTTCACTTTCTCAGCTGAAGCCGGAAAACATTCACCGACCCCTTGCATGCGCCGTTGGGGTTCGGCTCTGTGGGGTCCTGGGCCCATTGCTGTTGGGAATCGGCTCGATTATTGGGGATCAAGTTCATCATGCTGGATGTTTCGATGGTCTATCCTTTTTCCTAGTAATTTGGCATGTTTGGAGAATTACTATCCTCTGGATAATCGTTGAGATTTCTATAGGTAAGTTAAGTTGCTTCAAATATTTCAAGAACCTCTTCGTCACTCTGCCTGTAGCCGATTTAATGACCGGGATAGTTCGAACTTCCTCTAATCTCTATACCTGTTTAAGTTCCATAGCCAAGTTTTGATATTTATTTTTCTTTTCCGTCTCCAATAATGGTGACCTACTTATCTTTCTTTTTGATCATCAGGATGTCAGAACGGTTGTGATCTAAAGTTCTATCGGGCTGGATTAGTCTATCCCAGTACAACACTGTTTCTTCGTCTTCTGAAATAGATAGAGGTCTGTATTTATAGAAGGGCGATGGATTAGTAAGGAGTCCGAATTTCAGGGCTAATTCTTTATGTATAATCTTCGCCACCTCGTTAAGTCTACTCAAATACATTCCTGTTGTCAAAGCAGGGCAGCCTCCTATTATGTGTTTGATAGTTTCGCCCGGTACTTTGCATTTCCTGCAAATATCATTCACTTCAGGGATTTTCAGAATATGTTTCTCGTAGTTCCTGGTACGGATAATCCTGTCCTGGATGGCTGGTATAAATCCCTCTATTTCCGGATGTACTCTGCTCTCTTTTAGCTATAACAGTGAGGTCTCCTTGTCAACCTCTGGATTAATGAAAGCCTCGAGGTACTTTCCATGAAGCTCTTTGTCTAGCCACGATGTCTGAATGTCTTCATTTGTACGGATTACCACAGCATGCTGTCGGTCTTTAAGGTATAGTGGTGAATATTTGTTGTCAGATTCCATGGTTTGCCTAATGGGAAACCTATCAGATTTATAGAAAATGGATCACATGTTTTTTTCTTGTGTTCTACTCATTTTCTGAATACTGATTAGTCTCCAGTCTCCTTGCATGCACGGCATATATAGTCTTTCAACTGCGCTTTTTGGGTGGACATTCTAAATTTTGTAAGCGTGGTCCACGTTATTCTATCTAGTTCTTTCAGATCTATATCCGAATACTTCAGTATTCCGAATGAATATGCTAAGCTAGGGATAACATATGTATTGATCGCTGTAACCAAGTTCCTAGCGTTGAGTTTTGTATTTAGGAGCTTATTTAGGTGTTACTTGTATTTCTGTCTGAACTCCTTTAACTGAGTGTGGTCTATCTGTCTATTCTGCTGTGTTAGTTTTTCTTTTGTGATTTGTAATTCAGCACATTTATCGAGCCCAAATTCCATTTGTATGTCATCACTGAATGCTTTGACGTTAGAGACGAGTAACTTGAGCTGTTTTGGGTTCTCAGCGTATGGCTTGATATCATCCATAAGATAAGATAATTTTTTATTCATTTTTAAAAGTTCATACAGAATATAACATACAATGTACAGACTTTGGTAAACTAGCCACTACAAAACATTCAACATAAAATTAATAAAATAGGTATAGAGGTGAGCAAAATCAACAATTAAGGAACTCATCTATGTCATAAAATGTTTTATCACACAAAAATTTAAATATTTTATTCCTAAATGACATGTTGCTGTCATTGTTGATACACTGATTAATTTGGTAAAACATTTGGTACCAATATGTTTCGGCGAATTTTCCCCCAGTGCAAGTCTGGAATTTGGCTGATACAAATTATTCTTGTTTCTCGTGTCATACACATGAATATCACTATTTCTAAATAAATCAGATTCATTTTTTTTATGTACATTATTAACTGGTAGATATATGAACTAGGCAAAGTATTTGCAAATCTTTAAATAGTGGTTTACAACTGGTTAAGGGGTGGATCTTACACATGGTTCTTAAAACCCTTTTTTGATATTGAAATGCCCTATTAAAATATGAGGAGTTTCCCCAGAAAATGAGTCCATACTGTAGTTGAGACTGAACCAATCCATAATAGAGAGTTTTTAGGATGTTTATGGAGATGATATCTCTTAGATTTCTTATAATATAGCAGACAGTGCTCAGTTTTGTGCAAACCATATTTATATGCGCTTCCCACGTAAGCTTTCGATCCAAGGTGACACCTAGGAACTTGTTAGTTGTTATACTGAGGATGGATTTATTTAAAATTTTAAGGTACAGATCATTGTTAGTCACAATACTTTGTGGCAAAAAACATATGTAGCATGTTTTATTTACATTTAAATTTTGTCCGTTGTTGCTACAGTAATGATTCATTTCCTGTGATGCATTGTTACTATTTATAACAATCTGTTCAATAGAGTTATAGGATATTAGCATATTTGCATCATCTGCATATAGAAGAAGTTGATTTGAAGTGATACATGTGTTGGATATATTGTTAATAAAAATTATAAAAAAAGAGGTCCCAGAATCGAGCCTTGAGGCACTCTTAGGTTTGTATTTCTAGTTTTGGAGTTAACGCCATCTACAACAGTAGTTTGCGTGCGATTTTGTAGATATGAGGCTGCCCAGCTGTATGGTGCCCCTCCTATTCCAATACCCTATAATTTTGTAAGTAACAAACTATGATCTATAGTATCAAATGCACGACTTAAATCATAAAAAAGACCTAAGACGTGACACTTGTTGTTCAGTGCATTATAGATAAATAGTAAATGGCTAAGCTTTGAGCTTCATTGCTTGGGATCTAGTCGAAAACCTTAGGTGGTGTCATTCAATATGCCTGAAAACGGATTAAGTGACAAAACCACAATGGACTCACTGAATTCAGCGAATTCCTCTTTTGATCTTAATGTTTGAGATAGTGCCTCCTCCGATTCTCATCTGGGTTTCCAAGTCGTCATTACATGTGTAGTAGGCTAGTGATGGTAAGACTAATTTTGTAGATTTCTAGCACTTTTATTAACCAATCATGAGGTACCGAATCGAATGCCTTTTTATAATATATGAAGGCCATGCTGATATATTGGTGGTAATAAATACCAATAGCCACTCCCCACGCCCGTGGGGTAAGTGGCTACCGGTTCTGTGAATCGTGTGCCCTGAGTAGACGCAATAAACCAAGGATGACAGCCTTCTACATTCTGCCGGGTAAGATCTCTGCTGAATCTCGGCATGCCGGTATGATCTTTAGTTCTGAAAGCAGCATCTGTCTCATTCCACCGAGAGCTCCTATAATCAGTACCACTATTTTAACAGAATGGCCTGGATGAAGCCTGCGGAGTTCGAAGAGTAAATCTCGATATTTTGTCCATTTTCCCCCTCTTTCAAGACAATGTTGCTCTTAGCGGGGGCTGAAAATTCCATGACATACATTGTCTTGAGTTGTTAGTCGAGGAGTACTATGTCAGGCTTGTTGGCCTGTATTTGCTGGACGGTGGGAAATGAGTAGTTCCAATAAATTGGACACTTCTCATTCCCCACGACGGACTCAATATCTCCCGGAGCGTAAGGCAGCACTGCTGTTTCGTCTATCCCATATGAGTGCCTTAGATGATAGTAAAGCACTTGTAATGCTGCGTCGTGTCTGTTAATATAGGCCGAGACTGCGTATGTCGGGCAAGCCAACAGTAAGTGCATTACAGTCTCCGGCGCCCTGTGGCAGGCCCTGCAGCTGACATCAGGGACCTCCATACCCATGACACGACTTCGAAAGACGAGGGTGTTAAATACACCATCCTGGCAAGCCATTATGAATCCCTCGGTCTCGGACTTCAGCCCGGCTGATCTTAAAAAAGGCAAAGGTCAGCCTTTCTGATAAGCCGAGCGAGGTCTTCCATATTTTTATAGAAGACTCCGTGCAATGGCTTATCCTTATGGAGCTGCAGAAGGATGTTGTGTTCTGCAGCTCTAATGTGGGCTTTTAGTCGAACGGGTTCAAACTTGGTGACAGAGTCAGGGTTTACCCGCTCGACGTCGAAGATGAGATCAAATTCATCGGCTGTTCTCCTTGCTGCCTTAGAGAGAAGCTCCTACTTCTGCATTTTCATGGTCTCGGATCAAGCAGAGGAGGGGATCCGAACTCCTGATGCTTACATGCTTCATCCAGAACCATCTGGTTATGGAGACTCTCCAAGCTCAAGAATCCACGGCCTCCTCGATGTCGTGCTAGATATAACCTTAAAACGGACGATTTAGAATGCAAGCTCCTATTGAGATGTTCTTCTTGCGGGTTACTACATCTAGCTGATGCAGCTCTTCTTTAGTCCATCTCACTACTCCGAAAGAGTAGAGAAGGATCGGAACGGCAAGCATATTTGTAGCAGACACCTTGTTCTTCCCCTACAGTTCTGAAGACCAGATCTGTCAGAGTAAGTGCTGATACTTGCCGCAAAGAGCGTTTTTCACTACACTCACTTCTTGGGTGGAGCGTTGCTCGACACCCAAGTAAGTGTACGACTCTCCGGCATCTAGATGGTATTAAGATGCTTCTTTCCACGAACTGCGCGTCCTCTCCGTAGTCACCGCATCGTTATCTCTTGAGATGGATCAGCATTTGTCCAACCCAAACTGCACACCGACAGCCTATGTGTACTCCTGTACCACCCTAAGGGACTATTGGAGATCCCTCTCTCCGGAGGCATAAAGTTTAAGGCCATCCATATGAAATAGACGGGTGACCTTGTGCTTATGGTAAAGCGAGTCTTCCAGAGCGGCATCAGTTCTTCAATACATCTCACTACGGGACCGGGTAGCACAAGACATCGGAGTAAGTGAACAATGAGCTCATTCGATGTCATGTCAAATGCCTTGCGGTAGTCGATCCAGGCCATAGAGAAGTTCCGCTTATACTACATGGAGTCCTGCATGACACATCTATCGATCAGCAGGTTCTCCTTGCAGCCAGCGACACCTCTCTTCGACCCTCGTTATTCATATATCCGTTCATAAATCAGTTCAAATGCGTGGAGCACCCGCATGTACAAAATAATAATAATAATAATAGATGAAAGTGAAGTGACATTGCAGACTAATATGGAACTGAGAACAATTCCTTATAATATCAATGAGAAATTCATAGCCAATTACACCCTATTTGAAAACTCCGACCCGTTACAACGTCCTGATATACCAAAGCTGATATACATAAAAGGCACAAAACAAATCCTGTATGGTACTAATCTCGCTCTTGAACAGCAGCTAAAAAATACGGAAGACCTTAGCTCTCTGCATACAGCTTTATATGCGGCAGCCACTACTGTAGTAGAATTCAATGACCAGCAACTCTTCACAAGAGTCGAGCGCCCAAGAAAACAACTGGAGAACGTTCCAGCCTGGAAAAGGAGGCTACAATCTCAAATTGATGACCTAAGAGCTAAGAGGGAGGTGATAGGTGAGCATCTGAAAGACAACCCAAGTAGAAAAGTTGCGGCAAAAATTAAAGATATTAAGGTGTTGTGTTATATGCTTTAAATTCATTGTCTACAAATATCCGTGAGGACATAAACTTATTAAGTGAGGATTATTTTTTTTGAATGTGCTGCGGTCGAGGTTAAAATCAGGGGCATATATTATGTAATATGTATTGTATATAGACCTCCTTCTGCTGATATTAATATTTTTATTGATAAACTGGATTGTTTGTTAGAGATAGCTGCTGAAGATGATATACTAGTAATAGTGGCAGGAGATTTCAATATTGATATGATATCTACAAGGAATGCCAATAATAAGAATCTTATCATGAATTTGTTGAATTCTTATAATATGAAAATTACAGTAGATACTGTTACGTGCTTACACTTTTTAGTAAACACTCCGTGGGTTTAAATAACTTGCAACAAGAATTTTCACAAATCACTGATTTATTTATCACTAAAATTACACTAGGAAATATTTAAAAATCACACAACTAATAATAACTTAATCTAATATAAATTCACTACTTTTAAAACACTATGTACTTTACTTTTCTTCTTAAACTTGTCAACTCTTGTCTAACCTAAAAACTCTCGTCTGTTTACTTCACTAAACTGCATACTTCACTCAACTGAACTGTTCCCCCATCTGCTGGAGTCACCTCTTTATATACACACTTGGAATCCTTCTAGAACTCTTTTCTAGAATTCTCCATAGTTTTCTACCATGTAATAGATGATTGTTCGTCAATTGGCTCATAGACGGCGCCACCCTACTAGTCAGGGAAGTAACTAAGCTTCTGAGGAAAACTTTGAACATGAACTTAATCACATCTTTCCTTGTTAGAGGGCAGCACATAACACTGCCCCCTCCTTAAGCCTGAACGTCCCGGTCAGGCAATTCAGATTCCCCAACATGTTTCATACTTCGCCAACCTATCCAAGTGCACGATCTTCATCTTGGACTTCTTACTACGTTGAATTCGGTAAACAACGTCATTGATCCGAGTGATGACTGAATACGGTCCTTCCCAGGGTGGGTGAAGCTTCGGAGATTTTCCCTTCTTTCGCTGTGGGTTATATAGCCAAACCAGATCGCCCTCCTTGAATCTTGCTGACGTTCCCTTCCGGTCATAGCGAGCCTTCATTCTGTCACTAGCTATGCTAACTTGGTTTCGAACCAATTCGTGGACATTCCTCAGCTGTTGACTAACTTCGTCTGCGTAGTCATCCACGGACAGTGGCTTCTTATCTGGTGTACCAAACATCAAATCACATGGCAGTCTGATCTCGTGCCCAAATATTACACGAGCCGGTGTCTGTTTAGTCGTCTCATGAATGGCAGCCCTGTATGCCATTAAGAAAAATGGTATATGGGTAAATGTTACATAATGGGCCAATTACACTCAAGAGAAAAAAGAAAAAAAAGTTGTCATAGAGTTGTTTTCTTTATGGAATACCATATCTGTATTATATAAATGACCGATTGCTAGATTGGCCGCGCACAAAATGTCATTTTGCAGCTTTTATTGAAAGTATGATTTTCAGTAAATTACCGAAATGACTTTCGATTACCGAAATTATGTAAGCCCAATAAATAATTTTACGCCGTGTTGAATGATAAGATTATTTAAAACTTAAGAAATTTTTATTTTAGATTGTTTTAAAACACAGTAACAAAAATCATTTTTGGCAAACTTTGCACAAAAAATACTCAAAGAAATAGGTTTTAAAATTTTTTTGACACAAGATACGTGATATGTTCTTGGGCAATTTTTACATTTTATCCCAACATTACTACATGACAAATTAAGAGTGCAAATATAACATAGGCTTTTAGTTGTAATGCAATCGTATATATTAGGATCTGATGAAATACTAGATGAATAAGTAGTCTTCACAGCATCAGACAATAAAGTGTTTGAAATAATATTAATTTTCTTATTAATACCAGCAGCTGCTCCAGAAGTTTCATTTAATGCTAAATTGGGTTAAGAAATAATAATAGATTATAATTCTCAGCATATCAAAATTATTATAATAAATGTTATCAAAGGATACGTTTCTCTTCTGCAGAATATGTTTTGGATGTTGAGGGTTGTTCGTTTGACGTATTGACAATATGTTTCTCTTTGGACAAATATGTAGAAAAAGAATCTGAGTCATCTCTTCGTGCATTCACCACTGTTGCTGTTATTGAGTTAAGGAAAAAGTAAACTAGAACATATACAATAATAATATGTTTTAACGTATTTTTTAAAGGATACAATGTTCTTCTGAAAAAAACTTTATGGAAGCAGGTTTCATGGAATAATGGGTGCATGGTTTCGAAACGTCACACGTAAAACAACTTAATTCTCTAAGGAATATGTCTGATGGCTTCTTAATGGACCATATGATCTGATTTGCGGACATTATTTTTGGTATCGCATTTATCTTTGGTATTTTTTGTTTCATCTTATGAATTTCGCATTGAGGAACTTCCCACAATTCTATTGACACCTCTTTCACTCTTTCAACAAATACCGAGGCTGAGGTAATATCCTGCCCATGCAATACACAACGATCAGCAGAACGTTTCAACACTCCTCCAACCCCATCCATTGGTCCCTTGCCATGGCCACTCTCACTGAAATTCCAGCTGATTTGGTTAACTTTGGGAAAAATTGTGAGAACTAGTGTAAGAAGAAAATAAATGTTAAATCTGTTTCTGTACTGAGATGTCGGTCCATCAGAAAAGAAATGAATATTGCTCAGTTGTGGATAATTTAATGATAATTTTTCCAACAATGTTTTCATATGTGCCCACACTGCATGTGCTTGGTGGTCCAAATTGTCACTTACAGAGCAGAATGGATACCCTTTAGATTGTTCATTAATGTAATATACTCCGGTATGTAGAGAAATTTGCTTCTTAGATGCCCCAAAATGTACAGACTGAATCTCTTTACTAAATTTTGCTACATAGTTTTTTGAAAAATCTATATGTATAGTCAATGTTTTATCATTAGTATTTTTCTTTATTTCTTGCATCTGCTTCATCTGGTGTCTCATTGTAAATACATGCCTTTGAAACATACCCAATTGTTGATTGAAAATACGAAATAATCCACTAACCGTAGTGATGTTGTTTGTCTTAGTAGTTATTTTCACTTTTTTTACTTTATCTTTAATTGTTCTCTCTTCATAAATTATTTTCCATTGCTGATATTTTATTTCGTCATTCAAGCTTTTCAGGTTTCCTATTAAATATTTTTTATTCCTACAAAGTCGACATAGTTTAAACATGCACATTCTAGATTCGGTATTACAGACTAGCTGCTTAAGAACATCATCAGGTTTCTTTGTGGGTATCAGTTTCTTATGGAACAAAGCTTCCGCAATTAAAGTAATGTTTGAATGTTTTATGCACATGCAAGTATCCCTATCTCTATCTTTTGGCCTCACTATCCAGAACGGCTTTAATCTACAAAAAGTGGTATACGACAGAGACTTTGTAAATGTACCTGAAGATTGTACGAATTTGTTATACAGATTCTTCATGGAATCTAACAAAAGTCGTTTCTGCTTCTTTACTTTTTTCTTTCTTACATAATCTTTTTTTCCAGGGCACATCCTTGAATTTTCATCATTTTCTAAAAATTCTTGGATTTTTTTGGCCTTTTCTCGAATTTCTGTACAGTTTCGTTTCTTCCTCTCATAGACAGTGACGTTTAAATTGTCTTTAAATTTACTGTGCATTTTATAACTGATAATACCTTTAGCTTTTCCAACCAATTTATATTTATTCAACAACTTGCTACTAACCACTTTATTGAACACTTGTCTGTCTTTGTCACATTTTGTAGAGTTCAAGTTTTCTTTCAATACATCTTGAAGAACCTCTCCATATAAAAGACTCTTCTTCAGATGTAAAGGGACTGCAATTCCTTGAAGAATGTTCTTTACTCTTGTTTTAGGGGAAGGTTTAGATTTCGATGTGCTCACAGTGCCGAGGCGTTGTGTGCGTTTCTTGTACTTTTCAGCTTTTCTCTTCCACATTTCAATTTGCTGTTCTGCTTTAGCTAACTTTCTATATGCCTGTGCTCGATCGCGCTTAACTTTTTTTCTGCCCTTCAATTTTCGTGCATCAGCAACAGGCTCTGGACACACTTCTTCCGCATCCGAAATTGGAGGTGTTTCATTTTCCATAAACTGGACGGAACGTTTCTGAGCAGTGATGCGATTTCTATAACTCTGGCTATTCACTTTCCAAGCTCTTCTTTTATGACGTTTTTCCCTTTCACTGTAATCTGCAATTGATTTTACTAAACCCTGTTCTTTTTTTAGTCTATATCTTTCCCTGTCTTTTTTTCTTTTTTCTTCAAGCTGCTCTATTGTCATCTTCTCCCTGTATTTTCGAACATTATTTCTCACTCTCTCCCTTCTTTTATCTAGCTCACGGTCTGACGTAGTTTTATTCTTATTTTTTGCACCCTTGCGTATTCCCTTTGTGTCCTTATCTTTTACCCCTCTATTGGGTAAATTTTTCTTTTCATCGCCCAACTCATCCTTCGGTTTTGAAATAGTATTCTTTATCTCATTTGAACCTGATTCAACATTATTTTTATTTATATTATTTAACAGAACTGATGACATTTGTTTTCTTTTACGACTTCCTTCATTGATTTTATTATGTGATTCTTTCCTATCGTCTTTTATAGGCATTTTTTTTGTGCGTTGAGTACTTCCTCCCGCCTTATTATTTTCCTTATCGTCCATATTTTACTACAATATAGTTTCTGTATTAGTTGATTAAAACTGGCATTATTAATTTAATCTGCCGTCATTACGGTAATTGACCATCATTTCGGTAATACTAATTTACAGAGCAGCTTACCGGAATGATGATAACCGAAATGACGAGTTAAGTATTAATCCTAAATAAGCGCACCTTCCTGCATAAATGAACCTTGGAAAATATTGAGGTTGTGTAATGCAACATGTCCGCCTACTGTAAAGACTAGAAAATCTCTTTGAATATTTTGTAATATATTAATATAATCGATTACCGGGTTGACGCAGATTAAAGGTACGTGCCTTATTTTTCATATTAGTTTCGTTATAACTCAATTTTCAAACTAATTAAAGATACTTACTATTATTTTATCAGGAGCACGTAGATAGCACTTCACTTTATGACACATATAATAAAATCAACAGTTACGTAACAGAGATGGCGCTTGAAACTATGACCGATAACCGAAATGATGGAAAATCTCGGGGACAAAGTTTATACATATGTAATTTAATATTTGACATCATACTACGATGTTTTTTGTGAAAATATGAATTAACACATTTTTCTCTATAAGACAAATTGAAAATTAACTTGTAAAACAGTTTCGAGATGCTATTAAAAACACGAAAACGATACCAACTTGACATTAGGGACAATTACCGAAATGACAAAATGCATACATTGAGCTTAAAAAAAAATAGAAATTAGATCAAATTTCGTTTTTTTCAGTTTGAATGTAAAGTAGGCCATGTATACAATAGTGAAAAAAATTATTTCAGGTCATAATTATTTATTTTCAAGTAACTGCAAACTCAGGACACGAATTGGCCCATTATGTGACATTTACCCATATGTCGATCCCAATCTCGCTGGTTCTTGTGAACTACCTTAGAAAGATGTTCCTTCATGGTTTTATTATGTCGTTCCACCATTCCATCTGACTGGGGATGAAGAGGGGTTGTCCGAGTCTTGTGAATGCCCAGCAACTCACAAATTTTCTGAAATACCCCCGACTCAAAGTTTCTCACTTGATCGGAATGTAGCTCCAGGGGTACACCAAATCGGCATACAAGGTTATCCACCAAAACTCGAGCAACAGTAACTGCTTCCTGATTCGGAATGGCATAGGCTTCCGGCCATTTACTAAAATAGTCCATAGCGACCAGGATGTATTTATTCCCATCATCTGTCACTGGGAATGGGCCCGCTACATCTATAGCAATCCTCTCAAAAGGAGCTCCGACGTTATATTGCTTCATTTGGCCCCTGCTCTTCGTCTGTGGCCCTTTGGTAGCTGCACAAGCCTTGCATTTGCGGCACCAAGCTTCCACATCTTGACGGCTATTTATCCAATAAAATCGTTCCCGTACTTTAGCCAATGTCTTATTCATACCAAAATGTCCCCCGGACACTCCATCATGTGTTTCCTGAAGTACTTTTGGGATCCGACAGCTGGGTATCACCAGACGCATGGTAACTTCCTTCCCATCTGGACTTTCCCATGCTCTCTTTAATAGCCCATCTATAATCTTAAGGGAATCCCATTGTGCCCACAATGCCTTCAGCTCCACACTTTTGTCCGAAACATCCTTCCATTCTGGTCGCGTTCCTTTTTCTTTTGCCCTTAATATAGGACCAATTACGCTGTCATCCATTTGTTCTCGTCTTAGAACTTCCTTTGTCCAATCATCTGGAACATCTACCTGAACTGTGTTTACTATTACCGTGCCCTGTGCTTTTTCAACCCGATAGCAGTGCTTGCAGTCATCTTTGCACGGTCTTCTTGACAGAGCATCTGCATTTTTATGAGACTTTCCAGGTCGGTGTTCGATTGTGAGGTCATATTGCTGCAGTCTTTCTATCCAGCGAGCCAGTTGACCTTCTGGGGTTTTCAGCTGCAGTAGCCATTTTAATGCAGCATGGTCGGTCCTGATTTTGAAATGTTGACCATAGAGGTACTTGTGAAAATGGTCCACGGACTTAACAATGGCCAATAGTTCCTTCCTTGTTACACAATAATTCCTCTCTGGTTTGGACAGTACCTTACTGAAATACTCGATTACTTTTTCCTCTCCATTTTGGACTTGAGATTGTACACATCCAATTGCGGAGTTGCTAGCATCCGTGTCAAGAATATAGAGGCCCTTTTGTTGGGGATATGCTAGCACAGGACTACTGCATAACGCTGCTTTCAGCTTCTTCCATGATGTTTCACACTCTGGTGTCCACTGATATTTAACTTTCTCCTCCGTTAGCTGGTGTAGTGGCTTTGCTATATCCGCAAATCCTTCCACAAGACGTCTATAATAAGTGCAGAGGCCAAGAAAGCTTCGTAATTCGTGTACATTTGAAGGTCTTGGCCAATCACGCACGGCAGAGATCTTGTCCGGGTCTGTCTGTATTCCCTCCGAAGATACGACATGTCCAAGGAATTTCACTTCTTTTTGGAATAGTAGACACTTCTTTGGATTCAACTTTAGGTGTGCATTTCTGATTCTCCCAAATACTTCTTGAAGATTTTCCAAATGTTCCCTGAAGTTTCGTCCCATAACCATTACGTCATCAAGATAAACTAAGCACGTCTTCCAAGTTAGTCCTCGGAGTACAAATTCCATCAATCTTTCAAAAGTAGCTGGCGCATTGCAAAGTCCAAAAGGCATCACGGTGAATTGATATAAACCACTACCTGTTGAGAAGGCAGTTTTTCCTTGTCGTCAGGGTGAAGTCCCACCTGCCAATACCCACTTCGAAGGTCTAGAGTTGAAAACCATCGTGACCCTGCCAGCGTACTTAATGTATCGTCAATTCGTGGTAGTGGATAGCTGTCTTTCTTCGTAACATCATTCAGCTTCCGGTAGTCGACACAAAATCTCAAAGTCCCGTCCTTTTTGGCAACTAAAACTACCGGTGATGGCCAGGGACTGGTTGATTCCTCAATTACTCCATCTTGTAGCATCTTTTGAACCATCGCAGCCGCTTCTTCCTGTTTAGCTAGTGGCAACCTCCTAGGTTGTTGGCGGATTGCGGCTGAATCACCAGTGTCTATCCGATGCTGTACTATATCAGTTTTCGTGAGGATGTCTGTGTTTTTGGCAAATACCGTACTTTCTTTTTCCAAAAACTTGATTGCCTCTCTACGTTCATCCTCAGATAGGTGTTCAAACTGGGAACTCAACAAAGTCACAACTTCCCTGTCTACGCTGGTTGACGAACATTTCTCCCCTTGTTCCTCGCACCTTGCTATCCACTGGACTGGTTCGTAGGATCCTATTGCCTCGCCTTCCTTGAAAGTCACTGAGTGGGAATTTAAATTAGCCACTCTAATTGGAATTTTGTCTTTTGTCTGGGTTAGAGTTCTTGCTAAGATTACATTTTCTGTCTTAATTGAATCATCTTTTTCAACAAGGCCAACACGGTATCCACCAGAGTTTCCTTCCAGAATGGCCTCGATTATTTGTTCTGAACGGGCAGGAATCTTGATTGTCTGAGCCGTCAGTAGCCTCACTTTTTGAAATCGGTCATTTGCTGTTGACAAAATAAATTCTTCATTTCCAATCTTTAGAACTCGTTCTACCACGTCAAGTATAAATTGATCTTGTACTCCCATAACATCCAGCCCCAAAATGAAATCATCAGTGATGTCAGCCACAATAACTTTATGACTAAAGCACAGGCGTCCAAACTGCAGATCTAGGTCAACTTCTCCATGAACCCTTACCCTATCTCCTGTGGCTGTTCGAACGATCAATCCATTTTGGCTTTTATCAACTTTTATTCCTGATAAAAATCCGGGTCGCACTATTGATGACGTGGCACCTGTGTCAATAGTGAAGATACATCTCCTTTTGTTTACATAGCCATCCAACAGCAGACTACTCGGGACTCTTCTAATCTGGGAAACCCGTATCTCTCTGGGGGCACCGTGTTCACCAGCCAGCACAGCCCCCAAAGTGCTGGCTATCTTTAGTTTTCCTGCGGCTCTTCAGTCATTGCGGCATTTACTCTCTCAGGGCTCCGCTGCCGACAGTTTCGCTTAATATGCCCTGGTTTGCCGCACTTATAACATCGAATCGCCTTCCTTGACTGTTCATCGGTCTGTTCTCTTTCCTGCTTCCTTGGAGCATCTAATTTGGTCATCATTTGGCTTATCATTTTGTGCATGTCAGCCATCAAAGATTCCATCTTTGATTTTTCTAAATGATCCTCTTCTTCTACCTTTATGGCTCGTACTCTCGGACGTGCAGTCTCTTTGTAAGCGGCTTCAACCTCGAGGGCACGGATCAAGGCTTCACTACCAGTCTTATCTCGAGATAATCTAAGGACTCGCCTGATCTCCTCGTCTCTTATGCCATCAATGAAAGTACCAACTGTTAATTGTTCCTGGAATTCTTTGGGCGCATCCGGGTAAGCCAGGTATGTCAGTCGCTCAACAGCTGCTTCAAAATCTTGTAAACTTTCCCCAGCCTTTTGTGTGCGTGATTTGAGCTGAGTCCTGTATACTTGGGCGAGGTGTTGGTCGCCATATCTTAGATCTAGTGCAGCTTCCAAAACTTTAAAATCACGTTGCTGCGTCACTGGGATACTCTGAAGCAACTCTGAGGCTTGGCCCCTTAATGCTAGCACCAATGCCATAGCTTTGTCTTCATTACTCCAATTGTTTGCGTATGCCGCTGCCTCAAATTGTCTTTTATAGGTTGACCAAGAAGTTTGACCATCAAAGGAAGGCGGTTGTAATCGAGGACCTGACGATGATAATACCAACTGGCCTCCTTGTTCTCTTAACAGTCGCTTAAGTCGCTCTACCTCTCCTTCAACTGCACGAAATTTTCCTTCTATATCGGTAACTTTCCCTTCGACGCCAGTAACTTTCCCCTCGACACCAGTAACTTTTTCTTCAACGCCAGTAACTTTTCCTTTGACTTCGCTTACTCCTTCTTCAAGTGTAGTCACTTTTCCTTCGACGCCAGTCACTTTTTGTTCAACTTTATCTACTTTTTCCTTGACTTCATTGGTGGCTGACAGGATAGCATCTTGTTGCACCTGTATAATTTTTCTCAATTCTTCTTCACGTCGCTCTTCCTGATCTAGCATCATTTTTCTTAGTTCATCTTTTTCTTCCTGACGTTTTCTTTCTTTTTCTTCTTCACGTCTCTCCTGTTCTTCTTTCTCTTCTAGACGTCGTTTTTCTTGTTCTTCTTTTTCTTTCAGTTTTTCTTTCTGGCGTCGTCTTTCTTGTTCTTCTTGACGTCTTTCTTGTTCTTCTAGCATCATTTTGCTAAATGCAGCTAACATGTCTTGCATTTGTTTTTCAGCGGCCATGCTTCTTGTTTCCATTAAAAAAACTAACAAACAACACTAACAAGTTTCATTTACAGTCTATGCCAGGTACAAGTAGAATGTTCTATAAATTTTCTCACACTATATGGCACAAATTAGTCTTGTCTAATGTCTATATTACTTTCCAGTTCGACTCACTTCACTATCTCCAGTGGTTTCCAAATAGAACACTATGGAACTTCGTCGAATTCTTCAGAAATTCTGTTGCAATTCCGCTTCTGACACCAATTGTTACGTGCTTACACTTTTTAGTAAACACTCCGTGGGTTTAAATAACTTGCAACAAGAATTTTCACAAATCACTGATTTATTTATCACTAAAATTACACTAGGAAATATTTAAAAATCACACAACTAATAATAACTTAATCTAATATAAATTCACTACTTTTAAAACACTATGTACTTTACTTTTCTTCTTAAACTTGTCAACTCTTGTCTAACCTAAAAACTCTCGTCTGTTTACTTCACTAAACTGCATACTTCACTCAACTGAACTGTTCCCCCATCTGCTGGAGTCACCTCTTTATATACACACTTGGAATCCTTCTAGAACTCTTTTCTAGAATTCTCCATAGTTTTCTACCATGTAATAGATGATTGTTCGTCAATTGGCTCATAGACGGCGCCACCCTACTAGTCAGGGAAGTAACTAAGCTTCTGAGGAAAACTTTGAACATGAACTTAATCACATCTGTCCTTGTTAGAGGGCAGCACATAACAATACGCCTACTAGAGTAACTAACACAACTTCAACATCCCTTGATAATATTCTTGTTTCGAATTTGATACAATGTAATACAGAGGTACTAGATGTAAACATTTCTAACCATTTTGCTCAGGTATTATGTATTAAGAACAACATAACAATTAATAGACAAATATATGAACATAGGCGTATTTTCAACACAGAAAACTACCAAATTTTTTATAGCCTACTATAAAGAGAGTCATGGTTATCAGTATATGAAGCCACGACTGTTGATGATATGTACAATGTTTTTATTCGAATTCTACTTAGTTATTTTAACTCGTCATTTCCTCTAAAATCAGTCAAGATTCAAAATAAGAAAAGCAATAAATGGATTACAAAAAATATTTATAATGCCAAAGAAACATTAGGTTTATTATATGAATCATACCAGCAAGGTAAGGTCACAAAACAAACTTATGTAGATTATAAAAATTATTATTCTACCCTTCTTATGGCGAGGGGTTGTGGCCAGCTATCAAGGAAATGTTGCTGCAATAAGGCCGAATCCAAGACCTAACCAGGTGTATGTTTGTCCTGACTGCGGTCGACATGTGCTCTCCCGAATTGGCCTCTATAGCCATAGTCGTGTGCACCGTAGATGAATGGGAATTACAATAGACTACACCTTTTACGTGTTTTTATTGTACACAATTTATCGACTGTAACATTTTTATACTTGGACTCGAGTAACGGCTAATAATAATATTCTACCCTTCTTATACCTGAAAAGTCTAACTACTATGAAACTCAAATTAATAATTCTTGTAATAAATCTAAGACTATTTGGAATATTGTAAATACCGAAAAGGGAAAAAATAAAAATGGTACTATTATTACATCGCCCCAACTAGCAAGTGAGATATTTAACAATACTTTCGTCAATATGGCTACAAATATGGTTGGAGAAATTCTTGAAAATAATTCTGTCGAACATATCGCCTATAATCCGATTTCAATTGAGTTATTTGAAGTAACGCCGACTGAAATCTTTGAAATCATTAACAGTTAAAAAAATAAATATTCTAGTGGTGATGATAATATAAGCAATATCATGTTAAGAAATATCAGTTGTTATATAGTTGAACCTTTGACCTTACATAGTAAACGAGTCAGTGAGAAATGGCGTTTTTCCGTCAAAATTAAAGATAGCTATTGTGAAACCTTTGTACAAAAAAGGTGATCCTTTGTTAATAGAAAACCACAGACCTATAAGCATGTTATCTTCTTTTTCCAAGTTACTTGAAATTGTCATGTGTAGAAGATTAATTCCATTTCTAGAGTTGCATAATATCATAACTAAAAGTCAACATGGCTATCAGAAAAACAAATCTACAACAACAGCTACCTTTGTTTTTGTTAGAAGGATATTAGATTCTCTTGATGATGGTTATATTGCCCTTGGAATATTTCTCGATCTATCGAAAGCTTTTGATTGTGTTGATCATGGTACACTTCGGAATAAATTGAATAAGTTAGGTATATGAGGAATAGCTCATAATTGGTTCAGTTCCTACCTTAATGAGAGACATCAGAAAGTGTGTGTGGATCATCAAATTCATCGAACTATTACTCAAGTACTCAAAGGGTCTTACTTGGTGTGCCGCAGGGCAGTGTGCTTGGGCCAATACTTTTTCTATTGTACATTAACGATTTGCAGCAATATGTAAAAATGATTCAGTATATATAACTATTTATGCTGATAACACAAATATTTTAAATTTTGAAAAAGATTATGATAGTATAAAAACTAAAGCAACTGATGCGATGCAAAAAATATCAGGGTGGTTTAAAAAAAATTTGTTGATATTAAATAGCGATAAAACAAATTGTATCTTATTTAAACATAGTAGAAACAAAACTGAATACCCGAAGGAAATAGACATAAACAATGTAACCATTAACTACACTGAAACCACAAAATTTCTAGGAGTGACTATTGATGTACATATGAACTGGAAGTACCATGTACAAGTGCTATGCGGTAGACTAAGTTCCGTTTGTTACTCTTTAAAAGAACCGAAGAAGGTAGTGAATCATAATACTCTTCTTACAGCCTATTATGGACAGTTTTATAGTTTAATGTCATATGGCATAATATTCTGGGGTGGTTCCCATATTCAAGAAATATTCATAGTTCAAAAGAGGGTACTACGAATCTTAACCAGTCTAAAAGTAACTGAATCATGTCGTCAACACTTCAAAGCATTAAAACTATTAACAGCTCCAGCTCTATTTGTTTACGAATGTCTTTGTTTTATTCACAAGCACATGATTGAATTTAAAGACAATATCAGAGATCATAATTGCAACAAGACACAAAGATATTCTCTCTTATCCAATACACAACAGTTTTGGAAAAAGGGTGTTTTTATAAATGCCTGTAATTTTATAATTTTTTGCCCAACCATTTGAAAAATACTACATCTACAAATGTCTTCGAGAATAATATAAAAAACTTCTTAATATCTGCAGAACCTTATACCTTAGAGGAAGTGAACGAGACAATTTTTAACTAGTATTCTTTTAGCCAGTAATTAGTAGTAGTAGTAGTTTTTTAAGCATTTTTACATTTCTTTTTAACATGTATTTTTATTCCTGTAGAACTTGGACATGTAACAAACATAAATTGTAAAAAAAATTTGTCACTGTTACACAATAAAATTCTATTCTATTCTATTCTATGAGAGCAGCAAGAATATCGGAACGAAGTCCTAATGTAACTCAACAACTAATTGTCTATCAAGACCAACTCAGACAAAAAAATTAAAGTGAAAGGAGCGCGCATACAAAGATACAACGAAACCACTAAAAGAAAATTTCACAACCGCGAATTTGCTAGAAATCAGAAATGCTTTTAACGTAAATTAGAACAAACCGAAAACGCAGATAATGAAATCAAATATGAATGCGGACGGTTTCAAACATACTGGAATAAAATATGGTCAGAACAAACCAAGTATAACCACAAAGCCAAATGGATGGAGTCCACAGAAAAGGCAGTAGAAAGAGTCCCGGTAATGCCAGAAGTGATATTTACAGCAGATGATGTCAAAAGCGCTACCAAAACCTTGTCGAACTGGAAAGCTCCTGGTCCAGATAAGATCCAAATTTATTGGCTTAAAAACTTCCCCTGTCTGGCCCCTATAATTGCGAGATGTTTCAATAGAATCTTAGATAATCCGGAGAAATTTCCAACTTACCTCTCTACCGGTAACACGTACCTCCTCTTTAAAAAAGGTGACCAACAAAACCCAAAAAATTATAGACCCATAACATGCCTATCAGTAGTTTACAAACTATTGACGTCTCTTATATATGCCAAAGTCTATAATCATTGTATAAGTAATAACTTGATTGCCGTGGAACAAAAAGGTTGCATCAAAGGCACCTTGGGCTGCAAAGTACGACTAACAATAGATGCAATCATAATAAAACAAGCACAAGTGAAACAACGGAACTTAAATATGTGTTACATTGATTACAGCAAGGCCTTTGATTCCGTACCACATGACTGGTTAAAGAAAGTGCTTGAAATTTACAAAATTCATCCCAGTATTTGAACACTCCTGGGTTTCTTGATGAGCAAATGGAACACACAAATATATGTTGGGAATCAAAATCTGAGGCAAGTAAATATTTCCAAAGGCATTTTCCAAGGTGACAGCCTCAGCCCCCTGTAGTTTGGTTTGGCCCTTAATCCGCTGTCCTCATTACTGAACGCTGACCCATATGGATATTGTTAAAGAACGCTATAACCCCGATATACTTTTCGACGTTGTAACAAAATCCGACTTAGGAAATATTTCGTAAGAAAAGCGTGCTTCACGTAAAAACGCCGTGGAGGAGGTTTTTAATTCTTGGAAATGTATTTTTGCTCTTCGGAGCGTTTTTTATGCCAAATTTTCGCTAACTCTTCGAGGAGCGTTAATTTGGTAAGTGTAGTAAATGTCGCTGCACAGGGACGTAATGTCGCCCCGACCACCCAATTTTGGAAAGTATTCTAAAATTGGACTTGAACTTCCAAATTTCCAAGATTAAAAACCCTCTTACGAATCCACGTTGTCAAGCACTGCAACTCTTACGAAGTGTTGAATATGAGGACAAGTTAGTCCAACGACTATTCAAAGTATATCGGAAGTTATAGCGAAAATAGCCCTTAGCGACATGGGACCCCCATCATTTCCTAGCAGTCGGATTTGACGGGGAAATGATGCGTTTTGACGGGGTTTGCCCTAAACCGGTTCCTCAGTGATTCGGAGTCAAAAAAGTATTATTACCATGTACTCACACGTGCATGGGATCTGCCTTGCCTGAACGTAAAATTTGTTATTGCATAATACAAACGAAGTAGATACGCTTCAAGCAATTTTAAGCTCCGAGGAGCGACCAAAATTTATGTGAATTAATAAAATACGTTTATAAGACAGGCAAGCATAAGCCCACCAAAATTTCAGTTACATGAACTGTTCCTTGAATCTTTTTGTGCATCGTTAGCTTTTCAAACTGCATATTGGATGGTAGTTGGTACCGTATGAATCGTCCCGTTCCTCACCATGTGTTGTACACGGGTCAGACCATTGTTTGTTAACATTTTCTCTGAAGAAGTTGTTGTAAAAACATAAATTTTTTAAAGATTTAATATACATTTTTTGAACTTTATATTGTCTTTTACTTGTGTTTTCTAACAAAATTTCCCTTTCAGATTTAAATTTTAAGAGAGTGTAAAACAGACAGTGTTAGATTTATAGTGTTACGACGTCTTCCAACTAGTACCATCAGAGCCGCAGTTAAGCATAAACGACAGTAAGTATGATTTATCCATTAATCTCCGTCTGAAACAGTCACTTGAACCCTAAAAATTTTGTGAACGTAATATTTTATTTAGTATTTAGAAAAGGTTGAGGAAAAAGAAAATTAATTTTTTCTTTTTCCTATTTTTTTTTTCAATTTTTCTAAGTTTTTCGAACAAAAAATACGTCCTTCAGACTTCCATCAAAAGCATGGATCGTTCACATGGCGCCCGAGCAGGGACCATGCCGTCCCCAAACCCAACAAATCCTTTCTCATTCATGGCGGAAGACTCCGAGGGGTCGACCCCAAGAGAATTTTATGAGCGAGTCACCGCACCGCTCGTCGACGACGGTTCTAGAGGGATAGAACCACAGCGACTGTTTCCGGAGGGAGATAATGTTAATTTATCAGCTTCACAGCCACAAACTGCTTCGATGGAGAGTATGTTTCTGAAAATGGCAGAGGGCTTCGTGCAGGCGATACAGAACGTGTCGACCTGTACGCCCCATGAGAGACAAAGATGTCCGAACGTGACGTTCCATGGGCTTGATCATGAAGATCCAGAAGCATTTCTGAAAATTATGGAGGAATATTTCGACAGAGCTCGCATAAGCCACGACTATGATCGCCTCCATAACGTAACCGGCCAACTCAAGGGCGAAGCTCAACGATGGTCCGAACAATTTAGGACGTTGACTACTTCGTATGCCTTATTCAAGGAAAGATTCCTTACGAGATTTAATTCTCCCGACATACAGTCACGAGCTATTGCTCAACTGTATGCCGTCAAGCAAACGTCTTTAGACGACACGGCAGTGTTTATCACAAGGAAAACCTGTCTTTTCGATCGTATTGATCCCTTCAAATCCGAAGCCATCAGAGCTCGGGTCATCATGGACCAACTGCGTCCAGAAATTAGGTCACGCTTGAGAAGCAACCTAATTTCAAACACCGAAATGTTAATAGCAGCGGCTACTAACGTCGAGCGGGATTCAGCTGACGAACAGACGTCGCTAATCCAGCTTATTGATCAACGTCTGTCCCGCGCGTCTTACTATCGAGAGCCGGGACACATAAGTCCACAAAATTCAAGTATAAGGAGCAATGGAAGCCCAACTCCGACAGCACCGAGGGTGCATTTCCGAGAGGACGTATCTCGACAGGACGGTCCAGGCAGAGCGCCTGGTCGTCCTATTTTTATGCCTAATTTATCAAGCGGATCAGTGAATCCTGACCGCAGGCAAAACAATTTTAATGGCGGATCGGGGAAATTCCGAGTACCCGACCGACCGGCTACCCCGTGCCGATACTGCACAGACACAGTGCAGTGGCACTTCCATAGCCAATGCCCGAATAACCCGCATCTCAACAGGAGACCGGGAAACTTTCGAGGGGCCAGAGACCCAGGCCAGGGTCCATCTGCAAGATCCCCGGCACAACGGCCGAACCAAGGCGGCAGCAATGTCCAGTAATTTTTTCCGATACTCATGACCACTACGACGCTCCTCTGCACAAGACAAGAGAGTCAATAAATTATATGAGCGAAGCGTTCCCTTTGCCTCGTATAAAAGTTCAAATAAATGAACATGCGGTCGACGCACTGATAGATTCAGGCTCGACGCGAAACGTTATCCATCCGAGGATGTTGGATAATTTTAAAAATCTCACGACACGTCGATCATTTGCTATGGCGTGCGGAGATCGAATGGTGGACTCTCTTGGCACGACAAAATTACAAGTAATAATTTCAGGCACCTCTTTTGAAATTGATTTTCAAGTAATCGAAAATTTAAATGAAACAGTAATATTAGGATCACCATTCTTATATATGAACAATGTCGCATATGATTATGGCAGAAAATGCCTATATGCCGGCACAGAAGAGCGTATTACCGTCTTCTGGAATCAAGCTTCTCAGAGGGAGAGACAGCAGGCAAAGCTTCCTGAAGAGCTTGTTATTAATGACAAATTTCTACGGCCGCTGTTCGAAGAATTTGTCGATCTGTTCACTGCGGAACCGACTCAAGCAACCACAGTGACTGTGAAACACAAAATTATAGTAAAAGACACGAAATCATTTAATATCAGACCATATCCGATGTCTCCGAGTACTAAGAAAATTATGTACGACCAAATCGAAGAGATGTTGAAAGCAGGCGTCATCGAACCTAGCACTGCCCAATATAGTTCACCACCCGTAATCATAAAACGCTCAGACAAGAAACCACGTTTTTGCATCGATTATCGCCATTTGAACGAAATGACTGAAGACGAGGCTTCCGTCTTACCAAAAATACACGAAAGTATTAAAGATTTAGGCAATTCGAAGATTTTTTCTGTGTTGGATTTAAAAAGTGGATATTGGCAAATACCGCTAGATGAAGCATCAAAAGATTTTTCGACTTTTACCACTCCTGATGGGGCAGCTTACAGATTCAATGTCATGCCTTTCGGACTCAAGACAGCTCCCTGTACCTTTCAGAAATTCATGGCAAAGGACGTTTTAACGGGTTACCTGCACCATTTCTGTAAAGTGTATTTAGATGATATAATCGTTTACAGCGTAAACGTGAAGGAGCATATGTCCCACTTGAGATTAGTCTTTGAAAGACTACGTCTACACAATCTGAAAGTGTCACCGGAAAAGTGTGTAATAGCGACGAATGAAATCCAATATTTAGGCCATACAATTAGAACCGATACTTCCCAACCATTAGAAAAACATGTCTTACAAATTCAAAATTATCCCGTTCCAGCTACGAAAAAGCAGCTACAAAGTTTCCTAGGGCTTTGCAACTGGGTACGAGAATATCTACCAAATGTGGCGATGATCACGAAGCCACTAACGAAACTTCTTTCGAAGGAAAATCGTTTTCACTGGAACCATACATGCGATGAAGCGTTTAGAAAGTTAAAAGAATTATTATCCGGACCGCTGGAACTCCATCGGCCGGATTTTTCACGTCAATTCATTTTGCAAACAGATGCATCCCTCCAAGGCCTTTCGGCCGTATTATATCAATTAGGCGACAACGGCGAAAAATACATAATCTCGTATGCAAGCAACACGTTATCTCCAGCGGAGAGACGTTACCACATAAATGAGCTAGAATGCTTGGCGGTGGTGAACTATATTAAAAAGTACAAGATGTACTTAGCAGACAAACCGTTCTTGGTGAAGACGGACAACAGGGCGTTACTTTGGTTAAACAAACATAAGGACGACAAAACAAAATTTACACGATAGTCATTACTATTGCAAGAATATGCATTCAAAATTGAACACTGTCCAGGAAAGGAGAATTTGTTAGCAGATTTTCTAAGTCGTAACCCACAAAATCAGTACGTCGAGACAGACGATGAAGAGGAAAGAATGTTCCTACCAAATTATAAGTGTCCAGAACGTATTTCTGTTTTAACACATTCAGAAATATACGAAGATATCGTACAGGCTCAATTGAGTTCAAGAGATATTCAAGACAAGATCCGCCGTTGGAATGATCTATTTCAACAGGAACAACGTTCCGATGCGGATCTTATTTTTATGCAAAATTTTCACGTCCAAGACGATGTACTTTTTAAGGATTGCGATCGAAATTTTAAATTAATAGTTCCAAAGAGGAAAATAAAAGAATTGATTTACCATTATCATGACCGAGATGAAGCATGTCATCCAGGAAGAGACGAGACTCTCAGGAAAATAGCGAAACGCTACTATTTCAATAATATGGCCAGGATCGTAGGCAGATACATAAACGACTGTCTGATATGCCAGTCTGTAAAGACAAGACAAGCCCAACCCAATGCTCCACTTAGAAGTCATGCACCACAAAATGCATTTGAAACCTTGAGCGTCGACGTAATTGGCCCGCTGCAGAGGACTAAAGACGCCGAAAACAGATACATGATTATCGTCGAAGACGTTTTCAGTAAATGGATAGAGGCAAAGGCATACATTCAGGTCGACGGCAGAACGATAGCCAAATATATCGACGAAGAAATAGTAGCAAGATTCGGAGTCCCTCGAGTCATAATATCAGACAACGGTGGTCATTTCAATTCCGAATGGTACATCACATTTTGCGAAAGGAATGGTATCGAACGATACTTGATTCCAGCATATCACCAACAGTCCAACCCCGTGGAACGACGGGTTCAGGAATGCAAGAAAATTTTAAAGACACTTTTATTCAAAAAGCCAAACGACACTTGGGATCGCTACGTGCATCAAATGACATATATATTAAGAAATCGTAGGAACGCCGCTACAAATCAAACACCTAGCATGGTCGTGTTAGGATATGATCCAGCCGAAAGAGGCGAATGGGATTTGTATGCCTGGAGGCAAGAAAGAGCCAAGCAACAAACGCTTCCACGATACGAGCGGATCAAGGAAGCCCGTCAGGCCCAACTAAATTACAAACAAAAATATGCGCCGAAAGAGGCCGTCACTCCGATCGTCTACAAAGTAGGAGACAGAGTCATGAGTAAGAGAAAAAAGAAGGTACATACCTTCACGCCGTCTTGGTCAGGCCCAACCAGAATTCTGAAGAAGTTTTCAGACGAGGTGTATCTCGTGCAAAAGGGAAATGCAACGACAAGAGTACATGTCGATGATTTGAGACCAGCCCCGCCAGAGGAGCACAACTTGGAAATCGAATCTTCCGATGAAGAAAATGCTAGTCCAGGCGGAACATCACTCGATGGAAATGATTCCCCGTTCTCAGACGATTCCACAGAACCTCTACCGCCGGAGCAAACGGTTGTACAAATCCATGCACCGCCACGAGATGCTTCCACTTCTGATTCAGAATCCAGTTCTGGAGATTCAATCATCTTTTTATAACATTTTTCAACCTAGGCTAAGTTTTAACTTAGTGCTAGGTTTATTTTATATCAAAATTTCCATACCAACTTCTTGTCGTGTCAGGCAAAAGTTGGTATTTTTTATGCATTTTTTACAAGTTATTTTCATCTGAGGATATTGTATCCACATACAAATCTTCCAAATTCACTGCAGCAACTCTGATCGTGTCCGGCAGAGTTGGTATTTTTTATAATTTTTCTAAGTCCTCATATGTTCAAAACATATACATCTGTAAGCAGAGTCCGACCCAAAGGGTCCAAACAAATGTTCCATTGGCACGGCATGGAAAGACGACGACTCTGACGCAAGAGCGCGATTCAGATGAGTCTAGCAACTCAAGGGCGAGATGCCGCCACGTCTGCTGGAGGGGCAGATGCAACGATCCGACGGATGCAGATTCTGTCGCAGATTTCTCATAAGAAGAGATTTTAATAAAAACCATTTCAATCAATATAAGTCAACAAAATTCAATGTTCCTATTCTCAAAGACGACGATGTGATATCGGTCGCAGATTTCTCCCAAGAAGAGATTTTTTTAACTACTCGGAAACCATTTCAACCAATATAAGTCAACAAAATTCAATGTTCCATTCTCAAAGACGACGATATGTTATCGGTCGCAGATCCCCAGACGGGATGTAAACAAACATTTTACTAAAATTTTGTTTTATTGTTTCATATAAACCGAGCAGAGCTGGAGCTAAGCAGTCCGAGGACCACCTAAGCTGTTCCAGAAGACAGTTCGACACCGAAGGTGATCGACGAGGCATAGACACGAGGAGGAGCAGACGCAAGCCCGCATTAGTGGAAGAACACTAAGAAAGATAAGTGCGTCGAAAGTGTTTGTGTTGTGTCATCGAGAATCTGAGGATTTTCGATTTTTTTCTTTTTTTTATGCCATTTTTGAAACACAATGTTCAATAATTCAATCGAATGCTATGCATCGATATATGTTCAAGTTTATCACCATTTTTTAGATTTGCATCTATGTTTTGTTCAGATAGGCCGGTCTGAACGATAACCGAATACAACACATGGGAGACTACATCCAATGATCCATTTTATTTTCAAAAACCAATTTACCAAACGTTACACAAAAAGATTCACGGAAAGGAGGGGAGTGTTAAAGAACGCTATAACCCCGATATACTTTTCGACGTTGTAACAAAATCCGACTTAGGAAATATTTCGTAAGAAAAGCGTGCTTCACGTAAAAACGCCGTGGAGGAGGTTTTTAATTCTTGGAAATGTATTTTTGCTCTTCGGAGCGTTTTTTATGCCAAATTTTCGCTAACTCTTCGAGGAGCGTTAATTTGGTAAGTGTAGTAAATGTCGCTGCACAGGGACGTAATGTCGCCCCGACCACCCAATTTTGGAAAGTATTCTAAAATTGGACTTGAACTTCCAAATTTCCAAGATTAAAAACCCTCTTACGAATCCACGTTGTCAAGCACTGCAACTCTTACGAAGTGTTGAATATGAGGACAAGTTAGTCCAACGACTATTCAAAGTATATCGGAAGTTATAGCGAAAATAGCCCTTAGCGACATGGGACCCCCATCATTTCCTAGCAGTCGGATTTGACGGGGAAATGATGCGTTTTGACGGGGTTTGCCCTAAACCGGTTCCTCAGTGATTCGGAGTCAAAAAAGTATTATTACCATGTACTCACACGTGCATGGGATCTGCCTTGCCTGAACGTAAAATTTGTTATTGCATAATACAAACGAAGTAGATACGCTTCAAGCAATTTTAAGCTCCGAGGAGCGACCAAAATTTATGTGAATTAATAAAATACGTTTATAAGACAGGCAAGCATAAGCCCACCAAAATTTCAGTTACATGAACTGTTCCTTGAATCTTTTTGTGCATCGTTAGCTTTTCAAACTGCATATTGGATGGTAGTTGGTACCGTATGAATCGTCCCGTTCCTCACCATGTGTTGTACACGGGTCAGACCATTGTTTGTTAACATTTTCTCTGAAGAAGTTGTTGTAAAAACATAAATTTTTTAAAGATTTAATATACATTTTTTGAACTTTATATTGTCTTTTACTTGTGTTTTCTAACAAAATTTCCCTTTCAGATTTAAATTTTAAGAGAGTGTAAAACAGACAGTGTTAGATTTATAGTGTTACGACGTCTTCCAACTAGTACCATCAGAGCCGCAGTTAAGCATAAACGACAGTAAGTATGATTTATCCATTAATCTCCGTCTGAAACAGTCACTTGAACCCTAAAAATTTTGTGAACGTAATATTTTATTTAGTATTTAGAAAAGGTTGAGGAAAAAGAAAATTAATTTTTTCTTTTTCCTATTTTTTTTTTCAATTTTTCTAAGTTTTTCGAACAAAAAATACGTCCTTCAGACTTCCATCAAAAGCATGGATCGTTCACAATATCGCCTGAATATGAGACAAAACACCAGAATATTGCACCTTATGTTTATTGATGACATCAAACTATACCCAGAAAATAAAGAGCACTTGAAATCTTTAATAAAAACCACCCGCAAATTTAGCGACGACATAAAGATGTCATTCGGTTTAGAGAAATGTGCAACCGTAAACATCTGTAAAGGTAGAAGCCAGGCACAAGCTCAAGCAAATGAGAATATATGTGCATTAAATCCAGGCGAAGTTTACAAATACTTAGGTGTGGCTCAAAATCGTTGCATTGACCACACAAAGTTAAAGAAGAAATTTAAAGAAAAGTACAGGGCTAGGCTAACAAAAATCTTAAATACCTACCTTAATTCCGGAAATTTAACCATAGCAATTAACACATGGGCAGTGCCAGTCCTAACGTAGTCCTTTGGAATTCTGCAATACTCTGACGTAGACCTGGAAGAACTTGACCGACTAACGCGCAGACTACTAACAAAGTTCAGAGCCCACCACCCACGATCGGCAGTGGAAAGAAGGAGAACGCGGACTAATAAATATCTATAGCCTGTGTAAACAACAAGAAGCCAACATGAGGGAATACTTCTACCAAAATCAAAGCCAGCTCTTACAAAATGTCATAGAGGCCGACAGGGGATACTCTGCTCTTAGGTTAGGCATGCCTCATAGAAACAACGAAGATGCCCCGCAACAGAATAGGCTTACCACCTGGCAGGAAAAGACGCTCCATGGTAAATATCCATCAGCTTTGGAGAAGGATAGCGTGGATAAAGAAGGATCACTATTGTGGTTAACAGAAGGTCAACTTCACCCTACAACTGAGGAGTTCATTATTTCTATACAGGATCGCGTGCAAAGAACTCGAAATTATGACAAAATCATTCTAAGAAAAAACGTGGAAGATGTTTGTAGAAAGTGCGGCAAACCAGGAGAAACTATCGAACATATAACAGCCGGATGCCCCACTCTTGCAGACACCGTTTATCTGGGCAGACATAATCAGATCGCCAAGCTCATTCATGCGGAAATGGCCAAGAAATTTAACCTACTGGAATGCACTCCCCCACCGTACTATCGATATACACCTAGCCCAATATTAGAGTCAGCCGATTACCTCCTATAGTGGGACATACCGATCCTTACAGATAGAACAGTACACTACAATAGACCTGACATTTTACTTATCGAAAAGAAAAATAAATCAGCTACAATTATCGAGATAGGTTGCCCACTCACACACAACTTGGGAAAAATAGAAAGGAGAAAATGTCAAAATTTGAAAACCTAGCCCTAGAAATTAAGCACGTCTGGAACCTGGAGAGAGTAGAGATAGTTCCCATTGTGATCTCTGTGGAAGGCGTTATGACAAAGCATTTAAAAAACAGAAAAATTAGGACTACCAAGCTACCAACGCACTGTCATACAAAAAATCGCAATCCTCCAAACGTGCCATATAACCAGAAAATTCCTTAATGGAGCAGGATGAATTTCTTCCCTGATTCCGTGAACATACCAGCTTGCTGAGATAAAATACAAAAATAATAATAATAATCTGTGTAACAGAACCTTTGAAGAGCAAGACGAAGTGTGCCCGGCGATCAATACGGAGGAAGTCCAACAGGCACTCGTTGGTACCAAGAACTTCACTGCTCCTGGCCCAGACGGCATAAACAACTGGTGGTGGAAGAAATTTCCATCCACCCACCGTTGTCTGGCGTGGGTTTTCAATTCTTGGTTGAACGAGGACCAGCAGATTCCGGACTGGTTTGTCGAAGGACGTACTGTGTTAATTCCCAAGAAGGGAGATCTGTCTGATCCGAGAAATTATAGGCCGATCACGTCTGAACTCCTGCTACAAGATATTTACACGTATCTTGTACGCTAGGACACTACGGCATGTTGATCCGGTCTCTCAGCAGATAAATGAGCAACGTGGTGCCAAGAAAGGCATGGCAGGCTGCAAGGATAACCTGCTGATATGATCCTGAAAAGACACGTCCAATAAAACTTATTTTTGAATCTAGAGATGGAGCACTCAAAATATTAAAAAACCGTCAAAAATTTATTCAGAAGGTGCCAAATGTGAGGATTTATGGAGATCAAACAGTAAAGCAACGAGATTATTATAAAAGTTTAAAAAGGAAATTGCAGGCGATTATTGCAAGTGGAGATAATTCTAAAACAATTAAATATATAAATAATATTCCAAAAATTGTTAGCAAAACTGAATCAAAAAACTAAATGAAATACAAAACGACTATATAGTAGTGGTAACTTTAATAAAACTAAATTGGAATATAATTCTGAAATAGTGTATTTGAACATTCAAAGTTTCCTTGCACACAGGGATGAACTTATTGCAGAAATTCAATGTTACAGACCTGCATTTATACTTTTAAGTGAATCTCGTACAACAGTTGATATAAATAATTTTGAACTTGAAATTATGAACTACAAGCTGACCCGATGCGATTCTGAAACGAGGCACACTGGGGGTGTCTTAATATTTATAAGGAGAGATATAACATTTTCAGTCTATAAAACATTTGTACTTCAAAAAAACTATTGGTGTAAATTTATAAAATCTAATTATTGTGGCATTAAATGCTTGATTGGATGTCTTTATCATTCACCTAGTGACAGTGATGCTATCTTTGTAGACAATTTTGTGGAAGAAATATTTTGTAGTAATATCCGAGCAATATTGGTTGGAGATTTCAATCTAAGTTTTATGTCTAATGAGTTTTATGTTAATAAAATTAAGAGTATACTATATACATATGGTATTACCCAACATATTAAAACTTTTACTAGATGCACTAATAACAGTAAGACTTTAATCGACTATGTGTTAACAAATTTTGAAAATATTACAGCAGAAGTCTTGGATGAATCAAAGATAACAGATCATTCTACAATACACATTAGTTTTGTTAATTTAAATAAGGTACGGATGTGAACATGCTTTATTGAAATATATTAGAAACATCTGAAAATATATTAAATAATATTGCACCATTACGAACAATAACTTTTCACAAAAATGATTTGCCTTGGTACGATGATGAACTTAGACAAATTAGTAAGGAAAGAGATAAAGCATTTAAAATATTTAAAAATGTACCAAACGATATAAATTGGCAAGATTACACACAAAAACGTAATAGGGTTGTTAATATGCTAAAAAATAAAAAAGATATGTTTTATTTCAATCAAATTGATAAACAAATTAATAAACCACGTTTAATGTGGAAAACATTACAAAAGTTAGTAAATCCAAGAAGCTTTAACAATTCCTTTACAAATGGCATCCAGTTTGAAATAAATGAGCAAGTTGTTTTTGTGAGAAATCCATCAGAATTTGTAGAATGTTTTAATAATTGCTTTGTAGACAGTGTAAAGGAAATTGTAAATAGTATTGGTAATGTAATATTTGATTGTAATATCATTCCAAGTGACACGAATTTGTCTGAGTTTAAGTTATTAAATATGCAAGAAAATGGTAAGTGACTTAGATAACAAGGAGTCATCAACTATATTAAGTAGTAAATTCATAAAAAGTTCTTTTGAGGTTATTGGCCATGTCTGGTTGCATTTTATAAATACATCCTTAGAGTATGGTGAATTTCCAAAAGACTTAAAAACCAGCATAATCACACCTATTGAGAAGGTTATTAACACAAATAAGTTCTCAGAATTTAGACCAATAAACACTTTACCAAGTGCTGAAAAACTATTAGAAATGGCTGTTTATAAGCAGCTAATGGAATATTTTAATGATCATAACCTATTTTTTAATAATCAATCTGGATTCAGGAATAAACACTCATGTGAATTCGCACTACAGTTATCTATAAACGAATGGAAAAATAATATGGACAAAGGTTTATTTACAATTGCAGTATTCCTAGACCTAAAACGTGCATTTGAAACGATAAATCGTGATATACTATTAAAGAAGCTATATAATTATGGTATTAGGAGTAAAGTATTAACTTGGTTAACAGATTATCTAAGTAATCGTAATTGTATGACTAATGGTCGAGAGGTGAGCACACTTGCCTCTCACCCAAAAGTTCCGGGTTCGATCCCCGGTCGTGGCAGTGGAAAATACTGTGAGAGGGATTTTTTCACTATACACGAATATTGGGTGTGTGTCCCTTGTCTCTAAATGTGTAGCCCCCTCCCACACAAGGCTCTTCTAGAGCCTTCCGGGATAAAGGGGGTCGTCATTACCTGTGGTGTATTTATTTATTTATTATTAATCGTAAACAAATCACTAAAATTAATAATGAATTTTCATCTTCTAAGGTCATTAAACACGGAATACCTCAAGGAAGCATCTTGGGACCTCTTTTATTCATCATTTATATTAATGACATTCAGGAGTACCATGATTGTGATTACATACATTTATTCGCGGATGATACCCTCTTATCAGTAAGCGATACAAATTTAAACATTGCCATAACTAAAGTGAATAACTCATTAAAAAATATATCACTTTACTTGAAAATCAACAAATTAAAATTAAATGTAAATAAAACTAAAAGTATGATAATTACAACACCATATAAATACAAAAACATACATAGTGACCAGATTAATTTGACAGTTGACAATAACAGAATTGAAATAATAACAGAAGTTAAATATTTAGGATTTATGTTAGATAATTTTTTGCAATTTAACTCACATTTTATTTATTTATATACAAAAGAAAATAACTAAAAAACTATTCTTTTTTTCTCAGGTTTCTCAGCATTTGTCAATAAATTCTAAGATTACTGTGTTTAAAACAATTATTCAACCCCATTTTGAATACTGTGCTTCTATTATATATATATGTTTGGTCTAAATAAAATAATAGCATTACAAAAACTTCAAAATAGGGCAATGAGGATTGTTTTGAAATGCAGCAGGCATACCCCAATACAATTAATGTTATCATCATTAGAATGGTTTTCAGTAAAAAATAGATTAGAGTACTTAGCAATGATTTTTATCTGACTTTTTTAATTATAAATTTTAAGTTTTAACTTGTTATGGTATTGTCTAGTTTTATTGAAATAGTTATATATTATGTGTCTTTACTATATTATTATGTTACATTATATTAATTATTTGTGTTATACACTACTTTGTAATCTCTGACTTGTTCTACACCTGTATGGTATTAAGGAATAAAGTGATTATTATTATTATCTATAAAATGTTACACAATCTTCTACCTATCTACTTTAATACATATATAGTATATAATAACCAGATTCAGGATAGACCACTGTATTACACAGGAATCACTGTATACAAGCGGAATCTATCAATGGTCTGGATTGACTACTGTAAGGCATTTGACATAACATCACAAGAGCTTTTGTTACACTTGCTCCAATGTCTTGCGGTAGCAGCACCACTAGTGAGATGCGTAGAACAACTGCTACCGCTCTGGAAAACTCGCTTCACCATAACATCCGGTGCACAGCGAGTCACTACAGAGCAGGTAGCATTTAGGAGAGGAGTATTCCAAAGAGACTCCTTGAGTCCTCTCCTCTTCTGCATCTCACTGTTGCCTTTATCTGTTGAACTCTGCCAAGTTCGCGGATACCAGCGGTCCACCCAGCAACTGGAGGCATAAGGTCACCTTAAACTCTACGCCTCCGGAGAGCAAGAACTGCAAAATGCTCTACGGGTGGTCGAACAGTATACGCTGGCTATTGGAAAGGAATTCGGATTGGACAAGTGTGCAGTCATCCACCTCAAGAGAGGACGATGCGGGGACTTTTCTGATGAGGCGCAGCTCGCAGACGGAAGCATCTTGCGACATCTAGATGCCGGAGAGACTTACACATACCTGGGTGTGCAACAACATCACATCCAGGATGTGCAACAAATTAAGGAATCTCTCCGCGGCAAGTACAGAGACCTACTCCGAAAGATTTGGTCATCCGAACTTTCGGGGAAAAACAAGGTGTCTGCTACTAATATGCTTGCCATTCCTGTTCTGCTCTACTTCTTTGGAGTAGTGAGATGGATGGTAGATGAGCTGCGTTAGATAGAGGTACCCGCAAGATGATGAATATCCACAGGAGCATTCATCCAAAATCGTTCGTTTCTCTTGTGTACATCCCACGTCATAGGGGGGCCGAGGACTCTTGAGTTTGAAGTGCATGCATGGCCGGGTAGTACTGAGCATAGCATGTAACGTCCTTAGGAGCTCAGATCCTCTCCTGCAATTAGTGAGAAATCATGAAAATGCAAGAGTGGGAGCAGGATTATTCAAGGCAGCAAAGAGAGTCGCAGATGAACTCGGTTTCGTATTCGACATCAAGCGAGGAGGCCGGCGAGGTGCTGACCCAGAGTCGGTCACTGAGCTTCCGTCAAATCGTCTGAAAGCCCAAATTGAAGCCGCTGACAGGAAAATCTGTTTAGACGGCACTCGATAAATCCATGCACGGTGTATTCTATAAGAACATAGAAACGCTGGGTTTATCGACCAAGCTGACGTTCGCCTTTTTAAGGTCAGCTGGGCTTAAGTCGGAGACAGACGGATTCATTGTGGCCTGTCAGGATGGCCGTGTGATGGGTGTAGGGGTTCCAACTGCAGCACCTGCCGTCAGGCACCGGAATCGCTCATGCATTTACTGTCTGCATGCCCGGTATATGCGATTTCGGCCTACATTCACCGCCATAACGTGGCATTACGAGTGCTTTACTACCATCTACGGCACTCATACGGGGTAGACCAAACACCAGTGCTGCCTTACGTCCCCGGAGATATTGAGTCCGTTGTCGAGAACGAGAGGTGCAGAATATACTGGAGCTACTCATTCCCGACCGTCAGGCTAATTCAAGCCAACAAGCCTGACATAGATAGATAGATAGATAAATTTATTAATCATTAAAATATTACAATTGATTAATATGTAACATTTATCAGACTAGTCAGAAAACACAAATAAGACATTCATACATCCTTCCACACATTTAAAATAATACAAAATAAACATTCATCTATCCATTCAGTAATTGTAATACTTTGCATACCCATAGATCATTGTTAAAACATGATAAAATATAATAAAATATAAAAGTATATAAAATGACATAGAAATAAATATAACATGGCAGTAACATTACAATAGAATATATATACAAATTACCAGAAAGAAAAATAACATTTTAAAATATAGGTATTGAAAACCAAATTTAGCTGTTTAAGAACTCTTCAACTGTATAAAACGCATTATCAATTAAATGCTTCGATAATGTACGTTTGAATATATTAAAGTTATCAATGGCACCAAACATGTTCACAAAGTGATTATAACATATGATCCCTTTGTATACATGGGAATTTTGACCTACACTCAGGCGTGAAAAAGGTAAGTGTAAATCGCGTCTCTGTCGTGTATTATAATTGTGAATCATTTCGTTTGTGATATAATTTAATTCTTGTTTCTTAATGTTTAATATTATTATGTATAAGTATAGACATGGTAGAGTGAAAATTTCCAATTCAATGAATAGCTCTTTACAAGAACTTCGTGGTTTTGCCCCCACCATGCATCTAATTATCTTCTTTTGAGCAACAAAAACCTTTTCCATATGTGAGGAGTTTCCCCAAAACATAAGACCATAGCCCAATACTGAGTACACCAAGCCATAGTACGCCATCTTTAGCACATCAAGAGACACCGTACCTCTTAATTGCCGAATTACAAAACATATGCTACTTAATTTAGATGTAATAGTTTCAATGTGCTTTTCCCAGGTTAGCTTTTGATCAACCGTAATACCAAGAAATTTGGTATTATTAACATGTTCAATAGATTTGTGATTGATTTTTATAAGTGGTGAAGAGTCAAGATTGATATTTTTTTGTTGGAAAATCCTAAAGAATGTTTTACTTATGGTTACAGATAGTCCGTTATTTATGCTCCTCGATCATCAGAAAAAGGCGATGTACATCATCGAGTTTTCAGCTCCTACTGAAACAAACATCGTCTTGAAAGAAGAAGAAAAACGGACCAAGTACCGCGATCTCCAGTACGAGCTCCTAGTGCTGTATTCAGGGTACTCGGTCAAGTTGGTAGTCCTTATAATCGGTGTACTCGAAGGTATGAAGCCCGCGCTGCTCTCGGAATTGCGAACCATACCGGCCTGTCAACACTCGGCCGAATGGCTGGCAGGCCAGATGCAGAAAGTGGTTATCCTGGGTTCTCTTCGTCTATTTAGGGCACACGATTTGGGAATCTACGGTCACTAACTCTGCAGGTTGCGGGGAGTGGCCGTAGTTAAGTCGCTGGCGCTTCTGCAGTGAATATGTCGGAGACACGGTAGGACTGTCCAGTATTGCTCTCGAAACAAAAAAAAATAAAATATTTATTGTGCATAGAAAACAGAACATACACAAATGGGCAAGGTACATTTAACATAATATTTTAAAACCTTACCTTAAAAACATAGTCAATAGTAAAATAAAACCAAATACAATAAAAGACAATATTTAAATACAACAAACAATTACAGGAAATAAACACTTCTTAAACTATATTAATTAAAATCTTGTAAGATCAATATTATTTAATATATTATGACAAATAGCTTCCTTTAATTTTGACTTCAATGTAGTAACCGAGAGACCGTGAAATTCCATAGGTAAATTATTTTGAATATAAGATGACAGATAAGTAAAGCTTCTCGAAAAAATTGCACTACGATATAAAGGTACTGTGACACGGTTAGCAATATTCCTCAAGTGTAAATGAAAAATGTGTAAATGCATGTAAACACCTTGTAACATGCGTTTAGACAGGTTATCGGTCTGTAGTTCTTTGGGTTAGACAAATCTCAGTTCTTGGGGATCAACACCCCTCAACAACCCAAGAAGGAATTTGCTGCTCCCCATTCAACCGGGAATTAAAAATCCTGGCCAAATGGTGGTGGGTGCTCTGATAACTTTTTCCACCAAAAGTTATTTATCCCATCGAGACCTGGAGCAGCAAAGTTCTTAGAGCCCTCAAGGGCTCTACGAACCTCTTCTGGGGTTATTGGTTGGCACACTTCCTGTGATTGCTGAAACCTTTGACAAAAGGCTTCAAAGTGTGCCAGGGCCGGAGAATCTCGGTAGAGTGGAAGCCTCTCCTCGTACAGCGTTTTCCAGAAGTTCTCCACCTGATCTGCAGTCGGCGGATTGTCTACAACACGCGGAGGCGGTTGGAAAAGGCGTGAGGGCTTTTGGCGGAACAGTTTATTTTCTCACGCATTTTCTCGCCCGACTCACTAGTGACTTTTTGCTAGTCACGGATGCTAGTGACTTTTTGCAAGTCACTAGCATCCGTATCCTGTCGAGACAGTGCTGTTTGGTGGTTCGCAGTACTGCCTCATTGAGTGTGTGATGGGCGTGTCTTAAGTTGGCGGCTAATCGACTCACTTTAGGCGTTGAACAGCGGCATACACGGCACAGTTTATGTGCCAGAGGTCAGCTCGTTCTGGTAGCGCTGCACGAAGTTCTTCATCCACTCTAGCCGGGGGTTTTTATGTGGTGTAACCCCCGTCTGGTACTGAGGCCCTCTAGTGTTGGTGGAACGATTAGAACTACGTCCTCAACCGGTGAATGCGGCGGCCCTTCGACCACCCCATTCACCAGTCCAGGAGCAGCCTCACGTAGCCCCTACTACGAAGGTGGGATACAAAGTCACGCAGATTTTGTGGTGTGAAGGCGCTTTATTATTATTATTATTATAACTCACATATAAGCTATGCTTTCAAAATAAAGAAAAATATTGAAAACCAAGGAGTAAAACTTGGATGCTGAAAAACACAGCTTTCACAGGCAGCACCGGGATAATTAAGTTTTATATAATTGTCGGATATTTCATGTCGCAATTTTTTTATCCAAGCTATTTTTATGTATCATTGCCATATTTTTAGCATTAATTATCTTCCAATGATGCCACCTTGCTTGGCAATACACTTGTCGGCGTACTATGTGTATGTGTGTTTTTGTAGAATCTTTCTTTAAAAAGTTTTATATTTACTGATCAATTTTTCTCAAAGACAATAAAGTTGTTTCTCTAGTTAACACTAGTTTACTGTCCATATTTCAATTCGGTCGAGCTTCCTTCTTCGAATTATTGTGCTTTCAATAAACATGACAGACTGGACAACTTCGAAAAATCCTACTCTTCTTTCTGCGCAGAGTATAATAAAAAAAATATAGATATTTTATGTAATACTTTGTTTTCAGTGGTCTTTTACCATCGCAGAGGGAGGTAGCAATGATATCCGAAATGATCCATACAGCCTCTCTTGTTCATGATGATGTCATTGATCAGTCAGACTTTAGACGTGGTAAACCAAGTGTAAACGTTATGTGGAATCATCAAAAGGTAATACTAAATATTTAACAAAATATATAATTCAGCACAAAGTGGATAAATTATTACAAAAATAATAAATGTGTAGTAAAGTAAAAATACACCTACTACGACTATCGATTTCTTTTCATAGGAAACAGTGGAATACTGGACTGTCTTAGTAGGTATATTTTTACTTTACTACACATTTATTATTTTTGTACTAAATATTCAATTTCTGATTGATGCCAATGAATATAAGTCATTATTACTCCCAGCGAGAGTGGTTATTCTGTTACTAAGTAAAATCTCATTAAACTCTAAACCTATCTATATATAGTTATAACAAATATAGCGATGCGAGTGACAACTTGAGAAATTTAGAAGCTGGTTTAGTTCACTATTTTCTTTTTATTGAAATATAAAGACATTGAAAAATTATCTGTGAAATGTAGACTCTTGAGGTTAATTTTGGATTGACATTGCATTTTCTTTCGTATTTTTTTATGAACAAAATAGAAATGATCTTTTTAAGCAGTTAAAATGAATAACAGGAAGAGTTTTACAAACATCAATTAATAGCAGCTAGCAGCTGCAATTGCTGCTACCTAAACTAATCCTAAGCAAGATCCAAACTATGAGAATTTTAAAAAAAAAAAAAACTTAGTTATTTATGAGACCCTTGTCGAATCACTTATTATGGTATCCTAATATGGGAAGGAATGTATAGAAACTCATTACGAGCACTATATGTAACCCAGAATTATACAGGGTGCGTCGATATCTCGAGTTAACTAGATAAAGAAGTCTATAACTGGAAATTATTTTCGAATATACAGGGAGAGCCAAGACGAAATTACAGGACCAAGTGCCTTTTTCTTAAATGGAATGCTATGCATATCAGTACATTTTTTGAAGCCTCTTTCTAGGTCTTATTCATTCCTATATTAGCATTGAATATCTCCCAACCACTTGGATGTAATGAATTTTTTTGTTGAAATAATGCAATCTGCAGATGAATATTAAAAAAATCACCACAGTCACAATTATGGATCGTAAGAAAAACTTATGTGAATACCAGTTACGAGACATCTAATTAATGTTTTTGAATCATTTTCATTTCCTAAAAATGGACAGGATGGCCAAAAATTATTTTTCAATTAAGAACATTTTAAATTTAATTTTCTCAATGTTTTCAAATGGAACACCCTGTATATTTTTTGACAATATGATGTAGAAATGAAAAACGAACATTTTTGTAAGTACTTCCCTAGGGCTAATTGCAACCAATTTCGTTTTATTGAGTAATAATTACAACATTCAAAAATAAACTTAAAAAAAGAGGTTTCTTCAAGTAACTCAGTAATGGAGTAAAAATAGCCCAAAATAAGGCGATAGAGAAAATTTTACATGGAGCAACGCGATATAAAAAAATAAGTTTGTTTTGGTGAAACTAAGAATACCCTGAGTTTTCTGGTTTGAGTAGGTGGGGGAACCCTTTTTTTTTTCGCAAAAAGGGGTAAATTGGTCATTTTTAAGGGTGATTTTTCAGTTTTAATTAATTTTGAACCCTTTAAAATGCTAGTTAAAAAACGAGCACGGGACACTTTTATTGTAGACGATCGCGGAACCTTCAGTTCAAATTTCGTGAAAATCGATTCGCTGCCTCCCACGATATTATGTATATAAATATACTGAAAAAACGTCAAAAATTGAATTACGGCTAACTTGGACAAAATTAAACCGAATTTGATGAAATTTTAGACGAAAATAACCTATATAACCAAGAAACAGCTTGCCAAATTTTAGCAAAAAATATCCAACAGTTTGGCTGCAATTCCATTTTTAGTCCAAATTCCACAAAAATTTCAAAAATGTTTTTGTCATGAAGGGAAGGGGTGGGAGAAATAATTTTTATGTCAATCAATGGCTTTATATTTTATCTTCAATTTCCGCCCAAAGAGAGGAGAGTGCAAAGTTTTTGCTGTATAGCGGGAGAACAGAGAGGAGTGGGGGTTCTAGCAAGGCTCAAAACAGAGAGCAAACAGTTTTCTTTTTATTTATCCACTTTTTAATTTTGTCCTGAGTGGGGGTTCTAGCAGGGCTTAAAACAGAGGGCAAAAAAAAGTTTTCTTTTTATTTATCCACTTTTTAATTGTGCCCTGTTCGTATCTTGCCCACCCGCGCGAGTTACAATTAAAAAAACGAATGGAAACGGGCGATCGAGTCAGTCGACGTGGCGACGAGCAGCCGGGGGCGGAGCTTACTAATAATAATAATAATAAATAATAATTTCTTTATTTAGCTAATGAAAGTTATACAATTCCACATATATCATTCTTGCATCTTATTATAGTATATATATAGTAGAATAAATAAAATATAATAAAGTAGATGAAATAGAATAGATGAAATTCATGGCGGAAAACAAGCAGATAGAAAATATAAATTATTAAGTGGCAAAACCTTAGTGCCATTTACATAGAATATAATAAAGTACTAAGTACTGTACAACACAATATAATAAAAATACATACAATACATAATAAAATACAAATATACACTTACATGATTTATATACACACCCACACCTTATCTGTTTCATACAGGTGACGCTCTTATATATTTAACATACAGATTTGAAAAACGGTTAATAGATATGTTGGAATGTTTTATGTGATTTGGTAACTTATTATATTCTTTAATACCTTTACAAAACAACGATTTATTGGTTACTGATGAATAATGCCTATTTACATAAAAACCATTTATTTGACGAGTGTTGTAATCATGCATGTCTCCAACATATGTTAATTTATCATACAAATAGTTCGGTAATAATTCGTTTTTTACTTTATGGATGAATTGGAGGGTTCTTAGCAGAATTCTTTGTCTTACAGTCATATATCCTAATGCCTCTAACATATTATGTATTAGAGTATACCTATTGCATTTTAATATTACCCTCATTGCCTTATTTTGCATTTTTTGCAACATTTGAAGTTCATTGTTTTTTAAGAAGAGCAAAATAGTTGAGCAATATTCAAACTGTGGTGCAATTATAGTTTTGTAGACTGTTAATCTAGAAAACATTGATAGATTCTTGGATATTCTCCTTAGGTAATTGATTTTTTGTGCCACTTTTTTAACAATATAGGCAGCATATATATATATATATATATATATATATATATATATATATATATATATCGCTTTCGGTACTTGCAAAATAGCAAGTCGCTATACACCATGGAGGCATCTATGATGTCTGGTGTATAGTAGCATTTGACTTGACCACAGGAGAGGATTCACTTACCTCTCACCGGTACACCATTTACATCAGTTTGTATAAAACTAGCAGGTTGGCCACTGTCATTTGTCTGTTCCACGACCTATGGCATACTGATGAGAACTAATAAGTTCGAAACCGGTCTATGTCTGGTCGAGGAATTGACAAATGACATTGGCTACCATTCATGATTTGTAAGGTATGTTAGCTCAGTATTTATGATATTTATAATTTCGTTTACATTTTCACCAGATATGTATAACATATGTAATCTGCAAAGAGATCTATTTTACAATTTGTTATTGACAACAATATCATTAATGAAAATTATAAATAATATAGGACCTAAGACTGAGCCTTGAGGTACACCAAATTCTGTTTCTTTTTCACCGGACACACTTGCACTATACTTTGTTCTCTGACTTCTTGTAGTTAGATAGGATGTAAACCATTCTAACACCAAACCACTGATGCCAATATTTTCTAACTTTGAGAGAAGTAGTTGGTAGTTTATGTCATACTTTTGAATTAAAATTATATAATTTGGTCTTTTTTTTTATATATTTATTTAACGTCGGCCTATTTCCGCTACTGAGGCCTAACACCGACGCCTATGGACGAGCTACCCCCAACCAGGAATTTTGCCGAACCTCTTTTACTTGCCTAACATTTAATAGACAAGGGACCGACGGATTTACATCCCCTTCGAAGGAGGGTATATCCCCTATACAACCCTCGCCTAAGGTTGTATAGCTTCCGCGCATACACTGATATACAAGCCGCTGAAAGATGTGTGAGGCGAGGACGTGGTCAATAATCACTCCATCATTCTGATTGAAATTTGCTCCCTCCGTTATAGTGGAAAGTGTAATTAGGTATGTGAAAGTTGTTTATTGCTGCAAGATGACAAGTGTCAGTCAGAATTATGAAGTCAAAATGATTTTGGGTAGTCTGTAGTAAGATTAATATTTCTTCGAAATGTTTTTGAATACTTCTTATATTCATATGAAATATATTAATTATTGGTACACCTTGTATTTGTATGTTGGATTCGTGTTCTGATATTTTACTTACATATTGTGTGTCAATATAATCATACGCTTGTAAATCATTCAGTACCTTTTCTGTTTCATTCATGTTTTTTCTTTATAATGTTATACGTAAAAAATAAATATACAAAGGCTTTTTATTTATCACAAGAAATTCTAACATAATTAGTAAGCTAATGCAATATATTAAAATAGCATAATAAAATAATATAAAATGAAACTTAAATTGAAATTTTCTATTTTGTAACTTTTAAAATAACTAATTAATCTATTAATAATTTCAATTGTTATTACTTGATTATAGCTAACAGTTCTTCCACATTTTTGACAGCGTGTTTCCCATTGTTATGAATGATGTAGATTTTTGCCATTTTGCGTCCAAGCATTTTTTGGTCCAAGTTCATCTACAGCGGTTTTGATTATTTCCATACGTTGTTTTGTGATGTCTTCCCTAATTGTTATTTTTGTTCCTTTCAATTTGGATTTTGCATAATAAATCAGATTTTTGATCTTATTAGAAATTACCTTGTATAGGTCTATCTTTCTTATTATTTATTGTACTCATCCGGTGACAAATTTCGATATCGCATTTATTCAAATCAACGTCAAGTTTTTCTTGACATAATTTTATCACTAAATCTTCAGTGTTTTCTTGATTACTTTCTTTCATACCAAAAATTCTTATATTATTTTTCCTAGTGTGCTGTTCAACATTGTCTTTGTCCATTCTGACTTCCTCTAATTCGATTTTTATATTGTGCATTTGTTTTTCTATCTGACTTATTGTTTCCTACTGTTTTTTTAACTCCTTTTTAAACCCCTTCTCAATTTTTTCGGTGAATTTTTCTAAAAAGGTTAACATCCAGCTATCATCAAATTTACTAACAATAATATTTGTTACTATTTGCTCAATTTTATCTTCCTGCTGTTTAGTAAACTTAGACATTTTGAAATATCTCTTTGCAAATTTATATTATAATGCAATAATATTATATTATAATGAAATAAAATTGCACCGCTTATAAACATGTCTACTCTCTTCGAATGTACATCTATAAATATTTATAAATAAATTTACCCCTGATCCCTTCAACGGAATTAGATCAAAATATAATCTAGTTGCAGATCTCGTTACAATACATAAGTGTACCCAGATTTAAAGTCAATATCATAAACGATTCCAGAGTAAACGTGCACACAAAAAAGTTACAGCCAGATAGACAGACCAACAGACAGGAAATTTGTTTCGCTCTTTAATATCATGTAATAGGGCTCACGATTCATAACAAATGGCATTCTCACATTTTAGTTTCATGTGCCGGTCTGCGACTACCAACAAACACGGCAATGGAAAGACCCAGCACTTTGACAAATTTCTTTCTGTTTACATTCCAAAACTGTAAATGGATGCTTAACCATATACCAGTAATTCTGCAAAAAGAGTGTGCCAGATTGCTATTTGATAGAATATTAGGAAAGAGCGCTTTTATCTGGTCCTCAAGTGATTCTCAATTAATGACAGGAGAATTATGACAATCGGAGTAAGTGCACGCGTGTATGAGTCAGACGGGAAAGAGAGGTGGAGAGAGTAAGCTCCGCCCCCGGCTGCTCGTCGCTCCGTCGACGGACTCGATCGCCCGTTTCCATTCGTTTTTTTAATTGCAACTCGCGCGGGTGGGCGAGATACGGACAGGGCACAATTAAAAAGTGGATAAATAAAAAGAAAACTTTTTTTGCCCTCTGTTTTAAGCCCTGCTAGAACCCCCACTCCTCTCCGTTCTCCAGCTATACAGCAAAAACTTTGCACTCTCCCTTCCTAATTATCGGATTGCGGTCTAGTTGGGCGGAAATTGAAGATAAAATATAAAGCCATCGGTTGACATAAAAATTATTCCCCCCACCCCTTCCCTTCATGACAAAAACATTTTTTGAAAAAAAAGGTCAAAACTTCTTGATTTTTTGTGATTCACCTCAGTCACGAGTTATCGGCTTAAAAAAAATTTCCCCTACCTCCCTCCCATCCCTACTAATTGTTCCACCACCCCCAGCTTCCGGCCTCTTAAAGTTGGTGACCTTACCCTTCTATCAAAAATATAATAAAAGTCCTACGTGCATGTCGAGCCGAAAAAAAATTAATTGAAAATTTTTTTTCCTGTAAGGTTAATTCGCAATATCTCGCTAAATAATGGTCCGACGTCGATGAGGCCGAGAACCAAGGTTGTCAAGTTCTTCATTTTTGTGAAGTATATATTTTTTTGTGTAATCAACACCCGTCGACTTATTGACGAAAAACCGATCTCCTGTATTTTTAAATGATCCCCTCCCTTCCTCTCGACCCTCAGATCTGTGGAACGTAAGTGGGGAAACAATGCCGAGACCCGACTTAGTCGATTGGGGAAAAAAAATTCTTCAATTTGAGGACTACGATTTGAAAATCTCGATCCACCCCACTATTGGTGTGTCTCTATAAACAATTTCCTTCACGTATCCCCATAAAAAGAAATCCATTTTTGTAAGATCTGGGGATCTAGCAGGCCATTTAGTGGGTCCATTTCTTCCAATCCATTGATGAGGGTAGGTATTATTTAAGTGGTCTCTAACTGCATTTAGATAATGTGGTGGAGCACCATCTTGTTGAAACCACATCCTATTTCGAATTCTTTCGGGGAGATTTACCAATAATTGTGGCAGATAGTTTTCCAAAAAATTAAGATAAATAGCTCCAGTCAATGTACCATCAAAGAAATGTGACCCTATTACATGTTCTCCAATAATTCCTCCCCAAACGTTTATAGACTATCTGTGTTGGTTAACAACTTGCATAAAAAAGTGAGGATTTTTCGAAGCATAATAATGGAACTTGTGCCTATTAACAAATCCATTTTTATGAAAAGTTGCCTCACCACTGAATAAAACAGTATTGAAGAAGTTGACATCATGTTGCATTTTACCTCTGGCCCAATTACAAAATTGTAGGCGCTTTTGAAAATCGTCATCAGATAATTCCTGGTGCATTTGAATATGATATGGCATGCAACTTATTTGTTTTTAAGATTCGACCCACAGACCGTTTACTTATTTCTACTAATGAGCTCACTTCTCTTTGACTAACATGAGGATTCTCAACCGTTGCCAGCACCACAGAAAACTCATTTTCTTCATTCACAACATGTTTTATTCTTTCACTTTTTTTATATTGGACATTTCCAGTTTCCAGAAATCTATTGAGAAGGTTTTGGAAGCTGCTAACATCTGGAATCCTTTTTTCAGGATAACGTTCGTGATAAATTCTATTGCCAAGTAAACAATTTCTGTCTGACTCGCCCAAAACAAAAGTCATGTCTACAAGTTCCGCTTTATTAAAATTCATATTGTAAAATTCCAAATATTTTAAATTCAATACAAATTGTAACGACCGATAAGCGTGATAAATGCTCCTTTGTACACAACAGTTTATACCAAACTGAGGTTTTATTGCTTGTCGAACAACGAAAACAGCAAAAAAATTTACAAAAGAAACATTACAGTAAAGGACCGGTTAAATACTATTTACTCATTTCAATGGATTGGAAGAAATGGTCCTTCAAAATTGCATAAAGACGTGTGTCAATCAAAATGGGCAACACTTCGAACACCTATTATAAATTTTTCTAATGAATTATTTGAGGGAACCTCTTTTTTTAAGTTTATTCTTGAATTTGGCACTTATTTATTTATAAAACGAAAATGGTTGCAATTAGCCATAGGGAAGTACTTACAAAAAATATTCGTTTTCATTTCTACATCACATCGTTGAAAAATATACAGGGCGTTCCATTTGAAAAAATTGAGAAAATTTAATTTAAAAAGTTCCTAATTGAAAAATAAACACTTATTTATTTACAAAACGAAAATAGTTGCAATTAGCCCTAGGGAAGTACTTACAAAAAATGTTCATATTACATTTCTACATCACATCGTCAAAAAATATACAGAGTGTTCCATTGGAAAAAATTGATAAAATTCAATTTAAAATGTTCTTAATTGAAAAATAATTTTTGGCCACCTTGTCCATTTTTAGGAAATGAAAATGATTCAAAAACATTAATTAGATCATAACTGGTATTCACATAAGTTTTTCTTACAACCCATAATTGTGACTGTGGTGATTTTTTTAATATCCATCTACAGATTGCATTATTTCAACAAAAAACTTCATTACATCCAAGTGGTTGGGAGATATTCAATACTAATATAGGAATGAATAGAGCCTAGAAAGAGGCTTCAAAAAATGTACTGATATACATAGCATTATACCATTCCATTAAAAAAAAGGCACTTGGTCTTGTAATTTCGTCTTGGCTCGCCCTGTATGTTCGAGAATAATTTCCGGTTATTTCTTAGCACATAGCAACAATCTTACCAAATTGAATGATGTACTTAATGCTTATTGTCTTGTACCTACTATTAACTAACCAACTAGAATAAGGAACTGTATTGATAATATATGTATCAATTTAAATATTGATGATTACGAAAGTAAAGTTATAAGAAATGCCATATCTGACCATGATGCATTGTTATTAACAACATCAATAAATTGTTCTAAACAGACCAGTAAAAAACTGATGTTCAGGAATGTACAGAATCAGGGAAAAATAAGGTACTTCTGCTCTAGACTACAAACAGAAAATTGGTCTGATGTGTTTGAGAATAATTTCGATGTTAATACAAAATTTAACCATTTTCTTAATAACTTTCTATATCACTTTGATATGACTTTTCCGGAGACTTCTATAAATATTGTAAATAAGAAATTAAAAAATAATTGGATGACACACGGTTTGAGAAACTCAGCGCAAAGGCTTAAAGACTTGTATTCATTGACTTTCTCAGGTAATAATGACATAATAACATACTATAAAAAATACAAAGCAATATATAGGCAACTTATTAGAAAGGCTAAAAAAATGTGGAATATTTCTCTATTGTCTAACTCAGCAAATAAATCTAAAACGGCATGGAATATCATCAAACCTAAAATTAACACGAAAAACGATGTCCATCTAAATATAGATAATAAAGTAGTGAATGATTCTCGAACAATCAGTAATACATTTAACAATTACTTCATTAATGTACCTCGTAAGCTTATTGAAAGTATGTCACTTACTAATAATGCTGATTGTAATAACATTACTATAAATCCTTCTTGTATCTTCATAGTCCGACAGAATCAGAAGTTATCAACATTGTTATCAATTTAAAGAACTCAAATGCCGCTGGTTCTGATAAGGTTAGTTCAAGTTTATTAAAAAAGTGCATACCACACATTGTGAAACCACTGACGTACTTAATAAATCTCTCAATTAGTGAAGGTATTTTTCGTGAAGAACTGAAAATTGCCAAAATTGTTCCACTTTTTAAATTGGGTGAAGCTAACAACATTGAAAACTACAGACCAATTGCGATCCTGACTACATTTTCAAAAATATTTGGAAAAGTTATAGTTATTAGAGTTACACATTTTTTTTATACTTTCCGGCTATTCAATGTAAACCAGTTTGGTTTCCGGAAGGGTCTCTCCACTATTAGTGCTATAAACAAATTTTTGAATTTATTGTATGAAAATATGGACAACCGGAAAAATGCTGTTGGAATTTTTCTGGATCTCAGTAAGGCATTTGACCTGGTATGTCACAAAACTCTTCTAAGTAAAATGGAAAAGTATGGGATACGTGGTCAAGCCCTAGAATGGTTTAAAAGCTATCTAAAGGATAGGACACAGTATGTTGAGGTCAATAATTACAAATCTGATATACTACCCACAACCATAGGGGTTCCACAAGGGTCAATTTTAGAACCTTTGCTGTTCTTAATTTATATAAACGATCTAAAATTTTCTGATGAAACATCCATTCTCTGTAGTGATAATACTCTAAGTAATACTATTAACTCATGTAACATCCAAATGCAACATCTTCAGTCATGGTTCTCGAATAATAATTTGTTACTAAATAGCCAAAAATCTGTATGCATTAGATTCAATAACTCTAATACCAATTACAATGAAAGTATTCTAATTAAATCAAAATGTGGCTCCTTGCGACAAGTTGAGTCTACTACATTTTTAGGATTATATATATCCGAGGATTGCAGCTGGAGAACACATATTGACTTTGTAAGAAAATCGCTACTACTTGTTACTGCATAAAGCAACTATCTCATATAGTTGATACTGAATCCTTAAAAATGTACTATTATGGACAATTTCACTCAATCGTATCTTACGGTATAATTGCGTGGGGACATTGTGGTGAGAGTCAAAGGGTATTTATACTACAGAAAAGGACCATTAGATATTTAGTTGGCATCGGATATAGGGCTAGTTGCAGGGGCTATTTTAAAGCTATGCAAATTCTAACACTACCATCAATATTTATAATGCATCTCTTATTGTATGCTAGATCTAATCCGGAAGAGTTAAATAATTTAAATGTCTACCACTCATATAACACAAGAAATAATCAGACCCTGGAGATTCCTCGACACCGTACTAGCTTGTTTGAGCATAGTCCTAAATATTTGGCTATTAAAGTATATAACAAACAAATTACCTCACCAATACAAGTCTTTAAATCAAAAACAGTTCAAAACAAGTATTAAAGGTATGTTAATTGAAAAATCTTATTATTCTTTTAATGAATATATGACTGACAGTCTGTGATATCACTACAATTTATTACAATTTGTTATGTTTCATTAGTTTTATTCAATATTTTTTTAAGACCATATTAAGATGATCATATCTTATGCTTGCATATTTAAATGTACTCTTGTATATTTGTTTGTTTGTTTGTTACACTTGTTATTCTTGTATCTCGTTATTTAGAATTTTGTAAATTTTACATTTTATACATTTTATTTATTTACACTTGACCTGTCCTATATTATGTAAACATAATCAAAATGGACGAATAAATACTTACTTATTTACTTACATTGTAAATTGCAAGTTTGTATTTTTTAAAAATAAGTAAATCTTATGGGTATCCCTATCCAATAGACGCAGCTAATCTAGTGTCCACTTGATTATCCCAAAGGAGTAGAGCAGAACCGGAATGGCAAGCATAATAGTGCCAGACACCTTGTTCTTTCTCAAATATTCGGAAGACCAAATCTTTTGGAGCCGGTGTCTGTACTTGCCGCGGAGAGTGTCTTTAATTTGTTTCACGTTCTGAGTGTGGTGTTGTTGAAAACCCAGGTATAGTATCGTTCAAAGATTCCCTGCAAATAAAAAATGCAACTAAAACTTTACAAGCTATTAACGTGGGCGAACCAGTCGCTATGGTGTCATCAAACAAGCCGATGTACACTAAAAACCTATAGAGGTAAGTGATTCAATTTGTCGGCGGAATAGCACAGAGAGTAATGGTATTTTAATGTCATAAAGTTTTTGTTCATTTTTTATTTGCAAGGAATCTTTGAATGGTACTATACGTGTAGGTCTCTCCGACATCCAGATATTGTATGCTTCCGTCTGCGAGCTGCGCATCTTCAAGGAAATTCTTGCTTCGTATTCTCTTGAGATGGACAATTGCACACTTGTCAAACCCAAATTCCATGTCAATGGCCCGCTTGTACTCCTGAACCACCCTAAGAGAGTTTTGTAGTTCACTCTCCGCAAGCATGCAGTTTGAGGTCATCCATATAAAAAAGATGGGTGACCTTATGCCTCCAATTGCTGGGTGGACTACATCGGTATCTGCTAGTTTGGCGCAGTGCAACAGATAACTGCAGCAGTGAGATGCAGAGTAGGAGAGGGCTCAGAGAATCACCCTGGAAAACTCCTCTCCTAAATGATATGGGCTGTGTCGAAACCCGCTGAGCACTAGATGTTATATTGACGCGGATCCTCCAGAGCGGCGTAAGCAGTTCAGCACATCTCACTTGTAGGGCATGTACTGCAAGGCATTGAAGCAAGTGTAACAATAGTGGATTCGATGTTGTATCAAATGCCTTGCAGTAATCAATCCATGCCGTTGACAGATTACGCTTGTATTGCACAGATACTTGCGTAATACAGCGGTCTATTAAGGTTCCCTTTGCAGCCTGACGTAATAAGTTTCCTACCACAAGCTGCTCGTATATTTGATTAAAGACCGGCTCCACCAACATCTATACCCTAATATATAAGATAGCATAAATACCTTGTAGCAGGAATTGAAGCAAGTAATTGGTCTGTAGTTTTCTCCTTTTTTGCGAAATAGTACAGTTCGTGCCTCGGCAAACCAGTGCTGAATCTTATTATTTCTATTATTAATATTACGATTCCCAAGTAGCACTCAAAATTACGAGAACTGGTATCAGTGGTATCAGAACTTTAATATAGTAAGCGTTACATAATTGTCACTAAATTTATGACTTACTGTAAAATTCACCTTATGGTATGCCCGTGCAGTGACAATTAAGTAAATGCTACTGAATTTTGGTGCGTATAGTTGTTACACTTTCAAATACGTGCTGCAGAATGCGCAACGGCGGCGATACTACTCGAAATTGCTTTGAAGCTGAAGATAACTGCAAGTGTTTCATTTAAAGTTCCTGCGACGCTGTTGGGATTTCATTATCGGACAGATCTTAAAATTCTGAGACCCTGTGCAAAAAACTAGAATTTTTTGAGACCCGTAAATCGTCTAAAAAAAATCATAAACATGGACCGCACCCGCATTATCGAGTCTCGGCCGTAACGTTACTCAATAGTAATCCGCCAGCCAAAGCGGCTAGTTACAGAACGTTATTACCGTTTCACGATATTACAAATCGCTAACTCAAGCGCGTTTGTGAAGAATTTCGGATTATCAAGTAGTTTCACCAATTTATATTAACAATGTATAATAGTGACAGTAAAAGGAATTATAAATATTGTATTATTCCTGAGTGTCAAAGCACCACAGTGAAAACACCTACTAAAACATTTATTTACCGTTCCTAGAGATTTAAAAATGCGAAGGAAATGGCAACAAACTACGAAAAGAGAGAAAAGGCTTACTACTAAATCAAAAATCAACATACTTTGTAAAGACCATTTCAATATAAGTATCCATATGTTAAATTATTTATTATTAAAAACAATATTTTTGAAATTTAAACGTTAAATATATTTTAAATACTAGCAATTTTTATATCTTTTTCATTTTGGTTTAAAAATATGTGAGAAATAGGCTACTTCATATTTCAACACCGAGCTGCTATTATACAGGGTGTAACGCAAATATATTTTAAATAATTATCAAATTTTGATTGTAAGGGAAAATTTGACATTTTTAATTATTAAAAAAATCCATAATCATTAATAAATCCACTTCTGGAAGATTCGAAGAGCCTGCTTTAATCACCACAAACAACAATAAAAGATGTATTATCCAATTTAATGCACAGAACACCAAGAAAGACTCAACATTCTCAAGCGGAATGCATGACCGTTGATGTGTTATGCGACCGTTTCGTTTACTATTGTGTGACGTCATGATGTTAGTTGCACTGCGCTTCATATACGCCCTTTGAAAGTCGTATATTTGGAGAACCACTTATCGGATCCATTTGAAATTTTCAATATCGCCTAATTTTAAGTAATACTTTATCCGCAAGACGTAACAACTACTAAATAAAAGTCGTTAAATGAGCCCATCGTGGTAGCACGGGAAGCCGCTATAATTCGTTTAGATTAGTTTTATGTTTAAAATGTAAAACAGCAGAAATGCGAAAAAAATTTACATTATCACGGCTTCCCATGCTCCACAATTCACCACACATCAAAAGGACAGCATAATTCAAACAAATATTCCTATTATTAAAATCAATTAACCCATATAGCCTAAGAAGAACTACAATGTTTACACCACAGCAGCTATTTTTATTTGAAACTGACAACGTATTGGACAGGCCTATTAGTGACATCTTGAGTAAAAATAATGTTAGTTCTACTAATAATGAGATTGTAAAGTGATTTCTACTACTCCCCACTAATTCAAAATGACTCCTATTAAGTAACAAATACGTTGTTGACATATATATTACTATAAAGTGACTTGAATTAAAATCACCATTTGTCAGATATTGAATAAAGACAAATAAAAATATAATTTTATCAAACATTATTTTTTGAATTGTGGTCATTTGCCAACATGTTTTATAAATAGATCATTATTACTTTATAATAAATGGAATAAAAAATATTTTTGACAAAAGAATTTATAACTTCAGTTTTACAGATAATTTTTATAATTTTCTTTTTCCCAAAAATAATTTGTTAGGAGGTGCATACTTTTTATCGAAGTATCATGGTTAACGTTTTACAAAAAACAAGTGTTAGTACCACATAGAGAATACTTTAAGTGCTGCTTGGGATAATTATTATTACTTAAAAATACATAGATGCTTGTCGTTGCCCTTTTGAAATTAAGTTTTAGCGTACTTACCGAAATTTAAATTCAATCAATTCAATTATTTATTGGTGTTAAAATGCACATAGGTGCTTACATACGTCAATTTCTATACTATAAAGTTAAAATAAATTGTAAAAATATAAAATGTATAAAACACAAACAGTGCGAACTAAACATGATAATAATAATAATAATATGTCTTTATTTATTATTGAATACAATAATAATATATATATATATATATATATATATATATATATATATATATATATATGATGACACACATTATTTAAGAAAAAGATCTAACATAACAAATGAAACAAATTTAACATGTATCACCTAGAGTACTGCATGAATAGAATAGAATAAAAATTTATTGTGTTGAAAGTTACACAAACAAAGTTGATTTTCAACCCTACCCGCACCTAATAAAAGTTACAATAAAATATAAATTAGTAGTTAATGAAATGAACAATAACTAATTATAATTACAATCTAATAAATGATTAAATATTATTATAATATGATAAGAATTAAAAATTAAAAATATTACACTAAAACTTAAGTAATCTGAAAAAATTAACATAATAATAAAAATGAGGTGATAAATAAGTGCAGGTACAAAAAAGAATGGATATAATCATAATCATAGTAGTGCAATAAGAAATAATAAATGGTTATGGGTCAAATACAAATACAAACAAGATGGATCAGTTGAATGTGCTCAGCTGCTTATTTAACATAACCTCTTTCAATTTGCTTTTAAATTGAAATTCGCTTAAATTGAGGAATTGGAAGTTTTCATTTAGAACTACTGCAGCCGCATAAATGAAGCTACCCTCAAACTTGCTAGTATGGTGTTGCGGAATGTTATATTTATTGTTTCTTATGTTAACATCGTGAATGCCAGAGCGTTTCGTCAACAGCTCATATAAATAAATCGGAGTGGCTGTTTTATGTAATTTAAATGTAAATACTGAAAATAGGTATTTCATTCTATTTGTGACATTTAATTCTTTAATATTATTAAGATAGGGTGTAATATGTTCACTATAATTAATGCAGTAGCTAAATCGCATGCAAGCATTTTGTATTCGTTGTAATTTATTTTTGTTTTATTCTGTGAGAAAATTAAAATAGACATTACTGCCATATTCTATTTTCGGATATATTAAGGATCTCATTAGGGTCATTTTACATCTTCCAATAAACTATGGTTAAATTGGTATAATTGGCCTTTAGTGTCATGAATGATTGTTTTGTTACATTATTTACATGTGCGTCAAAATTAAGTGAACTGTCAATAATTACTCCTAAGTTTTTAACTTGTTTTACATATTTGATGGTATCATTATTTACTATAATATCGTAACTCTCAATATCCAACTGTTTTTTTAACACTTCATTTCCTATGCACATAGCAACGGATTTTTGGGAGTTTATACGTAATCCATTATCCTTACAAGTTACGCCATTTAGAGAAAGCTTCCAAATCCGAATTTAGATTATTAATAGTTGCTTTTACATTTGCTTTACTCACCTTACAAGATATATATCTGAATATCATCAGCATACATACAGTGCGTGTACTGAATCATTAGCCATATACCTCTAGATAGAGCGAGAAATGTGACAACCCCGCCAGCTTACAACACCATCTCGCACTTCGGCAACTTCTCAGTCAGTGTCAGTATCTGTTTGTCAGTGTGGAGGGTTGGTTGATTTTTATTTAAACATCACGCATAGTACGCTCATTGCCAAGACCCTAGTACCTAATTAATGAAAGAGTTTATGGTTGGAAAGCGTTATTTAACAGAAAATGAAATTAATTAAAGAAACTCTCGATTAAAAAATTAATTAAATGAACTGTCAATTAAAAAATTAAATAAACTCTCATTAAAAAATAAATAAACATCTTCATTATTCTAAAAACAAAAGAAACAACTCTCGATAAGAAAATTAATTAAATAAAATTATTAAAAATAAATAAAAACTCCGTACAAGAAATTTTTTTACAATAATTCAAATAATCCACCTTCCTGTGCTAGGCAATAACTTAACCCGTCATAAAAATTTCTCCTTACATTTACAAGCATTTCTGGCAAAATTAAGTTACAGGCATTCCTTAAATTTAACTTTAACTCTTCTAAGTTACTCGCCCTGCCAAATTCAGGGCCATAAACAGAGAATTTCATATGCCCCCCAAAAAAAAAGTCCATTGGAGCTAGATCTGGGGATCTAGCTGGCCATTTAATACCCCTTGTTCCACTTATAATACGGTCGTGGAAAGTATTTCTCAAATACCGTGACACGTCATTTGCATTATGAACGGAACAACCGTCCTGTTGGAGCCACACTGTATTTAAATTTACCCCTTGAAGATTTTGAATGGCGGGAATAACACTGTCTTGTAAAAGAGTGAGATATTTAGCCGTATTTAAATTCCCTTCTATAAAAAATGGACCAACTACATGATCGCTTAAAATACCGGTCCAAACGTTCTGTTTTTGAGGACGTTGGGTGCGACACACAATACTTCTGTGCTGGTTTTCTTGAGACCAATATCGAGAAATAGATGAATTGTGTTTACCATGTAAATAAAATGAAGACTCATCGGTAAAAAGAATATTTTTTATGAAATTTTCATTGTGATTTGCCTTTTCCATAATAATTTCACAAAACTCCATTCTCCGAAATTGGTCCCCTGGATGCAATTCATGTGTTTTGGTATACCTAAAACATTTAAATCCGTTTTTTTTCCAAACGACCGCCACAGTTCTATTGCTAACACCCAACTCCTCGGCAACGCTTCTAGTACTCCTCGAGCTATCTAACTCGAGTGTAGCACAAATCTGTTCATCCCGCCTTTCTCTTTCTTCGATTCTTTTAGGAGGAATCTCTCTTTTTTGGTGGCATTTTTTACACTCTTTCAAACAAAAACAATTTTCAAAACTATTTACAGTGTTGTAAATTGTCTGTTTACAGAGGACAGGTCTTTCTTGAAATGTAAGAGAAAAAGATCCCCGCACCGTGTTGCTGAATTGCCTGCATAAAACCATTTAATTATTTGTACCTTTTCCTCTGGTGTGTAAACAGAAATTATGTACGATGGATTATTTGAACCGAAAATAACCCTATTACTTTCATCGTCGCCACTCAAGGAATGAAATAAACAGTGCAATGCAACCCAAGCTATTCTCAATACGCCGCGCGCCGGCCTATCGGCCTCGTGCAGAACTGACGGGTACAAGACACAAGCGACGTTGCAATTTTCATTCCCTATGGCTAATCGACAAGTAAACGCACTGTATGTGATGAGGAGAACCTAAAGATAGGTGGTACGTCGATCAAAAATGTTGAAAACAGTATAGGGCCCAGGATACTGCCTTGTGGTACCCCATTTTTTGTAAACCTACTATTTGAATATTCATTGTTGAACTTGACTGACTGACTTCTATGATTTAAATAATTTTTGAACCACAGTAACTCCACACCATCTATACCTATATAATTTAATTTTAATTCTAATAGACTAAAATTGGCTTTGCTTTGGTCCAGTAATACATACATATAGAGTTTAAATTGTAGAAAAGTTACTATCTAAAAATTCTTTTGTACTATAAAAAGCATTGTTCAGTAAATATTTTTTTATGATCATTTTGAACTTGGTTTCATTTAGTGACTTTATTTCTGATGGTAAAGCATTATAAAACTGTAAACTTAAGTAGCTAGTGCCATCTCTAGTTCAGCCTCCAGCACCATAATTTTTATTAAACATTCAATACTTACGTTTAACGTAGCATTTTAAAGTCTTACATTTTGAATTCAAATGTAAAATGGTAATTTCCTTTTTGGGGGTGCAGGTGTGAAGAGGGATTCGTTTTTTTTTTGAGGAGCTTAACCACCTTGACGCGCCTTCAGCAATTCTGTGAGTAACATTTTGTGGTTCTTTTTTTGTGGAAACCTAGATCTGACTGATTAACTGTCACATGCATATAACTTTCTTGTGTTGACTCGGGTCAAAGAGGGGCCTTATTTTTCAGCCACTTCATGTTGGAATTATTAATACACTTTTCACTTTTCTATTGAGCTTGGAGTATGCTTATTTTATGTTGAAACTCGGAGAGTGTTTGGGGTTGGCTATACAGAAACGTAGTCTCTAGTCATGATTTGATGTTTTGGAACCTGCCGATGTACTTGGTAATAACCTGGACATGTTATTTAGAATCCATTTATTACTCACGGCATACTCGAGTTGGTTTGTTGCTGACTATCCAAGAATTCTGACCAAATTAGGAGCACCATTAAAAATATTTCGTTTGGGAGGAGTTCTTAAGGACGTAAATAATGTATTAATTTGTTTATAGGAATACTGCAATTTTCACCAGACGCCTGTCAATGAATTTATCAAATTTGGTTACATCAAAATAATTATTTTGTAGGTGCAGTTTTTCGCTAAAATTTTTATTTCTCTTGCACAAGATATAAAAATGAAACACGCCTTGTATAAAATTAAATTCACTGATTCACTGATAATTGACTGACTATTTAATCAGATTAAGAATAGTTTTATTTCTTTATAATCTTTGTATTATATTTGAAACTACTATTACCAACTATTTATAAAAATCTATTTATATTACAGGTTACCATGGCAGGTGATTTTGTTCTAGCAGTAGCTTCTATGATGATTGCTAAATTAAGAAACAATGATGTTACCTCAGTTCTTAGTCAGGTGAGCTATGATTTAATGTTGAAATGCTGATTATTTCAATACTGGAGCCCCCCCGCATCGCAGGGCTTGTGGGTCCGTCCGCTACACCATTAGAATAACCATGTACCTGTTGGACAGTGTAATAAATAAATAAAATAAATCAGTTTCAACAATAAAAACTCCAACATCAATAAAAACTAACATTGATAATTCTCAAAGAAACTTCAGACATAAAAAAATTATTCCACAATAATGAAAGAAATTTCAAATAAACAATTTACTAATTTGTTTTCCAACAATAAATAATAGAATTAAAATGGCAGATTTACGGGAACGTGTACAATGTGTTAAAAAAGACGTTTATATTGATAATAATAAGACAACTGTGAAGACAAATTATTGATTCCAGAAAATCCAGTACTAAAAATTATGTACATGAATTTAAGAAATTTAGTCATTTAGTTCTAAAAAAATTCTAATAAATATATAAATACAAAAATAATATATAAATAAGTCATATACAGTTAATGTACATAATTTCATAAGTATGGATTATAAAAATCTATTGTAAAATATAGGGAGATAATTAATAGATCAGTCGACGTACCTGTAAAGAAGGATGATCTTAATTATATGAGCAGTCTCGTCGAAAATTTATACCCACCATGTAGTTATAGCTTGCTGCACGAGTTTTACGACGTTTAAAGAATAAAATTTTGGAATCCTATCCTGGGTGCGTGGTTAGCCAGTTCGCCTCTGTATACACTCTCACCACGCAGCCATTGTTCATCAGATACATCACTAGTTTAAAGCATTTTAAGTGTAGATTACTTTTATCGCTAGTTGGGATTTTACTTTTTGGGAGAGTTGTTATAATCCTTCAACGAGACTGCTCATATAATTAAGATCATCCTTCCTTATAGGTAAGTTGTCTGATCTATTAATTATATTTCACAGTCTCGTCTCGAATTATAACATCATGTAGAGTTTAAAGGACTATGCAGTCTAAACTTAACTTTCTATTTATGTAGTGTTATCCTGTTATTAACATCTAAACAATACCTGTTCACAAATATTTCATTAAAGCACTTTCTAATGAAAGCCAACAGTCTTAAAATTTACAATAGTCCTTCACATAATTTATATTATACTTTATAATTTATACTAGCTACTAATACTATGGCCAGTTTTCCAATACCATATATCAAAATTATTAACTAATATTATATACTAGACTATTTAAAAACCCCTCTGGCAAATATATCTGAAAGAATTGCCAAAGATTTATTATAAACTCAACAAAATATCAGATTACTCAGACCAACCAGCCGTTTCCCCAATTACTTCTATGTCGATACAAGCTTTTTCGGCTCATGTAGCTACATGCCTTGCAATATATGTCCTGTATAAAGCTTTGTATCAATTCCACACGCCTTTGACACATTCTTAATCCACTCACTTAATGCGAGTAAATGCAGTGCTTATTGGCTTTTTTATTGTTTAAATAAGGCTTGTTTTGATTTGAAGTCCGCGATTTTATGGTTTTTGATAAATAATTAAAAATAAAGTTTATGTCAAATAAAGATTAGGAATATTCCTAATATAAGATAAAGCAAGCATTGGCTGCTCTCTACTTTTGCCAATATTAATCATGTCCTCTATAAATCTTTCAATACGATTTTCCAATTGAAACATATTACTTATTTTTTATGCATCCTATACACTGAATTAAGATTTAATAAGGTTGCTGGGTTTAATGTTAATTTTCCCATGGTCAAATGTTCTACCAGATACAAAATTTGACAAATAATCTAACACATTTTTTGTCTATATCAAGATGGCTGACAATGAACTTGTAAGTTTAAGTGTGCCCTGTGGATTTTGTAAGAAACTAATAGTGAACAAGAAAGTTAAATGTGTAAACTGTTCAACAGTTTTCCACCCAAGCTGTTCTGCAAAGAAAACAAAAAAGTGCTGTGATAAATATATACAGAGGAAAATCAATATGATAACTTGGAAGAGCAATATTCTCTAAATGATTTTTTGATAGAAAAATCAATTAACTAGGAAAATAAAATACTGAAAGAAGCGAGTAGAGACTTGAGCGACAATATCAAATTATTAAAAGAAAAAATTGAAAATTTAAAAATACAAAATTTAAACCTGCAACAATCCCAAATTAATAAAGATAACTGCTTTTATGGCATATATAGTGCATTCTGTAAGTCGGATAGGAATATGAATTTCTCTTAGCCTAAAGAGACTATATCCCTCTCCCCGTTTTCGAGGATGCTGAACACGATGTCAGTGGTTAAATTTCTCTCCGAGGTCACCACACACCCCAAACGGCCAAAAACCACCCCCGAAAGGAGTAGACTGCGTATCCGTCATCTCCTACCGCCAAGCCTGTGTTACCCACGTTTTTGAGGATGCTGAGCATGATGGTGATGTCGAGACCCCTCCTCGACCCCTGCCAACCCCCCTAAACGGCCAAAAACCACCCCCGAAAGAGGTAAACCGCGTATCTGCCATGTCCTACCAACCAAACCTGTGTTTCAAGCATGCTAAGCACCATGGTGATAATGGATCTTCTCCCCGAGGCGAACCGATCCCTCAAACGGACAAAAACTAGCCCTTTGATAGACAGTTTTATGAAGTAAGTGAGTAAGTTCACAGATCATTGAATATGTACTGGATGATGATTACAGGGTATCTTGATTCACTGTTCAGCTGAAAAAAAAAAAAAAAATGGGTGCATACTTTGTGTCTAGGGTTTTAGATGGGAAAATCAGGTATATGCAATCACTGGCACAATTTCATTTATTTTATTATATTATATAATGAACGGTTCTATTGACACATAAAATTACTTATTTACATATATAAATATAAAACACTTATATTGACGCATACAATTACTTATTCACTATATACAGGGTGTTGCATCATGAGAGGGACATAGCTTAATAGGAGGTAGAGAACATCAGTGGTAACCGGAACCTCCCATAGAAATGTCTCATTGGGCCTTCATTACGAAGTTACAGGGTGTTAAATAATTTTTGGCCAAACCTGTTTTTTGTCATAACTTTGACAGGGAATGAAATAACGGATTCATATTTGGTACGGCTAATGTACTAACGAGCCCCAAGAGGTACATGTATAAAAAAAAATATATCCAGGTCCGGATTCACTATAATTTATGTTTCTTCTTTGCATCAATAAAACATCACCCTGTATATATTTTTTTGAAATTTCGATACGATATTCGAAAAGAGCAAGAAAAAACAAACAAAATGGCCTATTTCATTTTTTTGTTACACCTTCGTGGTTATTTAAATACGTTGTTAAATGTGCAAGAAAATGGATTACAGAACCCTATTAAATGAGAGGCACGTGAAATAAATAGTTTTATAACTAAAATTTGCAAAAATTCTATTGAGCCTAGGTGGTCTGGGTGAATCCTAATTCCGGCACGTTTTAAAGGTCCATTTTGGTAAAAAACTGTGGTCCTAATAAGTAATCGGGTATGAAATAACAAAATTTTTAATCAATCACAGTAGGCTTGTTCAAAGAATAAAAGTGACAGATAATTTAAACCATTTAGGCCTAAGCAACCAGTTACTTTGATCAAGAAAATCATCAACATTTTATACTTAATAAAAATTGGAAAAGAGAACAAACTAAAATCTAAATAAATAAAATATTTTCCATTCAATTAACAATAAATAACAAAACAATAACTAAATGTGTTTAAAAATAAAACGTAATTGACACTAAAGTAAATTTTCAAAATGTCCTCCCCCACATTCTGTGCATTTTCTTGCGCGTTTAGAAAGGTCACCAATTGCTCGACGTATCATTTCTGGATTATTCCGTATTCCGTCGCAGGTTGTAACGATGCGCTGGATTAAATGTTGTCTACTTTCAATTTCAATGCTATAAACCTCGTTTTTTAAGTGGCCCCATAAAAAGTAATCACAAGGGTTACAATCAGGAGATCTTGGTGGCCATTCATGTGGACCCCCGCGTCCAATCCATCTATTAGGATACACATTGTTTAAGTGTTCTCTTACTTGAAGGTTAAAATGCGGTGGGGCCCCATCATGCTGAAACAACATGCCTCTTATACCAATATTTTCTAACATATTCGGTAAAATGTTTTGAAGAAAATCAAAGTAAATTTCACCATTCAATCTTTCTTCAAAAAAATGTGGCCCTATCAAATGTCTATTCACAAGTCCGACCCAAACATTTGCAGAAAACCTGTGTTGGGAACGGCGTTGGCGTACCGCATGTGGGTTTTCCTGTGCCCATTTATGATTATTTCGTGAATTGTTTACTCCATCCCTTGTAAATTGTGCCTCATCCGTAAATAAGGTTCTGTAAATGACTGGGCGATGGTTAGACAACCAATGACAAAATGCCAGGCGGGGGATATCGTCGCCTTGTTGAAGACGCTGTACCTGCTGGATATGATATGGATGGTAACATTCTCTTTTTAGGGTTCTCCATACTCGCCAATGAGGAATACCAGTTGCCAAACTGATTCGTCTAGCGCTCATATTTGGGTTTTCTTGAACTACGTTTATAATATTGTTTTGTTCCTGCACACTTTGTTGTAAAACACGCTCCACAACTGCAGAAGTAGGAAACTTTCCGTGTTGTCTTGCATACTGGAACACCGTACTAAAGGTTTTATGATTAGGGCATCGACGACCAGGAAACGCAGCCGATATTCTCTTTCCGTCGACCTACCATTTCCATTACAGAAACCATAGATGAATATTATGTCAGCATATTCCACGATTGTAAATTTTACTGGCATAGTTAAAATATTTTCACAAGTTTTCACTAACTAAATGCGGATTATTGACACATTAAATTACTAACAAACAATTATTCAACTGTTTAGGAGATTTCTTTTTATTATCTGTCACTTTGAATAAGCCTACTGTGATTGATTAAAAATTTTGTTATTTCATACCCGATTACTTATTAGGACCACAGTTTTTTACCAAAATGGACCTTTAAAACGTGCCGGAATTAGGATTCACCCAGACCACCTAGGCTCAATAGAATTTTTGCAAATTTTAGTTATAAAACTATTTATTTCACGTGCCTCTCATTTAATAGGGTTCTGTAATCCATTTTCTTGCACATTCAACAACGTATTTAAATAACCACGAAGGTGTAACAAAAAAATGAAATAGGCCATTTTGTTTGTTTTTTCTTGCTCTTTTCGAATATCGTATCGAAATTTCAAAAAAATATATACAGGGTGATGTTTTATTGATGCAAAGAAGAAACATAAATTATAGTGAGTCCGAACCTGGATATATTTTTTTTTTATACATGTACCTCTTGGGGCTCGTTAGTACATTAGCCGTACCAAATATGAATCCGTTATTTCATTCCCTGTCAAAGTTATGACAAAAAACAGGTTTGGCCAAAAATTATTTAACACCCTGTAACTTCGTAATGAAGGCCCAATGAGACATTTCTATGGGAGGTTCCGGTTACCACTGATGTTCTCTACCTCCTATTAAGCTATGTCCCTCTCATGATGCAACACCCTGTATAAATATAAAACATCGTCATAAAATCACTTTCCAGGGAAAAATTGATACAATCAATATAACCTACGTCGTTTACAAGTGGGAATTATAGGATTGGTATTCCTCGAACTGAACATCATGTTCATTAACTTCACAGACTTCATCAGCCGTTTCGGTATCAGACTCACTAATGTGAATTTCGGGGATCAAATTAAACAACATACTGTCATGATATTTTTTCATGCTCAGCATCCTCGAAAACGGGGGTTAACACAGGTTTAGTAGAGAGACAACGGCCTATCCGCGTTTCACCCCTTTCGGGGGCGATTATTGGCCATTTGGGGTGACCACAGAGAGAGATTTAACCATCGCTATCGTGTTCAGCATCATCGAAAATGGGGGGACATAGTCTCGTTAGGCTAAGAAAAATTCATATTTTTGAGGTTCCATCCGACTCACGGAATGCACTAATATCATCAATCAAGAATCCGATATAGCATTATTTTCTGGGGTGTATCTTCCATGACAAATAAAATTTTTGTCCTTTAGAAGAGATGCATGAGAAATATATTAAATATGAGTCAGACAGAATCCTGTAAAGGAAAATTTCTCCAAGAAAAACTACGTACGCTAATAAACCTCTATACCTGGGCCAATAATTCGAGTCAGTAATTGTGATCAACAAGAATGGAGCAGACAAGCAAGACGGCCGCGCACACACTGCCATAAGCATACTAAAAGCACAGGGGTCGGATTTCTCCTAAAATTCTAAAATTTCCTAAAATTTTTTATTTCTCCTAAATCTCCTAAAAAAATCTAAATTTCCATGGTTTTTCCTAAAATTTTGTTTTTTATTGAAGATCTTATTTTCCCATTATCGATTTTCTGTATTTCTTTGCCATTCTGTAATATTGTTTCCAGTTTTATGTGTTTAATTCGGAATGTTTGCATCTGTTGTATAGGCAATCAAAGTTACACCTGTGTGTGGCTTAAAGTAGAGGCTTTGCGCCAATGTAAAGCGACCTTGTACAAATGTGTGGATTATTATTGCGTGTAAACGGTACTGTGCGCTTACGGGTTGACGAGATAGAGGGCACCGGCAAAGCTAAGAGAATATATTTTGTCTGCTGTGGTGGCATCAGTGTGAACTGTGAAGTTGGAATGGTTATTTTTAGTTGAAGATATTTACGGTTATGTTAGTAGTATTTAAACAGTGTGCTTAAACTTAAAATCTTTTTATAACTTGGCCTACTAGTAAATATGGCTACTAAAGACTATAAAGTTCACAATTTAAAATCTTGGGAAAATGAATTTGATTGGATTCGAGAAGAAAAGTCTGACAATACAAAAGCTTTCTGCCAGAATTGTAAAACGAGTTTTAAAATTGACAATGCAGGCAGAAGTCAAATAGTTAGTCATTCAAAAAGTAAAAAACATTTAAAAATTTGTGATATTATATCTGGTAAAACTTCCCAAAAAACATTTACAGTACAAAATAATACTATAAATTTGGAAGCTGATAATGACAAGAAAAATAATAGTGTATTTCTACTCAATTCCTCCCAACAAGTTTTTCTGCAAAAATTTCAAACAAGAAATCCTTCAATTCATTTATTGCACAGTGGACACATCAGTCTGAGTTTTGAACTAATGGAAAAATTTCTTAAGACAAGCTGTTTATATGACAAAAAAACTGTACAAGAAATAGTTGTTGAAGTGCAAAAGGATATCGTTGAACTAATATCCTTGGATTTTGACAATTTTTCTAATTGTTTGGAATTTCCTGTTCTGGGTTCAAAAACAGGTACTATGATGGAATCATCAGGGTCGAGAACTAAAGAAATGGTTATTCTTTACAAAGAGTTTTCCAACTTCTTCAGAGCAGCCGTAAAGTATTTGGTAGAGAAATTGCCACTAACCAATGATACACTGATAAATGTGCAATATATAAATCCATTATTCCAAAAAGAAAAGATTCCGACCAAAATTGCAAAGTCATTAATGAAATTGGCTGAAGCTATTTTAAAGGCGATAAAATCAACCCAAACTTTGAAAAGACTCTTTCAAGTGCCTAATGGTGATATGGATAAATTAAAAGACCTGATAAAACTGCAAATTGATCTATACACCCACGACACTGAAACGGTATTATCCCGGGAAGATTACGAAAATAATATTAATATTTTGAACTACTGGGAAAACATTGGCAATTTGAAAAATATTGATGGTTCTCTGAAATACCAACAGTTATGTACCACAGTAAAATGCGCGTGGAAATGCCTCCCCTGAAAGGGGTTTTAGTATAAATAAATATATAATTTCGGATCGAGAAAGCCTTCAAGAGGATACAATTATTGCTTTAAGACTTGTTAAAGACCGATTAGTATCCTTGGGGGGCTTAAATAGTTTTCCAATTACACCAGAGTTGTTGGACAATGTAAGAAGAGCTCATAAAAATTACACAATTTATTTGGAGAAAAAAAAAGAGGAGGAAGATAAATTACGAAACGAATGTGACAGAATTACAAAAGAAAAAGAGGATGAGGATCTTATGCGTCTGAACCGAAAACGAAAGGAACACAATGAAATATTGGATAGAATTGATGTGGAAATAAAGCAGGTTCGACACAAGCTCGATGTCTCAGATAGCTTACTTTTGAAGGGAAATGAGAAACTTCAAAAAATTGGTACTTCAATGGCCAGCAAAGATAAAAATCAGTTAGTCGGTGAAGCCCAAGCTATGATATCAATGGCCCTAAATGGACAAAAAGAACTAAAGGAAAAATTGAAAAATCTAGAGAAAGAGAAACGTGACCTTCATAAGAAAAAAGAAAGTGATGACTTGGGGAAGAAAAAACCAAAGGTAAGTGAGTGGCATTGAATTTATAGCAATAAACTAATGGCAATATTCATTTTAGAAATAAACGAAGAAAAATCAGCGACTACAACTACATATATAGAAATAAAAGTTGTTTCTATTAAATTTTATTTTATCACATTTTTTACCTTTTAAAAAATATGTTATGGTGCGTTGCATATGCTCTATTTTAATAATAAAGAATATATTTCAAAGTTTCCTAGAATTTTCTTCAAAAATGTGTCAAAAATCTCCTCCTAAATTTTCACAAAAAAACATGTTCGGTTTCCTAAAATTCTCCTAAAATTCTGAGAAAATCTCCTAAAATTCTAATTAAAATGCTTCTATAAAGCAATCCGACCCCTGAAAGCATGTGCCGCTCCGCCTATGCATGGGCCAACTAGCATTCCTTTACTGACTCGAATTATTGGCCCAGGTTTACATTTATGAAGCAGCCATTTCTATAGAAGAAAATTCTACTTTGTTTGAAAATCATGAATGAAGACACTTGCATCACACAAGAGACAAACATAATCAGGTAACAAATGTTCCAAATTTCACTTACGTTTAGTACTTGGATGGGCGACCGTTTCAAAGAAGACCGTATCCTCACGTCGCATATCTTCCAGCGGCTTGTATATTAGTGTATGCGCGGAAGCTATGCAACCTTAGGCGAGGGTTGTGTAGGTGATATACCATTCGGAGGGGATGAAAGCCTTCGGTCCCTTGTCTATTACATGTTAGGCAAGTAAAAGATTCCTACTCTTCTTAAGGGAAGAGGTTTGTCAAAATTCCTGGTTGGAGGTACCTCGTCGTTGATAGGCCTCAGTAGTGGAAATATACCGACGTTAAGTAAACGTTAAAAAAAAAATTCACTTAGGTTAAAAAAAATGTGCCCTTTTCTATTATAAAAGTGTATAGTAAACTACCATATGATATAAAGACGGCCAATCAAAATACTAAAAAACAAACTAAAAGCTCTTCTAATAAACAAAAGCTATGAATATTTTAATGAAGTAATATTCCTCGTCTCATAATCTGTTGTTAAATGTAGTCTTACTTTAAATTATTGCTCGTTTTGTTATTTTATTGTATTAATTTTTTTATCGTACTAGTGTTTCCTTTTTACTATTTTTTGACTTGTTCAACACACACTGGTGTATCTATCTATCTATCTATCTAATCACCAATGCTCGACTTGCTGTCAGTTAATTATGGTTATGCAACATATATCTTAGATTTAAATTCTTTATAATTTGCATAAAAACTTAAGATGTTAGTGTCTCTGCTTGCAGTCTTTAACAAAATGATCTTTTCGGAACACATAGGACATAAAATTTTGCCTTAACAATTTTCAGAAACATGATTAAATCCATTGCGCTTAAAGCACCTTTGTATATCATTACCTGGTCATAAACATTGCCATAATCAAACCCAATAAATAACTTACCATTGCCAAGGGACATTATATTATTTAATATCCTATAAGCCTGTTATTTTACAATAACCACATTATTTTGAGACACATTAAATGAAAGATAATGCCCTAGGGCGTTATGAATATCTATAACGCCCTTAAGGCATTATGAAGAGTTTTAGGTGCCTCGGCTGCTTTTGCAGCCTTTAACAACACTCTTCTTCTAACATTTTCACTACAACACAACCCAAAACAAGTAAATGATGACAGTGTTATTGACAAACGGCGGCGTTTGGCGTTTACAATCAATTTTGATTTTTACTCTCTTTTAAATCAAATCGTTCTGACCATAATAGATGTCAAATGAATAAATCGGGGCGAGCGTAGATGCGTCTTTACTATGTACATACTTCGATATGCGATGTAAAGCAATGTTAGGTGCGGTTAGTACTTGGATGGGCGACAGTTTCAAAGAAGACCGTGTCCTCGCCTCACATATCTTCCAGCGGCTTGTATATCAGTAAATGCGTGAAAGCTATACAACCTTAGGCGAGGGTTATGTAGGTGATATACCATCCTTCGGAGGGGATGTAAAGCCGTCGGTCCCTTGTCTATTAAATGTTAGGCAAGTAAAAGATCCCTACTCTTCTTAAGGGAAGAGGTTCGGCAAAATTCCTGGTTGGGGGTAACTCGTCTACAGGCGTCGGTGATATGCCTCAGTAGCGGAAATAGACCGACGTTAAATAAATGTAAAAAAAAAATGAATATATCGTAAATATAAAAAAAACTCGAATTAAATAACAGACTTGTAGGACATTAAACGTTGAAGGCACCATGGGTGTTATAGGATAATGACGCCCTCGGTCGACAAACATTCCCTCGGACCAGAGGCCCTCGGGAAGTACACTGCCAACCTCGGTGCGTTATTATCCTTATAACACCCTTGATACCTTAATAATTAGTACGAACAAACATCTACCTGCAACACAGCTTGAAACACATTCTTATTTTTCTTGTCGGCCAGAAGAAAACTTTTAATTCAGATTCTTCATGAAAAACATTTATTTTGGTATAACAAAAAGTCTATTAATGAATTATCGTCGAGCTTCTCAGGCATTCCTATTATTCTAATTCTTGGACTTAGGCTCTTTACATCATTTATATAATATTTTTTGGTTAGTTTTGTATTTGCAAAAGCTTTTAATTTCATGAGCTCAGAATCGTTTCCACAACCAATCACCACTCCACCATGACTTATATTTTTCACACTCATTATATTTAGTGACTCTTTTATGATTTATTTCCTGTAATGTGTCCACCTTTGTTTGGAAATTTTATCGATTACTTTGGTTTTATAATTACAGCGGATTTACCTTTTAATATTGTCGACTAGAGATTAGGGTTATTATTATTACCACTAATTTGAAATATTATGTCAGTATCCCTTGGTTTATTTTCCGAGAGTCAGTTGATTTCATTCCTTATGTCATTAAACACATCCTTCAATCCATTAGCAGCTATTTGGATTATCTCATTTTTGAATTGCAAAAAGGAATTCTCAATAACTTTAATTAGAATATTGGCGCTTTCCTCAAAGATTTCTTTAATTAATTTGGGTTCACATTTTTCAGAAATCACACATTTTTCACAGTACCATTTGGGACCAGGAACATTGCCCATAAATTTTAATCGATCAACCGGTATATTGCTGCAACATATATGAAATTGTTAATTGCAATAGCCATTGGAGGTAACAGACTGCGATCGGCTAGTAAACTTAGCTTTACAGTTGCCACAACTCATGTTTGATTAATGCAGCAATGCCAAACAAACCTAATATCATTTTACCACCATACACTATCCAAAATGCTAATTGTACAACTTAGTTCACTGTAAATTTACTATTAATTAGCTGTAAGATATCCTCTCCCATCAATTCGATATTATTGAGTTAGGGGAATCGACGTGCTTATCCCTTGTAAAGACTTGTTAACCACTTATTTATGGGATGGAAACTTTTAAGTAACACTGTATTTGAATTCCACAATACTTCACAATAAATATTGGCCATATAAAATAACCATCAGTGTTACACAAACACACTTCAGTTTGTATAAAAAACGTTCACGCTTCCAAACAATACAATTTTAACCAAATTTATGCACAATGATTCCCCCGTAATATTTGGCCTACAGTGTATATAAATAAAATGTTTATTTTTACAGGTGCTAACAGACCTAGTTCAAGGTGAATTTATGCAGCTAGGATCCAAAGAAACTGAAAATGAAAGATTTACTCATTACCTAACTAAGACTTATAGAAAAACTGCTTCTCTTATTGCTAATTCTGTAAAATCGGTAAGTATGTGTTTTAAAAATAAATTTAAATTATTATAGTAAATCTATATTTTGTATTTTAAAAGTAATGTGGTGTACAAATTCTATAAAATCATTACGTCATCTTACTGGGACAAGGCAAGATGATATGAAACAGCACATTTTTACATAAGTAACGGATAAATTCATTATCTACGTAATTAACAATTTATGAGTAAAATCTTAAAACACATCAATTTTTAATTCAAAAATTACATTTGAATATAATTTTATACCTCCCCTTGAATCTTTTTGAAGTGACAGCTACCCCTTTAAAATGATTAAAGGAACAAGGGTTCTTGTGATACCTCATTTGGGTTTTTAATTCACTATCCAGCAATATAAGTATATAAATTATTAAATTCCCTATTGGTAATATAGTTAATTCCATTCAAGTAAATATAAACAGCACCCCTTATTCAATTGGCTTCGCACATGAGAAAGTATTATTTACTCTAATAATTTGCTTTCTATTACATAGATAATCACTCAACCAATCAAGCACAGAACCTCCAAGACCATAATATTCAATTTATTCAATAGAATGGCTCTATCTATTGTTTTGAAAGCCCGCTTCAGGTCAATGAATACTGCCACAATATAATTACCCTTATCAACCACTTCTTTCCATTTAATTAAAGTTAGTTGTATGGCTGTCTCACAAGAATGTTTCACCCTGAAGCCGGACTGATTTTCTACAAGAAAACCGCTGTTTTGAAAATAATCTACCAGTTGATTATACACATCCTGTTCAAGTATTTTCTCCACCAGAAGCAGAGTATTAATTGACCTAAAGTTGGCAGCTCCCGTAGTATTAGAAATTTTAGGGATAGGCGTTACACAACTTGTTTTCAATTTTTGCGAAAATTTTCCCTAACCAAATAACGAATTAATGAAGTGGAGCAAGTTTTCACATAACGTTCTTAAGGCATCAATTAAAACTGCATGGCTGGCACTTGGTGAGTGATAGAGAACTTCCAAGTTATATTTAATGCCATTGAAGCAACACCAGTGGTAACCCAAACCCATAAGACCTAGCAAGAATGGATTCGTTGATTGATGACGAACTTCCAGGTGATACCAACATATGGCAAATCAATAGTGTCATATATACTTCCGCTAGGCAACTTGTGCCCCAACAAAGGCTGGCAAGCATGTTGAACAAGGTTGGGAAGGCTAACCGATGCGTGCACAAAATCTGAGCAAAAATTAAATCAGCGAGACAACATGCATCTCGAATTCAGACTGTGGTGGGATATATAAGCTAAGCTATTTACGGCGAAAATTGAGCATTAGTAGCTGGGCTTAGGCGACAACACCACACTCTCAAATCAGACAGTTCGGTAGACCATCAAGCAGCACTGACTAAATAGGATTCGAGGACTTAAGGCCGTTAACCCTTTCGTGATGGCAGCCGCATTATAGCGTAAATCATAGACCGATGAAATATGCGGCAACCACATTATTGCGAGATGCTCTGAAATACCACTAATCGCTCCACAAATAGATGATAGCATGGGAATGAACTGGAGGATGGGATCTACTGAATCTGTAAAACCTCTGCAGGACTCAAGAGAAGAGGTTGAGAGAGTACTTTCTAACACAAATAGCTACACAACCAAGACCTGAAATATACTACCTTGCAATTGGCAAATGACCGGGTGATTAACATTAAGCCATCCGGAGAAAGATACTCAATTGGGAAGGGAGAAAACTGCACGGATGATTCTCCAGCAAGCTATTGGAGGGCGCAATAGAGTGAAAGAATCTATTGAGTGGCTACGTGTATGTCCAGGTTATTCACTGAGATTGAATGGTTTATTCTTGGGTTACAAGATCAAGTTGTGAGAACTTGGTCATATGAAAAAAGCATGTCATGAAGTGGGACATCAGTGATAAATGCCGACTCTGTAAAGCCACAGCCAAAACAATCCAACATCTCTTGCCTGCCTGTCCAGTCCTTGCCCCTAACGAAGACATGACTCCATTGGCAAAGTGATCCATCAGGTACTGACGAAAGAATACGGCCTGATCCAGAAAGAAACCCCTTACTATAAATGCAAATCAGAAGCAGTTATGGAAAATGAAGATGTAAAAATCTTATAGGATATATCTATGAAAACCGAATGTCAAATTGAGGCTAATTGACCAGATTTAGTTCTATTCAATAAGACATCCCAAACAATGTCTATAATTGATTTTGCGGTATGTACCGTCTGATGACAACATAATAATAATAATAATAATAATTTATTGATCTCAAGAAAATATAAAATTTTATAGACAAGTCACAAGCACAAATGTCACATAAATTAAAAGAGTAAAATTAGAAATCAAAATAATGTGACTATATAATGAATTTTTATTTAAGACATCTTTTATTTTATTTTTAAATATTTTCAACGGCAACCTGCGCCAATTCACTGGTAGGGAGTTGTAAAATTTAATACCAATGTTCTCCGTTTTTTTTAATCTAGTCATTGGGGGGACAAGATTCATTTTATTACGTGTGTTATGTTGATGAACATCCGTGTGAGTACAATAATCATTTAGATTTTTATGAACATTTAATAGGGATTGATATACTATTGCTGAGAACACAGTCATTAGTTTCAAAGATGCAAAAAATGGCCTACAACTTTCTTCATACTTAGCTCCTACTATACTTCTCACAGCTGATTTTTGAATTACTAATATTTTGTGTATAAGAGTATAGGATGCATTACACCATGTAATTAAGGCATAAACCATAACTGAATGAAAAAGTGAATGATAAGCAGTTAGAGCTGCATTTTGATTAACAGTCATCTTTATTCTTCTAATTGCATATACGATCTTACTTAATTTACCTCGGAGGTTTTCAATTTGTTCAGTCCAAATTAGATTGGCATCGATTTGAACCCCTAAAAATTTGACACTTTGCCCTGTCTGGCTATTTTTTTTTTGTTTCAAAAATTAACGATAAAGTTTTACTCTCGTTTAGTAGTAGTTGATTTGGTCTAAACCAGGATTTAGCTTTATGTAGTATTTCAGTTAGAATATGTTGAGGATTTTCTTCTTTGCCAATCTTTTTGCTTAGTGTTGTATCATCTGCAAACATTGTTGTTTTGATATTTTGAGAGCTGAACATGTGTGGTAAATCGTTTATATAAACAAGAAAGAGCAACGGACCCAGTACCGAGCCTTGGGGTATGCCTCTGAAGATTTGCAATTTATTACTTCTGACATGGCAACTTTCGACAACTTGATACCTATTTTCTAAGTAAGAACGTATAATATCTAGACATAAACCTCTTACACCATAAAAGTGTAACTTACTAATAAGAATTTGATGATTAACACAATCAAAAGCCGCCGTTAGATCAGTAAAGACACCAATATATTTATCATTATTTTCAAAAGCATCCTTTATATACCTAGTAAGACTATATATAGCGTCTGATGTCGATAGATTATTTCTAAAACCAAATTGATGCACACTTAAAATATTGTTCAGTTCAAGATAATTTGTTAACTGTTCGTAAATTATCATTTCCAGAAGTTTGGAAAATGTTGGCAAGATAGATATTTGCCGAAAATTACTTGGATCTGTAGTGTCTCCATTTTTGCATATTGGGAGAATTTTGGCAATTTTTAATTCATTTGGGAAATGTCCTTCAATTAAACAGGAATTGATTATATCTGTTAAAGGCTCAATTAAATAATTTGCACATTTTTTAACAACAAAGGTGTTTACTCCATTTATATCTTCAGTTTTTTTATTTTTTTATTTATTTATCATTATTCTTATATCATCTGGGACTACAGGCCTGATAAACATAGAGGAATCATTATTGTGTTTATTGACCATAAGATCTATGGCACTTATTTGAGACGGAGGAAGATTTTTAAGTCTGTCATTCATGTTGTTAATAAAAAAATTATTCAACTGATTTGCTGTTATATTTTCTGGATAAGAGGGATATTTATTAACTCGACCTGACTCAGTATTAATAATGTTCCAAACTGTTTTACTGTAGTTATCCGTATTATTTAGCAGTTTATGATAATAATTTTGTTTGGCTACCTCTAGCTTATTATTGTAGTCTTTTTTGAAGTCGTTGTAAATTTTTTTATTTTGGTCAGTAGGATTTTGTTTTTGGAACTCATATAGAAACATTAGATTATTTTTAGCAGTAGTTACTTCAGATGTTATCCATTTTGCTTTATTTAATTTTCTTGTTTTAATTTTCAATAATCGGAGACATATATCATAGTAGTACATAAATAAGTTTTGAAATATACTATATTTTTCCTCCGACGTTTGTGCCAAGTGTACATCATCCCAATTTTCATTTCTCAGGTAGTTATTTAAAGTATTTATGTTGCTTAAACTTAAGGATCTGATAAATTTTGGCTTAATAACAGTTTTATATGCAAGATTAATTTCAATATCAGCAGTAAGGCCAATATGATCAGATACTCCCAATGGTAAAGTCGCAGCTTTCACACAATCAAAATTACTAAAAATATTGTCTAGACAGTTACCGCTTTTATGGGTAGGTTCATTTATTAGGTGATGTAAACCATATGACTGAAAGAAATCAATCACCTTTTGCGTGTTTAGATCACTGATATTATTAAAATGAACATTAAAATCACCTCCAAGAAGTACAACAGAATCTCTGTAAAATGTTTCAATATACTTTAAGACATTGTCCATTTTCAACATCAACTGATTTAGTATTCGGTGATCTATATACATTTATTACAATTAATTTTTGGGATTTTACATAACAAGCTGATATTTCACACGTTTGTTCTTCAGACAATTTAGTTAAGTTAACAACTTCACTAGCCATCACATCTTTTTGAACATAAATACAAGTACCCCCATTTTTTTTATTTACTCTGCAGTATTGACTAGCAATTTTAAAGTTATTTATGTTGAAGCATGCTAACTCACCCTTGTTCATCCAGTGCTCAGTGAAACACGCTATTTTTATTTTAGGATTTAATATCAGGATGTGTTCAATTTGTAGGAATTTATTTCTCAAGCATTGTACATTTTGATAATAGACAGAAACGTTTTTGGAACTATTTTGACAGATTTGAATGACGTTATTTGTAACAGAAGGTATGCTTAATTTAGATGTGGTAGAAAAGAATGCGACTGAATTTTTTCATCTTGGCATTGTTTCTGCTCATTCAGCGGTTTGTCAAGGAAACGCTTTCCTAATCTGAAATCGAAACGATCAAAGATGATCTTCTTCGGCCAGAAATTTGGTTCGTAAACTTGTTCCAGTAGTAGTGGGTCAACACCAATCATAAATGCTTGATTGTCAGCACTTTTATATTGTGTTTCTAATTTTTTCACAAATACGTTTTCCGTGCCTGTGCGAGTTTTTATGTAATTTTCTATATTTCTTTCAACCACGCTATCTGGTACCTTTGAAATAAATAGCCATATTTTCCTTTCTTTATTTTCATTGCCATGGAAGGACATTCGCCACAAACGAGTTATCCAGAAAGCTGCATTACTTATAATGGTAAACGTAGTCTGAAAATTTTAGACTTTTCACAATCTTCATTATGTTGGTACATCAATTTTCAGTTTCTTTATTTAGCACTTTGCTATTAATTACAAAAAAAAAGAAAATTAGTCTGTTTTACAAAATTAGAATATAAAGAAATGTACACAAGCAACATGGTAGCCAATATGGCCTCCACCTGTGTGTATCTACTGCAACCTAATATTATCCGCATTGTTTGATTTTTGTAAACATCCGATACACCCTTGGTTAGCTACAGTAACAAAAGCGAAGTAATATTATCGTGTACTACTTTAAGAGTTTTTATAGGCAAATACCATCTAACCCTACTAAGAACTTCAATTTTTTTGGCAAGTTTTTACATATATAATCGATGTTTTTATTAAATTTGCATTGCAATTTGCATTTGCAAGTCATTAACAATTATAACCCCTAGAACTTTATTTCATCAACTACTTCAATAATCTCTCCACTCATTTTATCAGTCAATAACTTTGTATATTGAAAGCATTTGTTGGTGTAATTTGCAATTTTGTGCTATAAGTAATAAATAAACAACTACAAAAAACTTACTACTATCTCAAGATAATAAATTGTACAAAAACTGGTTTATAAAATAAAAACAAAATAAAGGGGCGTACTCAAAGATTTTTACATAAAAATGACTATTTGTTCTAAATGTGATGTATTAAATGCTGAACTGATGAGCTGTGATAAATGTGCCTCTAAATTGTGCCAGGATTACATGCAACTAACCTCAACAGAATTAAGAGCCGTGTCTTAAAAAAAAAGACTAATATTCTATTGGTGCCCAGAGTGCACTTCAAATGAGGAAACTCAAAAATCTCCTCTAGCAACCTCCAGCGTACGGTCTGATTTTGAAGAAAACATAGTGAAACACCTAAGTAATTTCAAGTTCAAATAGCAAATCTTCACAATGATCTTGCAATTTTAAAGGAGTCTAATATTGATTTGATCAGGCTATTAGATAATAGCAATAAATCTGTGAACTTACAACCTCGCCAACTGGCCAACAAAACATGACTGGCAGCGCACTTCAACCAGTGCTCCAAGGCAAATAGCTTCCACAACCAGGTAAAGTGAAATATATGCAACCACCATCATTTATAAACAGGAATAAGCAGCCACAGCCTAAACTTACTAAGCAAAACTACAATACAGCCCCTACTGCGAATACAGTGGAGGTGGAGGCAGGCAATACTACTTCCATGGATAGTAGTCCCCAACACCAGACATACACAAAAAGTAAAGCTTCAGGTATAATCTGCTCTGGTCCAAGTAGGCCAAATAAATATCAGAATCTTAGAAGTAAAATAAGGCAGACAATTGAGGAAAGAAACGAAGCAAGCTAAATCATCGAATGTATATTCCAAAAAAAAACTCTGGGAAGATGTCTGTAAGAAATTGGATGCAGATGTTTCTGCGAAGGGTATAAAATTGTCATTAAGTATATGCATACAGAACAAACTGAGCTGACCAAACACACGAAGACCATGGGTTGGTATTGTTGGAATTTTTAGGACATCTGAAAGCTTGTATCACATGGACAGCAAAAGCCCATTAAACCTCCAATGTCCAATTCCAATTCAAATTGAATAAGAAACATGACTGCTCCTCCGATCGCCCTCAGCTATCACCCCTACTTCCCCTACCCCTCTGTACCTATTAGCAAATAGACAGCAAAAAAGATTCAGAGAGACCTTTTGCAATGGTATCACGGTCTATTGGGGAAGCAGAGCAAAAGGAAATGTAAAACAATTCATATGATAGTAAAGAAAATTTTAAGCCTTAAAGAACGAGAAGCGAGAGAGAAACAGACAAACAGCCATTTTCAAGTTCCGCTTTAATAAGTGGTCCCAAAATGGACACATGAGAGGTAGGAGTTTTTTAGTGGGTGGGAATCCCACATGCCGCAAGGAGCGGTGTCCTTATGGATTTTTCTTCTATCAAATTAAAAAAAAACAACTATTACTACCACTACCAGTTCTAATATTACATAAAATTTCTAGTGTGGTGTTATGATTTTTTTCAGACGATCACACCTTTTAAAAATGTAGAAAAACGGAAAACTGTTACTAAAAATTGGTATTATTTGTAATATTAAGAGAATTGAACACATTGAATTGATTCTATGATTGAACTCCCTGTGAAACAATATTTAGTATTTTAAATATATAAAAGAAAAATGCGCTTTTTAATAATGTTTTGAAATTCTTTATTAAAACGTTTCGGCTTATTATAATAATATTTCTTCTTTTAGGTAACTTTATTAGCTGGAGCTGATGAGCATCTGGCTGACATTTCATATCAATATGGTAGAAATTTAGGACTAGCATTCCAGTTAGTTGATGACCTTTTAGATTTTGTTTCTTCAGCTGAAGCCATGGGAAAACCGACAGCTGCCGATTTGAAATTGGGCTTGGCCACAGCTCCTGTTCTATTTGCATGTGAAAAGGTGAAATTCATATTTGATCATATTTAAAAATCTGTTTTTTACTATATTATAAATAAATATGTAGTATCATCTAAATTTAAATAACAAGATAAACTCATGCGGATTATTTTTCAAAGGCCTATATGATTGCTTGGATAAATAAATAAAATAAATAAATAACACCACAGAAATTAGACAACCCCCAATTCCAGAAGCCAGGGCTTGTGCGGAAGGGGGTTACACATTGAAAAAACGCGGACATACAACCATTTCCTCCGACAGTGCCAGTACCGGAGCCAGGATTCGAACCCGGTGGTGCGATGTCCGTGTGAAATTAATCGCGATTGCCACCTCGCACCTTAACCCACTCGGCTATCGACCAGAGATAAAGAGTAACTTATCAATAAAATGGAAATGTATGGAGTAACGGGAAATGTTTTAAAATGGTTTATTTCATACTTAAATGATAGATAACAAATAGTAACTATAACAAAAGGGGGACTTCATTATAACTCTAAAATTATCGCCAAATAAGGTAGGAATTGCACAAGAGTATTTTAGTGCCAATTTTATTAATTGTGTTTGTTAACAACCTGCTATTGGTAACAGATGGACCTGATCGAAGTATAGTCAATTATGCAGATGACACTAATTTAGTATTAGGATGTAAAAACATCCCAGATATTTTAATCAATAGCAAAAATTTCCTTAAAAAACTAAATAATTGGTACACAAAAAATAAAGTGATTATAACTAAATAAAAAACTAATATAGTTCTTTTTAAAACAAAACTTTTCAGAATCGAAAAATCAACATATTTAACAGTTGAAGATGAGACGGGACATATAGAGAACACTGAGTTCTTGGAAATACATATAAATGAATTTCTAGGTTGGTCATGTCATATAAACCATTTGTCAAAAAAGTTAAATTCTATCTATTATGGAATCCAAATGTGCTTTTAGAGGGCGGAATATTAAACATAATATTTTTAGTCGCAAACTCCTCTATAAATCCTTATTTTACTACAAGGAAAATAACCAGACTGCAACCAAAGTTACAAGTCTGGCGCGTTAAATGTAATAATTGCATATTACCATCAAAACGCTAATGCTTCGATTGCAACAAACACCAGCCGAAAGACTGATCCTACTTAAAGGAGCTCTGCCTACCTTGCACTGACGAGAGCCAACAGCTCGAAACTGCAGTCTGCAAGTGGTGTGTGACGACTGGCAAGAGAGCTCCTTTAAGTAGGACCGGTCTTTCGGCTGGTATTTGTTGCAATCGAAGCATTAGCGTTTTGATGGTAATGTTATGTGCTGCCCTCTAACGAGGAAAGATGTGATTAAGTTCCTGTTCAAGATGAAAGGAAACCTGTATGGTGGCGCCATCTATGAGCCAATTGACGAACAGTCATCTAGTACATAGTAGAAAACTATGGAGAATTCTAGAAAAGAGTTCTGGAAGGATTCCAAGTGTGTATATAAAGAGGTGACTCCAGCAGATGGGGGAACAGTACAGTTTAGTGAAGTATAAGGAAGAGTTCAGATCAAAGTGAAGTAAACAGTTGAGAGAATTTTTAGGTTAGACAAGAGTTGACAAGTACATAGTGTTAAAAGTAGTGAATTTATATTAGATTAAGTTATTATTAGTTGTGTGAGTTTTAAGTATTTACTAGTGTAATTTTAGTGATTAAATAAATCAGTGGTTTGTGAAAATTCTTGTTGCAAGTTATTTGGAATCCACAAAGTGTTTACTGAAAATTGTAAGCACGTAACAATTGGTGTCAGAAGCGGAATTGCAACAGAATTTCTGAAGAATTCGACGAAGTTCCATAGTGTTCTATTTGGAAACCACTGGAGATAGTGAAGTGAGTCGAACTGGAAAATGATATAGACATTAGACGAGACTTATTTGTGCTACTGAGAAGAAATTTCTGCAACATTCTGTTTAGAAATTAGTGTAGTTTTATTTAAGTGCTTTCAACTGAGAAGTGATATAGACTTTAAATAAAATTTGACTTGTACCTGGCAAAGACTTGTAGTGTTGTTTGTTAGTTTTTGAATGGAAACAAGAAGCATGGCTGCTGAAAAACAAATACAAGACATGTTCGCCGCATTTAGAAAATTGTAGTGTTGTTTGTTAGTTTTTGAATGGAAACAAGAAGCATGGCTGCTGAAAAACAAATACAAGACATGTTCGCCGCATTTAGAAAAATGATGCTAGAAGAGAAAGAAGAACAAGAAAAACGACGTCAAGAAGAAAAAGAAGAGCAAGAGAAACGACGCCAAGAAGAGAAAGAAGAACAAGAGAGACGTCAAGAAGAAAAATAAAGACGACGTCAGGAAGAAAAAGAAAGACGACGTCAGGAAGGCAAGGCAATAGGATCCTACGAACCAGTCCAGTGGATAGCAAGGTGCGAGGAACAAGGGGAGAAATGTTCGTCAACCAGCGTAGACAGGGAAGTTGTGACTTTGTTGAGTTCCCAGTTTGAACACCTATCTGAGGATGAACGTAGAGAGGCAATCAAGTTTTTGGAAAAAGAAAGTACGGTATTTGCCAAAAACACAGACATCCTCACGAAAACTGATATAGTACAGCATCGGATAGACACTGGTGATTCAGCCGCAATCCGCCAACAACCTAGGAGGTTGCCACTAGCTAAACAGGAAGAAGCGGCTGCGATGGTTCAAAAGATGCTACAAGATGGAGTAATTGAGGAATCAACCAGTCCCTGGCCATCACCGGTAGTTTTAGTTGCCAAAAAGGACGGGACTTTGAGATTTTGTGTCGACTACCGGAAGCTGAATGATGTTACGAAGAAAGACAGCTATCCACTACCACGAATTGACGATACATTAAGTACGCTGGCAGGGTCACGATGGTTTTCAACTCTAGACCTTCGAAGTGGGTATTGGCAGGTGGGACTTCACCCTGACGACAAGGAAAAGACTGCCTTCTCAACAGGTAGTGGTTTATATCAATTCACCGTGATGCCTTTTGGACTTTGCAATGCGCCAGCTACTTTTGAAAGATTGATGGAATTTGTACTCCGAGGACTAACTTGGAAGACGTGCTTAGTTTATCTTGATGACGTAATGGTTATGGGACGAAACTTCAGGGAACATTTGGAAAATCTTCAAGAAGTATTTGGGAGAATCAGAAATGCACACCTAAAGTTGAATCCAAAGAAGTGTCTACTATTCCAAAAAGAAGTGAAATTCCTTGGACATGTCGTATCTTCGGAGGGAATACAGACAGACCCGGACAAGATCTCTGCCGTGCGTGATTGGCCAAGACCTTCAAATGTACACGAATTACGAAGCTTTCTTGGCCTCTGCACTTATTATAGACGTCTTGTGGAAGGATTTGCGGATATAGCAAAGCCACTACACCAGCTAACGGAGGAGAAAGTTAAATATCAGTGGACACCAGAGTGTGAAACATCATGGAAGAAGCTGAAAGCAGCGTTATGCAGTAGTCCTGTGCTAGCATATCCCCAACAAAAGGGCCTCTATATTCTTGACACGGATGCTAGCAACTCCGCAATTGGATGTGTACAATCTCAAGTCCAAAATGGAGAGGAAAAAGTAATCGAGTATTTCAGTAAGGTACTGTCCAAACCAGAGAGGAATTATTGTGTAACAAGGAAGGAACTATTGGCCATTGTTAAGTCCGTGGACCATTTTCACAAGTACCTCTATGGTCAACATTTCAAAATCAGGACCGACCATGCTGCATTAAAATGGCTACTGCAGCTGAAAACCCCAGAAGGTCAACTGGCTCGCTGGATAGAAAGACTGCAGCAATATGACCTCACAATCGAACACCGACCTGGAAAGTCTCATAAAAATGCAGATGCTCTGTCAAGAAGACCGTGCAAAGATGACTGCAAGCACTGCTATCGGGTTGAAAAAGCACAGGGCACGGTAATAGTAAACACAGTTCAGGTAGATGTTCCAGATGATTGGACAAAGGAAGTTCTAAGACGAGAACAAATGGATGACAGCGTAATTGGTCCTATATTAAGGGCAAAAGAAAAAGGAACGCGACCGGAATGGAAGGATGTTTCGGACAAAAGTGTGGAGCTGAAGGCATTGTGGGCACAATGGGACTCCCTTAAGGTTGTAGATGGACTATTAAAGAGAGCATGGGAAAGTCCAGACGGGAAGGAAGTTACCACGCGTCTAGTGATACCCAGCTGTCGGATCCCAAAAGTACTTCAGGAAATACATGATGGAGTGTCTGGGGGACATTTTGGTATGAATAAGACACCTGGCTAAAGTACGGGAACGATTTTATTGGATCAATAGCCGTCAAGATGTGGAGGCTTGGTGCCGCAAATGCAAGGCTTGTGCAGCCACCAAAGGGCCACAGATGAAGAGCAGGGGCCAAATGAAGCAATATAACGTCGGAGCTCCTTTTGAGAGGATTGCTATAGATGTAGCGGGCCCATTCCCAGTGACAGATGATGGGAATAAATACATCCTGGTCGCTATGGACTATTTTAGTAAATGGCCGGAAGCCTATGCCATTCCGAATCAGGAAGCAGTTACTGTTGCTCGAGTTCTGGTGGATAACCTTGTATGCCGATTTGGTGTACCCCTGGAGTTACATTCCGATCAAGGGAGAAACTTTGAGTCGGAGGTATTTCAGAAAGTTTTTGAGTTGCTGGGCATTCACAAGACTCGGACAACCCCTCTTCATCCCCAGTCAGATGGAATGGTGGAACGACATAATAAAACCATGAAGGAACATCTTTCTAAGGTAGTTCACAAGAACCAGCGAGATTGGGATCGACATATACCATTTTTCTTAATGGCATACAGGGCTGCCATTCATGAGACTACTAAACAGACACCGGCTCGTGTAACATTTGGACACGAGATCAGACTGCCATGTGATTTGATGTTTGGTACACCAGATAAGAAGCCACTGTCCGTGGATGATTATGCAGACGAAGTTAGTCAACAGCTGAGGAATGTCCACGAATTGGTTCGAAACCAAGTTAGCATAGCTAGTGACAGAATGAAGGCTCGCTATGACCGAAAGGGAACGTCAGCAGGATTCAAGGAGGGTGATCTGGTTTGGCTATATAACCCACAGCGAAAGAAGGGAAGATCTCCGAAGCTTCACGCACCCTGGGAAGGACCGTATTCAGTCATCACTCGGATCAATGACGTTGTTTACCGAATTCAACGTAGTAAGAAGTCTAAGATGAAGATCGTGCACTTGGATAGGTTGGCGAAGTATGAAGTATGTTGGGGAATCTGAATTGCCTGACCGGGACGTTCAGGCTTAAGGAGGGGGCAGTGTTATGTGCTGCCCTCTAACGAGGAAAGATGTGATTAAGTTCCTGTTCAAGATGAAAGGAAACCTGTATGGTGGCGCCATCTATGAGCCAATTGACGAACAGTCATCTAGTACATAGTAGAAAACTATGGAGAATTCTAGAAAAGAGTTCTGGAAGGATTCCAAGTGTGTATATAAGGAGGTGACTCCAGCAGATGGGGGAACAGTACAGTTTAGTGAAGTATAAGGAAGAGTTCAGATCAAAGTGAAGTAAACAGTTGAGAGAATTTTTAGGTTAGACAAGAGTTGACAAGTTTAAGAAGAAAAGTAAAGTACATAGTATTAAAAGTAGTGAATTTATATTAGATTAAGTTATTATTAGTTGTGTGAGTTTTAAGTATTTACTAGTGTAATTTTAGCGATTAAATAAATCAGTGGTTTGTGAAAATTCTTGTTGCAAGTTATTTGGAATCCACAAAGTGTTTACTGAAAATTGTAAGCACGTAACAATAATATGCAATTATTACACTTAACGCGCCAGACTTGTAACTTTGGTTGCAGTCTGGTTATTTTCCTTATAGTAAAATAAGGATTTATAGAGGAGTTTGCGACTAAAAATATTATGTTTGTTATGGAATCCGTCTAGTGAGCAAATACATGAATGAGAAAACACTTAAATTATGTATTTCACAAACTTCGAGCCAGTTATAAGATATGGAATTCGTTTTTTGGGGAAGAGATAGTCAAATTCAAAATATATTTGTAATCCAAAAACGTTTAATGAGAGTTAGTAAAAAAAAGGAAGTATAATGAAACCTGTAAAACTGTATTCAAATCAGAATGCATAATGACAGTTTATGCTTTATACATATATGAATGTTTGATGTTGTCTTTTTTTAAATAGAGAGAAATTTAATATAGCAACACACCATGAACACCATACTAGAATAATGTCCCTAAATTGCCTGACAATATCAAAATAATACAAAGTCAAAAACTGTTTTAAGTCACGTATAAGAAAAATTTTAATTGTTCTTGAGCCTTATCGTCTAAATGATTTTTTAAATAGTTAAATACATTTCTAGAATAAGGTGAATGTTTAAAAGAATTTTGCTATTTTGGTAGTAGACAATTCGATGTCCTTGCTCTGGCGCCTATTTTAGTGTTGTTGAGCTGAAGTGTAACATTTTGTAGCTCTGCAGTTTTGTTTTGAAATATCATATATTTAGTTTTAGAAGTGTTAATGATTAATTTATTTGATGAGCACCAGGTATAAAAGCTAGATAGTAGATTGTTGGAATTAGTTTCAACCATTTCAATAGATTTGGCAGTGATACAAATGGTAGTATCTTCAGCGAACATTGTTAGAACGATATTTAGTTCATTAGAAATATGAAATTCTAGGTCATTGATGAATAAAATAAAAAGTAAAGGAGAGAGTACGCTCCCTTGCGGAACTCCTAAATTGAGGTTGCAGGTATTTGAAATGGTATTACCTAATTTTACCGAAATTTGCCTATTTGATAAAAATTACATAATCCACTTATTTAACGATCCTCTAATACCTAGGGTTTGTATTTTTTTAGACAAAAAGTTGGCTAGAACGCAGTCAAACGCACGAGTTAGGTCGAAGAACAAAACAAGAACTAACTCTTTTTTGTCAATTGCGTTATATATAAAATTTGTAAATTCATAAACAGCTGTATTTCTAGAGTGCTTACCTCTGAATCCATTCTGATAGTAGTCTAAAACTATTGACAAATTTCATAATCCTATTATGAACAATTTTCTCAAATAGTTTTGAAAAACGATATAGTAAAGTTATTGGCCTATAATTTTCTACTAATTCAGGATCACCTTTCTTATGAAGTGGTATTATTAATGCATATTTCAGTTTATCAAGAAAAATCCCTAGTTTAATAGATAAATTGAAAATGAAACACAATGGATATATAATGAATCGGGATATATATTTGAGTACCTTTATAGGAATATTATCAAAGCCAGTGCTTTTTTTGTTTTGTATATTGTTTAGAACATTTGATATTTCATCTGGTGTGATATCATAAAAAAACAGAGAAGAGTTGCACAATGTACCAACTGTACAGTCCCCATCAGGTTACCATATATGTCATTTAATAGTTTTCCGATATTTTTGGAAAGGAATTGGTGATTTCAAGTTTATCAGAGATCGTTTTTTCATTGTGATTTATTATTATTATTATTATTAGCCGTTACTCGAGTCCGAGTATAAAAATGTTACAGTCGATAAATTGTGTACAATAAAAAACAAGTAAAAGGTGTAGTCCATTGTAATTCCCATTCATCTACGGTGCACACGACTATGGCTATAGAGGCCAATTCGAGAGAGCACCTGTCGACCGCAGTCAGGACAAACATAGACCTGGTTAGGTCTTGGATTCGGCCTTCTTGCAGCAACATTTCCTTGACAGCTGGCCACAACCCCTCGCCATTCGGTTCTGTCCGCTGCAAGTTGTTCCCATTGCTCGTCCGCAACACCGCAGGATTTTAGATTTTCATGGAGAGCGTCTTTGAACCTCTTTCGTTGACCGCCACGCCTTCTTCTACCGCTTAGCAATTCACCATAAAGTGTACATTTAGGAAGGCGGTTATCATGCATACGATGAACGTGACCTGCCCATCTTAGGCGTGCTCTTGAAATAAGCACCTCAATTGGAAGGCTGTTTGCTCTCCTGAGTACTTCCACGTTTGATATGTGATGGAACCAACGGATTTTCATCATACTTCTGAGGTGTCTTTGCTGAAAACGTTCTAATTCTTTCACATGACGACGGTAAGTGACCCAGCTTTCACATCCATATAGCAGTGTTGGAATGACAACTGCTCTGTAGACAGCCATTTTCGTTGACAAAGCAAGGTCGTGGTTGTCAAATACTCTCTCTCTAAGTCCCCAGAGTGCTCTAGATGCAGCGTTAATTCTATTGCGAATCTCGCTGTCCATGTTTGCTTTGTCATCAACAACGTTGCCTAAGTAATTGAACTGATCCACCACTTCAAGAGAATTTCCGTTAAGTGTAATGTCTATTCGGTTCACTTGATGAGGAGTTGACATAATCTTAGTCTTTCCAATGTTGATATTAAGTCCCAAGGAATCATAGCTCTGGGCATACACATCTAAAAGTTCTTGAAGCTCTTCCGGCGTAGAGGCTAAAAGTGCACAGTCATCCGCATACTGGAGATCACAAATGAATCGTGTGCGTGTCTTCGTGAAAGCTCTAAAGCGCCCTATGTTAAAGAGACCGCCATCAAAACGGTATCTGAGACCTATTCCTCTGACTGTCAGTTTGTTGTCAACAATAATTGTTAAAGCAGTGGTAAACAAATTAAAGAGTAGGGGTGCCAGGACACATCCCTGCCTAACTCCAGTGAGGGTTTGGAAAGGTTCGGTTGCCTCATTATTATACATAACCTGGGCGTTGTTGTTTGTATGTAGACTGCGACATACTTCCACAAATTTTCTAGGGATACCTAAGCGGAACATAATTTTCCAGAGCACTTCCCTGTCCACCGAGTCGAACGCCTTGGTTAAATCAATGAAGGCCATGTGAATTTCTCCTTGATGCTCGAGTGCTTTTTCTTGAAGCTGTTTAAGTGTGAAGATTAAATCCGATGTGCCTCGGTTTGGTCTAAAGCCACTCTGTGTTTCAGGAAGTAACTTTTCCATAACAGGTGTTAGCCTATTTGCCATCGCTTTAGTGAGTATCTTCCCTCCAACAGCCAGGAGAGCTATACCCCTGTAATTTCCACAGTCCGCAGCGCTCCCTTTGTTTTTGAAGAGGTTGATTAAAAGTGTATCACGAAACTCCTGCGGAGCTTGACCACTTTCCCACACGACATCAAACAGTTTTTTGAGGTAGGGTATGAGCTCTGACGACACAGCTTTAAAGATCTCAGCTGGGAGTGAGTCGGCGCCGGGTGATTTGTTATTTTTTAGCTGCCCAATGGCGGTTAAGATCTCTTCCGTTGTTAGTGGTTTATCTAAGTCTTCGAAGGTGTCATATTGAGGGATAAGATTTATAATATCGTGATCGGCTTGACTTTGCTGGTTAAGAATGTTAAAGTAGTGTTCTTTCCATCGGGCTCTTATTTCCTGGTCTTCTTTGAGGAGATTTCCATTTAAATCTTTAATAGGGCACATATTTTTCCGACTGGGGCCGTACACTGCTTTTACTCCTTGAAAGAAATTCCTGTAGTCGTGTGAATCGGCGTACCTTTGGATTTCTCTGGCCTTGCTTGCCCACCACTCGTTCTTTATTCTTCTGATTTGGCGTTGCGTTTCATACTTAGATTGGGTAAAAGCTTCTGCTTTTGATGAGTCGTTGGGGTGGTTGATAGCGTTTTGGAAGGCAGTATGTTTGCGGTCAAGAAGTTCTTGTATAAAAGCTTCATTATCATTGAACCAGTCCTCCTGTTTTTTACTTGCTGCAGTGCCAAGAATTTCCTCACTCGCACTTTTTAAACTGTCTTTAATTTGTGTCCAGGTAGCAGCGACATCTAGAGAATTGGTTTCTTCTAGTGCACTCAAATTCTCTTGAACTTTTTGCTTTAGCTGTTCGACGGTTTGTTGGTCACGCAATTTACTAATACAGAGACGGAGTCTACGTTTTACTTGAGTTCTTCGGTGTTTGGGCCTCATAACAATTTTCATTTTAGAGACAACAGGACGATGATCGGTCCAACATTCGCTATCAATGCGCGCCTTTGTAATTTGGACGTCCTTGAGATGCTTCCTGCGTACGATAACATAGTCCAGTAGATGCCAGTGACCTGATCTGGGGTGACGCCAGGTGCCTTTAAATTTATCCTTTTGTCGGAAAATGGTGTTTGTTATAACTAGATCATGTTCGGCGCATTTAGTTAGGAGTAGTTGACCGTTAGCGTTCATGTTGCCCAAACCGTTCTTGCCTATGATGCCTGGCCAGGTGTCTGCATCTCTCCCTACTCTAACGTTAAAATCGCCAAGAATAACGAGTCGTTCCGTTTTAGGTATTCTACAGAGGGTTTCTTCCAGTTGTTGATAGAAGCTTTCCTTGGTTTCGTGACTTGCATCCAGAGTGGGAGCGTAGGCGCTTATTAGATTTACCGCGTTGCCATCTGATACGCTCATAGCGTAGCAGCATTAGACGCTCGGATAGGCCTTGTGGTACTTGTGTTAAGTTGGATGCAAGTTGATTCCGAATGGCAAATCCTACTCCATGTTGTCTTCTTGAATTGGTGGGAAGACCTTTCCAATAGAAGGTGTAGTACTTTTCTGTGAGAGAGCCTTCCTCCAAAAATCGAGTTTCGCTGAGAGCTGCAACGTCAACATTGAGTCGGTGAAGTTCTCTATCTATTAGAGCAGTTCTTCTTTCAGGCCGATCGGTGCGAGTGCTGTCGTTCAAAGTACGAACATTCCAAGCGCCGTAGATGAAAGAATTAGTTTTCTTGGATTTAACTTGTCGGTGTTTTTTCCACATTCGATGAGGTGTCCCTGTGGGCACCCACCCCGGGAGATCCGATCGGGAGGGTATTTTACCTCCGGATGATTTTGTCCCACTTGAACGCTCCATCATTTTTTTAAAGCCTTAATCGACTGAAAACGAAGCTGCATTTGAAGTTTTAGCTGGAGCAGGTATGCAACTGACCAGCTCGGTTGCGGAAGGCGAGTGGTGTGGTCCCATGGCACAGAAGGAGACTGCGACGATGGGGTAACCAAACGATTCCAAAAGCAACCTTTGTGTGCGGTGGGTTATTTTTACCGCACTCTTCGTGAGAAGGTGGATGTGCTCACGGCAAAAGGTAAGGGTTATTCCGCCCTTACTCGGTCGTTAGAGCCTCGTTAGTGAAAACAGGGTGCACCAAGTTCAAATTGAACTCATCGCGAAGGTGAGGTTAACAATTGAGTAGGAGAGGCTATAACTTGCGCTTCACTACCCCATTACACCCCTGATTTATACAACCAATCTCAATAGGTTTCTTTATTCTACCAGTATTAGTATTCACAATATTCCAAATTTCTTTTGGGATATTGGAAGAATCATTAAGTTTATTGTGGTAGTAGTCTTTTTTTTTTATTTTAATCTTTTTACCATAGGCTTCTTTCTTTGCTAAGTTTATATGATTCTTTAATATTTGGATCTTTGCTATTTTTTGAGAACCAGTATAAATTTTTTAGTGTGTTACTTTCTTCTATAATGTTTGTATCTACCCAGTTGTTTTTTAAATTTGTCTGAGGAATTTTTTCTTTAATGAGTGGACAGGTTTTATCCAAGAATATAATAAATTTTGCCAAAAAATATCCCAGGCTTAATTAGGTTCGCATGCATTATATAGATGGCTTAAATCAGTAAAAGAAAGTAAGTTATATAAGTTAAAAAGATTTTGTTGTGTAAAATTCCTTTTGTATACATACACCGTTTACTTTTAACACTCTGTGAAGAGTTGGAATATTCATTGTGAACATTTGTAACTTGTGATCTGAAATACCAATATCTTGGTTTATACTCATAATATTAGGAATATTGGAAATAACATAGTCCAATGCAGATTTACAATTGTTAAAGTCTCTAGTTGGTTCAAGTGGTAAATTAGAGGTTAGATTAAAATTATCAAAGAGATCAAATAATAAACGTTTAGAATTAGAGTCCTCCAAGGTGTTTATCACCGCCAATAATAAGGTACTCATGTGATTTTAATATTGGACAAATAATAGAATTCAAGGAGTTTAAAAATACGTCTATTTCTGATTTTGGCGATCGGTATATAGCTAGGATAGCGATTTTTGTGAAATTGCATTTAACACTGACACCAGAGCATTCACAAACAAAGTCGCTAGAAAACTGTTGAGATGCCTTGTATATTTAAATGAATACCTTTAAGATGCAACTGTATGGACGATGTTTTTATGTATTTATTGGAAGCTTCCAATGGACTTTGGGTATTGACATCAATTTTATCCACTGAAATTTTGTGCATAAAATTGAATGCTGTTGCTTCTAATTGGCTTTGTCTAAAAAAGAGGAGGGTTGCTTAGAGTCTGGGGAATCATGTACATTTCTTAGAAATCGTTGCCCTTTTCTAAAGCCAAATCTTTCATAACCAATTTTCCGTGGCCAAAAACTCGATTTGTAAACAATTTCTTGAAACTCTGGTTTAACTCCCACTATAAAAGACTGATTGTTTGGTCTAGTGCTATTCGTGTTTAATAATTTTACAGCCACATCGCTTTCCATATGCGTTGGTTCTGGGGAGTTTGCCGTCTTCGTGTGAGTTTTAATATAAACTTTAGTGATAAGGACTCTGCAAACACCCAGCGGTTATCCAATCTATTAACCTCTTTTAATTTATCTATGCGTCTCCGACGCGCATTTCACAATTCTCGGCCACTACAAGTGATTATCTCTGTACCAATTTAATTATTCGAAATGTTTCCTGCTCAGTTGTAGCAGCAAGTCTCTCTAACCATGAGGCCATTTATTGTTTATTGGATATAAATTCAAAAGTGCCAACTCCTCTACAGAAACATGGACGAATTTACAGCAAGAGTAATTATGGTAGGTTTTATCAATTCTGTCAAAAAATTAACTGGGAGCAAGTGGTTAAATCCTCTGATTTATTTGATTGCTTTCATAAATTTCTATAATTGTGCCTTCCCTCTAAGGAAAATAAAAATAAAAAATATTAAACCATGGATCACTAGAGGTATTAAAACGTCGGGAAAAACTTACGGTTCTTGCATATGATTAGGAAATATACAACCAACAAACCTTTCCATGAGTATTTCAGTAGGTACCCAACCACGTATAGGAATGTGCTCAAAGCTGCAAAAGAATGTTACTACAAAGTCAGACTAAACATGGCAACTAACAAGTCAAAAGAGAGCCGGGCTATCATCAATGAGCTTAGAGATAAAACTCGTCAGGCTACACCACAATTTAAAGTAGACCCAACAGATTACTACTGTACTATAGGAACAAAGTTAACCGGGAAAATTGGGCCACATAACGACCCCTTAAGTTATCTAAGAGATACTGGGGTTCCTGGGAGTTTCCACTTATTTCCTACAGATATAGTAGAACTAAAAGAAGTTATTTCTGATATAAAAAACAAAAAATCTTCTGGAATAGATAATTTATCTATAAGAATGTTTGAAAATATGCCAGACAGCACACTAAATATTTTAGTTCATCTTATTAATCAGTCTTTTGAGTCCGGTATATTTCCTTCCTGTCTAAAAACTTCTATTGTCATACCACTTTACAAAGGGGGAAGTACCGGCGAACTCTCAAATTTTCGACCGATTTCTTTATGTACTCTTTCTAAAATAATCGAAAAATTAGTTAAAAAAAGAATGTTGGTTTTTTTAAATGTTCACAAAATATTAAATATTTGTCAGTTTGGGTTTCAACCTAATAAGAACACTAGTGACACTATGTTTATGCTTCTAGAAGAAATCTACTACAAAATAAATGAGGTTTTGTGATTTGTCGAAAGCATTTAAACTGTGTGAATCATGAAATATTGCTGCAAAAGCTCTACTGCTATGGATTCAGAGGTACCTCTTTGACCTGATTTCAATCCTACCTTACTGTGGAATCTGCAGGGCAACAATCTAGTGTGGCCGGAATAACTTGCGGTGTTCCACAAGGGTCGGCACTTGGCCCAGTTCTCTTTTGTTATATATAAATGACTTGGCTTCTATCAACATATCGGGAAGTTTCACGCTTTTTGCCGACGACACCACCATTTTATGGCACAATAAAAATCCAAAAGTACTGCATAATGAAGTTAGTTCGGATATTTCCTTGGTAAAAAAATGGTGTGATTCAAATCTCCTCACATTTAACATAGCTAAGACTAATGTAGTGACCTTCGGTTGCAGCCTCGAGCAACTCCATCTTGGAAGCCACATTCTGGCGAATAGATATCACTCTAAATTTCTTGGTCTGCATATTTATCACAAGTTAAATTTTCAAGAACATGTAATAAACGTAAATAAGAAATTAGCCTCAGGATGCAGTGGCGGCCCGTGACTTTTAGCTGTGGGTGGGCAGGATGGGATATAATTGAATAGTAATTACAGTTTTCCACAGAAATTTAGTGGGTGTAAAAAATCAATAAGCAAAAAACTAGACGTTTTTTCTTAAGTTTATTTTTGAATTTTGTACTTATTGCTCAATAAATTGAACTGGTTTCAAAATAAATGGCGATAGAGATGTACATACAAAAAAATGCTGGTTTTAATAAATAAAGTGCCCCACATACCCATTTTGATTGACACACAATCTATGAGTCTTTGAAATGAAATTTCTACTGTTCTACAATCCAAAATATGAATGAGAGAACAATAATATAACTGCTTTCCGATTGACCACACCAGCAATTTTAGAAACAGTAGAGACATCATTTCATAAACCTTCAAAGCCTTCTTTAAAATTACCTGGGGTAGAATTCAGTGAACTTTGAATATATTGATGCCGAATAATTTATATTTTAAACTAGAAATGGTATAATCTTTCAATATATTTTATTTTTCAATGTCTTAGTATAATGTTTTTACATTACTTATCTATCTCTTTTGAATTCCACGGATTTTTACTATTTCTACTGAATAACATGAAGGACCAGCAGTAAAATTTATTTTTTATTTCATTTCCAGAAAGCCATAATCATTTACGTCGCTCTAATTTAGCTATAAAAATTTTTTTATCGTATGTTAGGGATGCAAAACTATTTTCTAATAAAAAAAAAATAAATAATATTAACACTTAGTCACTTGTCCACTCATCGCACTTTTTTCTACTAAAGTAAACAATTACTAAATACCGATAAAGATCACAGATTATAAATTAAAAAATTTGAGCGAACATAGAAACATTATACAAACATAACCAAAATTTTCCAATTCCAAAACAATGATTTACAAGCTCTGAGGTTTGCGCATAGTGATCCGTGATCCACACGGCTGAAAATGAAGCGATACCTGGCGAGATATTACGACTACAGGAAGGGAAGGGATGGGGCAGGCATGCCAGCCTCATTCCTGACAGCCAATGTCAGTGTCCACATTCCACCGAGCACAAAACCGCATATTTGAATTTGCATTTATTTCATTTACATATTATATTATTATTATATTTTCACATCTAAAACTGAAAAATAAACATTATTTTAGCACTTTTTGAATAATATAGAGGCATATGTGCACTAATGCATTGCATTTATTTCATTTACATATTAATATTTAATTTCATAATTTCACATTTAAAACTGTTAAAATAAAATTAATCGTTATTTTAGTACATTTTCAACAATATAAAGGCACATGTATTCTAATAAATTACACCTTAAAACGCAAAGGAAACATAATATGTGTAGATAACTATATGGCACCATTGACACGTATTTTAACTTCTTTTTGTTCCTATTTATCAAATTGGAAATTAGTGTTCTATTTGATATCCATAAGAAACATTGATTAATCAATGTTAACACATTAGTTATTTTTCCTGCTTGATATCTGAACATATTCTATTCAATATTCATATTATTTATCACAAGTATTGCTTGCGGGGGTGGCTTGCCCACTCTGGGTTGTAAATCGCTTAAAAGCGCAAGATGTACGTCTCGTTTTGATGTATATTACAGGCGTAAGATCGAAGTGAAAAACCAATATATGCGTAGATGTAATATAATTGAAATCACGATTTCAGAGAGTGGCTAGCCTGCCCTGGCTTGGCGCATGACATTTCTAATGATTGGAATTCGACAGTATTACCCTCGGTTTTAAGCGGATTCATATGTGGACTTATGTAAGACGGATTAATATGTAGTAAAAATAGTATCATAAATAAAATTAACTTTTTGAATTTCAATGTTACAATTAATTAACCGCAAAATTTTATTTGATAATTTAACTACAAAAATATATAAAAATATAAATTTACAACTACGGCTTATGTAATTGGGTGGGCACTGCCTACCCTGCCATCCTTGACGAGCCGCCACTGTCAGGATGTTACGCTATCCGCACAATCTCTACCGAACTGGGTTACTCTATGGCAAGGATAGCGTATTTTTTTTTAATAGAGTCGCACTTAAGATATGGTATTCCGTTTTGGAGATCCTGCTGTCAGGGGACAATTAGCAGCATACTCACCTTACAAAAACGAGCAATTAGATACATGTGTAAAATGTGTGTGAGAGACTCTTGCAAACCTCTATTTGTTGATCATAAAATTCTAACGGTAATTGCTTTTTTTAATCACGAGACAGTCTGTTTATTTCATAAAATCGATATAAGTTTGACTTTACTAATAACCGCCCATTAATTTTAAAAAATATTTTCCCATATAACCAATTTAGGAATGCTGTAAAAAATTTCTTAATTGATAAATCCTATTATAATCTACAAGAATACTATGATGATTCTTTTTAATATGCTTTCATTACATCTGTTTCGATAAATATATGTTTATTGACATTATATATATTAGATTATATTATGTCTGTTGATATTATTGTACACTGTAATGATCTACTTTACTTTTTATGTAACGACTATACAAGTATTGTTTGTGTTTTTCAATCTTATGCTTTGTCAATAAGATACTTTTTTAGACGATAAAGTTTACATCTATCTATCTATCAACTTGCCATAATAACAGATATAATTTTCATAAATGCAATCTGTCTAATCTAATCTAATTTTATGATAATCTTCTTGGCATTGACTGGTCCTTTCTTTCATCTTTTAATGATGTCAATAGCATATGTACTCAATTTTATGATAAACTTGACTTTGTGTTTGCATCTTGTGTACCTAAGAAATCAGTTTCTTGTAGTGGTAAATACCCTCCCTGGTTTAAGAGCACCATTATAAATAAAATCAAAGTCAAGGGAAGCCTTAGAAAGCAATATGCAAGAACTGTTGATCTTATTTATAACGAGTTTAAAAATGTCAGGCATGAAATAAAGTGCAATATTAATATAGCATACAGTAACTTCGTGAAAGATTCTGAAAAAACAATAAAAAGTGATCCCAACAAATTTTGGGCCTTCATCAATAGTAAAAAAGGGTCAACAAATGTCTCGGAAGAAATGTATTTGGATGGGGTTTCATTAAAAGATCCTGATGACATATTGAATGCTTTTGCGAAATTTTTTAGTAAATCCTATGCGGACTCATTGGACACCGGGAATATTTTCACTGAAAGTGACTGCCCGAACAATAACCCTACTGTAAATATAAATTCATTCTCAGAGGTCAAGGTTATTCAGGCTTCAAAACGAATTAAGCCTAAAATGACAACAGGCCCTGATTCCATACCGGCATTTTTATTGTGGGATTGTGCAATTATATTTGGATATCCCTTAACCTTAATTTTCAACTTAATACTAAAAAATTGTCAGTTCCCAGACTTATGGAAATATTCCAAAGTGAAGTGTGTCCAATTTATAAAAAGGGGAATAAATTAGATATTCAGAACTTCACACCAATCTCTGTAATCTGCAATTTTGCAAAGTCTTGGCAATCCTACTGTATGACAGAATATATTACTCAATTAACACCAAAATTTCTATTTACCAACATAGTTCTATGAAAGGGCGTTCGACTACAACCAATCTTTTCTGTATCACTCAATATATTTCTGAGCCCTTAGAGCATAGTCAAACAGATGTTGTATATACGGACTTTTCCAAGGCATTTGACAGACTCGATCACCGGCTATTTCTCTATAAATTAGATAAAATTGGTCTCTCGTATTCTCTACTCCGCTTATTTCAATCTTATTTAATGAATAGGACTCAGTACGTTGTCCTTAATGGGTCAATGGAATTTGTTGCCACCTCTGGAGTTCCCCAGGGATCTATTCTTGGACCCCCGTTATTCAATATATTTATTAATGATATAACAGACGAAATTGATTTTCCTTGCCTACTATATGTTGATGACCTAACAGTATTCACAGTTATAAATAATTTTGATGATTGTTTTCGACTTCAAGCGTGTCTTAATAAAGTAAACAACTGGTGTATAACCAATAAATTATACTTGAATGGTGGGAAGTGCAACTTATTGTTTTTTTCTTTAAAAACATCACCAATTATTTTTTAATACCATTTGGATAACGTCTCACTTCAGAGACCTTCAACGTTTTGTGACCTTGGCGTAATCTTTGACAAAAAGCTGATCACATCGACATTTTTATCTCCGAAGCTTTTAAGAGTCTTGGATTCATTGTTCGCGCTAGTCGTGAATTCACTGATACGGATACATTAAAAATTCTTTACCGATCATTTGTTAGATCTGGTGTCCAAGCTATGAGGTACATAAAACTAAACTGGAAGCAGAGCAGCGTAGATTTGTCAAATTGCTCTGGTTCAAATCAGATGGTACTTACCCCGTCATAGTTTTTCCGCAGAGAGATCTACTTGAAAGGTTTTCCATATCTACACTTGAAGACAGGCGATGATTATACCTCTCTCAAGTTTTCTTATTTAAAGTGTTACACAATGATTTTGACACACCTGAAGTTCAAATGTGCTTTTAAAGGGCGGAATATTAAACATAATATTTTTAGTTGCAAACTCCTCTATGAAATCCTTATTTTACTCTAAGGAACGTAACCAGACTGCAACCAACAGCTACTCTCCGGGCTATGTGCCCCGTCGAGCTGTTGGTTGCAGTCTGGTTACGTTCCTTATAGTAAAATAAAGATTTCATAGAGGAGTTTGCGACTAAAAATATTATGTTTAATATTCCGCCCTCTAAAAGCACATTTGAACTATGCTTCATTTTTCGATTTTTCTTAATAGTTGTTTTTGTTTAATTTTATTAATTTACACTTGTCACATGTATTTGATTGTTACCTTTCTGATATTTTTTTGTGATATATTTATGTTGTAATATGTATTATACCTATATTATGTTTTTTTTACTCTGTTATCCCTGTTCTGTAATTGGGTACCTTACCTGTTGAACAGTGTATGCAATAAATAAATAAATTTCGTGCTTTCGTCATGGAAATTGACTTTGCAACAACTGCAACGAGTGAATCACCGATTCACCGGAGACTTGAAAGAGTGCGCGCGCTCTCGAAGTTTTACCGAGCGCGCGCGTCGGACGTGCTCTCACATCCGTATTATTTAATTTTTTTTTTATAGTTTTTATTTTTTGTTTCGTATTTTGTTATTGTACATTTTACTTTTCGTAAAAGTTTTAAATGTTTTTAATGATTAAGAGTGTATCTTTGGTTCCTAAGAATATCAATTTTATGTTATTTCTTATTGTGTTATTTCCATATTTAGTGTTGTTGTGTCTTTTTAATTATAAGTAAAATAAAAGGATTTATTTTTTGATCAAAGGAAGAAAAAGAAAACAAACATTTTAAAAAATTAATATTTGAATGGCGTGACATTTTGAAACAAAAAATCGGTCTGCGATAACTCGGACAAACTTTCCCATTTAGGAGTAGATCGCCCCACAGTTTCCTTCCCTGCATTTTGTAGGAGCAACTGGTCATGGCATTTCATACTGGTATTAGAGGACTGTCTATTTGCCAAATTTAATCAAAATCTTTAGAACCGTTTTAGAGGAAAAAATATTTAATTCCTTGCCCCCTGCAACCTCCCTCTATGCATTTCTTAGGAGGTACAACCAGTCATGTTACCATGTTATCTTAGGCTACTACCAAGTCAGTATTCATGTGTTAAATTTGATTAAAATTATTAAATGAAATTTAAAACTCACCCCTCCACACCCAGTATTTTTAAGAGCAGCTGGTCATGTCTTTTCATATCGGTACTAGGGGAGCATCCATGTACCAAATTTAATCAAAATCGTTAGAGCCGTTTTAAAGAAAAAAATTATGTTCTATTTTTTTCTCGTCTTTAAGGGTTCCTCCGCCGCATTTGAGCTAGGATCGATTTTGCTTCGAGGTGTGGCCTTCTTGAATACACATGTAAAATTTGAACAAAATCGATCTAGTAGTTTGGGCTCAAGGTGCCACCATAGACAGCAGATAGACATTTTTTTAAAACCACTTTTTTGAGTTCATGGGACTTGAAAACGTGTAAATCTATCTAAAACTCAAACTCGAATTTTTGCACGATCACTATGTATATGGGAAAATAAAAATGTGTTTTTCAAGAAATATATGAAAAATTCGTCATTTCTCAGGAATCCCGGTAACGGCAATTTTTTTTGTTTGCCAAAAAATTTGAAAAACTGTAAAATTCTCCTTTTCGGGGAGTAAAGAGTGAAATTTGGCCCTTAATGGTGGGAACTTTTCTATTTCCTATTTTTCAATCGAATTTCAATAGTTTATGAACTAATAACGATTTTTTTTTTTTTTTTAGTATTCCTATTTATGGAATATTTAAACGATAAACATTAATGATATGTATTTATTTTTTAGTATCCAGAATTAAATCCAATGATAATGAGGCGATTTCAAGAACCTGGTGATGTTGAAAAAGCATTTGAATTGGTTCACAAATCCAGGGGTCTCGACCAAACACAATTTTTAGCAAAACAGCATTGCCAAGAGGCTGTGCGACTTGCTAATTTATTACAAGAAAGTTCCTATCAGAAAGGATTAATTGTTGCTGCAGATTATGTTCTTAATCGCATGAAGTAGCATACAAATTTTGTAAATTGGGTAAATATATTGTTATGAAATTTATTAAAATAATTTATGTATGTATACTAGTTTTTTAGTAATATAGATTTTGATTTTACAAAATTAATTGTTAGATTTATTTATTTATAACTATTGTTGTAATTATTTTTAAAAGTGAAAGGTTGCTCATTATTAAATATTTACTAGTAAGTAGTAATAAATTTTTATATATTATTTGAGTGTACTTTATTCTTAGTCCATTAAACTATAATGAACTGCTCATTCGTATAACCTTTCAGTGTGCTGAAAATATTATTAGACAAAGCACACGATTTTGGTTGTTCCTTGTTCTTACGGAAATGCATGCCGAGTTTCGCCTGAAAGTTGGTGGAATATTTGATTGATGATAAAAATAATATCTTTATTTTCATAGGGCCTTAAAACAGGCATACAAATACAGTCATAAAACTTACCTTAACATTAACAAATTATAATGCGGAAAAAAATACACCATGTTGAAAATATCATCATATGACGACTTCTTGACTTCATGACATTTCATTTCTTTTAGGGTCATTTTGAAACATATCATTTGGATATTACAAAAATGATTGTCGAAATTCTATCATCCCAATTCTTTTTCTTTTTCAATCCATAAGTCTGTAAAAATGTACCGTTGAAGCTGCAGATTATTTATCCAAATTTCATTAAAATATGAATGTCCACTGTCAGTTGAGTAATATGACATGGTTATGACTGACTAAAGTTTATGATGTCATACTATTTCCGCATGAACAGAGATAGTTGGGATTTTCTATCTGTTATAACATAAGAATAATTTTCGCTAATGTATTGGCAATCCATTAGAGTGTAGCAGCACATTGAATGATCTAAGACTGTAACCCACCTGTGGATCACTTTCACGTTATGATTGTAAAGTTATCATAAGGAATACAAGAAAATATTTTGGACCATCTTAAAAGGGATGTATTTTGGAAATTAGGAATTTAAAGAATTTTCAGTGAAAAAAATACGAAAAATTTTATTAATAATTTAAAAGCCCAAATCTGGGATAAAATATATACTGTAAATAAAGCAGAAGTGGACAAGCAATGGAACCTATTTTCAAATATCTTTTTTGAATCATTCGATTTGTTTTCCTCAGAAAAATTTCAATAGAAAACCAAAATAAAAAAATAATATCAGAGATTCAGGAGTGTAAAAGAGAACTTGACTTGTGTTCTCTAATGTGAGCAGTGTGGATAAAAATTACAAAGAACAATATGAAAACCTAAAAAAAAAATATAATTATTTATTAACACAGGCTAGGGCAAAAAATATCCAAAATTGCATTAATAATTCTAATAACAAATCTTGTTGTGGCAAATAGTCAATGAAATAAACGGAAGAAAAGACAACAGACTTGATATTCAAATAGAAGGAGATCCGCATGAAATAGCCAATGAGTTAATAATAATTTTTATATAGTTAATAATAATAATTATATAGATGCAGCTCTACAGTTAGTATCTGCACTAAACTCAGTTCCTATATATCAGACAAAAAATATGAAGAAAATTCAATGAAACCATATAAGGCAGGTAAATTCACATTGTAAAAAATTTTAAAAACAAGCATAGTAGTAGAGAAGATCTAGGTGCCTACTAGTATTCATTATATAATAATAATTCACTTGAGTTTGGAAAATTTCCACAAAGTCTAAAATTGTCTGTTGCTAAACCGATACCTACATAAAAAATGGGATATAAACAAATTTGAAAATTATCATCCAATCACTCTTGAATCACCTTTTTCTGAATTACTTGAAGCTGTGGTAGTATACCGACTTGGGGCATAAAATAAATCAAACTGTTAGGTAGGCATATCCAAAAGAGAGAGGCCCGATAAGGGAATATTTATTATTTTTGGCCATAACTTTTTTTTAAATAAAAAAAAGTATAGGACTATCTAAGTAGTACTATGAGAGGTGTAGTGAAATGAATTTTCACTCAATAATTTCAGTTGTTTGCAAAATAGTTAGATTTAATTTTAAAAATTATGTCAATATTCGTATTTCCTAAATTTAAATCTGACTATTTAGCATGTTTGAAATTATTGAGTAAAAATTTATAATACTACTCTTGTTATAGTTGTTGTACTTAGGTAGTCTTATAGTTTGTTTGCAATGTGTGTTTTAGAATAAGAAGTTATGGTCAAAAACAGTAAATATTTCCCTATCGGATCTCTCTCTCTCTCTCTTGGATATTCCCACTTTAAACGAAAGTTGTTTTATTGAAGATTGCAGTCAAACGTTTTGAAGTTTTTTATAAATATAATATAATAATAATTTTTTGTTTCTCCTTTACATTGTTACCAAAATTATTTGAACCATATCTTTAAAATGAATGACAGATCTTTTAAAACTTCATTCATGAATCTTTGAAAAGTTTGACCAGCATTCCGCAAACCAAAAGGCATTCTAAGAAATTCAAAAAGACCAAAAGGAGTGATGATTGCAGTCTTATAAAATATCATCCTTTGCAACTGGTACCTGATAATATGCCCAAATTAAATATATCTTTGAAAAAGTAGTGTATTCAAATAAATTTGAATTGAAATCATGTATATGTGGAAGGGAATATCGATCTAGAACTGTAACAGTATTTAACTGCCGATAGTCACTGCATGATCTTAGGTTCTTTTTTCGCAACCATTTGCAGAGCTAAAGAAACTGAAGAAGGTGTGCAAATTTCTAAATCGACCATTTGTTTGAATTCGTTTTTAGCAACGCTTAATTTGACATTATCAAGTCTAGGAGGTGGACAAAACGGTAAACGTCCTTCCATTATGATTGATGTTCAACTGTATGCTTGACTAGTAATGAATAATTTGGAGATCTAGTTAAACTCGGAAACTGTAGTAATAAATTAGTGTACTGGTTATCCATTGAAAACAATTTAGGAATAATAGCCAGCGTATTCGTACGATCAATAATACAATTAATAGACAAAGAAGTTTTGTTATCGATTAAACGTTTATCTTTAGATATTATCATTAATCCAAAATGCTTTAGAAAATCAGCGCCTAAAGTTGGTATTTGTATATCAACAATGTTGAAAACAAAGGGGAAATTACAGCATAAACCCAAGTTAACTGTCAGTAACTTATTACCGTATGTAGAAATTTCTAATCCATTAGCTACCGACGCTACCGTTAAGGTAGGATCAAAGTTGCTTCTTAAATCAGTAAAATGATTTCTTGGAATAACTGATATATCAGCACCAGTATCTACCAAGAAACGTAATTCATTTGTAGTGTGTAGTGTATAGACGCGATCTATGGAGGGAACTAATGTTGGCTGTTGGAACGCTAGTGTTTATTAATTTTTTGACTGATCTAAATGATTTGACTATGTTCTTTAGTGAAATTTGAATTATAAATACACCATGAACCAGTGCATTTTCGTGCTTTCTCCTTAAATATCTGATGAAAATAACAAACTTTCGAATTTGAAGGATTATAAGAGGAGCGATTAGGAGAGGAATTTCGTGATTGAGACCGAATCTGACAATTTGTACAATTCTGGCTGAAGTTGGCGGCGGGTGATTAAAAAAAATCTTAGGGAATGAATTGATCTTAATCATAGAAACCTACATCTCCGAAGTTTGTTTAATTTCGGAAATTTGATTAGAGGTGTGGTTAAAATTAATTTTGAATGAGTTCAAGTGGTTAATACATTCTTTAGTTCACTCGATGAATTTAGATTTGAAGGCTGTTTATTAACTGGAGACATGACAGGGTTTTGACAAGCCTCCCAGACTTTGTCAGCAATATCAATGATGTCTTCAATTCAACATGTGGCGATAAAAATCAGACAGAGTACATTCGCCCATCTGCGAACCGTTTAATAAATCATCAAGCCTTTTTTCTTCGCTTGAAGATAAATGAATCAAAATAGCTGAACGTAAATTAGTATATAAATTTTGTTCAGATGGACATTGCATAACATCGTAAAAGATATCAACTAGTTCCATAGGAAGACTGGATATGACAGCGTCATATTTTTTTTGGTCACTTATGATTCAAGCCAAATTGAATTGCGAATCAATTTGTGGAAACCACATTTCTGGACGTGAGGTACAAAAAGGTGGTAATCAGACAGAAGACGTAAAATTTTTATGCAGAGCTAAGTCTGCGTCTTGATCAACCATCACCATTTGTGTATATAAGAAATTTATTTTTTAAAAAACTAAAGTGATTCCTTAGCAGTAAGTTGAAAGAATGCAGAGGAAATGTAAATAATGAACTCACACTACTCGATGCTATATCTTCAAACTAGATGGTCTACTGAGACACGACGTTCGATTGGACTGGAAACTTGGATTAATCGAACTTGACAACAGCTGCGCAGGAATTCTCCTCTATAATCAGCGGCTCCGTGAACGAATGCTCTTTAACTACGTTTCTACGATTATCTTGTGAAGTGGGAAACTACAGGAAACCAATGGGGCATCAATTTATAACTGTAAAGTTCAAAAAGGGGTTAGCAGTTGTACTGGAAATGACATCACGTCGGAGGTCACCAATTTATGCCGACTTGGGGTATAAAATAAATCAAAGTGTTAAACGAAAATTGTTTTATTCGAAGATTACAATTTAAACGTTCTGAAGTTTTTATGAATATAATAATTTTTTATGTCTGCTGTTTCATAGTTACCAAAATATAAACCATATCTTTAAGATGGCTGCACAGAGTCAGCATGCAGTGAGGGAGTCAGCATGTAGTGAGAGAATGCTACCAGCTAATGGATCTCAACAAATTTATTAAATGATATGCAACATAGTTACTTAAAAGGCAAATCAACATGAACAGCCACACTTCAATTCACACAGAAAATTGTATCAGCTCTGGAAACTGAAACCTTGGCGTCAGGATTGTTTCTAGACTTGTCAAAAGTTTATGATACACTAGATAATTTAATATTTAAAAAATTACAGCAGTATGGCATAGAAGGAAAAGCACTCCAGTTTCAATCATATTTATCGGATAGAAAACAGAGTTTCCATTGTAAAAAATGGAAGGGAGATAAAATCAGATATAGTATCCATTAAGTTGGGCATTCCACAGGGAAGTGTAATAAATCCTTTGTTGTTTATAATCCATATAAATGATCTTATCAAATGCAATGTAGCGGCCACAGAAGATTCACTTACCATTTTTATACATTAAGTTGTACTTTTGTGACGGGTTCTACACCCTTTTGGGTATATGTAAAGAACAAATAAAGACTTCTATCTATGTAGGGTTCCACAAGGTTCATTGCTAGATCCCTTACTCTTTTTAATTTATCTCAAAAAAAATAACTAAAAATATATATCTATTGAAAAACTTAAAACACAGCACTGAACAAAAAATCTGTATGATAGCATATCATGCTTTAATACAGTCTTTGTGCACTTACTGTCTGTTAATCTGGGGGTACTCTCCACATGCGAATTGAATATTCGTTTTACAAAGAAAGGCTATTAGAGTGTTGGTGGACCTTGACTGCAGAGCAGATGTTAGGCAATCATTTATAGATATGGGTATATTAACGATCTCCTCCCAGTATATTTTTTAGTGTTTGCTTTATGCAAGAAAAAACTGGGATAGGTATGGGAGACGTGAAGACATCCATGATCATAATATCAGAAGTAAAGAAAATTTGAATATAGGATATTTAAGATTAAAAAATCAGAAAACTCTATATATTCCAACTTTCTTTAATAAACTACCCGGGGAGGTAAGAATTTTAGATTTTAATAAACAGAAAACGGTAGTAAAAGACTATTTATTAAAAAATCCGTTTTATAATGTTGACGATTTTATAAAGCAAACAATAATCATAAATACTCAATAGTAAATACTTTTTTGTTTATTTTTAACGACATTGTATGTGATTGTGCACAATATTTAATTACCTGTATATTTTGTCTAAGTAGTGTGTAAGCATTTTTTATCTTAATTACTCAGTAATTGATACTAGCACCAATTCTGTGGACTTGTGTACAAAATTTTATATTTTCTTAGCACCAATAAACTATCTATCTATCTATCTTTATGATAAAACCTTTCTATTATCACTCATAAAGATAATTAGGTGTTCTCTGTTGTGATTTGTCTATTTTTTTAAGAAATTCATATTCCATCTCGTATTCTGCAGTTAATCAATAGAATTGACATATCTTATGGATTAGAACATGCGTGCTAAAGAACTAAAATTTGAGTAAGCTCAAAAATAAATAATTTAAATAGCCTTTGCTCTTGTAGATCGTGTTTGTGTTTGGAATTAATTTGCAATTTCATGTCACGCTTGCCTTACCTTAGAATTTAAATAACATCACTGGTGTTATGTCAACACACAACTGAAGAGGTGAATCATTACTAGAGACTTTTTAGAAGATTTAGAAATAATCAGTTATGGTTAAAAATCAGTGTGAGAAAAAGACTTGGAAGGAAATTATTATATTTTCCTTTCTGCCTATGCAATTGAGATTGATCAAGACTTTATAGTAAGGGATCCCGCACAGGTCCCATTCAGGTATCGATTTCCTCGATGAAAACTACATAACATGAAAGCTTGGACCTAAGGGAACTTATAAATGCAAAGGTTGGCCGGAAAATGTTTGCACAATTTTAGTGCAGGCGCATTTTGGAAAAAAAGAATTTTTTTTTCTGTTTTAGTAAAAAATGTTTTAAACAAAAGTTGTAGGTCTAGATGAGTACTATCCAATGATATATCACATGTGCATATTTGATTCGAAATAAAATTTTGAGAATTGTTTTTACTTTCAAGCGCCGCCATTTTAAAAATTTTTCTTATGCGTTTTAGCAAAAAAATGTTTTAGACAAAAGTTGTAGGGCTAGATGATGAGCACTATCTAATGATGTATCATATGTACATATTTGATTCCGAAATAAAATTTTGAGAATTTTTTAAAATTTTGAACCGCCGCTATTTTGAAACGAAGAAGGCGATTTGACCCATCTTCGAACTTGACCAAGATATGGACCCAAAGTATACGCCTGCCAAATTTCGTTTTGATCCGTTGAGAAATGCGTCCTCTAGAGTGTTCACAATTTTCGTTATATAGCATTCCAAAATGCGCCCGTATTAAAATTGTGCATACATTTTCCCACCAACCTTTGGATTTATGAGTTTTCCCTTAGGTCCAAGCTTTCATGTTATGTAGGTTTCATCGAGGAAATCGATACCTGAATGGACCTGCGGCGGGATCTTGGACTATTAGGGGCATTAAACATAATATTTTTAGTCGCAAACTCCTCTATAAATCCTTATTTTACTATAAGGAAAGTAACCAGACTGCAACCAAAGTTACAAATCTGGCGCGTTAAGTGTAATAATTGCATATTACCATCAAAACGCTAATGCTTCGATTGCAACAAACACCAGCCGAAAGACTGATCCTACTTAAAGGGGCATGTTTAAATTACCTATTACTCATGTCACCGAGCTTAGTAACTAGCTACCGACTGTATAAGTAATGGAATGGGGGGAGGGCACCTCAAAATTTCCAGCAAATCATTTTAGCTATATGTTCATGAATGTTATTTAAAAAACAAACTGTAAATTAATCAACTATTATTAAAAATAATTTTTGCTTTCAAAACACAAGATAAAACTTATTATTAGAGAACCCCCTATTGTATAACTTTATAAAAGGCCTATATTTAAATACAAAAACGTTTGTAAAATCCTATACATTTAAAAACTATGGAAAAAAATAGTATATATATCACATTATTCTACCTACACTACACAAATTGATTTAAGCTCTATAACAACGTATCTATACTCATTGACCATATAATTGGAGCATCTGTCTGAACTGTTACCACTGGTGAACCATCATATGTATTTGATGTACTGACTAGGGTACCAAATTCCAATTTTTTATTTTCTGAAAAAAAAATCAATCATTAATTAATGCTGCAAACATAAGTAATACATGATAATTTTTCTTTTTTGAACTTGTACTACGGTGTTTACCTAGACTTAATTTTGTCTCACATTAATAATCTGTCTGTTACTTTTTCTTGACTCTGTCACCAAAAAACTATCATCATGTACCCTATAACTTCCAGCTGCCTATTGGCCTTAGCAATGATAACAACCTAAAATTTTTAACTTATCTCTATGATTTTAGAAATGCTGATGTTTTATTGATTAATAATTACTTGGCTTTTTGGTAACTGGTATACCAACCACACTTGAGCATGATATTAATTTGCCTGAGAGCAATTTTATAATAATTTTTATATTGCTTTAAATCTGTTTTGTCCCAATTAAAACCTTTAAAGGTTCAAAAGTTGTGAAGTGAGTTCCGTCATCGATTTAAGAGCTGAGACCTCGATCAGCGAAGTTAAGCAGCGTTGGTCAAGTCCGTCACTTGGATGGGTGAACGGCATCTCATTTTACCGTCCTGGTTGAGTGGAAGAGTAGTTGTAGCTAAACTCCGCCAAGACGTAAGTATAAACAAGACATTGAAAAAAAAAATTCAGGTTGATTAGGTTGGAAAATATTAACTGTAATAATAGATACACATACAACGTACTGTGTCTGACTTAAGAACAAATACAAAATTTTTCTGGAAACACATTAGTAACATAAGGAGTTTACTTTAACCAGATGTTTTACCTCGATAAAGCCAGCTCAAATGATCATGAAAATATCAATCTATTTGCTGATTATTTTTCAACTGTTTATTGTAACAAAACCTGTTTATGTGTTGTTATCAATTCTTTCTCCCTCACTGAAACTGATATTTTCAACGGAATCTCAGCTTTGATACTAAACTATCATTCAGACCCCTGTTTTTGTTGAAAGCTTGTATTTGCATACTATCGTAAAACATGTTTGCCTTCTGTTTGATTTATCTTTGAAGTCTGATACTTGTTATATATGTGTGAATAAGACACAGGTTGTTTTGGTTTTAGGTGGTCTCAAGTTATTATTTATACTTCCTCTTGTGTTTTGTAGAGCTGTGGTTAGCATATTAGATTAACACTGATATAAGGCAGTGAGGTTTTAACATTTTATTAGTAACAGGTAACATATCCCTAAGTTTTCTCGACATCAATAATTGAGAAGGAGAATATTCATTATTATCTACAGGGGTATTTCGATAAGTTAACAATACTAAATTTAAATCTTTCTTATCATCTAATGCTTTTTGTAATAATTAGACTGTGGCTATCGAGGGCTAGATTATATGTTTAATATCCCATTCTTCAGCAAAATTTGCAAAATGCGCAGATTTAAATTGTGGCACCCCGTCACTAATTAAAATAGTTGGAATACCTAACCTTGCAAATATCAATTTCAAAGATTTTATTATAGATTCTGAATATGTGTTTTTATCTAGTAAAATTAATTCCACCCACTTGGTATAATAATCAATTACCAATAAATACATAGTTCTCCCCATATATAGAGCACATCACATCCATTTTGTACCAGGATATTTTAGGTATGTCATGATTTATTAAGGGTTCCTTTCTATTATTATGATAAGTTAAACAAATTTTACAATTAGATATAATGTCCTCTATCTGAGTTGTCATGCTTGGCCAATAAAATGATTCCGTTGCTCTATTTTTACATTTAACCATTCCTGAATGGCAGAAATGAATTTTATTTATTATTTCTAATTTTTTACAATTTGGAGCAATTAGTTTATCACCATTATATAATAATCCTTTATACTCTACAATTGTATCTCGAAATTTGGAGTAATTTCTAATTTCCAACGGAACTTTTTTAATACTTTTTGGCCATCCGCTTGTTACAAAATTACTCATTTTTTTAAGACTTGAATAATTACGAGTAGCCTCTTGATATTCTTTTAATTTCTTTTCACTGAAATTAATTGATAGATCTACAACACATACTCGATTATCTATGTCAAAATTTACATCAGTATCAGAATTATTTTTATTTGTTGAACGAGATAATGCATCAGCTATATATAAATCTTTTCCAGGTTTGTAAACTAATTTAAAATTATATTTCTGTAACTGTAAAAGCGTTTGTAGTCTAGCTGGACAGGATATAAATTAATGGTTTATGATCCGTTTCGACAACAAATTCTCGACCATATACAAACTGTGAAAATTCTTCGCGCCCGAAAAGAATACTCATCATTTCTTTTTCTATTTGGGCAAAACTTAAGAGATTTTACGCATAAGCACATGGTAGATTATTTTGTAAGAGTACCCCAAGGCCATCCCTGGACGAGTCAACAGAAATGACTGTATCTTTATGTATTGCAATATAGGTTTTTCAGTAAGTATTCTTTTTAATTCTGTAAACGACTTTTCATGATTTTCATCCCAATGAATAACTGTATCTTTTTTAATTAAATCTATTAAAGGGGAATTTATTTTAGATAAATAGGAATAAACCTGCCCGCATAATTTATCATACCCAAAAATCTCTGAACTCCCTGTTTATCTTGTGGGACCGTCATATTTTTTATGGCTTTAATTTTATTTTCATCTGGAGGTATCCCCTCACACGTGAGCCTGTGTCCCAAGTATTTTATTTCCTTAACGCCAAATTTACATTTTTTTTTATTAAACGTAATATATTTTTTTGCTTGATTTAAAACTTCTAACAATCTATCATGTTCCTCTTTTGTTCATCCCCATATTATAATATCATCGATACACAGTTCAACCCCTTCAATATCAAAAATATATTTCAAACATTTATGAAAAAATTCTGGCGCTGATTTTATACCATACGGTAATCGTAAAAATAATAGCTACCAAAAGGTGTTGCAAAAGCACAAACTTAACACTTTCGTCATCTAAAGATATCTGCCAAAACCTCGAATTTGCATCAAGAATACTAAAATATTTTACTTCAGATAATTTTGAGGTAATTACTTCAAGGGTGGGAAATTGATAATACTCTCTTTTTATTGCTTCATTTAAATCGCGGGGTCTAAACATCAACGTAAACTACCATCAGTTTTTTCTACCATTACAATCGAATTAACCCAATCAGTTGGCTCATCTATTTTTTTTATAATATTACTTTTTTCTAATTCTTTTAATATATTTTTTAACTTTGCACCTAAAGGTAAGGGAACATTTCTGGGTGAGTGGGCAACCGGTTCTACATCTTTTTCCAATTCAATGTGGTATTTTTGTGGCAAGTATCATATACCTTCAAACAATTTATTGTATGGCTTTAATAACTAACTGTATTCTAAAGAAAATTTATATCTTTAGACTCTATTGACTCAACTCCTTTTATTAAGTTTAATTTTTTACACGCGTCTAGTACAAGAAGAGATTGGGTTAGAACTTACTACAAAAAATTCAAGTAAACACTCTTTATCCTCATACCGGTAACTTAAATTACATTTACCTATTACTGGTAATTTATTATTTGCATATGAAGTCAATTTTAAATATGTAGGATTTAAATCATTACTGTTCATATTTCAATTTTTAAGAGTATTAACGGAAATTATATTAAATAGCCATTGCTCCTCCTCCATTATATTATATAGCCATTGCTCCTCCAACTTAAAATCTAAACAATAATTATTACTAATTAACAAATTTACATTCCATGACTCTGAATTATTATTGTTTACATTATGTAGTTGTACAGAGTCGATAAAAAGAAAATTGTCTGAACTAATGCTTTATAGTTTTCTAATTGGTCAACACTATGGATATTTTTGCTTTTAAAACACATTTAGAAAAATGATTTGCCAATCCGCACTGTAAACATTTCTTCCCCATCGCAGGACAGCTATTTCTGAAATGAGTTCTGCCATAATGAGAACATGAAAAATTCCTACCTTGTCTTTGCAGCGTCGTTTTACCTCTCGTAGATCCTTGCGCGCCATGTGTTGCCACAGGATACTGATACCTTGACATACTGGGCATGCTCCTGGCCTGCTGGTTTTGAAAATGGTTCCTGCCACGTACCGTTGAGAACGCAGCACTTGACTTAGGTTGCACACTCTATTTCACCGTTTCTACTACTTTATTCGGACTTGAAACACTTGACGATATTGTTAAGGATTGTTCACGTGTTTTTTCCATCGCTTCACATTTTTTTATGGCATGCATCGTTTAAATCTAAACAAGGTTCTTCTAATAATTTAATCTTAACGTCTCATCTTGTAACCCACAAATTAATACACATTTGGTTAAACTGTCTTTTAAATGACCAAGTTCACATCCATTAGCTATATTTTTTAAATCTGTAGAAAACAGTTATATATATAGATTCACCAGACATTTGTTTACGCGTGATTAATTTAAATCTTTCATAGTCTTAGTTTTTTTTAGGCAAAAAATGATCTTCGAACTTTTTAAGAACATCACTTAACTTTTCTCCTCTTCATTAGTAAATGTATTTTAAATTATAAAACCTTCGTCTCCGATGTAATATAACAATTGGGCTATTTTTGTTTCCTCGTCTTTTTTGCGAATTTCTGTGGCTACTAAATAATTTTCAAATTGTTGTCGCCATAACTTCCAATTCTCTGTCATAGGCATGGGACTTAAACCTCTAAATTCACCCATTTTAACGCTCATATATTTATTTACTTTAATTAATCACTTTTTACTCTCCTCATACTCATACTTAGCACGTTTTTCATTCTTTTTATGACTGCGCCATGTTATATATGTGTGAATAAGACACAGGTTGGGAGTATAACTGTTTTATTTTATATTCTTCAAGTAGATGGCAATACACTAGTCTCCACAATTACTACCAACCTAAACATGTGTATCATGTATATATGACAATACTTTTCCCAATAACTGGAAAAATAGCTACATTATTCCCATTTTCAAATCTGGCAATAAAGAAGACATCCTGAATTATATAGGTATTTGTACCCAATCTTGAATACCCAAATTATTAGATAAACTCAACGGAACATGGTGCAGTGCCCAGGGGTAGGGGATCCATGAAAATAAATCAATATATAAAATCAGATATTTAAACAGTGCATACACAGGTATTGACTACATGGAAACATTTTCATCGTTGAGCAACATACTTATCAAAAATGACATCTCCTATTTCTGCAGTAACAATTATTTAAAAAATGCCTTATTTGAGTCTCTAGCAGATAACTAGCATTCATTGAAAATCTAATATGAAAACTCTTTACATATACTGTTGATATAATTCTGATCAGCTACTACATTTACTATAATTTTTTGAGATTATTGACTTCTCGTAGGAGGGATTGCCATTACATAAATTTTTCATCGATATTCTCATGTAAATAAGGAGATATTATTACTATTATTATTATACACAGTATGAAGGTTTTACTATATTTTTTTGAGATTGTTATTGATTTCTCGTAAGGGGGAAATTATTACATGATCTTTTCATCGATTTAGCTTTACTAATTAATATACTACAGCTGGTCAGAATTAGATCAACAGTATATTTATTTATTTAATACAATACAAGCTAATGTTCACAATAAAATTTTTAATACAACTAATATATTGATTTTTTTGCTGAACTTATTTAGTGCCCCTAAGTGCTGTATGTGCTTAGTATCCTATTGTATTATTAATACATAATATAAAAGTGTAGAGAGCTTTCATATTAAATTTTGAATCAATGATAGTTATCTCCTAGAAACCCAAAAAAATATTTTTCAACATACTTTTTATTTTGCAATTAAATGTTTTTTCAGATAACTTCTTTGTGCTCAAGTCAAGCTTGTTAATCACATATGGATTGCATTATGGATTGAAAAGAGGACAGTTTGTGTTTAGTTATTCTAAAATCTTGCATGTGCCTTGTATTTTGCTTATGACTACAAGAAGATAACTTGTTTCATAGATAACAATGCTCACCAATAGTCATCACTTTATTGTATTGCTCCTCAAGTATACCCTTATTTTTCATATTTAGGATAACATTTTGAACTGTTTTCATTAAACGCAATGAAGCAGCACTGATAAAATTATTATACTTTACGAGGACAGCGAATAGCCGTATAAGAAAAATCCTATACACTTATGTAAAAGTGCAATAAGGGTGAGAATGTCACCTAATGGAATGTGATTGGGGTGGGGTGATCCAATACACTGTACGCTGACGCCGCTGTGATTGTCGATGGTATGGATTTATTTATTATTTTCTCGACCTCGTCCGTTGGGCTTAGGTCACAGGAACTTTACGAAACTTAAGTATTATTGCACTCAAAATAAAATACCCAATATAATAACCTGTTAAAATGGATATTTATTTAAGAGAAGAGAAAATACAATTAATTAAATGGTACCATGGTGGGCATCATCATCCATTTCATATCATCTCATGATTCTAACCCATGTTCTAGCGCATGTACATAAATGTATGGGATTCCCCTATAGGCTAGTAGCCTTCCTCACCATAATAAAAAATTGAGAAATCGAGGCTAACATGAAAGTTTTATATAGATGCAAACTTTTTAGATGGCTAAAAGTCAATATTATTTTAGTAGTAACTTGCAATTGAAATGTAAGTGCGTTGTCTATGACTACACCAAGATTCTGTGTTTCATATGATGCTTGAACCATAAAATAAATAGATGAGCTAAAAAATAAGTGGTTTATTAAATACAATTCTGGTTATTCTTTTTAAGACATCAAATTCTATTGTTCTATCTTTTTCTGTTATTGTCAATCTCCAGGTTACTGACAAAAAATATAATTTTGTGGTAGGCCATCAAGTGGCTAGTATGTGAATACGGCTCATATAATCCCCTTGCAAAAGAAAAAATCAACCTGCCAAAGAATCAATACTAAAACGGACATTTTTAAAATCGTGTTTGACAGGAGGATCAATATTACCTAATAAGTACGTAGGCTTGATGACTCTGTCGAGACTGACAGTGAAGTGCTTCCCACATTTGAGGACCGCAATAGTTTTGTCGATACAAGAAACTACAAAAAAGGTTCTTTGTACAAAGGGGCGAAAGATGGTTTCAGTCCCCTGCTGTATACAATTTTTCATTTTTTATGAATAAAAACTAAAAATTTCCACCTTAGTCTGACACTGATCGGGCGTAGTATACATGGCCACTATCACACATTTAAGATTACCCCGAACATTTCCATAGCAGCACATTCAAATGTGGAGGACTCACTCATATCCGCTCTTACTTTTGCATTTATTTGTTTCTCACAGTATACTGCAACGCCTCCATGACATCTCGGATCTCTGCAGAATTTTGATACTAATTTATAGCCTTTTAACTTAAACATATCTAATTGTTCACTCGATTTCCAGTGTTCAAATACCATTACTACCAACACAATTTCCTATCGATAAGTTTTCATTAATAATTATAAAGTCAGATGATCTCTTCCCCTTAACTCTTTTTGGATTTCTGAATTCTCTATCATCATTAATAGATACTAACACTTTAAAAGAAGAGTACTGATATCGGATATCTAGAGTTCATCTTTTCACAGGTAACATCAACAACATCTTTGACGATAGGCGTTGTAAGACATTTTTTTCAACAAAATTAAGGAGTAATCTGTAGACATGTTAGTCTATATTAACTCAACTTTTAAAGGGGTGACTAAATAGTCACCCCTTTAAAAGTAAATTGTACATGCAAAATTTCGCCTCCTTCTTTTGGGGTAATCCCTAGTGTATGGAGTCCTTTATTAGACAGATTCTGTGGACATTCATCCTGTATTTGTATTGCCTCATTTTTTTTCCATGTCATTCTTTTTCATATCATTTGTTTTTTCGGGTTCAGTCATTTTTTTGCTGATATCATTCTCCCGTTTTTTTGTTAGTTATAGTTGCTTTGGATGTATTTTTTAAAATCTTACTATTATTTATTTGTGACGATTTAGCATCCACCATTTCTATATTACTCTTTCATTCTTGAGATCTGCTTATTACTCGTTTAAGTTCATCAGTTTCACTATCAATCTGCTTAATTATCACAGCAAAATCAGGGCTTTTCATCAAATTTATTACAGCCTCAGTTTGTGTAACTCTTGTTTCTGGGGCCATTATGCTGTTTTTACATATGTCCCTTTCACCAATTATTAAACGAAATTATTCATTATATTTCATTATATTAGCACAGACTTTGATACACGTTCGACTACTCAATACTCTCTATATAATCGATGCATATAGCAAACTTCCAGAAGTGGACCTCGTGAAAATCACAACAGCAGAAGCAACGCAAGAAAAATTGGAAGATGCATTCAGCAGATTCGAAATTCCTCAAATCCTTGTGACTGATGATGGCAAGCAGCTAGTTAATTATATTCCTGTTGAGAAATGGTATTAAAGGAGCGAGCGTAGATGCGTCTTTACTATGTACATACTTCGATATGCGATGTAAAGCAACGTTAGGCGCGGTTAGTAGCTGGATGGGCAACTGTTTCAAAGAAGACCGTGTCCTCGCCTCACTTATCTTCCAGCGGCTTGTATATCAGTGTATATGCGGAAGCTATGCAACCTTAGGCGAGGGTTGTGTAGGTGATATACCATGCTTCGGAGGGGATGTAAAGCCGTCGGTCCCTTGTCTATTAAATGTTAGGCAAGTAAAAGATCCCTACTCTTCTTAAGGGAAGAGGTTCGGCAAAATTCCTGGTTGGGGGTAGCTCGTCTACAGGCGTCGGTGATAGGCCTCGGTAGCGGAAATAGATCAACATTAAATAAATATTAAAAAGAAAAAAAAATAGTATTAAACACGTCACCATGCCCGTGGGGCATGCATAATCATATGACCAGGCAGAGAATGCTGCGGAAACATTTAAAACCAACATCAAGACAGTTTTAGTAGATGAAGCAAACAGACATTATAGAAATACAGTTCACCAAACAATGAAGGAAGCCCCCTGCAAAATAATTTTCGGACGACCTCTAAAAATGAGATTCGACCTCCTTAAAAATCGAGACGAAAGCTCACCAACAAAAATAATCGAGAACATCCAACGAGCTCAAGAAAAACAAAAAAATGTCTACAGTGCAGGAAGAGCTCAGAAATTCGTTAGTATAATGCACATTCAAAGGTACATTTGTGATAGAAACATTGCATTATTAAATTTAGAAAGGATTAAAATGGTCTAGTCTGACCTAAACATTTACAAAACTACTGTAAATTTAAATACGAGGTGTGACAATGTACAGGGATAGATAAAACGAGCATGCATTAAGGTCCAACGAATAAACAGAGAGGTCCCTTCTCTAGTGCCGGCTATCATAGGATAAAGGCGTACTTACATGTAACTGTAGTGAAGATATCTATGAACTGTGATAATAAACATAAGGCTTATATAGAGGTGAAGTGTTTCATTTAATAACGTATTACAGCATCCAAGTGAGGGACTTTACACTTATAAAATCATATCAATATAGTTAGGTTCCTGAGAATTAATTAAATTTGAAAGTCCATCTCTGTACTCACTACTATAGAACGTCAAAATCGGTTACAGGATAGATAGTAGAATGTGACACTGCTGCAAAAATGTCTTTCACTAGCTCTTTTGCTGGCTGCTTGTCAATAGGTGCAGGGGGAGGGGGGGAAGTAGGGGTCATATCCCTGAACGATTGGAGCGGTCATGTTTCTTCTTAAATTCAAATTGAAATTTGACATAGGATTTTTAAAGGGCTTTTTTGCTGTCCATGTGATATATGTTTCAGATGTCCTGAAAATTCCAACAATACCCTCGACAGTAATTTTGGTGGTCAGGTCTGGGGCTTTCAGGTCAAACCTCCAGAAATTCCGAAAATGAGTCCCGGTGCCATGATGGTATAGTCGGGTGTATATCTGCTGGGCAGTCAAAAAACGCAACAAAAACTTTGCGGCCTCATTAAAATACCATTGCTCTCTGTACTATCTCGCCTGCAAATTAAATAACTTATCTTTATAGGTTTGTCGGTTTGTTTGATGAGACCATGCCGAATGGTTCACTGGCATTAGTAATTGGCTCGTAAAGTTTTTGTTGCGTTTTTTGGCTGCACAGTAAATATACACCTGACTTTACATGGAGCTTTTTTTGTCAAAAATCGAGGTACTGCTTAAATGTGATTTTTATGAGGCTAAGATGCTATTGACAACAATTTTTTGTGTCGTCGAAAGGGTTAATACGCAATAATGTGTTTTGCAAAGTCATCAAAAGCAAGCTGTTTTTTGCAGAGGGTGTAATACCAGACCTAATAAGATTTTCTTATTCTAAAAATGTTTGTATGTCTCTTAACGAAAACTTAAAATACTTAACAGTAACCACTACATTCACCCCTATATTGTTTTCGTTAAAAAGATTCGAAAAAATATGGAATATTGCTGTCAAGTATTTTAAGTTTTAATTAAGAGCCATATAAACATTTTCACTCTGCAAAGAACAGCTTGCTTTTAACGACCTTGAAAAATACATTTTGCATATTAACCTTTTCGGCACACAAACAATTGCTGTCAACAGTATCTTCGCTTCATTCATAAAAGCCACATTTGAGACCCGTTTTTTCGGAATTTCTGGAAGTTGTATTTTGAAGAGAGACCTGACCGTCAAAATTGCTCTCAAGGGTATTGTTGAAAATTTCAGAATGTCTGAAAACGTGTATCACATGGACAGTAAAAAGCATTCTATAAAAATCCGATGTCAAATTTCAATTAGAATTTATTTCATAAGAAACATGACCGCTTCGATCGCCCTGGGCTATGACCTGAGTGGGAAGTAGGCTTCCCACTCCCCTACACCTATTGAAAAATAGCCAATAAAAAAGCTAATGAGACATTTCTATCACAGTATCACAGTCTTGGTTGGTGCAAACAGTTAAAGGATTGTTTTACTTAAGAGATTATACAAGCAATCAATAAAAACCAAGGCTTGTGGCAATTTATAAGTATTTAATACAATAATTAGTCCCACTTATAGTCAGTGAGAATTATATAAATCATAAGCTTTCAGATAAAAAATTTCAATAACATAGTGGCTCTACTTGCCCTTAAAAAAGCATCTATTCTGTTTACGGTGTACTATATAGGTATCTGCATGCATTAAACAAAGTGTGTTAATTAGATATATGAAAAGATCTATTAGTGAATAATATTAACTAAAATGAGATATCTATGCCTTACCTAAGTTCCACTTTAAGCCTGTACTTGTAACAATACATGGAGTACCTATTGGTATCAATGAACACCATTCTTGATTTTTTCTTAAATTAAGAGGAATACTAATAGAATGATATCCTCTACATAACAACCATGTTAGGGACGATGATGCAATTTGAAAAATTTTAACAGTTTCAAAAATATATTTACTTTTAAATAATGTATTAATATTTGCCATAATTTGGTCAAATCGTCCACATGAATCCGCCAGAACATAAACTATATCAATCTAAAATAATTTTACTTTTATAAATTAAATAACTATTAAAATACACTATATGTACATCTAAGTTTTGTGTACGACAATATACATTCAACTCTCTTAGTGCTTTGGTATAGTCAGTCTCATCTTGGTCAGGGGTTACAACGACTTTGGTACTACCTTTCTGAAAATAACGTAAAACATCTTTTGGAAGGGAATCCATATCACCTGTAATTATATCAGGATTTAAAATGTCTTCAAACTCGAGTCCATTAATTCTTAACCACTGAAACCATCTTTTTGTACCACCATCAACTGTTACCCTTACTTTGGCTAGAATCATTTATATTAAGAAAACGTAAGCGAACATTAACAGAAACTTACCTTGATTCCATAAATTTATGATAAATTGTTGTTTAAAGCTGAAGTTAATTGGCGTGTTCAAAACAACAACAGCATAATTTGAATTCTTATATTGCACAATAAGATCTTCACATGGTGTCCAATTTTCAACTTTTTGAAAATTACTCATTTCCTACAGTAAAATTACTAAAATATTATTAGATACAATTATGATTAGACTGAATTTTAAGACATCAATATTATTTTTGTAAATAGAGTTTACTTTTTATAGTTTTTATTTATGAATTATGTACATAACCACAATTATTGAAAAATTGAATCAGGGGCAGAGTTGCCATTTGAACAAAAATAAATTATACTAGACATAGGCGCAGAACAAGGATTGTAATCCTTGGGCACAGTTTACAATCCTTGGGCACAGAACACCTTCTGTGACACAGGTAAGAGCCACAGATCAACAAAAGACGAAAGAGCATAGAGTTACGAATAGCTGTCATAACTGCGGATTGCGAATTTCTTTTTTAATGGGGAACAATCCAAGCCAGTTCCTAATATATCCAATAGATGACGCCATTCATTCTTTCTTAACTTGTATCATAAAAAGACCAGAGAATAATTTAATTAAAATGCCCTCATTTGTAATAGAACGTACAATTGTCACAGAATCATACTCTAAATAACATAATATTTTAAGGTACGCTTTATATAACCTTTAAATAGTTTAAATTTATTATTTAAGGGAGTGTCTACAGCTCCGGGTAAATCCGTATGATTAATTTTTATTATTCCTCCGTCCAGGCAATTCACGCCGCACATGCGCGATGACGTTCAAACATATTGATATAGTAAGAATTATAAGGTTACCCATCAGCAGTCTGTGGTGTAATACTTAGGATTCCCGATTCTCACACGTTTAGAATCACAGTTTAGGCCAGCCTTGCGCAGCCCGTCGCTGGAGTGATTCGCGGATGGCACGTCGTACAAGTTACGGTGCCAGCGACAGCAACAAAATTTTAAAAATAGTGAATGTGCGCGAACGGCGAAAGCCAGTGATCGTTTTAACCCTTTTTATGTTAAGCTTTACTTTTTAAGCATTTTTGTACAAAATCACCTTTTTAATTTACTTGTTTTTGTAAAAGGAGTTGGGTTTATTTTTATATACATTTTTTACTTACGCCGAACCAGCCCCGCCTCGGCCCGACCTTGCGATGCACCACCGCGTCAACGCGGTGGTCGCAGGATCGGTCCCGGGATGGGTGCTGGGGAGGCAGTCCACTGTTCCAATTAAATTTTAATAACGTTCTTTTGAATTGAATTGAATTGATTCTCACACGTGAGGTTGAGCCCGCTTGCTACAGTTTTTTTTTTACCACATTTTGTTAACTAAAATACGTAATACGAATATTTCTTTAGGTTAGTTCGTTGGGTTAAATATGTTAATATTTTTTGATGTAGTATAGTTGCTTATGATAGATAATGTCCCTTGCCCTTGACGGCAGCCAATCATGCGCATGCCCGGTTTTAGACGGAGGAATAATAAAAATTAATCATACGGATTTACCCGGAGCTGTAGACATTGCCATTATTTAACGTAAACAAATTAAATGTGAAAATAATTTATTAATTGGTTATACCTATATTATAAATATTTGATGATTTACTTTTAAATAAAATTCTGTTAAAGTCGGATTTGATAATCATATTTTATCAATATTAAAATTTCAACACATTTGGTTGTTTATATATATATATACATACGAATTTAACATTTCTAGGTATTTTATATTTTATTAATTGCTCTAAATGAGAAATTAATAAAATAGTCTTTCAGATTAATATCCATTAAATACCTACTTACTTGTAAAATTGTATTCTTTGAAATTCAATTTAAACAAATACAAATGTTGTTTTCAAAAATTTATTAAGTAAATAATTTAGCTATAAAATAAAAATAGTATATATTCAGTATTAATTATAAACAAACATATATTCTGTGTTTAAGTAATTTACTTATTTATTTTCATATACGGGCGAACCCATATTGCCAGAAATTAAAACAAAGAGTGTAAGAAAACATGACAAAAGCAGTCCTACACAAGTATAAAGTACCAAAAAAAATAATAAAGTGGACAAAATAAATGAGTGATAATGGATGTGCAATAGTTTCTCACAAATTGACAAAGTTGATGTTTAAATTTTGAAAACTGATGAAACATCTCAACCCCAGGGGTGTTAATTAATATCAAAATCCTTGATCGTGAAGCAATCAAGAACTTATTAATTCCTACCCAGTAGCTATTTATCTCAATTTTATGTCAAGATAAATAAACAGATTACCCATTTGTGATCCTTTAGTTCTATTAATTTAGGAACCCCAAATTATGTTGTGTACGTAGTAACCTGTTATGTTTACCCAAGTTCTTTATATAAAAGTTTAATATTACTGATTTCTAACTGATACTGTTACCTGAGAAAGCTCATCACTCCTTCGCTGTAATGTCTTGTAAGTTTATCACACTGTTTTAAATTGTAGAAATCTGTTGAACCTTTTATATTACTCAATGACTTTATTGCTCAAACTTGCACTGTGAATGTTAACTAATGAGTTTAAGTTTCTATTTATTGACTTTACCAATCTCATATTGGTAAGTGAGAGTAGTACTATAGGGTGTAATATTGACAACGGACGATAGCTCAAAAAAATAAAAGACAAAGTTGGTTTAATGCATATATTGTTGGGATAATCATGCAATGAAGAATTATATACAGTGTTGCGGCAACCGCCGAAAATATAGATGTTAAAATGTCTTTAGTGAGGCATTAGAAGTACTAGATAATGACTTGTCAGTCATCAACCCTCCCCGCAAGACTAACTCACGATGGGGCAATCGCCGCATGTTTAGCCAGGTAAAATATTGTACACAAATAGGTGTGAAAATAAATACAAATAGGCTGAACTTGATATTAAAACACGGGAATCTCTGGGTTGATTTTAATTGTCCCAACAACCACTTATCGTAGATAAGAACAAACCCATGATCGCGGTGTTTGTACTAGAGCCAGGGAACTCTTTGTGGTTATAACAACAATGAAAATAAATCAAGAGATTATGTACCATTTATGTCATTGAAAGCAAACAGCTTTACAAGATTTTACAACTGAAGTGTGGTTAACATTGTCATTCGACACCTCCAGCTGTGCCGGGATGACTTTAGTGTAGTGTTATGTGCTGCCCTCTAACAGAGAGGAGAGTTGTAATTACTCCCTGGCCAGAAGGGTGGCGCCATCTGTGGGCCAACTGGCGAACCACCATTTAGTAGTGCCTAAGAAAATTATAGAGAATTCCAGTATCTTCTGGAAAGTTCTACAATGATATTCTGGACATTCCAAGTGGGTATATAAAGAGGTAAAGCCAGCAGATGGGGGAACAGAACAGGACAGTTTAGTGAAGTATAAGGAACAGTTCAGTTTAGTATCCAGTACAGTTCTGGGTAATCTGTGGTTCTGGTTACAGAGACAGTTTGTAGAAGAAGAGTTCAGTTGAGTGAAGTATGCAGTTTAGTGAAGTAAACAGACAAGAGAGTTTTTAGGTTAGACAAGAGTTGACAAGTTTAAGAAGAAAAGTAAAGTGCTTAGTGTTTTAAAAGTAGTGAAATTATATTAGATTAAGTTATTATTAGTTGTGTGATTTTTAAGTATTTGCTAGTGTAATTTTAGTGATTAAATAAATCAGTGGTTTGTGAAAATTCTTGTTGCAAGTTATTTGGAATCCACAAAGTGTTTACTGAAAATTGTAAGCACGTTACAATTGGTGTCAGAAGCGGAATTGCAACAGAATTTCTGAAGAATTCGACGAAGTTCCATAGTGTTCTATTTGGAAACCACTGGAGATATTGAAGTGAGTTGAACTGGAAAGTGATATAGACATTAGACAAGATTTATTTGTGCTAGTGTGAGGAAATTTCTGGGACATTCTGTTTAGAAATTAGTGTAGTTTTAAGTGGTTTCAACTGAGAAGCGATATAGACTTTAAATAAGACTTGTTCGTGCTGTTTCGAGTTAATTGTTTGGATGGAAACAAGAAGCATGGCTGCCGAAAAGCAAATGCAAGACATGTTTGAGCAATTTAGAAAAATGATGCTAGACCAAAAAGAAGAACAAGAGAGACGCGAAGAGGAAAAGAAAGGAAACGTCAGGCAGAAAAAGAAGAACAAGAGAGACGCGAAGAAGAAAAAGAAAGGAAACGTCAGGCAGAAAAAGAAGAACAAGAGAAACGACGCCAAGAAGAAAAAGAAGAGCAAGAGAAACGACGTCAAGAAGATAAAGAAGAACAACAAAAACGGCGTCAAGAAGATAAAGAAGAACAAGAAAAACGACGTCTAGAAGAGAAAGAAGAACAAGAAAAGCGACGTCTAGAAGAGAAAGAAGAACAAGAAAAACGACGTCTAGAAGAGAAAGAAGAATTAAGGAAAATTATACAGGGGCAACAAGATGTTATCCTTTCAGCCACTGAAGACCTCAAAAGCGAAATTAAAGAGGATATAGGCAACATAAAGACTGAAGTAAGTGAAATCAAAGGAAAAGTTACTGGCGTCGAAGAAAAAGTTACTGGTGTCGAAGAAAAAGTTACTGGCGTCGAAGAAAAAGTTAGTGGCGTCGAAGGGAAAGTTACCGATATAGAAGGAAAATTTCAGGTAGTTAAGGGGGAGGTAGAACAACTTAAGCGACAGTTAAGAACGCAAGGAGGCCAGCTAGTATTATCATCGTCAGGCCCTCGATTACAACCGCCTTCCTTTGATGGTCAAACTTCTTGGTCAACCTGTAAAAGACAATTTGAAGCAGCGGCATACGCAAACAATTGGAGTAACGAAGACAAAGCTATGGCATTGGTGCTAGCATTAAGAGGTCAAGCCTCAGAGTTGCTTCAGACTATCCCAGTAACGCAGCAACGGGATTTTAAAGTTTTGGAGGCTGCACTAGATTTAAGATATGGCGACCAACACCTCGCCCAAGTATACCGCACTCAGCTCAAATCACGCACACAAAAGGCTGGGGAAAGTTTACAAGATTTTGAAGCAGCTGTTGAGCGACTGACATACCTGGCTTACCCGGATGCACCCAAAGAATTCCAGGAACAATTAACAGTTGGTACTTTCATCGATGGCATAAGAGATGAGGAGATCAGGCGAGTCCTTAGATTAACTCGAGCTAAGACTGGTAGCGAAGCCTTGATCCATGCCCTCGAAGTTGAGGCCGCTTACAAAGAGACTGCACGTCCGAGAGTACGAACCATGAAGGTAGAAGAAGAGGACCGTTTAGAAAAATCAAATATGGAATCTTTGATGGCTGATATGCCCAAATGATAAGCCAGTTGATGACAAAACCAGATGCTCCAAGGAAGCAGGAAAGAGAACAGAGCGATGGACAGCCAAGGAAGGTGATTCGGTGTTATCAGTGCAGCAAACCAGGACATATGATGCGGCAGTGTCGAGAACGGAATCCTGGAGAAGTAAACACTGCAAAGAAAGAGGAAGTCCGCTCTGATAAGATGAGATTGATTGTTATGTTAACAGACATACAGAAAATGGTCGCACAAGTACTAAACGAATTAAGTTCGCGACCGAAGCTGAAACAGGAACCGCAACCGCCGAAACAGGAGCCGAAGCAGCAGCGAAGTGCTGGAGGTCCGACAAAAGTAATCCGCTGTTATAATTGCGGTAAATTGGGGCATGTCAAGAGGTACTGTCGCCAGAGGAGCCCTAAGGAAGTGAATGCCGAGAATGTAAAGAAGCAGCAGGATATAGCAGAAGTGAAGGCAGTTAAGATAGAGGTTCCGAAGGACTGGTCAAAGAAAGTTCTAAGAGAGGAACAACTGAACGACGATGAAATTGGACCAATGTTGAAGGCGAAAGAAAAAGGAATCCGCCCGGAATGGAAGGACGTTTCCAGTAAAAGTGTTGGACTGAAGGCTTTATGGGCGCAATGGGATTCACTTAGGGTTATAGATGGACTATTACGGAGAGCATGGGAGAGCCCGGATGGGAAAGAAGTTACCATGCGGTTGCTGATACCCAGGTGCCGAGTACCAAAAGTACTTCGGGAAGTGCACGAGGGAATATCCAGAGAGCACTTTAGCAGAAATAAGACTTTGGCTAGAGTACGGGAGCGATTTTACTGGGTAAATAGCTGTCAGGATGTAGAGGCTTGGTGTCGCAGTTGCAAGGTTTGTGCGAATGTGGCTGCCAAGAGGTCACCTACAGGGAGTGGTGATCGAATGAAGGCTAGATATGACCGCAATGCCAGTTCAGCAGGATTCAAGGTGGGGGACTCGGTTTGGCTGTATAACCCACAGCGGAGTGAAGAAGGATTCTCGAAGCCTCGCTCACCTTGGGAAGGACCGTATTCTGTCATCACTCGGATCAACGACGTTGTTTATAGGATTCAACGTAGAAAGAAGTCCAAGATGAAGATCGTGCACCTGGACAGGTTGGCAAAGTATACTGGGGTATCTGAAATGCCTGACCGGGACGTTCAGGCTTAAGGAGGGGGCAGTGTTATGTGCTGCCCTCTAACAGAGAGGAGAGTTGTAATTACTCCCTGGCCAGAAGGGTGGTGCCATCTGTGGGCCAACTGGCGAACCACCATTTAGTAGTGCCTAAGAAAATTATAGAGAATTCCAGTATCTTCTGGAAAGTTCTACAATGATATTCTGGACATTCCAAGTGGGTATATAAAGAGGTGAAGCCAGCAGATGGGGGAACAGAACAGGACAGTTTAGTGAAGTATAAGGAACAGTTCAGTTTAGTATCCAGTACAGTTCTGGGTAATCTGTGGTTCTGGTTACAGAGACAGTTTGTAGAAGAAGAGTTCAGTTGAGTGAAGTATGCAGTTTAGTGAAGTAAACAGACAAGAGAGTTTTTAGGTTAGACAAGAGTTGACAAGTTTAAGAAGAAAAGTAAAGTGCTTAGTGTTTTAAAAGTAGTGAAATTATATTAGATTAAGTTATTATTAGTTGTGTGATTTTTAAGTATTTGCTAGTGTAATTTTAGTGATTAAATAAATCAGTGGTTTGTGAAAATTCTTGTTGCAAGTTATTTGGAATCCACAAAGTGTTTACTGAAAATTGTAAGCACGTTACAGTAGTAATAAACTACCCGCCCACCGGCCATCTAGGGGATCGACGACCATATGGAGAGTTGAGTCAAGTGCAATACTGTGGAAAGTAAAAGTAATGGGCCCGTTACCCCAGAAATACACCTATTTCTGTAATCCCTTTATTCAAACCATTTCACGCAGTAGTGTTTATGGACTTAGAGCTTAGTTGAAGAGGTGAATGCTAGGTGGTGAGGTCGGGGACATCCCCAGCAAGTTCCTGGAAATGGCATTTCATAGCTGGACGTAGTAGGTCTTCCGGTGTTCGCAGCCTCGTAATTGGGGTAGAATGGTTATGTGCAATATTCAGTCGTTTGGCTAGACACGCCGGTGATTCCAGACGTCCCCAGCTACAGAAGCTGAGCTGGAATAGTTGCCTACTATAATGTTGAGAAAAATTAGAGGGCTCAAGATAGACTGCAAGCGAACGCGCATCAATAATTTCTCCATCCTGCAGTGTGTTTCCCGGCTATTTATTCAGTTCTTCCAGCCACGCGGTTTCCAAGTAACAGTTCCAATTCTGCCTTATTCTGAATGTGGACTTGCATTTCGATACATGAGATGCGGTTGATGTGGTGTGTGATAGATGTAAAGGCAGTTATTATTCTGTCCTTCATACTTTGTACTGTTGTTGGTGTGTCTCTATAAACAATTTCCTTCACATATCCCCATAAAAACAAATCCATTTTTGTAAGACTGGGGATCTAGCAGGCCATTTAGTGGGTCCATTTGTTCCAATCCATTGATGAGGGTAGGTATTATTTAAGTGGTCTCTAATTGCATTTAAATAATGTGGTGGAGCACCATCTTGCTGAAACCACATCCTATTTCGAATTCTTTCAGGGAGATTTACCAATAATTGTGGCAGATGGTTTTCCAAAAAATGAGGATAAATAGCTCCAGTCAATGTACCATTACTTGTTCTCCAATAATTCCTCCCCAAACGTTTATGTCTATAAACTATTGATAATCAACACAAATGGTCTCATCTGTGTCGGTTATCAACTGGCATAAAAAAGTGAGGATTTTCCGAAGCATAATAATGGAAATTGTGCCTATTAACAAATCCATTTTTATGAAAAGTTGCCTCATCACTGAATAAAACAGTATTGAAGAAGTTGACATCATGTTGCATTTTACCTCTGGCCCAATTACAGGCGTTTTTGAAAATCGTCATCAGATAATTCCTGATGCATTTGAATATAATATGCATGCAACTTATTTGTTTTTAAGATTCGACCCACAGAACGTCTGCTTATTCCTACTAATGTGCTCACTTCTCTTAGACTAACATGGGGATTCTCAACCGTTGCCAGCACCACAGAAAACTCATTTTCTTCGTTCACAACATGTTTTATTCTTTCACTTTTTTTATATTCGACATTTCCAGTTTCCAGAAATCTATCGAAAAGGCTTTGAAACTGCTAACATCTGGAATCCTTCTTTCAGGATAACGTTGGTGATAAATTCTATTGGCAAGTAAACAATTTTTGTCTGACTCGCCCAAAACAAAAGTCATGTCTACAAGTTCCGCTTTATTAAAATTTATATTGTAAAATTCCAAATATTTTAAATTCAATACAAATTGTAACGACTGACAAGTGTGATAAATGCTCCTTTGTACACGACAATTTATACTAAACTGAGGTTTTATTGCTTGTCGAATAACGAAAACAGCAAAAAAATTTACAAAAAAACATTACATCAGTAAAGGGCCGGTTAAATATCATTTATTCAATTAAATGGATTGGAAGAAATGGTCCCACTAAATGGCCTCATTTCAAAATTGCATAAAGACATGTGTCAATCAAAATGAGCAACACATCGAACATCTATTATAAATTTTTTTAATGAATTATTTGAATTTTTTTATTCTTGAATTTGACACTTATTTATTTATAAAACGAAAATGGTTGCAATTAGCCATAAGGAAGTCCTTACATTCATTTCTACATCACAACGGCGAAAAATATACAGGGTGTTCCATTTGAAAAAATTGAGAAAATTCACTTTAAAATGTTCTTAATTGAAAAATAAGTTTTGGCCACCCTGTACATTTTTAGAAAATGAAAATGATTCAGAAACGTTAATTAGATGTCTCGTAACTGGTATTCACATAACTTTTTCTTAAAACCCATAATTATGACTGTGGTGATTTTTTTAATATCCATCTGCAGATTGCATTATTTCAACAAAAAAATCCATTACATCCAAGTGGTTGGGAGATATTCAATGCTAATATAGGAATGAATAGAGCCTAGACAGAGGCTTCAAAAAATGTACTGATATACATAGCATTCCATTAAAAAAAAGCACTTGGTCCTGTAATTTCGTCTTGGCTCCCCTTGTATGTTCGAAAATAATTTCCAGTTATAGATTTTTTTATTTAGTTTACTTGCAATTTTTAAAAAGTTTCTAGCTATCATAGAAACCGAGATATCGAGGTCCGATGCACTATTGCCCCACCCTGTATAATCGCATCTACTATCCAGTAAAAAATATTATTTCTCTGGATCAGCATGGTTTTATGTCAAGCACATCCACTGCTTCTAATTTAGTTTATTTCACGTAATATGTGTCAAATATACTTGATAATCAGGAACAAGTAGATGTGATTTATACTAACTTTTATAAGACTTGACCTATAAAGTCAAGATGTATCCTAATACATCAGGGGAAAATAATAATGATAAACGTTCTTTATTGGATAAATAAATATACAATAATGGATAAATAAGTACCCAAACGGCTATCGACCAGACACCTTCAGCCTGTTAATGCAATTAAGTTACTGTATTAACATTTTTTTTTTTTGTTATATTAATAGTGAACATAGTTTATGGGGGGAAAAAATATATAAAAAGCGAAATATAGCTCAATAATAATAGTTTACATTTGCATCTTGTTGCTATTTTGAAAACTGATATGTGGATATAGGCTGATCATAATATTAGTTTTGTGTGGATATTTTTTCCATCAATGTCATCTCAGGGATTTTAAATCTCGATCTTCTATTGGGGTCTCTTGATCGGCAAAGTGTCCTTAATAATTTGCATATTGTGTGGTTGATTTGCAAATTTGTTTGTCAACATTTGAAGTCTGCTAATTAAGTATTGGAGTTACACTGGTTCTCTCATACAGCAAGTTGTTAGGTGGGTTGTGAAGGTGGTTGTTGGGGTGACGAATCTTGGTTATAATTCGAAGTGAAGAGGTGTCGGCTACTTTTAGATTGTTTAGGGCAGGTCTTTGACAATTAATATATAAGGTATGTCCAAATTCTAGAATAGGTCAACTTATGGATTTGTAGATTTTTGTGGCTGTGTTGGTCGATATTAATAATAACTTTTATTTAATAGCACATAGCTAACTTACAATCTTACTTACATTTATAATAGAACAGTTAAATATATACATACATATACATACAACAAAAATAATAAATAAATATATGTAGACTTACATTACAATACAAAAAAAGGAACTAGGCAAAACAAATATTTATTTATATTTCGATATGTTCGATACTGTAATCTCTACACTTCCTTTTAAAAGACGAGAGTGTCTCACTATTCTTTATGGCATCTAGCAACTGATTATGTATTTTATTTTTTTATTTTAATGCCTTGTTTATATTTACGTCCTATATTCTATAAGTCCTTTGTGAAATAAGTTATTCTGACCATATGATGTATTGACAGTATCAATATAAAAATTCCCCCTATTTCTGGTTTCGTAGTTGTGGATGTCTAGAACAAAAGTTATATCTTCAAGCAGGTGGTGTGGCCATAACCCATGTTTTATCTTATATATAACGATCATCGTGCTAGTGAAAATGGTCTGTCTGACACTTAAAATTTCGGTCTGCTCTAGCATGTATTTAATACTTGTGTATCTATTGCACTTTAAAATGGTCCGTAGTGCTTGATTCTGTTTTTTTTGTATTTCATGTATCTGTGTGTTATTTAATAGATATAGAATGGTTGCGCAAAAGTTTAGGTGTGGTAAGATGATTGTTTTATATATTAATAGTTTAGTCCATGTGCTGACATGCCTTAATCTACCTAATAAATTTGCTTTTTTAGCAACTTTGCTGGTGATATACGAAGCGTGACTAGAGAATGATAAATTTTCATCAATGATAATACCTAAATATTTACATTCTATAATTTGTTCTATTTGCTCTTCATTTATATATATGCCCATATGGTTGCTTGTATCAATTTTGTTATGTCTACATTTAATTAACATAAATGATTGTTTTATATATTAATAGTTTAATCCATGTGCTGACATGCCTTAATCTATCTAATAAATTTGCTTTTTTAGCAATTTTGCTGGTGATATACGAAGCGTGACTAGAGAATGATACATTTTCATCAATGATAATACCTAAATATTTACATTCTATAACTTGTTCTATTTGCTCTTCATTTATATATATGCCCATATGGTTGCTTGTATCAATTTTGTTATGTCTACATTTAATTAACATAAACTTTGTTTTTTCTATATTCACGTACATGCTATTTATTTTTAACCATGTTTGTAGGTTCTTAAGTTCCTCATTTAAAGTGTTTATAATTTCATCTATGTCATCATCTACGTATTATAACAATGTGTCATCCGCGAAAAATTGAATATTGCACTTTTAGTACATATGGCACTATGTCGTTCATATATAATAAAAATAATGTAGGACCCAGTACCGTCCCTTGTGGTACTCCGAATATATTCTGTTTCGACGTTGAAATAGTATCGTTATATTTTGTCACCTGAGTTCTATTTGATAAATATTCACTAAACCACTTAATGATTGTATCACCTAACCCATAGTTTTTTAACTTCAATAATAGTAGACTTCTATTTATGGTCTCAAAAGCTCTACGAATATCTAAAAATACAACACCTATAACTTTTTTCGCATTCAATGCGTTTTTCCATTTTGCTAACACGGTTTGTATTGCGCTCTCACAAGAATTTTGTTTTCTGAATCCTGCTTGGTATTTGGTCAATAAATTGTTATCTTCAACATATTTTTTGATTTGATCATTCACTATGATTTCTAGCAGCTTTTCATATGTTGGCACCATATTTATAGGTCTATGTTCTTCACATTTAATGGTATTTATTTTCTTTTCCAACGGTATAATTGTAGACAACTTCCATGTTATGGGAAAACATCCATCTTCTAGACTACTATTTATTACCTGTAGAAATCTGTCCCCTATTATTTCGAATGCAGATTGTAAAATAGATGTTGTTATTCCGTCTACACTGCTTTTCTTAATTTTCATTTCTTTTACTATTTCCCTTAATTCATAAAATTCTAGTATTTTAGATCTCTCCAATTTTGCGTTACATTCAATCATATTGTTTATAACATCATTAATTTGACTTTGGTTCGGGTAAGTCACCAGTTCTTCCAAACTATTCAAAAAATATGCATTAAATTTATTAGCTATAGTTTGTTTGTTCTTTTCCATTTCATTGTTAAATATAACGCCTTCTCGATTGCTTCCTTTTTTATTACTTTTGACTAATTGTTTTAAAGTTTTCCACATTTCTACAGGGTTGTCTTTAACTTCATCGATTTTTTCCCGATAGAATATTTCTTTCTGTTGTCTTATTTCATTTACAACCGCATTTCTTTTTTGTTTGTAATTTCTCCAATCTACTTCTTGTCGTGTAATGACTGCTCTTCTATACACTCTATCTCTTTCTAATATCTCTTGTCCTATTGTTGGTGTCCACCACATCTTATTGGCCCAGCTACATTTGAGTACTTTTTCTTCTATAGGTGCATGCTTATCTAACACAATAATTAGGGACCTGGCAAGTTGGTCTGCTAAAACGTTAGTATCTGTACAATCTGGTAACCATTCATTATCCATCAAGTCTAATTGAAAGTTAAGTTCGTTAAAATGTTTAAAATTTCTGAATATTACTCAGTTTTTATATGTAAGGGATTTAAAATGTTTAGCTCGGTTCTTGATTTTTGCTTTAATTAATCCTGAGTGTTGGTTGAAATTCAGTTTTTAGTCCAAAGTAATTCCTAAATATTTTGCTGAGGGTGATGGTTTCATTTGTTCGTTTGCAATGTGGAGGGAGGGAGAATGACTAAATATAATGAATTGAGATTTGTTTGGATTAATAAGAAGGCGCCACTTGTTGAACCAACTTGGAACTTCTTCCATTTTTGCCTGCACTTTTAGAACTAGCTGTTGTAAAGTTTTGTCATGTCCTACCAATGCTGTGTCATCAGCAAATTGTAGTAAATATGTTGCGTCCTCTGATGGATTTTAGACCGTAGAAATATCATATGTATATAAGTTGTACAGTAGAGGCGAAAGCGGTAACCCTTGAGGGACCCTTTGCTCAGTTGTGAATTCTTCGGATGTGGTGGTGCCTACCCTCACATGTAGGGCTCTATTTTCCAGATAGTGTTTTAGAAGGTGAATTAAGTAATGTGGAGTATCGACTTTTTTTAGTTTGTAAAGTAGTCCTTTGTGCCAGACACTATCAAAAGCCTTTGTGATCTCAAGAAATATTGCTGCAGATTTTAAATTTTCATGCTTTGCAGTCTGGACGTTTGAAGTGAGAATTGTCAGGGGATGAATGGTTGCACAATTTTCTTTGAACCCAAACTGGTGGTTAGGAATAATATCCTTGGTCTTGTTATATAATATTGTTACGTGCTTACAGTTTTCAGTAAACACTTTGTGGATTCGAATAACTTGCAACAAGAATTTTCACAAACCACTGATTTATTTAATCACTAAAATTACACTAGTAAATACTTAAAAATCACACAACTAATAATAACTTAATCTAATATAAATTCACTACTTTTAAAACACTATGTACTTTTCTGTTCTAAACTTGACAACTTTTGTCTAACCTAAAAACTCTCTGTTTGTTTACTTCACTGAACTGAACTGTATTGCCTACTTCACTCAACTGAAATCTTCTTCTACAAATTGTCTCTGTAACCAGAACTGTACTGGATACTAAACTGAACTATTCCCTTATACTTCACTAAACTGTACTGTTCCTTATACCTCACTAAACTGTACTGTTCCATCTGCTGGCTTCACCTCTTTATATACCCACTTGGAATCCTTCTAGAATCCTCCATAGTTTTCTACTATGTACTAGATGATTGTTCGTCAATTGGCTCACAGATGGCGCCACCCTTCTGGCCAGGGAGTAATTACAACTCTCCTCTCTGTTAAAGGGCAGCACATAACAATATGTTCCTTAAAATTTTCTCGAATAGTTTTCCTAGTACTGGATGTAATTAGTCGATAATTGTAAATTTTTTTATGATCGGTATTGGGCTTTGGTATGTTTATTATCTCTCCTCTTTTCCATTCTTCGGGAAATATCTGTTGCTCTAAACAGTATTTATAGATTTTTAAAATGTAGCAATGAATTCGATAATCTAATTGTTTAATTACAGACCATGGTATTCCGTTAACTCCTGGGGATGTATTTTTTTGTTTGTGTAAAATAGAGAAATACTCTTCTTCTTCGATTTCTATTAAGTTGGCTGGAACATTTGTATTAAAATAGTTATGGTACCAACTGTTTACTTTATCATAATTATTCTGATCAAACGTGGGCTTTTGGGTTTCTGCAAATTGTCGTTCATAATGGTTTGCAAATTTATTGGCTTTGTCGACATCAGTATTAAATATTTGTCCATTTTCTTCGATTTCTGGAATATTGTGTTTAGACTTGTATTAGATAACTTTTTTATTTTTTGATAGAAAAGCCGTCCTTTTGATTCCTTGATTTCCTGATACGTCTGCAGCCAAAGATGTGATTTATACTGGATTATCATTTTATGAACTATTTTGTTATATTCATTTATTTTGCGTTTTATATCGGGATCTGGATTTGTATAATATTCTTTTAATTTTAATCATTTTAATTATGAATGGTGAAAGCTGACGGGAATAGAATTTTGTTTTATTGGTTGGAGTGTTTGTTTGTATTGCGTCTTTTATTTTTGTATTGAACTGTGTTATATCTTCTATACTTTCGACACTGTCTTCTTTATTTTCTATATAACGGCACATCTCCATATTTAAATTATCAATGTTACATTTCTTGTAGTTGTAAATTTCTCTTGGTTGGTGAACAGATGGAGGTTCATTTGTGTCAAAAATAATTTTCATTGCCAAGTGGTCTGAACCTACGTCGGGTGTTAGCTCGATTTTCTTAAAATTGTTCTTTATATTCCTTGTATGCAGGATCACATCTGGAGTTGTATCTTGGTTATTTGGCATTAGAAAAGTAGGTGGTGATCAATTTTCTCAAACACGGTGTTGTCTAAAAAAATTTTTAAACACTTTTTTTTGCTGCGATTGATGTTAAAATCCCCTATAATAATGGCATACTTGTACAAGGAGGCCTGAATGAACACGCTTTCTTCTATTTTTGAATTGGGATGTATGTACACCAAAAAAATTTGCTACTGTTCTCCCGAAAAAGGAATAGTAAAATGTATACATTCGTTAAGTAAATTATTGATTTTCGGCGCATTGGCTTTTTCCCATTTTCAGACTTGGATGTGTTTGTATTAGGCTTCCTCCTTGAGGATGATTGGTTAACAAATTTCCATGTTGCTGAATTGTAGCCCAGTTTCTGTATGAAATGCTGTAGTTTTCTCTGGTTTTCGTTTCTACTAACATTATAATAATAATAATAAATATAAGGATATGTTTCTTAAAATGTTTTCTTAACCGCCTCTCAAGTTACAGAAGTAACCCCCTGGAAGATCTCAAGGATCTCGTGCTAGGTAAAGAGAGACGAGGCCCTATAGTTTAATGTGGACTCCGAACCACTCTTGGGGCAATTTTTTTAATGAAAAATTGTTTCGCCTTGCGGGAATCAAACCCACTTCGCTAGGCAACTCAGTTTGCTAGCCAGTCGCTTTAACACACTGAGCTACCATTCCATATGTGATTACCAGAAAAAACTGTCATGGCATCTATGCTGTACAGTAGAATGTACCTTTTTTTCAGCTTTTGTAAGAGTTCTTCACGATTTGTATATTTGGGTTTGTTTATTTTGGTTATGAATATGTTAAGAATTAAGTCGTGTATTGTTATTTTAGAATGTATGTTTTTTCTTGGTTCATTTCATAACTTTTCTTATTGAGAGGTTTTATTGAGGCATCCATCGAGGGAATACCCTCGATGGGTTTGAATTGAAAAGTCGTTTGGGGCATTTGTTGGACCATGCTTTATGGTCTTCACCTCCACAAGCTTGACATTTGGGAGGTAAATCTGTTTTGCACTTCGAGGTGTGATGGTTTCCATTACATTTTTCGCATTTTAGTGGCGACACACAGCTTTCTAAAATGTGATCATATAGGCCACATCTTCTGCAGGGTAGAGGTACTGGTTGAGGCGGGGTACTTGGGTAAACTGGATAGTGGCGGTATTTGTAGAATAATCCATTATTTAGCAGATATTCAAAGGATGTATGGCATCCGGTTATAATGCGTATAAGCATAGTTGGTTTATTAGTTGTACGTGATACAATTCTTTTGTAATACCTATGTTTTATATTTTGCAATTTTAGAAAATCACTTATTGCTTTGTCATCAATGCATTGTTCTACAGAGCTAATTACTACAGAATATGAAGATTCGAGAACTGTTTTGTTATTTTAGTCTTGTTTAGTTTCTTTGTAGCTAATTATTTTTCTATTTTCAGTTAATTTGGCTAATTTTGCTAACAGTTTATATTTGTCTATGTTTGATTTCAACAGGTATCCTCTTGATGTTTTTAGTATTACACCCTCAGGACTGGAACTTTCGGCTTCCCAAATGTTTACCATGTCTAATCTATTTATGTTTTCACTAGTGTTGATATAAAATAATGTGGCATAGTTTTTATTTACAATTTCTTTCGTTTTAAAAGAATAATTTTTTGTGGAACTTCTTGTTGAGTTTTTGTCTATACTAGCAGTGTTTTCGTGTGAGTTTTTTGTTGGTGGTCTTTTTTGTTTAACTTGTTCTGATTGTGAGCAGGAGCCTATTATTTTTTCGATTTCTTCTGTACTTAAAGTGTCATCTTATGTTCTTCTTTTTTTCCTCTTTTTATATTGGGTCATCAACCATTCCATATCAAGATCTTCTTCGGATGATATTTCAGTCATTTTGTACTGTTCTTTTTAATTAAACTACACTAACACTATTTTATGTCCAGGGAGCTGTGACCTTTACTGTGTCTCAGCTTGAACTCTCATCAGGGGATTTTATTAAACAAATTAGTAATATTTGGATTTAGTCAGAATTTAGTAATTTAGTATAAGATGTAAAAACATCTTATTTATCTAATAGATCTCAATGTCACATTCAATGGCAATAAGTCTAAAATATATGATACTACGTCTGGCGTACCGCAGGGTTCCAATATGCGCCATTTACTTCTCTTATTTATTGATGACTTAGCTAAAGTTTTAGAATGTGAAAGGCTTCTGTTCTTTCTATTATTTACTTATTTATCTACTTCTATATTATAGTGTACTCCAATTGTATTGATTCGAGCCGTTGGGCTCTTTCATACTGAGAAAACATCTGTCATATTATAGTGTATGAAAGATGCGCGACAAAAGATCGCAGTAAACTTATACTACCTCATTATACCTGCCGCACTCGTACTCGCTTTTATATACCTTTGCCTTACCTTTACGCTCGCTCCTACAGCTGACCTTCAAGGGGGTTGGAATCTTTGAAACTGTCTGGCTGCTTGGGAAACACCTTCAAATATTCAGATTTTATAAAATAACGTAAGTATAATTACAATTTATTATACTTTAAATGGGTCTGGGGGGAGGGGGGTGGTGTTGCTTTCATACAAAGTGTCTGGCAGGGGAGAATGTGAATTATCATAGTATCCCGTAAGTAATATCAAAAAAATCATGCTGTCTTTATAGTATGATGATTTTGAACAGCAATTCTATACACTTTTGCTACCAGTCAAAGCCACCGTGACCAACTGTTCATAGTAGCCAATCGTTCTTACATGTAGTAGTGTACTTCAGTAGAAAAATTTTCAGCTTTTATAAAATGACGTATGTCTGGCGTTCATGGGATCTTGGACTAATAGATATTTATGTTGAAATTACTTTGCACATATCACTTAGCCCAAACTTAAGGAAACAGGTGCAAAAGCGCTCCACCGCTACATTACCATTATTTGCTTGCGTTTGACGCCCTAGACTTTGAAAACTGTTGGTCTGACGGGAAAAATGCATAGAACATATTTTACGTAGAATTTTATGTTATGCTCTTTATTATTTATTATTATTAATTTACTTTTTTCCTAGGACCAATAGGAACGGAGATGTTTGCAAAAACGGATTTTGAGCGCCATCTTTTGCGAGCGGTCTTCCCTCAAGATCGAAAACTCAAGGTTATAATCAGAACGGTACATTTTACAATACCAACAAATGTCATCTCCTTACGATCTTTTGTGTGGTAAAACTACCCATTGCTTGGAGTATTAGTGTATGCAATTTTTTCGTGATATGGAAATTATTTACTCACTTTGTTTTTGTATTTCATACCTTAAAGAGCTTGGCGTACAATAAATTTTCATGAACAATTTACTCATGACTTTTAAATTTATAATCTGCTAAATTTAAACGAGTGTCTCATAACCAATGATTTCAGAATAGGATAGATAAAGCATGTCCTATACATTAACACATGAGTTGTTGTGTTTCCATACTCTTTCATACATTCTATTATTAAAAAAGGATGGAGATAGTTTTGTTTGTTTTGGAATTCGTTGCCAGTGGCGTATATGTTAAAGAGGGTGATTATTTCGTACAATTAATATATTAATTTCTCTTCTAGTTTGACTTCAAAGTAATATGAATAACATTGCTTTTTTATTAAATGATTTATTTAAATATTAAATTTACACTTATAAATTGGTATAGATATATGTCACATAAACAAAATAATTAATACAGTTTTCCTTTTACTGCATTACTAACAGAAAAAATAAAAACATGTTATAATTATTCCCATCATGTACTACTTTTTTAAATGATAACTTACCCAACTTGTACATTTTCCTTAGATGAACTTGGTAAGTCAGATACTGCAAATTCTTTAAGAACAACTTGGCCACTGAAACTTGTTATGAAATCATCTGATGAGAAGTGATCTGAGCACACAACACTATCTTCAGGGATATTTTCATTTCCCAATAGTTTCAAAATGCGACAGACCCATATTTTTCGGCGTTTAATATTCCTTGGAATTCTACAAATAATATAATATTGCACTTTTAAATAATATCTTTTCATTTTGCCCTTCAACTTTATTTTCATTTAACTATATTACTCAATTTTAAAACATAAAAACATTTTCTATACTTCCAATATTATTATTGCACTGAATATTTACAATTTTGCTTATTTGTCGTTCCAACCCGAGGTTAAGCTTATGAGATAATTTCACCTACCTGTGAAAAGATCGATTAACTCCAATTTTAAAGAGATATCTACATACAACACAATATTTTCCCATTGCTTATTCACAATAACAAATTCTGTCTTCAAAAACACTACAAAACCTACGTTACAACGTTTAACTTCGGCTTATCACAAACACTTTAATGGCGGCCAACGCTGCAACTGGATTGTAAACAAAACCTGTTGAGAGGGACTGTGTGCGCATATACCCAACGTGCCTTTAGCCAATAGACTGCTGAGTACCAGTATTTATTTTTAAAGCAATGTAAACAAATAAATGATATACAACAAACCAAGAGGATGCTTTGTCTATCCTATTCTGAAGTCATTGCTCATAACCAAACTTGAGAAATATAAAAACCATATTTTTACAAAACTATGTATATATTACTGAAATGTATTTTCTTTATTGGCAGTAGTGGACGTACAATTGGCACAAATAGACAAATTAAAATTGCTATGAACTGTATTATCCATTGAGTGTTGAGGAAGGACGGGATGAGATTTCTTTGTATTTGCAGAAGACAAAGAGCTACCACTAATTCCAGAATCGCTTGATTTCTCGCTGAGGCAACCCCTTCCATGCATGTTTAAAGAACCAGTTTCGTTTAGACCTAAATCAGAGGTTCCACCTAAAACATGTTTTACCGAGATTAGACTTTGGTCCGCTTCACACATCCCCTCAAAATTTTTTCGGCCACTTAGATTTACAATATTCCTACAACATGGATTTGACAAGATAGTTTGTCCATGAACGCTTACATAGAAATCTTTTATTTTTGTCTGCAGTTCACCACTGACAGAGTTAGAAATTATATTACTTGGAATATTTGGCTGGTAAGAGAGCTCTTTCTTTGAATTATCAGAATTTTTTTGAGTTTGTCGCACTCTGGCTAGGATTTCATTACTGCATTGCTCGACGACAGAGTCTAAATTATTCTTGTTGTCTTTAAAATCAGCGTTATCGCTTGTGTCTGATTTTCCATTGGTAGATATGTGTTGATTTTGCAGTGTATTTTTTAATGCCGCATCATAAGATCCTAAGTCTCTGGGAAATTGATTTATTCTAGATGGTGAACATTTCTCTCTTATTTCTCTTGTTAATTCCTGATGGCATTCGTCATCTTCACTGCTTGAGCCGCCTATGTGTCCCTCACTATCAGCTGAAAAAAAAAGATACACTAATTTATTTTATTAATTACAAAAATATTTGTGCAAATGATGCAAACGTAAAATTAATGAATAAATATAAGTAGGTAATTGTGATTATTGATATATGTGTTTGATTTAGACAGGGAATGGTTTCTTTTGACGAACGTAAGCCCGTGCTGTCTGCTCATAGGCGACCTTAACCCCAGACATTGCGACTGGGGACTGCCATCGCAACAACGCGAATGGCAATACTCTGTTTGGCTATGTCAATAGTCACAATGTCATCTTGCAGTATCCGGACGATCCCTCGCATTTTCCGAACAACGGTATAACACCGACAACTATTGACATAGTGGTCAACAAGGGCGCGAGAAACTTCACGACTCCAGTGGCCCTGGAGGAATTCACCTCCGACCATAACCCAATTGCTTGAACGATATATCAAGAGAAGACATCACACGAAAAATCACATCTTATAGGGGACCAACTGGCTCCTCTACAAGGCACACATTAACACAAACCTAACGCGTAACAACACAATCAATACACCCGCCGAGCTGGAAAATGTAGTGGAGAAGTTTACAAGAGTGCTGTAAGATGCCAAGCAGACTAGACTGTTGCCACCACTATCAAGATGAACCCCAACAAAGATCGAGTCGACGCAGCTGATACAAGGCATATACGAGAAAAACAGACTAAAAAAGAGACGGCTTTGGCAGCAAGATCGCAATGTCAACACTAAGGCTGAGATGATCAGACTGCAAAGGCAGATCAGAACCTCCATCAACACTGTGAAGAATAAAAAATGAGGGGACAAACTGGCAGCGTTATATCCTCAAGACAACTCGCCGTGGAAGCTAACAAGTGCAATGAAAAATACGCGGGAGGATATTGACGAAGTCATTGGTATTATACAGTTGACGTACAACATTAACGCGATCTTGCGGCTGCAACACTGGCCTAGCCAGTGCAAATGCGCCGTGGTTGTGCCCATCCTTAAGCCAAATAAGAACGTAAAGTTCGCCGGCAGCTACAGGTCCATCTCGTTACTGTCGGCGATTTCCAAATCGGTGGAGAAGCTCGTCCTGGTCAGACTCGACGCTATTCAGGAGGAGCTCCACATCAACAATGAATCCCAATTTGGCTTCAGGAAAGGTAGGAGCACGGTGCAGAAAGTCGTTAGGGTAGTTAATGACCTCAAAGCACAATACAACCTCGGGAAGAGCACCACCATGGCGCTCCTCGATACTGAGAAAGCGTTTAACACCGTCTGGACCCCAGGGTTACTATACAAAATGCATAACTACAACTTTCCGACTTATTTTATTAATCTCATTCACTCATTCTTGACTGCGGGTTCGAATGAATAACAAACTATCAACACTGGGAGACATTCTCGCGGGAGTCCCTCAATAATCGTGCCTGCTACCAAAGTTATACAACCTGTACGTCTCCGACTTCCCAGAGTTCCCAAATACAAAGCTGGTAAAAGTACGCCGACGAAGCAGCCATGTATGCGTATTCCCATAACGCGCAAGCAGCAGTAGTAGTAGTAGTAATTATTGTGGGAGGCCCAGTGCCTGGCAAGTAGGCCACAAATGGGCCCTTTTTACCTACCCCCTGACGTCCCTTCAACCGTTCACTTCTACTCGGCCTCCTACTCCCTCGTGAAACCTTTCTGATCTTCCAATGAAGGTCAGGATATATTTCCATTCGAGAGAGTCCATTTCCTCTTTTGGGAGCGTTGTGGCGCCGAAAAGTTCATACCTCAGGCGCCCGAACGCTTCACATTATCCCAAGAAGTGAAACGATGTTTCTTCTTCACTTCCGCATCTTGGGCAGGTGGGATCTTCCTCAACCCCTATCAGTGATAGGTGTCTTCTGAGCCTGCAGTGACCAGTTAGGACTCTGACCAATTGGCTCAGAGTCCTCCGGCTTCTGCCTAGCAACCAGGCCGCCCTTGACTTGTTCGGCCCCGTTACGAAGTCTCGAGCCTGTCTGCAGCCACTGCTCAGCCTCCAATGTTCCCTCAATGTTGTTTGTGCCCACTTATTAAGAGCCGTAGCGACATGTTTCCTTGTAATTCCCAACATGGGCTCCGGGCCAAGACAGGGCTCCCTGGCTCCGAGCCTAGCCAATTCATCGGCTCTCTCGTTTCCTGGGACCCCGGTATGTCCCGGAACCCATATCAGGCTCACTTCCTTGTGCCTGGCAAGTTCCTCTAGAGCATCTCCGCACTCTTGGACGAGGGGGGACCTCGTCCTGGGAGAGCAGACCGCCCGAAGTGCTGCCTGGCTGTCGGAACAGATACAAATATTTTGTTCCGTACTGTTCCTTGTTTCTTCCTTATATGCCACTTTTAGGATGGCATATACTTCTGCCTGAAAGACAGTAGTGTACGATCCTAGAGCAAAGCTCTCCTGTACTTCCCTGCCTTCCAGGAATATTCCTGCCCCCGATGACTGCCTCTGTCCATCTACTAGAAGGGAACCATCTGTGTAGCACACCAGGGAGTTCGGGGGGAAATTAATCTTTCCTTCTGTCCACTCTTCTCTACTAGGTAGAGTTAGAGTGTACTTCCTTTCTAATCTCAAGCGATCGGTTGCCTCCCTCACCTAAAGGGCGGAGATTGGAATTTCCGCCTCCGCCAATTTAGCGATGGCTGCATGACACTCTGTCCTTCCACTACATCGCCAGCTGCCTGAGTCTCGCATTCTTAGATGGGCCGCCATGGCTTCCTTCTTAATTCAGGCTGGAAGCGTTGGCAGCCCTAGCATTACTTCCAAGGCAGCTGTAGGTGTCGTCCTCATTGCGCCTGTAATCCCAAGGCAGGCAAGTCTTTGAACTTTTGCCAGTCTTCGAGACGTGGTGATGCGGTTCGCACTCGGCCACCAAACCACCGACCCATATTGGAGTCTAGGTCTGATTACCGCCGTGTAGATACAGTGCAGGATCCGTGGATGACTAAATTCCCAGTTCCTACCCACCACCTGGCGCAACTGCCAGAAGGTTGCCGTCGACCTCTCTATGATTCTGTCGGCCTGTGCTCCCCATGACAGTTTTTTACCCAGAATCACCCCTAAGTACTTGACCTCTTGCGATAATGCTAGGGGTCTTTCGTACATTATTGGTGCCCTGAAATTCTCTATTTTCCTCCTTTCGGTGAAGAGGATCAATTCAGTCTTGGATGGATTGACTGAAAGGTTCGTTTCACCCCACCATCTTTCAATAATTCTGCAGGCTACCTGCATTCTGTCGCAGACGATGCTTAGGAACCGGCCAGTTACAAGAACTAGCCCGTCGTCTGTATATCCTGCAGCATAGAAACCTTCTGACGCCAGCCGCTCCAGGAGACCATCCATTATTAGGCACCATAGATGAGGCGAAAGGCAGCTGCCTTGAGGGCAGCCTCCCTTCACCCCAATGTCAACCAGGCAGTCCCCTAGAGCTGCACTGACTCTTCTTTCCTCCAATGCAGACTGTACCCATCTGACCAGTATAAGGGTTGTACCCCTGGCCTGTAGGGCCCTACAGATAGTCCTCGTACTTGCTTTATCAAAGGCTCCTTCTATATCGAAAAATACTTCTAGGGCTACTTCCTTGTAGTGGAGGGCCCTTTACCTTGTGCACGACGGCATGCAGGGCTGTCTCTGTGGACCTCCCTTGCCTATATGCATGTTGATTCTGATGTATTGGGTATCTAGTTAACACCCCTTCCATCCACTATCCTTTCCAATGTTTTCAAGAGGAAGGATGTGAGACTGATTGCCCTAAAAGATTTTACGGCCGTGTAGTCCTTCTTTCCCACCTTGGGGATGAAGGTCACTTTGGCGTGCCTCCAGGCCAGTGGAACGTATCCCAGTGCCAGGCTGGCCCTAAATACTCTCCTCGTATGGGGTAGGAGTATTCCCAGGCCCTTCTGGAGCAAAGCTGGGAAGATTGCGTCTGGTCCTGCTGTCTTATAGGGATCGAACTCGTTCACCGCCCAGGAAACCGCGCCGTCTATTATCATTCCCTCTGCGAGTTGCCAATCCGCTTGTGGGACCTGCTCCTCTAGGGCTATGACCGCGGCGGCGCCATCTCCGGGGAAATGAACGTCCAAAAGTAGTCTTAGTGACTCCTCACTGGAGGTGGTCCATGTCCCGTCCTGCTTTTTTAATGACCCTATGGTCTCCTTTTTTCCGCAGCTGAGTGTTTTCATCAATCTGGCCGACTCTGGTAGAGAGTCTACCTCCCCGCAGTATGTCCGCAGCTTGCCCTCTTGCTGAGTCTTAATTCCTTTTTGAATTTCCTTCTAGCCTCTTTAAAATCGTCCCATGTGGTCCCCTCCCCCTCTTTGACGGCTCGATTGTGGGTGCGTCGGGCCGCCCGTCTCAGGTCTTCAAGTGACCTATTCCACCAGCGAGCCCTCCGCACTCCCACCGCCTTGAGGGGGCAGGATTCCTCATATGCCTTAATTATACGATTTTCGAGACTATATATCTGTCTAGTTGCTCTGGGGAAGTTATGTGGCCCTCATAATCAAGTTCTGAGCTCTCTAGAGCAGAGATGTGTTTTCCCCAATCTGTCGCCCTCAGGTTTCTTCGAGGGGTGGCCTCTTTCCTATCATATTCCATCTCGAATCTGATCATTCTATGATCAGACATTGAGATGTCAGCTCAGCTCAAGCAGCAAATACACTGCTCAAAGTGCACATGGCCCGTGTCACAGCATATTACGATCAGTGGAAGATTTGAGTAAACGCTGAGAAATCGGAGGTGATAGTCTTCACGCGCTGATTTACTGAAAATAGAATCCTAACACCAATCTGGATCTGGGGAAACCAATTTACAAATAGGTGCATGACTGACATTCAATACGCACATACCTCAAGTACGGAATACCTCAGGGAAGTGTTTTGGGTCCCTTATTATGTATTATTTACATTAATGACATCAATGAGTTTCGTGATTGTGATTTTATAAATTTATTTGCTGACGATACTTTGTAGTCGGTAAGCAATGACAATTTAGACACAGCAATAAATTAAATGAACAATTCACTTAAAGAATGTCCCAGTATCTCGAAAATACTGAATAAAAATTAAATATTTCCAAAACCAAAGCAATGATTATTACTACACCGTATAAATATAAAAATATAAACACTAACCTAATTAGCTTAAAAATTAATAATGATAAAATAGATATGGTTACTGAAGTCAAATACTTTTTTTATATATATATATATATATATATATATATATATATATAGAAAAAAATAGCAAAAAAATTATATTTCTTCTCTAGAATATTATAAAACACGACAAAAATCACCGTGTACAACACCATTATACAACCTCATTTCGATTACTGTGCCAGTCTATTGTATTCCTTGGATTTAAACAAAATAACTGCCCTTCATTGCAAAACAGACGAATGAGAGTTATTTTGAAATGCAACCGATATACTTCTATCCAACATATGTTCTCTACTCTTCAGTGGTTGTCTGTAAAAAATAGATTGCTTTACATGGCCATGGTTTTTATTTTTAAAATTTTGAATAACTTGATACCTGAATATCTAAACAAATTTATATCATTTGCCAACCAAATACATCAACATAATACAAGAAACAACAAATTCTATATACCAAGGCAAAATTCTAAGTCAAACTATTAAAATTTTGCTACATAAAGGTCTCAATCAATACAAAGTTACCTAATCATGTAAAGGAATCTAGTTCACTACCAGAATTTAAGCGTAAAATTGTAAAATATATCAAGTCGATTACTTAATTATTATTAAGAGTATTATTTTTATTTATACATATATGTGTGTGTGTATAATATATGTGTATACATGTGCATATTAGTTCAAATGTCTGTAAGTGTATGGATTTATGTACAAACTATTTGTATTTACTTAAATGAATTTGTATATTAGCATTTCCTATTCAATAAAGTATTTATTCATTCATTCATTAATGAGACAAGTATGGACGGTCTACTCTCTGTTCAAGGTAGCTATTCTTGAGTTGCGCAATTCACGTTCCTATGAGAAAGTGGGCGGAGTTTACATGAACATTTGAAGCACAGCAAATTTGCTATTCTTGAATCAAGGAAGCAGTCGCATCACCAGTTTTGCATGGGAGCACAGCTTCCCATACTATTTTTGCGTGATGCGGATGATCGCGTGAAAATATTTTTGTTTTGACATTTGTCACAATTAAAATTTATTTTCGATGTCAGTTATAATTATTAGTATCTAATACGCTATTTGGTGGATGTGTTGCAGAAAAAACATTATTATTGTGTAGTTCTATGTGATGATAAACAAAATTACTGAAAAATTTAGTCAATGTAAATACCTTTTTTAATTAAGAAATTGACCACCAATTTTAATTTCCATTGACATAAACTCCCATAAGAGATCTTTAAAAACTTAAATAATGTAATAAAATAAATCATCAAATGATCAAGTAATGTCTCAATATAATAGAATGATTTTTTTTATTACAAATTTGTAAATGTAATTTGTATGAATTATGTTATTTTTTTCTTTCAGATTTTGAGCTTGGGAACTATTGACCAGTCCTTATTTGATCAAATCTTTGTAGATCTAGAAGATGCACAAGAGCAGGCAGATAGGCAGATGAACCACGCAGGAGAGCACTCGGAAATACAATAATTCATATATATGGTCAATGAAAATAAATTGCTAAAAAAATATTTAATATTGACTATTACTCAAATGTATTCGTTGTAATTTAATTTCGTAAAATTAAGAAAATATTAAATTCATACTTTCAGTACAAGACATTTTAAATTCAGAGCATTTAAGACAACAAGAATAGGTTCAATTAGCAATCGATTTATTTGCACAACAAAAGTTAAATGAAACATATATAACAAGAGTTATAACATTTATTTCCTTCCCAACATTAAGGAAACTTAAAATATTTTCAAAAACACAAAACAATGTAACATTGGAATAAAATTTTGACCTTTAAAATTTATTTAAAATGGACCGAAAAATCTATGCGCTTATCAATTACTATTAATTTTGAATTAAAATTTTAAAATGTCTATTCAAAATAGGTTGCACTTATGTACGTTTGTTGTTTAGCTAGACTTTTATAAACGTAACATCGTTTTCTATTCATCTGAAACTTTGGGCACCTTAAAACTCTTAAAAACTTTGTAGATTCTCTTCTCAGCAAACCTTCCATTTACCACCATCTTATTACAAACACCTGGGGTGCTGGAGTTTTATCATATCATTAAAAAAAATATATATATATATATATATATATATATATATATATATATATATATGGTATAGTGGTGAGAGGTAATTGAATGCTCTCATGTGGTCTAATGCTACTATACACCAGACATCATAGATGTCTCCGTGGTGCATTGCGACTTGCCATTTTGCAAGTACCGAGAGCGGCGACCTTCAGCCCTTGGTGGACTTAACCTATATACTGTTATTATACATGATTCGCAGGAAACAACTACTCAGCGGGCAAATACCCCGACCTGCATTGAATTACACCTTACAAATCATGAAAAATTGGTAGCCAATGTCATTTGTCAACTCCCTGACCAGACATAGACCGGTTTCGAACTTATTAGTTCTCCTCAGTATGCCATAGGTCATGGAGCAGACAAATGACAGTGGCCAACCTACTAGTCTTATACAGACTAATGTAAATGGTATAGTGGTGAGAGGTAATTGAATCCTCTCATGTGGTCTAATGCTACTATACACCAGACATCATAGATGTCTCCGTGGTGCATAGCGACTTGCCATTTTGCAAGTACCGAGAGCGGCGACCTTCAGCCCTTGGTGGACTTAACCTATATACTGTTATTATACATGATTCGCAGGAAACAACTACTCAGCGGGCAAATACCCCGACCTGCATTGAATTACACCTTACAAATCATGAAAAATTGGTAGCCAATGTCATTTGTCAACTCCCTGACCAGACATAGACCGGTTTCGAACTTATTAGTTCTCCTCAGTATGCCATAGGTCATGGAGCAGACAAATGACAGTGGCCAACCTGCTAGTCTTATACAGACTAATGCAAATGGTATAGTGGTGAGAGGTAATTGAATCCTCTCATGTGGTCTAATGTACCGAGAGCGGCGACCTTCAGCCCTTGGTGGACTTAACCTATATACTGTTATTATACATGATTTGCAGGAAACAACTACTCAGCGGGCAAATACCCCGACCTGCATTGAATTACACCTTACAAATCATGAAAAATTGGTAGCCAATGTACTTGCAAAATGGCAAGTCGCTATGCACCACGGAGACATCTATGATGTCTGGTGTATAGTAGCATTAGACCACATGAGAGGATTCAATTACCTCTCACCACTATACCATTTACATTAGTCTGTATAAGACTAGCAGGTTGGCCACTGTCATTTGTCTGCTCCATGACCTATGGCATACTGAGGAGAACTAATAAGTTCGAAACCGGTCTATGTCTGGTCAGGGAGTTGACAAATGACATTGGCTACCAATTTTTCATGATCTGTAAGGTGTAATTCAATGCAGGTCGGGGTATTTGCCCGCTGAGTAGTTGTTTCCTGCAAATCATGTATAATAACAATATATATATATTTATATATATATATATATATATATATATATAAAATCAAAATGTATGGGCATTGATAGTATAGATAGATAGATATTTTTCCTATATTATCAAAAATGTGTGAAAAAATTGTTTTTGACATGATGGCTGATTATGTAAATAATAACAATATCCTACCATCAATACAGTCTGGCTTTCGAACTAATTTTAGTACTTGCTCTGCACTTACTAGAATCGCAACTGATGTTACATATGGAATTGATGAATCAAAAGCAACTTGTTTAGTTTTATTAGATTATAGCAAAGCTTTTGATCTGATAGATCACAACTTACTTATTGCTAAATTGAAGTTTTATAATTTTTCTGACAGTGTGTGCATTTGGTTCACTAACTACTTAATAAATAGGATGCAATACGTTGTAGTTGATGGCATTAGGTCCGACCCCATTGTGGTAAAATGTGGTGTTCCACAAGGTAGCATTCTGGGACCAATGTTATTTAATATCTTTACAGCCGATTTACCAGCAAAAATACACCACTGTAGTATTTATATGTATGCAGACGACACACAGATATAAAAGTCATTTGAACCATCATTGGCAAATTCAATTCAATTCAATTTGTTACGGACCTCTAGCGTATGCGACCCACCATACGCTTTAGCGTTTTGTGGGCCGCATTATAACAACTGCTACACGTCCGAAACACATTTCGCTATTCTCCACGGGAGGGCGACACGTGATCAGCAGAGAGCGAAAAACGGAAGCAACCATTTTGGTTGGCTTGGCGTGATTGGGAGTAATTAGTTGTTATTCTGTGAACCTTGATTTTATCCAAGGCATCCGGGTGGATTTTAGAATAATCAACTCAAGAAAATTTCCTCAATCTGTTGTTGTTCCGTTTAGCGGAATATTTTGTGTTTGTGACTAAATTTTATCTGCGGAAGCAGGATATTAAATTACACAAGGTAAGCTAACCTCTTCACGCCATCTTGCCCGTTCTCTACCCACGTGTTTCGCAAATTTGCAGGCTTTCCTTTGGAAATACAGTGTCAACTTAAAAGGCGGACTCGACCCCATTTATCCGACTGTGGCTTCCAGGAGTTTTGGTGGATTGTTCCCTCATCAGTGAGGTAAATTATGTTTCATTTGTAGGTTATGTCAGAATTGCTCACATTAAGCACGCTTCACGTGTATTTCTGACTGTAAATTTAAATCGTGATATCTTTAGGGTTCCACAGACGGGGCTTCTACACACGTCAGTGAGAGTTCCACGGACGGGGCATCCACACACAGTGGAAGGTTCCAGGGCTGGTGAGGCTACGATCAACCCCATCCTTGGGTCCATTTCTTGTGTCCCGAAGGCATCTCTACGTAGGGCTTCAATTCTGCCACGTCTGGACTCGGTATCGTACCACCCTGAATAAGTGTTGTGTTTATTATTTTTACTTACCGGGGACCACCTTCAGTGATTTGACTGGATTTTCAATTCATACTTTTGCATATTTTTAACCTGTACATATTTAGAGATTTTATGCATATATTTTCATATACTTAAGGAGGTTCTTTAAATCAAACCTTTGTGGCAGAATCTATGACAATTTTATGATCAAATTGTAAACCGATGTGTAGCTACACGAGGCATTTTATGAATGTTATAACTTATTAATCGTGAAATATTGGCCACAACTGTGAACATCGCCAGGTTATATTCTAGAGAACCAATTTTGTAAATTGCTTAATATAGTGCATTTCATTTTTAAAGAAAGTGTCATTATTTCGTCTGCGACCACTACATATGGAAAAACTCAGTGATTTGTTAAGTAAGTAAACTAATAATTTATCATAGTTTGTGTAAGCTTGGGCTTAACGCCCTGAGATAGTCTGAGCTAGAGAAATTTTATCGTAGGCACGTACATCACTTTCCGGGTCAAGTTTGCCTACGATATCTGCTACGCCACAGTAGCCCAAGTGATTTCGTTACGTAATATCTGATAATCATTAAGATCTAACGTATCTATTTGTTCATGTACGTGAATCTCGTAGCAAATTCAATATAATTTATTAGCTTAGCTAAAACAAATACATCAGTTGCTGATTTAAGACTATATAGAAAAAATTATAAACAATAATTTAAATTATTAGATATTAAATGTATACATGAGGTACATATACAATGACATATATAAGTAAAAACATAGACTATTAAATTATCACAGAGACCATTTTTCTTTAACGTACACTATACTTTTATATTTAAAAATATTAACATTTACACTATTTTTTATATCGTTGGGTATTTCATTATACATCTTTAGTCCCTTTATGAATAACTGATTTTCTTCATAGAGAGTGTTTGTTGTTTGGATATAGAAGTTGCCCTGAGACCTAGTGTTGTAGTCATGAATATCTGACACAAATGAACAGAATTCCAACATATGTTTGGGAAGCATATTATTCAAAAGTTTGTAAATAAAAATAAAAACATTTAACATTACAGTTTGTTGCACAGATAAGACTTTTAAATTATCCAACATATAACTAACATGAGTATACCTATTACAATTTAATATACATCTTAAAGCTCGATTTTGAATCACTTGAAGGCTGTAATACTCCTTCTTACTGAACATAAAAATAATTGTCGGACAATAAACAAAATGTGGAGCAATTATAGTTTTATAGATCAATAATTTTGTCCATATACTTAAAAATTTTCCAATTCTAGAAAGGAACGAAACTTTTTTTGATACCTTTTTACATATATATTCACAATGATTAGAAAAACTTAGATTATTGTCGATGATAATACCCAGATATTTAAATTGTGTAACATTTTCAATTTTATGACCATCAATTGTAATATTTAGTGTTTGATTATCACGATATTTGGACTTTAACAACATACATTTGGTTTTCTCTAAATTCAAACTTAAACTATTTTCACCTAACCACTTATAAATACCTACTAATTCCTTATTTAAGGTATGTTCTTTAATATTAATATCATCGCCTACACAATAAAGGAGCGTATCATCAGCAAATAGTTGAATTTGGCATTTTTGTACTATGCTAACTATATCGTTAATACATAAAATAAACAATATGGGCCCCAGTGCAGAGCCTTGAGGTACACCATCTTGAATTTCTCTTAAGCTTGATGTACTATTACCAAATTTAACTGATTGCCTCCTATTGGACAAATAGGATTGAAACCACTGTAACACTGTTCCTTTTAAACCTAGCTTTTCTATCTTCTTTAGCAACACTTCTCTGTCTATTGTCTCGAATGCACGTCTGAAATCCAGAAATACCACCCCAATATATTTCTTCTCGCTGATTGCACTTTTCCAGTTCACAAGTACCGACTGTAATGCCGTTTCACAAGAGTTACTCTTCCTAAATCCGGCTTGATGTTTCGTCAAAATATTGTTGTTCTCTATGAAATTGATTAATTGATCTTTTACAATAATTTCCAAAAGTTTTTCGTATGGAGGCAGCATATTTATTGGGCGGAATTCGTTGCACAAGATAGTGTTTTCCCTTTTTTCGATAGGAACCACAGTAGAATTTTTCCATTTTTCTGGTACTATACCTTTTTGAAGTGACATATTTATTACATCAAGGAATCTGTTTCCTATTATTTCAAACGCTAGCCTTAATATTTTTACAGTAATACCATCAGTGCTACTTTTTTTATTGGGCATGTTATTTATCGCATCTCTAAGTTTGGGCAGGTTACACAATTCAAATGATTCCCAAGTACTATCTACCATTTGTACGCTACCTAACTGACTGTTATTTGTGCCATTTCTAGGTACATTTCCTCTAATATCTCTCTATTGATTTAATGAAAAATTTATTAAACTCGTCGCATATTTCATCTGTTTCTGTAATTATCTTATTGTTAAACTTTATTTCTTCTTTCAATGTTTCTGGCTTTCCTCTTACTAATTCTTTTAGTGTTTTCCACATTTCGCAGGAATCTTTTTTGCAGTCATCTATTTTGCTCTTGTAATATTCCATTTTACATTTTCTTAATAAACTTACTCCTTCATTTCTTTTTATTTTAAAAATTTCCCAATCTTCCCTCTCTTTTGTAATAGTTGCTCTTCTGTACAATCTATCTCTTTCCAATAATGTGCTTTTTAATGCCTCACACCACCAACCTTTTGGCTCGACATTTGGTTTCATCCATATATTAACTACAGGGGCATGTTGATCTAGAGTTTTCAGTATGCTTTCAATTAAATTGTTTGCCATTACATTAACATCTGTTATATTTGAATCCCATTCCACACTCATTAAATCCAGCTGAAAGTCTAAGTCTATAAATTTTTTAAATTGTCTAACCGATTTAAAATAACCTTTCTTCTCCTGTGAATCTTGAAGATATATAGCTATTATAGAATGATCGGTAACTTTAGGTGTAAGGAAAACTCCATATTGTATATTTTTTTTATTCGTCACAATAAGGTCAATTATAGTACTGCTATCTTTTGTTACTCTCGTAAATTGATCCATAATCTGATACAGACCCAGCCTATTGATACACTCTAATAATTTATTTTTATAGAAGTTATTTAGAGCTATATTTACATTGAAGTCTCCTATGATTATTAGTGTGCTGTTTCCAACATCTAATCTATAAACTTACTATGGCTAGAACTTGGGGAATGATACACTGTTATTAGCATGTATGGTTTTCTGTTGACTACTGTTTTTATTCCCATTATCCAGTAATTATAATCTAATACTCAATCCACGATTCGTGAGTATTTGAGATCTTCTCAAATGTACAATCGAAACCCCTCCCGTATGTTTGCTTATGGAGAGACAATTTTCAAGTCTATAGTTTTCTATCCTTAACTCACTTTTATGGATTGTATTTGTGATGTGCGTTTCTGTTAAGCAGATTACCACCGGATTAGTCATTATACTAAGTCTTACAAGTTCGTCTTTATTTGTTATTAAACCCTGTATATTTGCATATAAGACTTCACTGTTAGACTGTAGTTGCTATGAACTATAATTTTTTGTTTTTTTACTTATAGATTCAATTATTCTTTTATAGTGTAACGGTTCCATGTTCATTTTCCGTTACAACAGTAAATCGGAAACTCAATGATTAAACCTTAATAAGGGACTGGACTATGAGTGCGCTATAAATTAAATACTATCGTACTGGACTATGACCTACAACGCTGTCCAATGCTAACCAGCTGATTGCGTCGGCGCTAAGAGCCGAGAAAATCCTCTCATAAATGTTCCATTTGTCGTTATTTCTCAAATTATTCAACAATTTGTTATTTATAATCATAATTATCTTAATTAGGGTCTATGAAAGCTCCTAAAAGAATATCAAAGACGATATATTTTGATATTTTAGAATAACATAATTTTCCTACTCCATTCAGTGGACAAGTAGCGATCGGGTATCTTCGGTAATGTCTGATCTTGGGTTGGTACGGGGGTAGTCGAAAATTCAACAGGTGAATTTTAAACGGCTCTTTCCGCTTCTACCTGCCTAAGAGCAACACGCTTGTGATAAGTTAGCTGTATGTTATTTAACACTTGTTAAGTACTCATCGATAGATGGATTAATTAGCTAATAATATCATCGGCGAGAAATTCGAAGAACCTTATGCTAATAAGGTAAGAACATAATCTTGTTAAATAAGACAACCATCTTATTACTGTCAAATTGTTACTTTTAGGTTCTTTTTTTTTTACGAAAATCTTTTCTTCTACGAAGATTAATTCTTTGTACGAAGATTAACTCTTTCTATGAAGATTACTTTATGCAAACTCTTTTATGAGGATTAAATTCTTTTTTATGGTTTCTTCTTTTTTACGCTTGCAAATTCCACATGGTTCTGATTGAGTTGAGTTATATTATATGGGAACATTATTTTTGGATATGAGATGCATAGTTGAACAACTGGAAGTAGTTCGACTGTTCAGACCTAACCGTGGTTCTGATCACCCTTTCACTCTAGGAATTAGAGACAGTCTCTAAGTTAAGTATTTGTGTTCTTTATCTTACTAAAAGACGCTTACACTTCATAGTGAACAGAGTATTATCTCCATTTGGTAACTGTAAATTTCTTAAGACTAAAAAAAAATAAGATATTTCATTTTTCCCTTTTGTAACTTTTGTACTATACTGTTCTTTTCATGCCTTAAAATTTATTAGTAGTTTAAACATAACTTTTTTTATTATCGTGACCTTCAGTCACATTCCAACAATTTTTTAGACTAGCTTAAAAATTTAATTTTCTCCATTTTGTAATTCTCATCATTTTTTTAGAACATAATTTCTATTTGGTTTAAATAGTTAAATTTAAAACTAACATTTTTTTGGGAAATACTAATTTACAATAACTTTTAAATTTTAATGTTGCAATAGTTCTTTAAAAAAATTATTTTTATATACTGTATATAGGTAAATATATCTTGTAGGTGATATTTTTAAACTAAGTGTATTTTTTCTACTCCTTTTCTGACCATACTAAGTGGTCTGGCGCCCGCTTTTCGCGAACCCACCCCTTGCTCTCCTCAGCTATAAATTGCCTAGCCGGCATTGTGTATCCTCCATTTCTTAGGGCAGTCACCACCGTGATAGGTTTGCTATAAATTATATTTTATATTCACTTAGTGCCTAACAACTCTTATAACAGCAAACCGGAACCAAAAAAAAATTTAACTGATGAGGTTATACAAAATGGCGCCGCAACGTCGAGGCCAGACTTAGTAAGGCACTTATCGTAGAGAGGAAGAGGGTAGTTTCGATTCTCTTGTCTTATCTGTATCTAAAAACTTTCTCTGTCTTATCTATTTCTTAAAACTTTCTGTCTTATCTTTATTTTAGTAGGTAATCGAGCTGTGTTTTCTATTCTTGAATACTAATTCTTTCTTGTTATTACTAACTTGTACATATAAATATTTATTAGGGTACTAACTCCTTTATTGTTATATTTACAGCTAAAATTTTGCAAAATGGAGGTAAACTATCTTCATCTTGATGAGTTGGACTGGGAATTAAAGGTCAGAGGAGCTATCGTACAGGCCAATATGGACATAAAAAGACGTCTTCTTAGAGGACATTTACAGAGCGAAAAGCTAAATGGTAAATTCTCCCATCCAGAAGTTCCGTTGGACTTTCAAGCGGAGTCTATGATTTGTAATGAAAAATTGGTAATATTAGAGGGTATGATAGGTAAATTTAATTCTGATAAAAAACATCCTGATTATAAAAGGATAATCACTAAATTATGTCACCTAAAAAACAGAATAGATTATTTTCCATGTAATGATCAGTTAGAGGCTAATTTGAAAACTGATTTACTAACTAAAAATATGTTATTGTTAGATTTAATTGAACAAAAAGTAACTCAGACCACTGTTTCTGATCAAGATTTATTAACTTTTGATAAAATGCCAACTTCAAATGATATGTCTAGTCACAGTAGCCCGATAAATAATAATGAACCTCGGAGAGGCCATGTAACATCAGAACTATATCGTGAGAGCATACCTGAAAGAAGTAATATTTCTTTACTTAATGAAGCTTTAGATAATACTCCACCAGTTAGCTCAACTAATAATATTTATCCTAACTTAAATGAAATTAATCGCCCACCACTTAATGTGCATTTACCAATTTCAAGTAACTGTCAGGGACCTCAACATCAATTAAATGTAACGGCATCTAATTTCAATTCAGGTCCGGTTGTATCTAATAATGAAAACGTTAGAAATCAATCGCTAACTTTACAAGGGGAGCGAGGAGCTTGTGTGAAAACAGTTAATACACGAAATGATTGTGCAGTATCGATAGGTCAAAATCATTATAGTCAAAATATACCTAGCGTACCAAATGATATAAACCCTATCTTTGAAAATAATCAAATTTTTACAGTATCTAGTAGTCTGTTTTGTAATGGTCCAAGTTCTAATAGTGATAGGCCAGATTTAGGCAACGCCTACCCTGCGCAAAATGTTAACTTACATAATAACTTGTATAATAGTACAAATTTTAAGGCAAATAATATGGGTTTCCCACCATGTACAAACCTACCCAATGCTGCAAATAATTTTATTTCTAGAGATCATTTCTCACAGCCATTTTCCCATAATGCTGCAAATAATTTTAATTTTAGAGGTCATTTTTCAGAGCCATATAATGCTGTTAACCAAGTAAATTTTCAAAGCAGTTTTAGTTCAACACTATCACATATTAGCCGAACTAACCTCAAGTTTAGCGGCACAAATCAAAGTGTACACAACTTCCTTGATAAGGTTAATGAATTTTGTTTAGCCTATGGTATCGACAAGGCACGACTTTTAAATGTTGCACACGAATTTTTTGAAGGCGATGCTCTACACTGGTTTAGAGCCAATCGAAGTTTATTCACCTCATGGGATGACTTAGTTTATGGTTTAAAATTTGTATTTCTACCTTGTGACTTTGAACTAGATCTCTGGAAAGAAATCTTTGCTAGAACTCAAGGCAGTGCCGAACGAGTATTAATTTATATTTCTATTATGGAAAATTTGTTTTCACATCTATCGTCACCACCAAGTGAGAGCTTTAAGTTACAACTGATTTTAAAAAATTTGCAACCATATTTTCAACATCAACTATCATTACGACCACCTTTGTCACTAGTAGAACTTAAATATCTTTGTAGAAATATCGAGGACACTAAAATAAGAACAGAAAAATTTAAGGAACCTCCTCCATGTACATTTAACACTCTAGAGCCAGAATTAGCTTATCGAAATTCAAATACCACTCGAAATAAAGTTTTTGTTCATGAACTCCAACCTATGATAAACCACTTTGAAAACTTAGCACTGCCCGATGTCAGTCATCCGTCAGAACAAGTTAATGCTATTAAAACAGTAAAATGTTGGAATTGTGATGCTGTTGGACACATGTATAATAAATGTGATAAAGCTAAAACCAAATTTTGTTATGGATGTGGAGCGAAAAATGTGATTAAACCAAAATGTATTAAATGCAACCCAAAAAACGAAGTTATCACAGTGATTACTCCGGCAGACACTGTGTAAATACGAAATTTAAGTCCGAGTCTAAAATTATTAAATCGTTATCTACAAATTCTTTTTCGCAACATAATAATTGGTCTCACTGGTTAAATATAGTTAAAAACTTTTATCTCACGAATAACATATCTCCACTGTTTACTAAACTTCATTCAGATTCTCGACCATACTTAGATATTGTCATAAATAAAAAGTCAATTTCGGCCTTATTAGATACAGGGGCAACCCAAAGTGTCATAGGAAAATCAACTTTTCAGTTCATTTTAACCTCAAATTTTAAAATAGACTATAACGTTAATCACATTTCGGTTACTACCGCAGATGGACAACAACAGAAAGTTATAGGATCCGTAGATCTACCGATAACTTTAAATAATAAAACCCACTCTTTGAATCTTTTGATTGTACCTTGTGTTAAACACAATGTTATCTTAGGTGTAGATTTTTGTCGACTTTTTAATTTAAACTTAGATTTTTCAAATGAGTCTTGGGACACCAAAAACGAATTAATTATAAATGAACCTTCGTCAAATGTTTCCAATTTAGTTAACCTGTGTTCTTTGGTAGCAGAGTGTGAGTTTAACAATTATCAAAAGCAAAAATTAGATTCAGTAACGCAAAAATTTAAAGAATTGGACACACCCAGTTTAGGTTTAACTCAATTATGTGAGCACAAAATTGAACTGACTGATGACACCTCATTTAAACAAAGAGCTTTTCCGTTATCCCCATACATGCAAAAACACATGAATGATGAAATCGAAAGATTACTTGACCTAGGTGTGATACGACCTTCCAAAAGCGCATATTCTTCCAACGTAATACTTGTTAAGAAACCATCAGGAGAGTATAGGTTATGTTTTGATGGTAGAAAGTTGAATTCAGTAACGAAACCCGATAGGTATCCCTTGCCAAATTTAGAGTCGGTGTTAACCAAAATAAGAAATGCTCATTATCTAAGTTCAATTGACTTACGGCAAGCCTTTTTTCAAGTAAAACTTGCCGAAGACAGTTGTGATAAGACCGCTTTCCAAGTCATAGGTAGAGGACTTTTCGAATTTGCACGAATGCCTTTCGGCCTTCGGAACTCGGCTCAAACTCTACAGAGATTAGTTGACCGACTGTTTGATCCTACTGATGTTGAAAGTCACATTTTTACATATCTTGATGATTTGGTAATAGTTAATGAACATTTTGATGATCACATTCAGACTTTACTTAAAGTATTTGATATATTGAAGTCAGCAGGTTTAACGGTAAATTCAGACAAATGTAAATTTTGTAAACCTAGTTTAGCTTTCCTGGGTTATGTTCTGAATAAGGACGGTTTGCACACAAACCCCGATAAGGTAGCTGCGATCTGTGACTACCCTAGGCCTAAAACAACTACTGAGGTTAAACGATTTTTAGGAATGGCAGGTTGGTATCGAAAGTTCATTCAAAATTTTTCTGAATTAATTAATCCTCTTAACAACTTGTTAAAAAATAGAAAAAAAGGTCAAAAGATTATTTGGACTCCTGAAGCCGATACTGCTTTTAACTCCCTTAAGATCTGTTTATCCACTGCTCCGGTACTTGCCAGTCCGGATTTCTCACAATTATTTACAATTCAATGTGACGCTAGTGATGTGGCCGTTGGAAGTATTTTAACTCAAGGGGAAGGAGACGATGAACATGTAATCGCCTACGCGTCTAGGACGTTAACCAAAGCAGAAAGGGCCTATACAGTTACCGAACGTGAATTGCTCTCAATCATATTTTCAGTAGACAAATTTTTAAGTTTTATACAGGGCGTTAAATTTAAAGTCATCACAGACCATTCTTCACTTCTGTGGTTAAATAGACTGAAGAACCCTACCGGAAGATTGGCTCGATGGGCGGCCCACCTATCACAATTTGATATAGAGTTTAAACATCGTAGTGGGAAATTAAATATTTTACCTGACGCTTTAAGTTGAGTAAATATTGATATAAATGCCCTAACTTCAGAACATAAACAGGATAAGTGGTACCAGAAAATGCTTCCAAAGGTTTCGAGTACACCTGAAAAATTTCCCTTGTGGCATGTAGATAATAATTGTCTTTATAAATTTGTAAAATTAAAACATGGCATAAACACCAATGTTAAACAGTGGAAATTAGTAATCCCTAAATTTCAAAGGTTAGAAATCTTAAAACAAAATCATGATAATGCTTTAAGCTCACATTTTGGCATAAGAAAAACTTTAAATCGCATTAGCGAACAATATTTTTGGCCAGGGATGAAGGCAGATATTACTAAATATGTAAGTCGCTGTAAGATATGTCATGAGCAAAAATCATCACAACTGAGTAGGATGGGTCTGTTGGGTTCTCCAAAAGCGGTAAATCACCCGTTTCAATTAATTTCAGCTGACCTCTTAGGGCCTTACCCAAAATCAAAACTGGGCAATTGCTATTTACTAGTAGTTGTGGATTGGTTCACAAAGTTTACCTTTATATTTAGGCTTAAACGAGCTTTAGCCAAACATATCTGTAAAAGCCTGGAGGAAGAAGTTTTTTTAATCTTCGGTGTTCCTCAAACTGTAGTTGTAGACAATGGTAGTCAATTTACTTCACGAGAATTTAGAAACCTTTTAAAGAAATATAATGTTACTAACATATTTTACAATGCTCGCTATCATCCACAGGTAAATAATAGTGAGCGTTCTAATAGAATTATAGGGACTGCTATAAGGTCATACATAACAACATCTCACAGAGAATGGGACATACACATCCCTGAAATTGCTAATGCCATAAATTCCTCTGTACACGAAGTTACAGGGTATAGCCCCAACTTTTTAGTATTCGGTAGAAATGTGCCTATCGAGGGGAATTATTACGGAATCATAAAGGACAAAAGTCTCTCTCCTTACAATTTTGCTGATCGAGATACACTGGTCAATGAGTTAAGTAAATTGCCTGAATTATATTCTAAAGTTTCTGATAAAATCAAGTTAGCCTATAGCAAAAATAAGAAATATTACAACCTGCGTAAACGAAATTTTGAGTTTAACGTAGGCGATACAGTATTTAAAAGAAACTTTGTGCAAAGCGATGCCGCACAGTATTTTTCAGCCAAATTAGCCCCTAAGTATATTAAATGTACCATTCATAAAAAGATTTCCCCTCTAGTATACGAACTGTTGGATGAGGAAAATCAGAATTTAGGCAGATACCATATTAAGGATCTTAAACAGGCCCCTGACGATATCTCGCCTGAAAACCCATTCCTTAGCCTAATTGGTAGAGATTAAGATAGATGTACATGAATTTTCTTTATATTAATGTCCTGTTCCTAATATATCTTGTTATTATTTAAGTATGTATAAGTTTGTTAGGATATAAGTATAAGAGTCTTGTGGTAAGGAAAGCAAGAACAGTCCTCTCTAATTTTTTTAGAAGCCGGCTGGATTCAAATCTTTCTCTTCTCTTTCTGTGAATCCAAGGGTTGTAGGGTGGGATCTCGTTTCGAAAAGTTGCTTAGTTACAGGCAGTATCGCGTTTATTTTGTTGCAATCATTTCTCTGTCGCTCAGTGTATCGCTGGTTGCCTATGTAACTAAGTAATTAAAATCATGCAAGTGTAGAATTTAGTATCGTACCGTATCTCTTGTCTTATCTTTTATTTGACTAATAAATGGTAAATGTAAAGTATCTTTTTGAGTATCGTATCGTATCTTAATGGTAAAGTAAATTATCCTTTTATCGTATCGTATCTTTCTTTACTTTACATTAAGTTTTTTTGAGTATTTTTGGGTATTTTTGGATATTATTGCATATATTTACCACTAAGTTAGTCAAATGTTTTATTAAATTTTTGCACTTGTATGATTTCTTTAAATGACAACAACATCGTTATATTTCTTCTTGTGTATGTGTCTTTCTGTCTCTCCTTGTGTCTTTTGTCTATACCTCTTTTCTTCTATAGTGCACTTTTGTTTGCGAGTGAGTTATTAATCTTACCTTTGGTCTGATGGTTAGTGGAATATCATGTTATCAACTTTGTTGGATTTATATTTGCGAATGATTTCTACTACCTGGACGTTGTGTTCAAAACAAATTTTGCACTTGAGGAATTCGTGGTATACTATCTGTTACCTTTTTTTTCCTTTTGCTTGTTTTTGTTTATTTATCGGTATGGTTTTGGTGGAATTAGTTCTTATCTTATTGTTTATTGTGAAAACGATATCATTTTCAGGCACCCATTCCATACATATTAAACAAATTTCTTTGGCTTATACCTATATGAATTGTTACCGTTTTTCTCATTTAATTGTTGGTTTATGGTTTATGGTAATTCTCTATCGTATCCTTTGTCTTGGTATCTTACAGGTGGTTACATTCCTGTATTTAAAATGTTACGGGACTTGGTTTGAATGGGGGCGTTTTGGTCTTGACAGGGCTGCATTCAATTGCAAGATGGTTAGAGAGGGTCTAGTATTTCCGGGATTTATTTTTTCATCTTTTATCTCCATGGGTAAGGGGGCTTACTACAAGTCAGTGTCAGCTGAGGCTGCCTGATTTCCCTAGAGGAGGTAGGTCAACCGCCGTGCTTCACCTCAGCCTCTTCCTAATCGCCGGGTCAAGGGATAGAACGTCGCATTTATTTCGGGAGTATCCCAATGTAACTTTATTTTGTCGTTAAGAGTCTTCAACTCTTATTTCAAGCAATGGCAACTGCTTTAATGTGGCTCAGGCGTAGAACCACAACGTCTGTGGAGACTGATCTTACGGTCCTCTCCTAGAAAATTTTAAGTTTCCTCTTTTTCTCTTCTGTCTTTTTTCGTGATCCTCTTGGAAGTGTGTTGTGGCTTTTTATGAGTATGTTTGCATTAGTTGACATGGCTAACTAGCAATGTTCACTATCGAGGCATTTCCTGCTTCTGGAATATGCGCAGAGTGAACATTGGTCTGATTACCTTCTATCTTTTCAATCGATCACATGGCAATTGACTGTGGGCATGCTTGTGGGGTAGCAATTGCTCTTTCAAGTGGAACACATTATCTTTGTGGTTTATTTTGTTGTTCTATTCGCTTTCTTCATTAACCATATGTATAATAGGGTATATCACCCTCTCGAAAAATTTGAAGTTTTCAAATTTTTTTCTCTTAGGAGGGGGGTATTGTAACGGTTCCATGTTCATTTTCCGTTACAACAGTAAATCGGAAACTCAATGATTAAACCTTAATAAGGGACTGGACTATGAGTGCGCTATAAATTAAATACTATCGTACTGGACTATGACCTACAACGCTGTCCAATGCTAACCAGCTGATTGCGTCGGCGCTAAGAGCCGAGAAAATCCTCTCATAAATGTTCCATTTGTCGTTATTTCTCAAATTATTCAACAATTTGTTATTTATAATCATAATTATCTTAATTAGGGTCTATGAAAGCTCCTAAAAGAATATCAAAGACGATATATTTTGATATTTTAGAATAACATAATTTTCCTACTCCATTCAGTGGACAAGTAGCGATCGGGTATCTTCGGTAATGTCTGATCTTGGGTTGGTACGGGGGTAGTCGAAAATTCAACAGGTGAATTTTAAACGGCTCTTTCCGCTTCTACCTGCCTAAGAGCAACACGCTTGTGATAAGTTAGCTGTATGTTATTTAACACTTGTTAAGTACTCATCGATAGATGGATTAATTAGCTAATAATATCATCGGCGAGAAATTCGAAGAACCTTATGCTAATAAGGTAAGAACATAATCTTGTTAAATAAGACAACCATCTTATTACTGTCAAATTGTTACTTTTAGGTTCTTTTTTTTTTACGAAAATCTTTTCTTCTACGAAGATTAATTCTTTGTACGAAGATTAACTCTTTCTATGAAGATTACTTTATGCAAACTCTTTTATGAGGATTAAATTCTTTTTTATGGTTTCTTCTTTTTTACGCTTGCAAATTCCACATGGTTCTGATTGAGTTCAGTTATATTATATGGGAACATTATTTTTGGATATGAGATGCATAGTTGAACAACTGGAAGTAGTTCGACTGTTCAGACCTAACCGTGGTTCTGATCACCCTTTCACTCTAGGAATTAGAGACAGTCTCTAAGTTAAGTATTTGTGTTCTTTATCTTACTAAAAGACGCTTACACTTCATAGTGAACAGAGTATTATCTCCATTTGGTAACTGTAAATTTCTTAAGACTAAAAAAAAATAAGATATTTCATTTTTCCCTTTTGTAACTTTTGTACTATACTGTTCTTTTCATGCCTTAAAATTTATTAGTAGTTTAAACATAACTTTTTTTATTATCGTGACCTTCAGTCACATTCCAACAATTTTTTAGACTAGCTTAAAAATTTAATTTTCTCCATTTTGTAATTCTCATCATTTTTTTAGAACATAATTTCTATTTGGTTTAAATAGTTAAATTTAAAACTAACATTTTTTTGGGAAATACTAATTTACAATAACTTTTAAATTTTAATGTTGCAATAGTTCTTTAAAAAAATTATTTTTATATACTGTATATAGGTAAATATATCTTGTAGGTGATATTTTTAAACTAAGTGTATTTTTTCTACTCCTTTTCTGACCATACTAAGTGGTCTGGCGCCCGCTTTTCGCGAACCCACCCCTTGCTCTCCTCAGCTATAAATTGCCTAGCCGGCATTGTGTATCCTCCATTTCTTAGGGCAGTCACCACCGTGATAGGTTTGCTATAAATTATATTTTATATTCACTTAGTGCCTAACAACTCTTATAACAGCAAACCGGAACCAAAAAAAAATTTAACTGAGGAGGTTATAATAGCAAGGACAGTTGCGATCATAGATTGAGTGGTTTGTGTCTAATTTTAAATTAACTTTCTCATTCATCTTCTTACAGTTTATACATATTGGTCTGCTTGATGTACAATGTCCGTTATGTTTTTTGAAGCAAGTAAAACATACTTTATCTTTCTTACAATCAATATTTTTATGGCCAAACTCACCGCAATTAAAGCATCTCAGCACATTAAAGTATTCATGGACTCTACAGTTTCGAAATACTACATGTATTTTTTCTAACTCCGTTAACTTCTTCATTACACTGGGTTCAACTTCTACTACTATATTTCCCGAATCTTTCCTTACTACATACTTTCTAATCAATCTCATCTTACTTTCTTCTCCTTTCAGTAACTCATTTTGTTGAGCTAAGATTTTTATTATATTTTCTTCGTCCATACTAACAACTTTCTCTTCTACACCCACTATAATTGCCCTTGGATTCTTCAGTTGTGTCATATCTACTGTATATTTACTGCCTAACTCCTCTATAACTTTATTCTTCACCGTTTCACTTGGTCTATGGTCTGCACAGCTTATAATTACCCCACCATCTCTAGTACTTCTCATTTTATTTATTCCTACCGCTAATTTAGTTGGGTCAATTCTAGATTGAATATCATTGATTGTTGTTTTACACTCTTGTTCCTCTACAGGTTTTATGATAATAGCTGGTTCTTTAACAACATTAGCATAAGATTTATTGGTTGGACCTTGGTTATTACTACTTTCTATATATTACTAGTAGAATTATTTGAAACCAGTTTACTTAGAAACTTTATATTTTCGTCCATCTCACTAATTTTGAAATTTTGCTCTTTAACTATTCTAACAGCCAGTACCATAAACAATGCCAAAAGAATCCATTAACTAAAGGGCGCTTTATGGTTAAAGTTGACTTTCAATCACTTTTAAAGTCTGTCGTGTATCATAAAGCAAATTCCATCGTCTGTTTAGTAAAGGAAGATTTTTGTAGTATTTTCATGTTGGCTGAACTGAAAAACCTGTGAGAATACCGATTTGTGCAGTTCTTACGGCGCTTACGGCGTTACGTGATCTAGTTTTTGACAACTTGTCAATTAGTCGATTTATATAACTTAACTTTTTGCCCCCACGAACCAACGACTGTAATTGTTTACAATCCTTGCCTACGAACACCGAGTTTTCTCTGGCATAATGACAGAAGTTTTAAATAAAAAAAGGAAGAAAAGCTGTCCCTTCACAAAAGAAGACGAGTTACGACTGGTGGAGGCAATTTATGTCCATAAAAAAATTATTGAAAATAAGGAAACAAACAAAGTGACAAATGCTGAAAAGGTAAATTTTAACACACACACATTTGTATATAGTAGAACAGGTGATGGTTTTTTGTAGGAAAAGGCTTGGGAGCGGGTTGGACTGGCTTATAATTCTAATGCTGTTGAATACAGAAGCATAGACCAGCTAAAATCAAAATATGATAATTTAAAAACAAAAACTAGAAAGGTGGTGGCCCAAGAGAAAGCATATATAAAAGGAACTGGTGGTGGTGGCCCTATTTATAAAACTACTGATCCTGTCATTGATATGATTTTGAAAATAATTGATTGGAAAACTGTAGTGGGGTTACGAAATATCTTTGATAGCGATGAGATTCAGCTTGATAATGTATTGTTTTTGTACTACCAATAACATTTTTGTCTTATACTTGTATTTTTAGAGTTCGAAAGAAAATGAGTGGACAGACCTTGTGACTGACGGTAATAATTATGGTAATAATAGCCCTGTAAGTAGCCATTACTAGAGTACATGGTGTCATATTATTTATATATTTTTTTAAATGATTTTAAAGATAATCTACCCATTCGGCGAAATTGTAGAAAATCAGAATGAGGAAATTAGTATTGTGGAGACAGAACCAATTGAGATGGTGCCCCATTCATCTTTGGAAGTAAGTGGCTAAAGTTTTATGTAAAGCTTCTAGCAAATTGCTTGCGGAAGAACCCTATTGTTTTTAAATAAATATTAATATAGTAATTTGCTGGCATCATCGTGAAATTATTAAAACTAACAATTCCTGAAAACTAATATTCTTTAATAGAAATTGCAAAAGTGTCATATAGAATGTACGCAGTTATGTTACATAAAAAGTGTAATAAATCTGCGTAGAGTATATAGTGTACGTCTAGTTTCCTTATAATGCTATTTTTTAAATCTGCTTATTAATTCAAAAAACTGAATTTTTAATAACAATTTGGCAGAAGTTCCTTTTCATACTGACTGCACATGTAGCCTAATCAATCTGTGGCCTAACCGCATACGAGTGCTAATTATTTGAGTGATTTGATTGACTACTTCTGCGCATACTGACTGAGAAAATGTGTCTTTCAAAATCAGCCGAATGAAACATTTGTAAACTTTTAGTCACCAAAAAGTCATTAATTAATAAAAGCACATTTTACGTAAATTTTACAAATTTCTGTTTTGTGTTTTTAGGAAGTAACAAATTACAATATAAACACAAAATTAAAAGATGGTGAAGGATCGACTCCAAAGAAGGTAAAAGTTGTTTATAGTCAGATCAACAAATGTTAAAACTGACGTCACTAATGCAGGAAGCATGAAAAAACTATCGTTTTGCTTCTTGCAAGCGAATTTAATGGAACTGTTCTTTGCATCACGCACATTAATTTATTAAAACTTGCTCTGCCTATGGTAAGAAATAGTTATCGACTTTTTATAGATTAGTTCAGGCAAAATATGACGTCAGTTCAAACATTCGTTGTTCCGAGTACATACAAGTAAAATAAATACACGCTCTGTCCATTCTATCTTAAATGACACGTGACATGCTGCTTTCTTAACATCCATTATGTTGGATGTTTGTCTTGTACAGCTGCAACATACGTTTCAAATAAGCTAACCAGCATATAAACAATTTTTTCGGAACCTACGTCTTCGACCTCGCCAAAGTCACGTGTAATTCAAGAAAGAATGGACAGCTGTATAGGTATTATTTTGATTTAAACGTATTTTTAAAAAAATAAGAATATATATGCAATAATATAAGTGCAATAAATTTTGTATTTTAGTGTGAGAAAGGAAAATTAAAAATAGGGACGTGGAACAGTTACACACCGCGAAACTTGAAGGAACCCGTTTCAAAAAAATTAAGGCCCACAATCATTAGTCCACTTGCATTAGCTAAAGAAGAATATTATAAAAAGAAGGCATTGTATTTGGAAGCAGAGACCGAATTGCGAAAAGCTCAGAACATGAGAGAACAGGAAGAACATACAAAAAAGTTATTACTACTAGATTTAGAAATAGCGTTAAAAAAAGAACAATTACGTAAAATTAAGGACAATAAATAGACATAATTATTTTAAATAAAAATATGTTTATTAAAAAAACTTTATAAATTTGCAAAATGTTCATTAATAATTAATCTTCGAATATTGTATCCTGCGATACCAATATTTGCGTTCTCAGCGTCATCAACATTTTGGCCATTTTCTTCACCTCCGTCTAGATCGTTAAACCACTCCTCAGTAATATGTTCGTTCATATCTAAAGCTATGTTATGCAACACAGCTGTTGCCACAATAATAGTCATAATTGTCTGCAAGTTGACCCTCATTCCAAACCGTAATATTGGAAATCGCCGCTTCCAGACTCCGTATTGTCTTTCAACTGCATTTCGTGTTCGTATTATCGATTCATTATAAAGATTTTCTGCTTCAGAATTTACATGAGCCAACTTTGTCATCAGATATGGTGCAACTGCGTAGCCACTGTCACCGACCAAAAGAAATCTACCATATCTGCCGGTTTCAAATTCTCGTTTCACACGACTGTTGTTGAAAATTGTCTGATCGTGAGAAGAACCTGGCCAACGTGCCACTATGTCCCGAATTTTTAATGATGCGTCACAGATTGTTTGTACATTTAAGCAAAAGTACCCCTTTCTTGAGCGATATATTTCGGCTTCAGGACCTCCTACAGAATCTATTTTCACCAAGGTGCAATCTATTGCACCAATTACCCGTGGAAAACTCGCAATTCTGTAAAATTCTGCAGAATTGAATTCCATTTCTTCATTACTACTACACATTTTTATGTATTGGGGTCGTAATAATGCGATGGCCGAAGAAACTCTTCGTACAATTCTGCTAGCAGACATTTTTGAAACGCCAATAAAATCTCCAACAGAGATTAATAAATTTCCAGAAGCATAAAATCTTAATGTTAGTAGTAGCTGCTCCATCGGCTGAATACAGCCCCCCCTAAAAGTTATTTACATTTGATCTAGGTAGGTACAAACATGAGACATTAGGTAGGTAGATACTTTTACATACCTATTTGTAGGAAAACTTATCACATCCGCTATTTTTTGTAGTAAAGCTAAAGCGGTAGACTTTGTTAATCGGAATCGGTCGAAAAAATCTATATCATCGTATTTCGTAAAATACTGCTGCCGCGGCCTGTAAATTTTCGGTCTTCTCAAAACAATATAATCTTCTTCTTCAGAAGAACTGGAACTACTGCTTGACACCCCATTATCTCCCATTTTATTATATTTTAAAATTGAATACAAATTGAAATATTGCTGTCATCAAATTTGTAGGTTATATTTCACAATAAAGTGACTTTTACTATCGCAAAAGGGCCAAAATCGAAACTTTATCAAAAAAGAAGCTTTATTGCTTAATCCTTCTTTAAAACCGGTTTATGGTAGAGGTCTGACAGGTAAAAAGAATCCTTTATTTTAAAGGCACTTTACTGTCCTTTATGGTACTGGCTGTAAGTAATTCTAATAAAGAATTCTTTACATCTAACTCCCCATCCTCATCGATTTTACTAATCAAAGTATATTTTTCCTCACAATCTTCACAGTAGTATTTTAGTTTACGACATCCTTTTAGTGTTACAGCTCGTTGTTCGGTTCCATTTAGTTTTGAGCATTTTAAACATAATGTGCATTTACATATATCACATATTGCACATTTCTCTTCTAAAATATCATTTGTGCATAATTTACAGTTCCTTTTTGCCATACTGACATGGCTATTTCCTTAAGAAACTTTTGTAAAATCCAAACTTTGCCCCCCAAGATAAATATTTTGGTACACCAATGCAGTGTTTTAATGTACACTAAAAACTGACTGATAAGTTTTTACTTAAAGCTTTGTTACAGTAATGTCCTATAATTACATTTTAATGATTAATAACTTTATGACCAATGCACCACTCTCTTCATATATACACTTGTTAAAAAATATACTTTCTTAGCTTTAAATTGATATCAGTTTAAATTATTATTTCTCAGTTTTTCCTGTAGAAATATATGATTTTATGATACTAAATCCTCACACAATCTCACATTCACTATGTAAATTTATACTTCTATGTTGCATTGCATGAAGTAAACTCTGACCTAGAGAGAGAGTTTTTTTGGTCCAATAATAATGGATTTCGTATTAACGCTAATAAAAGCTGTTATTTGATTATTGGCTCGTCAAACGTCAAAAATAAAGTTATATTGTTCAATTTCACCACAATTCATATTAATAATATGGAGATTCCACATGAAGAATATGCTAAAAATTTAGGAGTCTTTAAACTTTGAAAGACATGTAACATTTAAGGTAAGCATATTATATATGAAATTAAAGGCACTATATAAGTTCAAATATATATTGCAAGAAAAAGTCAAATATAGAATAGTGGAATCTATATTATATCCCCAGTTTGATTATTGCCTAATATTATATTATAAATATTTGACTAGTGAATTTAAAAATAAGTTGCAGATTGCCCAAAACACATGTTTACGCTTTGTTTACTCAATACAAAAATATGACCACATTACTCCTGTATACAAAGAACATAAGCATCTAAAAATAGATTATCGTTACAAATTTTTCATTGGAGTATCCTTAATGAAAACGTATTTAAGTGGAAAACCTGAGTATTTAAAAGAATATTTAATACCGAGGCAATTAATGCATAATGTTAATCTTAGAGGCTTAAATCAATTTCACATACATCAGCATAAAACTGCCAAATTTCAGTGTTCCTATGCCTATGTTGCTGTAGACTTGTTAAATAATGTAGAATACTAGGGAATGATACTATTGGTATTTCAGAAGACTCTTTTAAAAGAAAATATAAAAACTATTTACTAGGTATACAGAAAGGACAATGAAAAATGTACTATTATGTGGAGACAGCTGATTTGATTGGGGCAGCTGTGGGCGGGGGAGTGGTGCCCGTGTGGACTTCGTGTGATGTGGGGAGTTGATGAGTGTTGCCACGCATCAATTCTTCATGTCGTGTGGGGGGGGGGGGGTCTGTGCGGGTTGAATCGGTTCTCTCTATATGTTTTTCGTTTTTAAATGGTTGTTAGGATAGTATAAGCTCTTTATTAATGTTTACTGTAAACTTTTTTTTTTTTGGGTGGCGTGGAAGAACGTTTACACGAACGTCACCTTTTGTGTTGTATATGTGTATCTAATATAATACAATAAATGTTTTTCTATTCTATTTTCTATTTAATATATAGGTGCTGTTTTTCTGGGCCACCCTGTACCTTCAGCAACAAAAATTTTTCGGCTAGCTCAGCTGTTGTGGGGGCAGGTAAGGAAAGTATTCAGCACTATGATGGGTGGTAAAAGCGTATATATATTACAACAAAGAAAAATGGTAATATGTATAATAAAAAAATATCAATGAACATACGAAATGTATAATAATGATAATAAAATGTTTATTGAAAAGTATATGGAAAAAATATACATTATCAAAAGGAGAAGGCGTTGCCAAAGATAGTATTCAGCCTCCCCTGTAACCCTAACTAAATAAGTACACCTAAAAGTAAATAATCTAATTAATGTATAAATTACATAGAACACAAAAAACAATAAGAAAATACAATTGTATTACACAACACTTTGCTTCGTTAAAAGTACGTTTGAATTGGGACAGTGAGGTTTTAGAAACAAAAACATTATGAAATTTATTCAAAAGTTTAGGGGCTAAATAAGAAAAACATGATTCATATTTTTTAGTCCGATGCTTAGGGACACTATATGTGTCGGAAGTTCTAATATTTAGCTCATGAGCTTGAGATTTGCACTCAAGAAGTTTTACAAATATGCTGGGGTGTGAAGATTTATGATATTAAAAAGAAGACAGGAGAACAACATGGTAAATAATCGATAATCAATTTTTAATAAACCGTGCCTATTAAAATGTGGTGTAACATGTTGTCGCTTTTCAATATTGTACGAATATCGCAAGCAACTATTTTGCAACACTTGTATCTTATTCTGAATGACTTTGTCAAATGCCAATAGTATACACCATTACAATAGTCAAAGTTACTCAAAATTACTGAATTAAGGAGTTTCCACTTTACATCTGATGGCAAAACATTTAAATTTATAGAGAGTTCTGAATTTAGCATAAGATTGCTGACACATTGCAACAACATGCATTTCGAAGCACAATCGATCATCGAAGATCACCCTCAGATTTTTAGCACTGTGTTTGAAATCTATCACATTTTGATCAAGAACTATGTCAAGGTTTAAATTGTAAAGGGCTTTGTTACACATGGCACTAGTTCCAACACACATTGGTGTTGATTTTAAAGGATTAATTATTAGCCCGTTATCACTTGATCACTTAGATATAGATGTTAGAGCTACATTTAGCTCTGATACTGTCTCGCTGCTGAAAGATGGATTGCAGGATATATAGATTTGTGTATCATCGGCGTATAGTTGAATCCTACAGCTGGCAGGTAATATTGTCGGCAGATCGACGGTAAAAATTATAAACATGACAGGACCAAGAATACTTCCTTGGGGAACCCCACATGGAACTTGTAGTTCAGAAGCAAATGTATTGTCAAGTTTAACGATTTGAGAGGGTTTGGACAAATAACATTTAAACCAGTTCAAATATTGAAAATTTATTTTATAGTACTGTAATTTGGCCAAAAGTAAATCATGATTTATTAAATCAAAGGCCTTACTATAGTCCAGAAGCACTAGGTATGTAACTTTTGAATTGTCTATGGCATAGGTCAGGTCATCGGATATTTTTATTAGAGATGTTGAGGTACTATGTTGGTTTCTAAATCCTGGTTGCTGTAAAGGTAAGATATTCTCGGTTTTTAAATGATCAGTTAATCTTATGCTAACGACTTTTTCCATGAGCTTAGATAAAGCAGATAGTAAATTGATAGGTTTCAGCTGGTTAAGTTCTTTTGCTACATTAACTTTTGCTAGCGGCACTATAATTGATTGTTTCCATACACGAGGAAGAGTTCCAGTTTGAAGAGAGTGGTTCGATATGTGCTATGGCATATTTACAATATGGGAAAATTAACTGCAACATTTTCAGATTAATGCCATCAGCTCCAAAGGCATTAGAATGAAGCGCATTTAGTGCTTTTTCAATTTCGTCAACTGATATAGGAGTTACTGTTAATTCATTTTCTACGAGTGGAGAAGTATTTTCCAGGTAATATGTCAGCGTATCGTATCTTTTTGTGCTATAGAGGAAAAAAACGTATTGATTTCGTTAGGATTATTGATATCAGGTGAGATGAGATTGCGGGGTTCGCTATGTACATTGAATTTTTCGAGATTTTGCCATAATTTCCTTGAGTTGTTTCTATTATTGGTAATTTGCTGATTGATGTATGCAACATTTTCATTACGAATTGCCATAGAAAGGTAATTTCGAAGGTCTTTATAGAATTAAAGTTTTGTTTCTACTTTAGTTTTTTTATGATCATTCAAAGCCTTATGCTTAATATACTAATTTCTCTAATTGTTTCAGTTATGTATGGTTTACATGGCTTATGCAACACAATAGTTCGATAAGGTGCATGAATATCGAATATAGTGATAATGGCATTATTCAAAAAGTCAAATTTTTCTTCAATACTAAGGAGATCCTGTATCAATTCCCAGTTGACCGCGGTAGCATCTTTCTTAAATTCATTTTTGTCCAAGAAACGATAGTCCCTGCATGTAATCTTTGGTGAAGGCGGCTTAACAGTTGTGTAGTTAAAAATAGCATATGTTAAGAAATGGTCGGTCATATTTAAAAGATCAATAGTTCCGCATTCTATAGATAGATAGATAGATACTTTATTAATCCTTTAGATCACATACATGATATAGGATAAGTCATTTTGCATAAGAGATTTGTAAAAATATAGTATATAATTAAGTATATAAGAGTAAATGAAATGTAAAAATACACACAAATATAAATATAAAAAACAAACAATAACATAGAAACTACAAACAAACATTAATTAAAAAATACAGACAAACATAAAAGTATAAATAAAAGCCAACAATATTTAATTTATTTTATGATGCAATATATATATATATATAATTATGTATATATGCATGGCAAGTCAGCATCTAAATTAAAAACTATTTGCAGAACATCATAAGATGTTGATACATAATTAAAATCATAAAATAATGGACAGAAATAAAAATATAAATGTATACTTGGTATACTTAGAAGTTAATACATACAACAAATTTTAAACTAGAGACTATGTATCTGTAGATCTGTCTAGAAATCCATTCACACTATAGTAACCACTATTCAGTAGTAAGTCCTTAATCTTTTTCTTATATCTTAATAAGTTTACACCTCGAATACTTTCGGGAAGGGTATTATATAGTATTATTCCATTATAATAAAGAGACTCTTTAAATGTCGAAGTCCTGTGGTGAGGAATAGATAATAAATTCCCGTGTCTTGTATTATATCTGTGATTTTCAGACAGCACATGAAAATCATGCAGATTGCATTTTACGTGAATCAGACACTTGTATATATAGACACATGGTACAGTTAATATCTTCCTGGAGACAAAAGTGTTTCTACAGCTTTCTCTATACTTAAGTTTATATATCAATCTTATTAATCGTTTTTGTAACACAAATACTCTGGATACTTCACTGGATTTTCCCCAAAGATGTATATTTTGAGTTATATGCGAATAAGCCAAAGCATAATATACATTCATTAGACCGTCTTCACTGAGCACATTTTTTAATTGGTATATTGCAAAATAAGATTTGTTTAATTTATTGCAGACATAATCGATATGCTGTTCCCATGACAGTGTGCTGTCAATACATGTGCCCAACAGTTTTGTGCTTTCACTTAAGGGAATACCATGAAGTGGTATAAGCCTTCTAAGTTTAAAATATATGAATACTGTTTTATCCCTATTTAATATTAATTTATTTCTGTCACACCACGCATTCATTTCATCTACCGTTGTTTCAATGTCAGAACTAAGCTCATCAGTGCTAGATGCAGAGATACGCACAGTAGTATCATCTGCATACATAATTGTGAGTCCCTTGCTAATGTGCGATGGTAGATCATTGATATAGATGGAAAACAGTAGAGGTCCCAGGATAGATCCCTGAGGTACTCCCAGAGTAATAGCTTGTGGGACAGAGTAAGCTTCATTACATTTAACCGTTAGGGTTCTGTTATCCATAAAAGACTTTATTAGATTGAGAATATTGCCTCTTATACCTATATTTTCTAATTTACTAAATAAGACAGGACCATTTACAGAATCAAAAGCTTTAGATAGATCAAATAAGATAGAGACAATATATTTTCCTTTATCCACCTCACTGTAAATAAAATCAAATAATGTAGTAGATGCAGTTTCTACTGATCTTCTACTTCTAAAACCATGTTGGCTATCTGTTAATATATTGCTTCTTTCTAAATAATCTGAGATCCTGTTGTAAATAATTTTTTCTATAATTTTAGAGATGACACTAAGCAGTGATATTTGCCTGTAAGTTTCAATGTCATCTTCCTGGCCTTTCTTATGAATAGGTATTACTATGGCAATTTTAAGTTCCTCAGGGAAATAACCTTCTATGGCCATTTTATTAACTAAATATAATAAAACATCAATGATATTATTCGAGATATTTTTAATGACTTCTGCTGTTAAACCATCCAGTCCTACTGATTTCTTATTCTTTAGTTCATTGATTACACCAAGAAGTTCTTCTTTTGATACTTCATAGAAATATAATGAATTTGTTTGGTATTTGGAGAGAGTGCATGGTAGTGACAAATTAAATCCGAATTGACTTGCTGCATTATTGGTCGCAATCTGGGCAAAATGTGAGGCAAAAGTATTTGATATTGTTCCATCATCATATATATTTACATTGTTTATATTTAAGGTAATAGATTTATTAGGAGATTTGTATTTTCCCAGTTTAGACTTTACAATATTCCAGGTTTCTTTGGTTTTATTTACCGCATTATTTATTTTGTTATTGTAATAATTTTGCTCTGCTTTTTTTATATTTCTTTTATGTTCATTTTTTTTACATTTGTATTCGTCTATATCAGTATTGCTAGTACTTGATTTTATTTCCCTAAACATATTTCGAAGTGCTTGACCTTGTTGAATAATGTCATCCGTTATCCAGCATTTTTTATATTTATGTTTACAAGTGGACATGAAACATTAAAACACCATATTAAATCATCCAGAAACAAGGCAAATGCAGTCCGTATATCAAATTGAGTTAGATAATTCCAATTTATTTTTGAAACCCTCACATTTAATTCATTTAAATTTCCAGAATTTATGATTCTTTTAATTATATTGGTATTATCACTACTTTTATTTTTATCATATGTTATTATATTAAGCGAAAATATATGAGCAAAGTGATCAGCTAACAGAGTATTGTAAATTTTAATATCATAGTTTTGGGGAGGGATGTTTGTTACAACATAATCAATTGAGGTAGCACTGATCTGACCATGAATATTTTTGAATACACGAGTTGGCTCACATGTAGTTCTATTTAGCTGATAGGAATCAAACAGATCGCATAGCAGTTTAGTAGTCAGAGATTTGTCAAATAGATTGATATTAAGGTCACTGCAAACTAGGATAAAATCATATTTGTCTACTATATAGTTTAACACAATCGTCAAGTTTCCAAAGAAAATATCAAGATCCCCACTTGGAGGTCTATAGAGAGAGAGAGAGAGAGAGAATTTTATTCATGTGAGACATTTGTATACACACGTCATTGTGCTCCATAGAGCACGATACAATAAAATATAAATTATACAAAATAAAATGATTACAATCACAACTTAAAAACATTTACAGCCCAATGCGAGCAGAGATTACAATTATATAGAACTAAAATTATTTGAAATTACATATGATTAAAAGTTACAAAAACAACATATACAACATACTACAATTTTAATGTTTTTGTCTATATACAATGATATACCACACATCTCTATATGAGATTCTGCTGAGTATTCATTAAAGATTGTCTCTTTACAAAATTGTAGGGAGTCACGAATAAAGATTAAGGACCCACCATGGATATGATCACTACGTGCAAAATAAGAGGCGATTTTAAAATTGGGTAAACTAACATGTTCAACATTTGTACCACAAATCCAACGTTCCGATAAACATACTACATCAAGATTGTTGTTATTGATAAAGATTTCAGTTTGAGCTAACTTATTCATTAAACTTTGTATGTTAACATGAGCAATTCTCAATACACCAGTTCTCACATTGGTGTTAGCTGTGACAGTCTGGGGTATAAAAAACGGTCAGAGTTTTCATTAAGCTGGTCATTTACATTAGTATTTAGCACATTCTCATATCCAATATTTCTAACACTAGTATTGCCTGCATTATTTAATGATTCATTCATATTATCCATACTTACATAATCTAAGTTGTCTTGAACATTTAGAGAGCTACGGATGTTAACAAAAGTCAAGTTTTTAATATTATTTTTACAACTGATTATTTTTATAATTTCATTGCAAATGGTATTTTTATTCAGGTTACTTACATTCAGTAGATTAATTTTACCAGGTACATAGTTATTTATTTTTCTCACGAAGGCAATTAGCTTTTCATTAAACTTGTTTATATACCTATGTAACTTATAGTTTTTACTATATGGGACAGTTGCAATAGTTATATTTAAATTACAACACTTTTTAATAAAGTTCCAGATGTTTTTAAAAAGTGGATACCGTTTTGCATTAAAATTATTTGAACCAGCTAATATACTAATATTGTCCTGGGATGTATACGATTTCGTCACTGCATCAAAGTTTTCAACCACTTGTTGGAAAGTAACCCCAGGTTTGATGATGGATTCTATACGTATATTTTGATGTTTTAATTTATTGGATAAAATTCTATTTAAATTGCGTCCAATATCATCACTCAGTAATAATAGTTTTTTACAGTTAGGCAACACAATTTGAAAATCAGTGTTTTTATTATGTTCCTCAGTATTCGTGGCACTATTTGTTACAGGTTCTACTGTTGATACATGAGCTTCCAAATTTAAGTTGTTGTCATATAAAGTTTTATTATCAAGGTTATTTGAATTGTCAATTTCAGCTTGAGTGCCGACAGTCCTTAGCGTAACTGCTAACTTACTTTCTCTTGTTGGTCGGTACAAATTATATCAATTAATGTAGATGACGAGTCAGCAATTCTTGTAGGTTCTTGAATTAATTGTTTCAAATTAAAACAGCCAAGCATATTTCTGAGGTAGGTTGAATTATAGGACTCCTTTTAGAGAGGTTAATATTAAGGTTGCCAGTAAGTATAATATTGTCACACTCGCCTATTACATGAGTTAAAACTTCTTCAAGCATATCAAGGGTGGAAATCTTGAGATTAGGTGGTCTATATACCACACCAAAGGCCACTTAAATGTTGTTAATATTTGCCAAAATCCCCTGTTCCAGTTGATCACCTGCTTCATAATTGATTTCCATAATTTTGTATTTTATATTTCTACTAATGTACCAACGAACACCACCGCCTCTAGTAGGTCTATCAGATCATACTAGCGAATAATTATGAATTGAAAAGTTTGCAGTAGAATCATTATTTGTTAGCCATGTTTCAGTGAGACTAAAAAGATTATAATTGTTCTGTAACACGAAAGAGTAAAAATCGCCGAAACATGGATTAACATGACAAACATCTAATTTGGAATATTTATCATTATTTACATGACTGTTAGGTTCATGTGATAACGTTCATTGCTATTGGCTTGCATAATCAATTCTAAGGTTCCTCTTCTTCAGTACTCGCATGGGCAATTCTTATCTAAAGCAGAATGATTTGTATTTATTTCGACATTTGAATTGGTTTTTGCTTTTATACAGTTGATGCATTTAGTCCGCTTGGAGTTACAGTCTTTGTAAGTGTGTCTGTCTGAACAAAAGGAACAAACCTGCTCTTCCTCACAATCTTTCGGTAAGTGATAAAATCCTTGACAATTAAAGCATTACAGAATACTTACATGATTATATACGTTACCTCAAGACCATCCTACATTAACTTTTTCTTTGTTTAGCAAATAGTTATGTGTTTTTGGATCTAATTCCATTATAATGGTCGAATTTTTATATTTTTTATTTTCAATTTTTTTTATAATCATATGTGTGACTTCAGTATTATTTACTTTGTTTTGAGTTATTATTTTCTATATGATGGCATCTTCCTATTCATTAACATCCTCGTTATTAATATTAGCAATTCTAAGTCTGGGTTTTTTTTAAGCTTGGTATTTCCACATTGTATTTGGCGTGCATTTTCTCGCTAATTTTTGTTTGCAACAGATTTCGTTCCTCAGTGTTTTCACATCCAATAACAATTGCACCTTTTGATACTTGCTTAATCATTGAAACGTTTACACCAGATCAACTGGATTAGTAGCTTGCTTTACGTCAGTTTTTGTCAGATGACTCTCTTGATCTGCTTTGGGTTTAACCAAAAGTACTTGCTCAGATTATATTTCTGGTTGGTTGATTCAGGTATCGATTTATGCATGTCGTTTTTTATCTGATCAATATTAGCTTTCATTTCTTCCATCATACTAATTATCAATGGTATCTTTTCTTCATAGAAAGTATACATACATCACATAAAAACCACAAAGATCTCTTTTGTAGAGGTAGACATTTGAGTTCCGAAGCTGTTAAATTGACACATGATTTGTGTAGGAAACATTGACATATGTCACATTTTAAGAGGTCATCGTGTTTCCCAAAAAGTTTGTTGCATCTAACACATTTATATTTAGTCCCATCCATTATACATAATTACAATGGTAAGCCCGGCCCTGTATAAATATTAATCGAATTCACTTTTTACTGTAGAAAAACTTTCAAGCAGATAAGTGTTTTATTTAGGTTTTTTATAAGCACTATCACACATTAAATCATTTAATTGCTGACTATATTGTTAGATAACTTTGTTATTACTGTATTATGTACTATGCAACTATTGTCACTTGGAGCACGTTTATTAAGATATTATAGGCCTCTAGTAACCGACGTAAGATTGCTTGTACCGTCCACTTATAAAAGTTTGCACAACGTGGATACAATGCCAAAATTGAATCACTATAAATCCCGTAACATGGTAATCGGCTCTCTTACATATCAAATCGCCATATCGCTTGTACCGTCCACTTATAAAAGTTTGCACAATGTGGATACAATGCCAAAATTGAATCACTATAAATCCCGTAACATGGTAATCTGGTCTCTTACAATCAAATCGCCGTTAAGTTCTGCGAGGCTGCCGCCTTTTTTTCTTCGCCTTGATAGGGATGATGAAATACACATGCCTTATTAAAATTAATTCCTTTGATGCACAGTATAGGCAATCAGTCCTCCACATTAAAAAAAAATGTATTTAAATTATTTAGTTACGTCCCGATTTTTTAGCACGTAACATTCCCCCCTTACCTCCAGTGAATTTCCTCGAAATTCATTAGCACATACTTTGGCTATATCAAATATAATAATAATAATAATAATAATAATAAGCTTTATTATCTAATAGGAAAATCCCATTTATGAGATAATTTGACCTAACACACAATAAAACATAAAGAGTATAAATAGAAATAAAATAATATACGCAAAAATAAGACATTTAGTACAATAGTAATAACATACATAGTTCAAGTTTAGGTTTAATAATAACAGATTTTCACTACAACTAGGGCATTATATTGATGAGATAAGAGAGATATAAGTGAATAGTTATTTGTCAAGGCTTTAGTGAAAGTTTTTGGGTAAGGTGTTCTTTCTTATGCAGGAAAAAGCGGTTCGTTGTTAGGAGTATCTGGTTTTAGTTCCTTGACATTCCAAGTGCTGTGAGATTTTCTATCCTTATCGGTTAACTCATATGCCCACGGGGAAACATTATTATGAATGACAAATGGGGCAACAAACGTTGGTGTGAGTTTTGATGAAAAGTATTCCACCGCTTTAGATTAGACACGGTGAACGTCGCGGTGCCTGAGATTATAGTGACGGGTTCCCTTCTTAAAAACTCTCGAGAGCTGCACTCGAACTTCTTTGAAAATTTTGGAAAATCCAGGGCCGAATTGTTCATGTCCTGGGCTGGGTTGGAATCGAGTAATTGTTGCAATAAGTCGTCGTCGATCAAACACCCCTTACCGTATCAGACGTTACCGATTTTCCGGCAACCACTATAGCCAAGTTTCACCAACTATACCTTTCACTAACCCTATCCATCTTTCACTAGTATTTCATGCCTTTCGCTCATCTTTAAACCTTTCCTGCCCCCCCTCTTCCTTTCTATTTGTGTATTTTTGTTCACTTCACTTCATAGTTTTCGAAAAATTTGCTGATTTCACGACTCACAAATTATTTACCGTTATCCGCTATTACGACTTCGGTACCCCAAATATGAGAAAAACGTTTTCTTCTAGTAATTTAATAATAGTCTTTGAATTGGCCATGCGCATGGGCAAGAATATGCAAAACTTACTAAAGTGATGATCCGCAATGCTCAAAATATAATTATTCCCCGACAACATCTTGAGAAGCGGACCGACGATATCCATTGCTAATGACTCCCATGGCTTCACTATTGTCGGAGGACCAGAGAGATGACCGGATGGTGGTTTCTGTTCCGATTTTTGCGCCAAACAAACCGAACAAAATCGTACATAACGCGTTACGTCAGCTTTCATCTTCGGCCAGAAATATTTGGATGCTATGTGATGGTAGGTTTTGTGGATACCATAATGACCTGTCGTGATGACATCTTGGTGGGATGTGATGATTTCCCTGCGATGCGACTTACACACGACCATCTTCCACGGGTTTGAACACCTCTTGAACACATTTTCGCTTTCCGTCCACCAGAGAGGAAATTGTAATAGGTTCCGAGTGATCTTCTCGATCATTCCCCGCAACTAACCATTTTTCCAATCCTGGAAGAAACAAGTAGCTTAACCGTATCTATATTAGGAACAGCCCTGGATAGTGCGTCCAGTACTACATGGTCTTTTCCTTTGCAGTGCTCTATGTCAAAGCTATATTGTTGCAAGCGGAGCACCATCTTGCTAAACAACCGGCAGGATCTTTCAAGCCGTTGAGCCACTTGAGGGCAAAGTGGTCCATGACAACCTTGAAGTGCGTGGCTTCGACATATGGCCGAAACTTCTCCACAGCCTACAGAATGCTCGAGCATTCTTTTTCGGTGACACTATAGTGACATTCAGTTGGCTTCAGTGGCCTACTGTACTGATGTAACTTATGACCATCTCACGTCCGTGGTCGTCCAACTGCGTTAAGACTGCTCCCAACCCGAAATCACTCGCGTCCGTCTGATACAGAATTGGCGTGAGAAATCATAGTCCTTCTAACGAAGTACAAAAAAGGCAAAAACATCAAAAGTTTGTAGGATCTTTTGCAATACAATTCCCCCTCTCTGTTTTCGAGGATGGGAAAATCGATTGTGATGGTTTCCAGTTCTGAAATCCTTGCGTACTACCCCTAACAAGCAAAAACCACCTCTATTTCCGGCTCCTCGGTTTTGGGCTTGCGAGGGATTGTCGGATCGGGTTTTTTGGGGAATAATAATAAATTTAGTTAATTTACATTAGAGCACCCCGGATCGACCCCCGGGGGTTAAACCGACCCCCGACCGTAATAGCTATATCTCGAAAAAATAAGAAGATACGAGCTTGACGAGGTTTTTATGGGGTTTCGAGGGCAGGGATCATGATGGAGGTGCTATTTTTCACCCTACCCACAACTACCCCCAACATATAAAACCATCCCCTCTTTCATGCTGTCGACTCTAGGCATGCAGAGATTTGTCGGATCGGGGTTTTTATGGGAATATCAGGGAAACTAACCATTACTCAACCACAGTTGACCTAAGCAACCCCCCGGGGTTGAAACTACCTTGTTCGCAATACCGAGGGCGGGAATCACTATGTTGGTGTTATTTTTCACCCTATCCCACCGCAACTAACCCCAATGTATAAAAATATCCCTTTTCTATAAACTATATGTGTAGCCTCCGGGGGTTGCTTAGGTCAACTGTTGTTGAGCAATAGTTAGTTTTCCAGATATTCCCATAGAAACTCCGGTCCGACGAATCCACACATGCCTAGGACCGACAGCATGGAAGAGGGGGTGGTTTTTATACGTAGGAGATAGTTTTCAGAGAGTAGTGATTACCGCCCTCGAAAACCCATTAGAAGCCGTTTTCCCGTTTTTCGAGCGATTTCGGTTTTGCGAGCAGGGTAGTTTCAACCCCCGGAGACTGCTTAAGTCAAGCGTGGTTTAGTAATGATTAGTTTCCTTGATTCTTCCATAAAAACCCGATCCGACGAATCTCCGCATGCCTAGGACCAACAGTATGGAAGAGGGGTAGTTGTGGGAGAGTAGGGTGAAAAATAGCACCTCCATCATGATCCCTGCCCTCGAAAACCCATAAAACCATGAAAACCTTGTCGAGTCCGTATTTTCTTATTTTTTTGAGATACTGCTATTACGGTCGGGGGTAGGTTCAACCCCCGCGGGTCGATCCGAGGTGCTCTAATGTAAATTAACTGAAACCCGATCCGACGATCCCTCGCAAACCCTAGACAAGTGCTACAAGTGGTAAAAACATATTGAGTAATATAAAATAAAATAGTGTAATAACTAATAATTGAGTACATAAAAACTCTACCACAGAATAAAATGCCTTATCAGCTAGATAAGTATATAGTGTATTTTTAAAAACATTAAATTTGTTAAAGATTTTGGTAGTACCGAATAACATATTGAATCTGTTAAAAAATGCAACACCTTGACAAAGATTCGAGTTTTGACCAACACTTAATCTTGAGAATGGCTGATATAGGTTTTCACAGTTTCGTTTGTTATGGTCATGCAATGCATTATTTTTTACTAATGACTGTTCTTGCTTTTTTATATTCATTATGAAAGACAAATATAAAGAGAAGGAAGCGTCGGGATAGATAATTCAGAAAATATCTGTCTACAAGATGTCCTGGAATGAGCCCCAACCATGCATCTAACAATCCTTTTCTGTATTATAAATATTTTATTACTATGGACTGATTTACCCCAATGCATTAAACCATAACATATAGCAGATTGCACTAATCCGTAATACCATCCGTTTAACACTAATTAGTACCTGCCTAATAAAAATTTTAACCTACGTACATGACACCAAAGACCTTCTAACTCATGCTCAAGTACATCACTTTGATACCAGAGACAAAAAATATTTCCAAATCAACAAAACACTACCACTCAAAATACAAAAGCACCAATATATTCAGGCACAAAATTGTATAATTTACTTCCAATATGTATGAGAGAACTAACATCAATTCAAATCAATTTAAAAAAAACTGAAAGGATTTTTACTCAAAAAGTGTTTTTACACCATTAATGAGTTCACAGAGGCACTAAACAACTTAGACACCATGTATGGGTATGTGCTTGATGCGACAGAAACAAATTAATACTGAATAAAAACAAAACAGTTATTATGAACTTTTATATTAGAAAACCTTCCAAACTTTGAAATATTTAACATCAAAATATCGCATGAAACTAAATTTCTCAGTAACTTTCTCGACCCTACGTTATCGTGGGATATTCATATTGATGTTTGTAAAAAAACTAAATAAAGCATACTTTGGAATTCTGCAAATAAATATACTCTAAATCAATGTGGTCTGCTAAACATTTATTATGCCTTGGCCTACCCACACATTTCATTAAATATACTCAGCTGGGGATGTGGAAGAGACAAAGGTAGAGTGTTTATTCTTCAAAAAAGGTTAATGCGTTTAATTTTTAATATTACTTTTAGAGAAACTTGTAGAATAATCTTCAAACAAAAAAATATTTTAACTGTGCCATGTATATTTAGATTTAAATGTGTAATGTATGCCAAACTAAATATAAGTTATTTTAGACAAGTTTCCGATACACATGAGTACGATACAAGACATGGCAAACTAGTAAGAATTCCTACTCACAAAACATCTACATTTAAGCACTCTCCAAAATACAACTGCGTTAATTTATATAATATGTTACCTAAACACTTACGCGAAATAAGCTGCCGCAAATTATTTAAAAAAAAATTAAAAACTTTCTACTACAAAATGGTTTTTATAGCATGGATGAATTTACTTACATCAGGATAATTTTATCTCTGTGTTATATTGATATTATTATTTTATAATATGAGGGTTGATATGTCCTTATATCTATTGTATTTATATGTATTTGTCTATTTATTGTACTGTCTTATTTAATATTGTTAGTATTAATGTGTTTATGTTGTATATATTGCTATGATATTCACTTATACTTAATTACAAACATGAGGAATATGTTTTCTAGTGTGTGGAATTAGATGAATACTCTGTATTATACACAAATTATTATTATCTTTGAGTACTCTTGGTATTCTTTGTAGGAATTTGAGTCTGTAGATCGCAATACACTGTAAAGTGTTTTCAGTTTATACTTTCAATGGGGGTTTTTAGTTTTAAAAAACTTATCTTTATCAGTATTTTAATTTAAAGTATTTATACTTATTGTATGTTATCTATTATATTTAACTTACCTTTGATAGGATATTGTACTGGGTTTTATTATGGTAGATAGCAAGAAGGACTGGTATAGATAAAGAGAAAGGGACAAATTCATATTTTATAAGCAATGGAATGAATTTGAATAAATTTTATAGTATATTGTGTTTGTGATGCAAACCATTTTAATTAGGGAATCTGTATGGATAGTTATTGGGTTTTATTGCTATTTTAAAGCAAATTTTAATATTTGGTTTTGACATAAGTCAAATAATTTCTTATTTTCCATACAATTTCTTAATTTAGCGAAAATAAGCAATTAGATATTATATAAACTGTTTAAGAAGAGTTGAATTATGATATGAATAATTTTTATACATCTGGGTATCTGTATCGGACAGTCATAAAACTGAGATTACTCAAAATCATCGTTAGTGATCATAATTCTACTTCTAAACCATCTCTAATTGTTTATTGCATTTATATTGTTCTATTACTTTTAAATTTGAAAATTAATTTGTGCGTGAGTGCGAATTTTGACACAAAAAGGATCTAAGCTGTACCAGGAAATAAATACTCACAGAATAAGATTAAAATTAGCATAAAAGATGTGTAAGACTCTCGGTCACATATTTTATTAAGGAATGTCAACCCCAATTTAAAAGGGGTAGATAGAAAACGTATTGTTAGAACTGTAACATTTGCGTTGCTATGGCAATATTAAACGTCAAACCGACCCTGTATAAAGAGCTGCAATAGCTGAAAAAAAAGGTTTTTTCAATTAGACCACGAATCTGAAAACATGTAACAACGTAACCTGAAAATTGGAGATTTGACAAGAGTTGTCAAAAATATAATTTTGAAGAAAAGTCTAAACATTTTGAAATTGGTATCATAGAAATTTAATATTGGAGTGGAAACGAAATAGAGAGTTTTTTTTTTATTAATAATTTTGGAAAGCCAGGAGAGAGAGTACATAGACGTTTGGAATTTATTTTGAAACCTAATATCCTTTTAAAACATTCGTGAGTTTTATTAATTTTAATACTGAACTTTTATCCATTTGTTGTCACTTTTATATTTTAAGTTAGATCAGGCAGATTAAGTTAATATTGTTGTTTTTATATTTTACATTTTTATAAAAATACAATATATTGTTAGATTTGAATTCGAATTTGTTTCTTTGTGTGTATGTCGAGTGTCAAATTTGAAGATCAGAATTCATGCTCTGAGCATTAGGAGTATTTTTGTTAATAATAATTTAGAGTGGAAATATAATTCCAGCACATTAATAAAGGGTTTTGTTTTTTTGAAAGGGTTGTACAGGTGTAATTTGCATTTCAGATTGACCAGGGGTGAACACGGCAGATTGGCGCCCAACGTGGGGCGATCTTTGAAAAGGCACGAAACATACTAACAATTTATACAGGTTTTAATTTTCTTCTACGGAAAACTTAATTAACATACAGGTATAATTTCCCTGGTTGTATGAAACTTCGTACAGGTAAGGAAACTATTAAGATGTCTGATACTAATGATAATAATGATAGGGAAGATGGGGAACAGCAATTTGGTACGTCACGCAATTTACAAACTTTTGTTGAACCTACACTAACCAAAGTGACAATATTGTTGTGGTTCCTCCTCAAGGTACACAACAAGATGTTTCTGATGATACTGGGAATGTCGCTCCTCAAGTGGCACAATCAGATATCATGGCTGTTCTTGCTCAAATGATGAATAAAATGGAGCAACAAAGCAATAAAATGGACCAACAGAATTTAAACTTATCTAATTTGAATGATAATTTTAAAAATTTGGAGGTTTGCTTAACAAACACAAATGAGATGGTTCATCAAATGAGGGGTGATTTGGATAAAGTCCAAAGTGAAATCGAGCAGGTCAAAGCTGTGTTTAAAGAACAAGAGGTTAGCTTCACTAATCTACTTGGTATTCTTGCACAAGATGTAGATGACAAGTTAGATGCTCAAAATGCTAAAATAACAAATGTCATTTTGGAGGTTAGGGACAACAAAGACGTTGTCAATTGAATGGTAGGTCAAGTCTCAGATAAACAAAGACATATAGATAAACGACATCCCGGAATAAATGTAATATTTACTAATCTGAAAAATGTTTACCGAGTCGTTCGCTCTCATTGGTTATTGTTATTTTGGAGGGGTTGAAACGTGCGAACTCTGAAATGCCGACGGCCGCCATTTTTTTCGTTTGGTTTTAGCCGTCTAATCTGAAGCTTTAGCTGTGGTTTTTTGTGATTTTAGTGTTGTGTATCTTGATTTTTTGATTTTTCGTGTCTTTAATCAACTGCAATATGACTAGAGAGTGCTTTATTTGTAAGAGAAAGTACGTCGTAGGAGATGCTCTGTCATTACATCAGTAAGTAAACAATTCACATGAGCGTAGTTTAAGTGGTTTTTTCCTGCGAACTCTCCGAGACGATTATACCTTTTAACAGGGTTCCTAAGGATTTTCGAACAAAACGAAAGTGGTTAAGTATTGTAAGGGTTTATACTTAGTTAATTTAGATATTAGAATATTTCTTAATAATTATACATAGTCAAGCATTAGATATTTCGTAATTATAAATAAATGTATAGGTAATCGAATTGTGGACTTTAACAGTACAGGTCAACATACTGCGCAGTCATTAAAATGTTGATGTAGACTAATTTGATACTTCCTAGCAATAATTATAATGTAATATTAATATAATTTGGATTTAATATAGAATCATTAAAAAGCCAACAGCTTTTTATTACATGGCGATCCTGCCAGCGCGAAAAAAAATTAACTATGAAACTTAAAGTTATATGTTAAATAGTCAAATGTTTTGTCTACGACTCTATATTAAATTAAAGTTAAACAATCAAAATGGGTCAAACGAAGTCGACCACACAAAATTTGGAAGAAAATGGAGTAGTCAATTCTAACTTCATTGTCCAACAACAAGAGTACAATGTTACAAAGGACGTGAAAATCATATTGTACATTATAGTTTCGTTAATGGTGGTTTCCCTGGTCATAAAAGTATTTAAAATGTACAGGAGAAACTTAAAAAAACAGGTGAAGCGAAACTTAGCAGCCTCAACACTCAGTATGGATCCTTAGAAGACAGTCACCCCGGTTCGCCTCCAGTTCTGGCCTCCAGCAGAAAGTTCCGGCTTCCAGCAGATTCCAGCAGAAGATTTTGTGATGGAAAACTAAGTGAGTGTTGTGTGACTAGTGAAAGTGTGCGCTACTATGGTGATTAAAGAAAAAACACAACAAAATTAGTTTTAAAATAAAGGATAACCTAGAACTACTGTAAGTTTTCCTTCCTAGACTTATATTTATAGTGATGTTTATGTACCGATAGATATTTAGGCTACTTTTAAATGTCTGCATTTCTTATTCTGAATTTCTATGTCGACCAACTGGGAACGGATTCAGCTAGATCTACTTAAATATAAAGAGGACATAGTTAATCAAGCTAAACGCGCCATAAAAAAGGAAGTACCTAAAAGCGATCTAACTAGACAAGATATTCGAGATACTCTTGTACAGTTATTTAATGATACAACTAAATATATTGGTATCCATTGGTCCAACCTAGATAATAGGCAAAGAAGCGCAGTTAAATCTATTTTTCTTAAAATTAGAGATAAAATAATTAGAGCATTTCAGTTATTAAACGTTAATTATAAGGTTCCTACGAATTGTATAGAACCAATTGATATTTTGATTTTTGACGAAGACGTTGTGTTGGACGAAGATTCATTAGCAATGGCGATGACGAACGTCGAATTTTTTAATTTAGCTAGCAAAATTTTGCCACAGGAATTTGACGGTTCTCCCGATAAACTACAATCCTTTTTAGATGCATTGGCACTACTTGATACTAATTCAAATGACCATACTGCTAACGCCGTCGCTTATGTTAAAACACGTCTAACGGGCAAGGCTAGAGATTTAATAACAACGGAAAATTCTCTCTTAGGTATAATAAATACTTTAAAAAAATGGGATTAAAGGCGAAAATTCTCAGTCGTTAACAGCTAAGTACTAAACATGAAACAGAACCATAAGGATGCTGTAACCTACGCCGCAGAAATCGAGTCGTTAGCTGAAAACCTAAAAAGAGCATTTATAAGAGAAGGTGTACCTTACGAAGTTGCGGGTCGGTACTCTACAGAACACGTGGTTAGATCCCTCAGTACTAATTCAAATTCGGAAAGAACACGATTAGTTATGGAAGCAGGTACTTTTGGCACAGTTCAAGAAGCTGTTACAAAATTTGTTAATATTAGTAATAACAGTCAAGCTAGTACGTCTAATGTTTTTCATTTTAGACAAAGTTACAATTACAGGCGTTACAGTAACAATCGCGGTGGACAAAATTATAATCATAATGATAACGCTCGAAGGCGATACGATCGAGGTAGACGCGGACGTGCTAATTATAACAATAGGCAAAATATAAATGGTAGTGATAGGCGAAATTATTGAGGAAACAATCGTACAACGGCAGTAAGGGCTGCTGGGATAAATACAGAGTCGGGAAACGAAGCGAGCCCCCAACAGGCTCGATTGGGGGAAGAAATGTAAACATTTTTAATTTTAATTTATCATTCTCGAATTTTGTAATATTTTCAACAAAAATGACGGGGGTTCAAAAACACATTTTTGCTCGACACGGGCGCTGATATATCCATTTTTAAAAGAAGAAAAATTAACCCAGATCAAATGCTAGATATTTCTAATCCCAGTAAAATTAAAGGTGTAACAGAAGGCGTCATTAAGTCTTTAGGCATCACGGAAACTGAAATTTTTGTTGTAGGTTACAAAATACGACACAAATTTCACATAGTCGATTCAAATTTTCCTATACCTTCTGATGCGATTTTGGGAAGAGATTTCATATCTAAATATAAATGCAATTTGGACTATTCTAATTGGACAATGACTATTAGGTTAGGTAATAATCATATTACTATTCCGATTTATAGTGGTCCTGAAGAGGATTGGTTGTTCGTTCCGCCTAGATGCGAGGTACTAAGACGAGTAAAAAGTCAGCTTTGATACTTCCTGGCAATAATTATAATGTAATATTAATATAATTTGGATTGAATATAGAATCATTAAAAAGCCAACAGCGTTTTTATTACAGTATTATGGGTATTGATATTCGTAGTACATGTGATTTGAGTGTTTACACTTATATTTGTGCAATTCGTTTCTCACCTGAAGATTTTTATACCACTCCTTCTGGCAAAAGGTGTTTGAAAAAAGGAGCAGTTCCTCAAAGAGCTACTGCAATAGTAAAAGAACTTGAACCGGGACCTTCACGACAAAGGTAAGCAAGCAACAAAAATAAAGGCCCTCTTATTTCTGTTTACTTAACTGTTTGTGACTGATACCTATATTTACTCTGTACTGCAAAACCTGGAGAAAATGAACAGATGCCAATTTTGTGGCTTTTATTGTACAATATTGGCAATGCTACAGATGTAAGTGGATGTAAATAATAATTTATAAATATCTAGAAACTAATAATCGTATAAGACACAATCACTTTTAAATTGAAATAAATACCATTCATAATTAATTATTGTAATACTGTGTTAGGCAAAGAAGTTTTTTTGTCAGATTTCGCAGTCGTCCACTGGATATTCTCTACAGAACGTGGAATAGTCTTTATCTGAAGATAGCACCTACTAATTCATGTAATCTTTTTAGGACAAATATTCTGCAAGATTCTGTGAACATTCGAAAGTTTCCTGAAGTTGATGTTGAATTACCTCTGCTGGAAGAAAATAGAGAAAGTTCTAACTCTGATAAAGAAAACCTTGCATCCTTTTCTTCGTCAGGACACACAGAGACTGCAAGTGAAATTGCAGTATCAGGCTCTTCATCAGAAGAAAAACCCGCACCAAGAAGGTTGGTTAAAAATATAAATAAATGTCATTCATCAAATTTTTTAATATTAATTAATTTTCAAATTTCATCGAACTTCTATGAATTATTTTTATAATTTTAGGAAAAAAGTATTGATTCAAGAGCCACAGGATTGTGAGAAATCTTCCTCATCTTCGACAGATGCTGTAAAAGAGGTTGACGTAGATTTTGAATCTTCAACCACTGAAACTGCTCCTGAAAGAGAAGAGCTATCATCGTGCACTTGTAATACTTCCATGAAGAAAGTATTTTCATCGAGTTCAAGGAGGTAAGAAAAATTATTTCGTAACTATGAAGATTGTTTCAAAAATAAGTCTTTTTTATTTGTAAATGATACATAATTAACATTATCTGCTTACTGAATTGAACTTTCTGATCTGAACTGTTATCGCGCTTTATAAAAATGCAAGCGCTGACAAAACATTGAAACCAGGGCATGTTTTGAATATAGTTTTATAAGGGACTTGTTATTTATGAGTAAATACAGTTATACGTTTTAATTGTTTTTTTAGATTATCCCATCTGAGATATTACGGTGATATTAAGTTGAGAGATGTAATGAATCCAAGAACAGCCAAAAAAAGTTGGTCTATCATAAAATCTACAGTCTCCACACTGAGGAAAAAAGTTGTTAATCTGCAGCAATCAAGAAGGAGATTGAAATCGAAAATTTTCAAATGAATTCATTGATGAAGTATTTGAGGACTTATCACTGAAAATGCAGAAAATACTATCAAGGTAAGAAAAGTTTCTTAGTTATACATTTTCACGTTTGGAGAAATTATCCTGCGTGAAAAAATTGGGGAAAAGATATAGTTGAAAATTAAATTTTGTTCTCAAAAATAAGAGATAAGAAAAATTTCAAATAATGATTACTTTTTTACACGACCAATCATAAATATCATTTTTGGCCCCAAGGTGACAAAGTGCACCTAGAGCAACAATAGCTATTTAAGCGCTAAGGGGGTGGTATAGTCGGGTATAGTTTTACTGGGCAGACAAAAAATGTAACAAAAACTTTACGACCTCATTAAAAATACTGTTACTCTGTACTATCTCACCTGCAAATTGAATCACTTATTTTTATAGGTTTTTAATGTGCGTCGGCTTGTTTGATGACAGGTCGTAAAGTTTTTGTTGCATGTTTTGACTGCCCAGTTAAACTGTACCCGACTATAGGTGTAGTTTACTGCTTAAAAATAATGTACAAATTGTACGATGTAGGGGAACCCTCAGTTTATTTAATTTTTCATTTAGCATTTTACAACCGATCAAAAAAAATACAGTTCATGAGAATTTCTCTGGCTATCAGGGATTGGCAAGAGCTTTTACCAATCCCTGTTTTTTCTTCTTTCTGACCCCTGTACATGAAAAATTACTGCAAGATATGGGAAACCTTGCCTTGCTTTCTTTACAATGGAAACGAATTAGTACTTTATATGACTGGAATCCATGTTTTGCGTTTAACGTAAATTATTACTTTCTGTTCGACTGGTACTTCTGTTTTGCAGAGCCAGTTATTTTTTCTGGAATTGCTAACACTTATTCTAATCATACAAAAAAACATTTCTCTGAGGGTACTTATAATTTTTAAGTGTATGTCAAAGGTTGAATTCTTATTGAATGTTGTATATTATAGTATTTACAATTATTATGATTTTAATGTTGATATTACTTCAACAGGCTTCACTTCCTGGTGCTGCTGGAAATTTGTTGCAGAGAGTATTGGAGATCGTTTGCCTTGACATTGAACTTCTATTCTCCGAAAGCGTACAATTTTCTCCGAGAGGAGTTTAATAAATCTCTTCCCCACCCCAGTACAATAACCAAATGGTACCAGTTGAAGTACCCTGTATATACCCCATTTATAAATTTAATTTTTTCTTATTTATATTTCCAAATTCAAGTAATTACTGCAGTTTACTTCATTTTATTTCATCTTGTCATTTAGTTTTTTTAAAGCAAAGTTAAAAGCTACAGTTTTTACTAAAAAGTTACATAAAATCGAGTCGAGTCACAGGGTTTGTTTATCAGTTATAAGATAAGTGTCAGTACTTCGTTTATTCCCAGAGTATGAAATCGCCTACACTTTTCTACCTTAACCAAAGACAAAGATAGAGAGTTGGGTGTCATCCTAGAACTCGGTGCAGAACTACGTCGTATCCAACGTGATAAATTGTGTTAATGTAAATATATTCCCACAAGAAACAAGCGAAGATGCATAATCCGGATAGAAGGGTGACACCAGGAACCATATAAAAGAAGATCAAACTGTTCAGAGGAGGAGATGCATTTGGAATTCGAGGTACTTTGCAGACTTCGGTCGGCTGTACTTAGGAAATAAAATTAAACCACGCTCAAGGTACTTTGCAGACTTCGGTCGGCTGTACTTGGGAAATAAAGTTCTAATACACCATTGCATCGCAGTACTTCGTGTTCGTTGTACTTACATCAAAGACAATCACTGCTTAACGTACACTTTAAGAAGTGTCGTTTTAACATCTCTACGAAGCCCTACGAGGACGTTAAACATGTAGAACCTGGGGGAGAGCTGTCACGGGCGACATAACGCTATACAGATCGCACAGAAATTCAGCTGGCATAAATTTCTAAAGGTGATTACTTTCTTATTTCGAGACTCTACTTTATTATTTGCAATTGCATTCATATTCTGGTTACGGCGTGTTTAAAAAAGGTTTAACTGACGCATTTGTGGTACTAAAAGAATATTAGTTTTCTTTTATGAAATACTAGCTTTGATTTTTAACTATAAAGAATATTATATTACAGTTTATTCAGTTATGATTTTATTCACGATTTTAATTCATAAAATTTCATTTTCTGAATATTTTACTAGGGAAATTTGCGTTTGCAAAATAACAAGTTTATATTCAAGAACTATATATTTAGAGCTATGTAATAACAAGGTACTTTATCACAGACTAGCCAAACTTCAAGTCTATCATTATTCTGCAGTTTTTATAAAACAAATAGTGGACTTTCGTTTCCATCACATCTCATGTAAGGTTTTTCAAGAATGCTTTATATTTAAAGTACACTAGGAATATTTTCCTACTGTAACCACAAGGTTTTCTGATTGTTGGACATTTACCTACAATAAGATATTATAGTTATATGAATTCGGCGTACTTTGCGTTAACAAAGGTTTGAAACATTGACTACGGTCAATTGGCTGGTTCTGTTCTCCAATTGGGTTCAGTTACAACGAGGGATATGTCAATATTTCAGGCAGTTGTCTGGTCACTTGTTTCGATTGAAGGGTGATGCAACAGCACTTTCTTACCTTCGCGGATTCACGGCTTCGTATGTTTGACAATCATAGGCAATCTTCTGGTTGCTTTTCTATTTAATTACTATAGGGAGATTTCCCCAGCAGCAATCGAAAGGATTTTATGTGAGTGTAAATTCTCACCTCTGCAAGATTAATATGATTATCTGAACGATTGTTCCTACTCTAATTTCAATCACTAAACTGTGTATAATTAAAGGATATTTCCTCAACACTATGATATGTTACACGAATATTTAATGGTCGTTTTTCAACTTAATTTTGACAATGTATAAACATGACATGATTCTTGTCCCTTGTTTTGCATTCGATTCATTATTTGGCTATTGCTAACAACTTTAATTATAAATCATTATTATCTAGCGATTGCTAACAACTTTATTTAATTATAAATCATTATTACCTGGCGATTGCTGACAGCTCTATCATAGATTATCATTATCAGGCCATTGCCACAACTCTAATTACTATTAAAATAACACAACATACTTTTGCATAAGTTCTTGTTATTGCATCAAAACACTAAGTATATCTATAGTATGGTCATTACTATAGCAGCGCAAATTTTCCTATTATAGTATTTAGACAATTGTCTCAAATATTTGGATTACTTTTGATTTCATGTTCGACTATTGTTGCATCAATTTATATAAAATAAAATGGGTTTTTTTTTACTATTTTTTCCCATCAAATATTGTCTTATTCTTTCACCTTTACCTTTTCGTCATATAAGTAATAATCTAAATAAATGGTTTTGTTTCAAAGCAAAATAGAAAACAAACTTCAACTATAAATGTACAGTGCAATCTTGAGTAATAAAATACTACATAAATAACATATATAATTAACTAGGTCTCTCAATTAATAGACAGTGTGTGCAAGTTTACCAGGTATTTCAAGTAAAAGAGTGATTAATTTTCTAAGGTATACAGTATCAGACAGAAACAAGTAATATTAAACTTTATATAAAAGAACCTGGGTAAAGTAAAAAGGGTTACTACACACACACAACGAAATTTGGGTCCTACACTAACAAAACTAGACGATCACGCAAATGGCCAATCTTATTTGTTTATCCTTCAGATAAATAAATAGTAATTAAATTTATTGATTACATAATTACCAGTACTTTCTTTAGTAATTAAATAGGGTACCCCATAACCGTTACACAGTCAATAGACGGAGCTCCAGGTTTCACAAAAGAAGCCATCCATGCACTGAATATGAAAGTTGAGGAAGCAAGAAATAGAGGAATGAAGGTGATTTGTAACCTTGTTATGGACGAAATAGCCATCCGAAAACGTGTTGAGTGGACTGGAGATAAAACAGTGGGATATATTGATATAGGAACTGGTATAAATTCAGATGACATTCCAATAGCTAAGGAGGCACTAGTATATATGCTGGTAGCCATTAATGGCCACTAGAAAATACCTGTGGGTTATTTCTTACTGGATGGATTATGTGCCACAGAAAGGGCAAACTTAGTACGGAAATGTCTAGTTTGTACATCAATCTGACCTTATTGTAAGCTCCATTACTTTTGATGGCACTGCAACAAATATGAGCATGTGTCGTCATTTAGGTGCATCACTGCACAATGCAGAGGCAATAAAATCCTATTTTTTGCATCCCATCACTCAACAGAAAGTATTTGTGTTCTTGGATCCGTGTCATATGGTGAAATTAGTTAGGAATTGTTTGGGAAGCCAAAAGGTTTTAACAGTGAAGGTTAAAACCATCAAATGGCAATATTTGGAAAATTTGGTGAACCTTTAGGAAAACGAGGGACTTCATGCAGCTACAAAATTGAAGAAGAGACATCTCCAATGGGTCCGTGAAAAAATGAGAGTGAAGCTTGCTACACAAACCCTGAGCAAAAGTGTCTCTGATGCACTTCTATTTTTATGCAATGACTTGAAACATGAAGATTTCATTGGAGCTGAAGAAACGGCAAATTTTCTCAGTATTTTTAATGATTTTTTTGACATTCTAAATAGCAGAAGCAGATTTGCAAAATATTCATTTCAAAAACCTTTGTCACCAGCCACTAAGAAAACTTTTTTCGATTTCATAGAAAAAGCTGTTACATATATAAAATCGTTATGTCTTAATGGAACACCAATTTTAGAAAGTGTGAGGCACACGGGTTTTCTCGGATTTTTAGTTTGTGCTGAAAGTTTGAAAAGTTTTTATTCTACCTATGTGGAATGTGATAAGCCTTTACTAAAATATGTTCTGACTTACAAAATTAGTCAGGATCATTTGGAAATATTTTTTAGTATTGTCAGGAGTAAAGGTGGTTTCAATAATAACCCAACACCTAGACAGTTTCAAGCTACTTATAAAAAGTTGTTAGTTCATGCTGAAATAAAAGGAGCAAGCACTGCTAATGCAGTGGCATTAGATAGCACATCAATTTTACAATGTACCTCTAGAAATACTCTGATGATATCTCAGAATACCGATGATGATGATACTGAAGATATTTCCAATATTATTATGAATGACCATGATTATATAACTTATTCCTCGTTATATTTGTCAGACTACATCGTAGATATTGTAGTTAAATCTGTGAAAAAAAAATTTCTTGCATAAAATGTTTGGAAATTTTGGAGGGAGACGTTGCCCCCTCCCAATTACAAATTAGAAAAAAATTTGATAATCTAGTCAATGCATCAAACTGGGTCAATGTGGTCTGTCAGAATGCTAAAAAATCTTTTAGGTCTTTCAGTAAAACTGATAATTTTTTAAGTACCAGGTATAAAAAAAGAAATATTAATAATATATTAGTTACAAAAACATGTGAAAGTATACCATTTTGTATTTTTGATGTATTCGGTAATCGCATATTTGATGGAGAGTTATTTGATAACCATGGCATATTGTTGGTAAAATTAATTTTGAAAATTTATTTTAATATAAGATTACATTATGAATGTGAGAATTCTTTCTTATACACAATGTGTTTTCTTTATGTATATACCCTTCATCTCTACATGACAAAAGCTGCTGCAATACCTTAATTTATTAAATATTTTCATTTATGTTTATATGAAATTTCCAAAGAATTTGTTTTTATTTTATTTTATATCTGTAGCTTTTTGTTAATAACCCATAATTGGACCCCCTTATGCAGAAAGGAACCAACCCACAAAGTTCCAAAAATGAGTTGTGGCTTGTATTAGTTTGTAAACAGTATTCTTTACCTTTCTAGCTACTTACATTGGTCTATGTTACTGGTACCGTCATCTATAGTAATATTATAGAAACATTAATATTTGTATGTGCAATACAGCAATTTGCAGAAAAGAACCAACGAATAGTTCCTTTCTGCATTTTGTGATAACGCATTTGTGTGGCTTGGTTCAGTTGTCAAACTACGATAACCTAACCTAAAAAACTTGTTAATCTCTGGTTATTACTTTTAATAGTGTACTTATTACACCTTGAGTGTCTTTAATAGCAAAATACTGTATTGTTAAAACTTAAAATGAGTGAAAGAAGTAAGAGGATTGTGCAATTATGTTTGAATGAAGCCAAGGTAAGGACAGAAATAATCATTTATTTTAATATTGCAATGTGTATGTTTCATTTGAATTTTTAGAGAGTTGGGACAATCGAAACAATCCAGAAAAATAATGTATTTTTAAAACCTATTGAAATCGAAATAGATCCAGATGTCTCAATAGAAAATTTTTTGAAAACCGTACCAGTTGTATATTATAATAAAGAGACAGCGTGCTCCTCAACAACAAACGATGAACAAATCAGTACTAATCTGTCTTGCAATAAGAATACCAATATTTTAATGGAATCTAATAAAAATAATGATACTAATATTATGCCTTCTTGTTCGAATGATAAATATTTAGAGATTGAAAATGACATTGATAAGATGAGCTTACCTCAGACTAACAAATTGGTGTCGAATAGAACAGAGTCTATTCCTTCTTTGGAACATTCTAGAATGGCGAGTGCAAAGGAAATTAATATAGATGATGACAACATATCGGATTTCATTGCTCCAAATTCTTCCTCAGATGATGATGTTGAAAATGATCCCGACCATATTATAGAACAAGAAATAACTTCTACTGGTAGACCAAAGAAAGGAAGAAAACGGAAATATGGTGGCATCTTAAGATCTGACAGGAAAAAACTAAAATATACCAACAAGGAATATGTAAACTACCGCGGTAATATAATTAAACCAAAAGATTTTCTTCATGCAGATTGCTGCTGCATTTTAAATTGCAATGAAAAAATATCAGTAGAAGATAGAAAAGAAGAATTTGAAAAGTTTTGGGAATTAGGAACTTACTTGGCTCAAACTGTATATCTGGGAACTTGTGTGAAGGAAGATAAGAAAAAAAGAAGTTATGCAGGAGCAAATAGTAAGAGAATGTTTACAAGAAGATATTATTTAAAAGGGAACATTGTTTGTAAAAAGATGTTCTTAAACACTTATCACATATCGTCAAAAAGAATTAATACATCCCTAATAAAATTAAGATCATCTTCACTTGTGGACAAACGCGGACAACAACAAGGTGGATACAACAAAACGAAGGTTGAAAAAATTAATGAGGTCATTAATCACATAAACAAAATTCCACGTTATCAATCCCATTATAATAGAGCTAAAGTAGGTGATCAAGAATTTTTTGCACCAGATATGACTCTAGAAAAAATATATGAACTATATAAACTTGAACACGAATGTCCTGTTAGCATCTCGTATTACAGAAAGGTATTTTATAGTAAATTCAATATAAAAACAAAATCTTTAAAAAAAGATACGTGCAATGTTTGCGATTCTTTTGCAATAGCAATAACAAATTCCAAAACTGAAGAGGAGAGACAGATAAAAACTAAAGAACATGATGAACATATTCAAAAATGGAAAAATGCACAACTTAAATTGAAAGCTGATCTGCAACTGTCTAAAGAAAATGAAGATATCGAATGTCTGACATTTGACTTAGAAAAGACACTACCACTACCCAGAATTCCCACAAACCTCGTATTCTATAAGCGACAGTTATGGGTTTATAATCTTGGGGTGCACTCAGGAAAAGAAGATAAAGGATATTTCAATGTGTGGGTTGAGGGAATGGCTGGACGAGGGGCCCAAGAAGTGGGTTCTATCCTACTCAGACATATTAGGAATAATTTGTCTGATAAAGTCAAGACGTTGATATTGTGGGCAGATTCATGTGGCGGTCAAAACCGCAACATTAAATTAGTTTTAATGCTCATGAGTATATTATATAATCATAAATCTATTACAACTATCCATCTTAGATTTTTAATATCAGGTCACAGTTTCCTACCTAACGACCATGATTTCAGTAAAATAGAATGTGCATTGAAACATCATCAGCGAGTATATCTGCCTAATGAATATGTAGAAATTATGAAAAATTGCAAAAGGAAAAATAAGTTTATCGTCACTGAATTAAAGGAAAATGATTTCTTTGGAGTAAAACACATTGAGGAAAAAATTACAAACAGAAAAATCGACACAGAAAAAAAGAACATTAATTGGCTAAAAACTAGAGAAATAACATTGAACAAAAGTGAACCCTACATTATTAAAATGAGACAAAGCTTCGAAAATGATGTGGTTCAATCGTTAAATATTGAAAAAAATGCTAGAGGAAGAAAAAATATGAATCCAAAAAATTTACATACTCTGCTAACACCTTTGTGGCCACAAGGTAAACCTATAAATGCTAAAAAATTACAGAATTTGAAAGAAATGCTCCACTTAATAAGTGATGGTGCTAAACCTTTTTATTTATCACTAGTATCTAACGAACATGTAATGGATGATATTGATGGTTTTGGTGTGCCACCTGATTTTGATCTCTCATTTGAGAACGAATAAAAATTATTCTCCTTATTTTTTTTTAAACATATATAGTATGTTAATATTGTTTCTTAAAGAATAAATATTGTTTTTTCTAGCAAAACTAATGTATTTTACTTAGAAAACAAAAAGAACCAACCCACATATTGTCAAAATATTTGAACAAGCTTAATAGAACCAACCCACATTATTATTATAAATAACATGAAAATGTAGATTTATTTTCACAATAAATGTAATACGTTAAATGGGTATATCTATTCTCAACATTAAGGTACTAATACGTAGATATTATCCATCATGCTATTAGCAACACAATCAGAAAGTTAACCAACAATATCTCAGTTCCACACTTTTTGGGTTGGTTCCATTCTGCATAAGGGGGTCCAATTGCTATAGTGGGCTAACAGTAATAATAGTGGTTACTTAACCTCTGTGGGTATAAAACCAATAACTGTATAGATTTAAAAAACTGTAACGCTGACAATTGGTGAATATTAGTCCCTTACGTCTAATTAAAAAAATACGAGGTTCTTGGAGTTCTTTGTTTTAAACTGTAATTTCTTATTGTCGGCGCAACCTTAGGCTGAAGACTAAGACTACGTTCAAATCATGGCTAGGGCATGGGATATTTAGTGGCGTATTTTCATGTGTTATCGAGTTGGTAGTAGTAGAACCACTCCTGAGCTTGGGTCTCAGCTATGACAGATGGCAATGTAGTAGGGAATGGTCGTTGTGTATGTGCTCTGGTTTAGTGGTGAAATAGCTAATGCTAAACTCCGGTAATCTAAATAAGTCAAGTTAAGGCATAAAAGTTATAACTTTCTTATACCTATTGATAATGTATTGACTAAATTTTGCATTCAAATTATAAAAAATCCTGTCGTTCCTGAAGGTAAAAAAATTTAATAAATGATGAACCTAAGAATTTTATGTCTTGCATATCTGGAAACAGTATTTAAGGCAAAAATAATATCAATTGAATTAAATTCGCGTCAATATTTCATAAATTACAAATTAAAATAATATCTTCGATATGAGCCCCTTTTAACGCCTACGCCACTGGTGGAACGGGCAAATCCTCTCATGCCACGCCATTCTCACCCATAATGGTTTGTATATGTGTATTACAAATAAAGTCTGTGCTGATGGGTTTACTGTTACTTGTCTATATATGTTTGTTTGTCTGAGGGTCAAGTAGAGACTTTACAAAATACCTACGATGCAAGATTGGTGGCGATTGACAGTAGTCTGTCACAACATGCATGTGATATTCAAAATTTGTAATCAGGGCAAATGTCACATGTACCTATTTTGAGGTCTGATATGGGTAAAATTGAACTCCGGTACTGCGGCGATTTTAAAATTCATCCGAAGGTATTCATTCAACAACTGGGACAAATTTTGGAATCATTGCCTAGCCATGTGAATGTCAAATTGATAATTCAAAACACAATGAAAGGTGATGCGGAATTATGGTATTCTATGGTTGAAGGTAAGTATTCAACTTTTGCTGAATTTAAAAATATTTTCTTATCAAATTATTGGGGTGAATATAACCAACAAAAGGTACGTTTCGATTTGTTTAATGGGAAACACAGGAAAAAGTATGAGAAATCGCGTGAAAAATATTTGATATGGAAATATTATGCCATCCGTCACCTGGAACCTGCGTTTTCGGAGAGTGATATTGTTAAATATTTGGGAAGTAATTTTGATCGGGACATTCACAAGGTAATCATGGTACAACGTATCACGGAAATGGACGAGCTGATTGAATACATGAGGTATTTGGATGATGTCCAGTTAAATCCTTCGCCGAATAACTTTGGAAGGGAGGAGAAGAGTTGCCAACAACAACATCGTGTTGAAGGTGTATTTGCGCATCAGCGTGCAAATACATAGGACAATAATAATTTCAGACAAAACCAAGGTAGACTATATAATCCAAATTTTAACAGACAAAATAGAGATCAAAGTAGACCGAGGGAGACACGACTAGATGACAATGTAAATAGCAACGCGGGTGAGCAAAGACCACGGCCGCAAAATTTTTAGATGAATGCAAACCAAATTAATTAATTTTTAATACTTCATACCAACATATGCGTGAATTTATTCATGAAGATGTTGGATCGGAATATCAAGAAAAACCAGGGAAAACGTTGCCAATGATAGATATTAAAATCAATAATTTTGAATATAAAGCTTTAATTGATACAGAAGCTGAATTAAGTTTAATCAATGAAAACATTGTTACGGAAAATCTTCAATTTTTCGGAAGCAAAATAATAAATATCTCTAAAATTAATTTAAATAATGCTAATGGGAAGAAACTTGCTGAATTAAGTAGATGAATAAATGTGGATGTTAATATCCAAGATTATATTGTAAATTGTGAATTTTTATTAATGCCTAAGTTGCAATTTGATGTAATTATCGGTGTTGGCATATTAGGTAAAGCAGCGGCTTACCTAGACTTTTCTAGTAAATGTTTGAAGGTTGATACAAAAGTGATAAAGTTCCTCGGGGCAACATGCTGTGAGCATGCCGACGAAATTCACGATGCGGAGATTGATGTAGAGACACAATCTATTAAATTCAATCAAGAAATAAATTTTAAATGTCCACCGGAATACAGAGATCAAACACTTGACATTTTAAAGGATCACATTAGTTTAATTAATTTTGAATCTCGATTTGCGAGAAATTATGTACACAATTTACAAGTTGATGAAACTAAAGAGTTTCGATGCAAGCTCTATCCCATTCCATTCAAGTATAGAGATAAAGTAAACAAAGAGATATCTAATATGTTGCGAGACAATATTATTGAAAGTGCTAGAACAAATTATATTAACCCTTTAGTTATTGTTAAAAAGAAAAATAATGACATTCGACTATGTTTAGATGCACGAAAACTTAATGAGATTACTAAATCATAATTCGATGCACCTAGAAGTATTGATGTTATGTTGAGTCGTTTGGGTAGAAATACTATGTTCACAAAATTGGATTTGAAAAATTCATTTTGGTTAATTCCTTTAGTTGAAGAGTCACGTAATTATACGGGTTTCAGCGTAGAAGGGAAAATCTACCGGTTTCGCGTGGTTCCGTTCGGTTTGCAGTCAGCTTCAGCAGCTTTAGTAAGAGCTATGCAGAGCATATTAGACAAATATGAGAGTTTTTGTCTTCATTATATTAATGACATTTTGATATTTTCTGAAAATGACAAAAGTCATACAGAACATTTAAAGGTAATTCTGGGAGCACTAGACTTTGCAGAATTAAAGCTAAATATTGACAAATGTCAATTTTTCATGACATCCGCCAAGTATTTAGGTTATGTTATAAATGGTGATGGAATATGTGTGGGAAAAGAACGGTTAGACGAAATTCGTTTATATCCGAGACCACAAAATTTACGGACACTACGAGGTTTTCTAGGCGTTCTTAATTATTATAAAAAGTTTATTGTTAATTTAGCAGATAAAGAGATTCCTCTTATTGAACTGCTAAGAAAGAACGTAAAATGGTCATGGAATGAAAGAAGAGAACTGGCATTCAATAACCTAAAACAGGAATTTCATGACAACCTTCAGTTGTACAGTCCAGATTTCTCAATTTCTTTTATTGTACGAACAGATGCATCTGACTACTTTGTTGGATTGGAGCTCGTGCAAATCCAGAATGGAATAGAAGTTCCAATCTCCTTTATTTCTCGTATTCTGAAACCATATGAAGTACGTTATACTATTTCAGAAAGAGAAATGTTGAGTGTGATATTTAGCTTAAACAAATTTAAATTTTATCTGACAGCTAATCCTTTCATTATAGAAACTGGATCATATTGCTTTGACATTTTTAATGAAAAACAGATTTGCAAATAACCGTATTTATAGATGGTCACTTTTAATACAAGAATTTAGTTTTACAATAAAACATAGGCCAGGCAAGGACAATGTAACTGCCGATGCTTTAACTCGTAAAGAAAGCAATGATAACAAAAAGCCTAATACATTTTTACTTGCGTTAAATTCATTCTTACCTATAAATAATTTGTATTCTGAAGACAAAATCATAGCTAGTTAAAGTTATTTGAGTTGGCTGAAAATATCAATAGAAAAGAGAAATATCGGGGATATTCTATAAAAAACAATTTTATTATCAAAACACATGAATATTTTGAACTTTATGTCATTGACAGGGAATTTGCTGAAACTGTCATACTAGATTTACATGAAAGATTTGGTCATTTGGGGGTTAGAAAAATATGGTTGATTTTTAGAGAGAATTTCTATGCTGAAAATGATTTCACTTGTCAAACAAATTGTTAATCAGTGTCATCTATGTTGTATGGGAAAAATTAAAAATCATGTAAATTATAATATTATAGATAGCATTGTAGTGGACGAACCGTTAGAGTTGATTGCAATTGATTACATTAGTAATTTAAGTAAAAGTGAAAATGGTTTTCAGAATATGTTGATTATTACAGATATTTTTCAAAATTCACAAAAATTTATCCAACAATTCGTTGCAATACAAAAACAACAACTTTATTGAAACAATACATAAATGAGATCGGACGACCTAAGAAGGTACTCGTCGATAATGCGACATATTTTGCTAATGATCGTTTCAAAAACTTCTTAAATAAACAAGGAGTGGATGTTATTTTTACAAGTATTCGACATCCTGCTGCAAATCCAGCAGAGCATTATGTTCAAGAGGTAATTGGTCTGGTCTGGTCACACACGTTGGTGTACTCATGCTAAGACGGTAGAAAATTACTTAAATAATGCACCTCATACGGTGACATTGAGTCCACCCATATTGTTAATGAAAAACCCAGAACCAGATCGACCATGGGTTAAATTGGTCGGTATGAATTTGGATAACCTTAGGGAAAAAGTACGTCATCGGATTCATAGAAACGCGCAGCGTTATATGAAACGTCAGAATGACAAAGTCACAAAACGTGTCAAATTTTAGATTGGGGATCTGGTGATTGTAAAAAGTTTGCGGATGACGAACAAAATTCAGGGTATTTGCGCTAAATTGTAATTCCCATATGACGGTCCGTATGTGGTGACCAGAATTACCTCGAACAATACTTATGAACTTTCATACACAGATAGTGGTGAGATCAGAGGGAAAATTCATATCCAAATGATCTTTCCATATACACCTGAATCAGAGAAAGGTTAGTTATTTAAGTACTGCGTTCACAACATTGCTTATAATTGTAGTTTTAAAATAAAACGAAATTTCGTTGTATTTCAAAACTGGAGGGAGGTAATTGCTATGATATTCACTTATACTTAATTACAAACATGAGGAATATGTTTTCTAGCGTGTGGAATTAGATGAATATTCTGTATTATACACAAATTATTATTATCCTTGAGTACTTTTGGTATTCTTTGTAGGAATTCAAGTCTGTAGATCGCAATACACTGAAAAGTGTTTTCAGTTTATACTTTCAATGGGGGTTTTTAGTTTTAAAAAATTTATCTTTATCAGTATTTTAATTTAAAGTATTTATACTTATTGCATGTTATCTATTATATTTAACTTACCTTTGATGGGATATTGTACTGGGTTTTATTATGGTAGATAGCAAGAAGGACTGGTATAGATAAAGAGAAAGGGACAAATTCATATTTTATAAGCAATCGAATGAATTCGAATAAATTCTATAGTATATTGTGTTTGTGATGCAAATCATTTTAATTAGGGAATCTGTATGGATAGTTATTGGGTTTTATTGCTATTTTAAAGCAAATTTTAATATTTGGTTTTGACATAAGTCAAATAATTTCTTATTTTCCATACAGTTTCTCAATTTAGCCAATATAAACAATTAGAGATTATATAAACTGTTTAAGAAGAGTTGAAGTATGATATGAATAGTTTTTATATCTGGGTATCTGTATCCGACAGTCATAAAACTGAGATTACTCAAAATCATCGTTAGTGATCATAATTCTACTTTTAAACCATCTCTAATTGTTTATTGCATTTATATTGTTCTATTACTTTTAAATTTGTAAATTAATTTGTGCGTGAGTGCGAATTTTGACACAAAAAGGATCTAAGCTGTACCAGGAAATAAATGCTCACAGAATAAGATTAAAATGAGCACAAAAGATGTGCAAGACTCTCGGTCATACATTTTATTAAGGAATGTCAACCCCAATTTAAAAGGTGTAGACAGAAAACGTATTGTTAGAACTGTAACATTTGCGTTGCTATGGCAATATTAAACGTCAAACCGACCCTATATAAAGAGCTGCAATAGCTGAAAAAAAGGTTTTTGACAAGAGTTGTCAAAAATACAATTTTGAAGAAAAGTCTAAACATTTTGAAATTGGTATCATAGAAATTTAATATTGGAGTGGAAACGAAATAGAGTTGGAGTTTTTTTTTATTAATAATTTTGGAAAGCCAGAAGAGAGTACATAGACGTTTGGAATTTATTTTGAAATCTAATATCCTTTTAAAACATTTGTGAGTTTTATTAATTTTAATACTGAACTTTTATCCATTTTTTGTCATTTTTATATTTTAAGTTAGATCAGACAGATTAAGTTAATATTGTTGTTTTTATATTTTACATTTTTATAAAAATACAATATATTGTTAGATTTGAATTCGAATTTGTTTCTTTGTGTGTATGTCGAGTGTCAAATTTGAAGATCAGAATTCATGCTCTGAGCATTAGGAGTATTTTTGTTAATAATAATTTAGAGTGGGAATATAATTCCAGCACATTAATAAAGGGTTTTGTTTTTTTGAAAGGGTTGTACAGGTGTAATTTGCATTTCAGATTGACCAGGGGTGAACACGGCAATATATATATATATGAATTTTCTTTTTAAAATGATGCCATATATACTATAAAGTATCATAAATGGTTAATAAAGATTATTATTATTATTAATTAACCGTACCGCATACTTATCTAGCTTTTACCTAGTTATTAAATGTCAATGTAGAAATATGTTTTACAATGTGTTTTTTAAAATAGGTTGTATATGTATGTAATTTCATATTTTTTGTATTTTTTATACTTTTGTATTGTTGACTTGTCTTATCCACTGTATCTAGTGGCCCAAAAGATTAATAAATTTTGTATTTATTGTATGCCAGTTTAATAACTTTCATCGACACTGTATTATTTAACTGCCGGATCATAAAGCAAGTAGTACTTAATTTTTTTGAGTGTATCAATATGTTGTTCCCAAATAAATTTTTGATCTACTACAATGCAAAGAAATTTCATATAATTTGTCTGCTCAATGGTCTTGTGGTTCACTCTGAAGAGAGGACTAGAATTATGGTTTACATTTTTGGTTAAAAATGACATAAAAATGTTTTAGTCAAATTTACCAATAATCCATTATTGAGACACCACTCATGAAATTCATTGGAGGCGGTGTTGGCTTTATTTATAGTATTTGCAAAGTCATTTTCAGCTATTAGAATATTAGTATCATCAGCATACATAATTATTTTTTGGCTGTTAGTGCAAAAGTACATCATATCACTGATAAATATAATAAAGAAAAGTGGTCCCAGAACGGAGCCCTGGGGGATACCCATTCCAATGGTCTTTTCATCAGATTTGCCAGTGCCCACAATCGTTACTTGCCTTCTATCTTGGAGGAACCTATCCACTCGTTTGTGGATCCTCGGACGCCTATGCAAGACAATTTATCAAGTAGAAGATTGTGATCGACAGTGTCAAACGCTCTGCTTAAGTCACAAAATAAGGCAATGGGACACTGTTTTTTACTTACATATTCATATATACTGTTGCAGAAATCAGTTAGCGCTGTAGATGTGGATTTTCCCTGCCTAAATCCATTTTGACTGTTGGACAATAGATTATTAGTTTCAATAAAGTTATATAATCTTGTATTAAAGGCGAGATCTATTATTTTTGCTAATTGACTTTGCAGGAATATGTTTCGATAGTTGCACACATCTTCTCTGGATCCTCTGTTTTTATATATAGGCACCAATTTTGATATTTTAATAGGGCTGCACTAAAAGATTCGTTTATTGTGTGCTAACGGTATATTTATTATTTGTCTTACGGTTTTAATTACTTTTCCAGAGATTCCATCAATTCCTGGAGAGGGTTTCAATGTCGTTCTCATAACGTAATTTTCAATTTCATGAGGGGTGGTTGGATACAAATATGGCTATAAAATGTAGATAAGTTTAGTTTATCCATATTGGGCTTATGATTAGGCACAACTAGAAAGAAATCATTCAAAATGTTACATATATCATTCAGGTTTGTTAATTTTTCATTATTTATTTTCAAATGACTAACTGTGCTTTTGTTAATTATTCTTGGCTTGTTTCACCTTCTCCTTATATGATTTTAAATTGCTTATATCTAACTGTAAGTGCCTCATTAGTACTGCAATGTATTCTATTGTGTCAAATTATTGATTAAATTAATTTATTTGTGTTTTGTTCTTTCATTTAGCCATGCTTTTGACTTTAAACGAGTGTCAAGGGGGTGAGTGATCCATTCCATCCCCCTAACCGGAATCACCGGGGTGGATCGACTCACACCAGGGGTTGACGCAAACACAGCACTATGGCCCTAGCCTCTCACCGTCCAGGACCATCTGCCAGCCCCATACCCATTGCACTACTGGGTATGATGAAAAGTGTGCGATGAAGAACCACATCATGCACAAGGTGACACTGCTTTAACAAAAGGCGGCGGATCTAGACCGGGGGTCAATAAATATTCCCCAAGCTAGGCTGTAAGCCATCTTGCCAGGGTTGAATGGTACCATGGTAATGGTGCTGCTAACGATGCTTATGGAATACCGGGCGACCTCCCATAGTATTTAGCCTTACCCTCGCAACAGGCTCTGCGGGGGGACCCTTTTTCCTGTATACTCGTGGGAACATTATTAGTAAACCTTTTAAAAAAAAACAAAAATCTCCTGAGGAGAGCTCTGTCGCCTGGGTCTCCTCTTACTCACCTTCCAGGGAGTGTTCCTTAACAGGGACGTTCCCACTCCTTAAAGTAGGAAGCTCCAGAAATGAGGCATCCACTTCCCACCCTTCTGGGAAAGGCTCCGTACAAAGAGCCTTCCATTCCCATCCAACCCCACTTCCCACATTAGAGGGGAGCTCCGCTCATGGGGCACCCTCAGTTTCAGTCGCTGTGGCGGGCCCCTTATCCTCGGAACGGGGCTCACAGGCGACGCAATCGCACTGGAGCACAACGTAGCAGGGCGAAAAAGGCGTGGGCGGAGAGGATAGCTGTAGGGGGCACACCACAAAAGATTGGCTCCAAACGGGGCCGCCCTGAGGGAGAGACCCCCCCCTCCCTAGCGCCTCAAACCCTTCAAAAAGAACCAGACCTGACTGACTTACGGTCAGGTCACCGGCGGTGGCTGCGGCTGGTTTTCCAACCACGCAGCTGATGGCTGTCCTAAGAGAAAAATTGCAAGAGGCCCTCGACTCGAGGATGGTTGGGCTCCTGGATGATGGATGATTTTTCCAAGATGGCGGATTCTGAGGAAGAAGTGGATATTGCTGCTCCTCAAAAAACAGTTATTAAATCTTTTAAATGTTGTCAAACAAAGCAAAACAAGTCTTTAGTGTGTGTTAATTGTGGAAATTTTTTCCATCTCTCATCTGCACTTAAGAATAAACTAAAATATGTGAAAATATGTGAATCAAGAATTAAATGCTGTGAACAGTCTATTAAAGTCACTCAGGCCTCGAACCAAGAAAAAATAGGTGGAGAACTAACCAAAATGTTGGATGAACTAGAAATTCTAAAACTGGACAATGAAATATTAAAGAACTTATTAAAAGAAAAGCATGAGAAATATGACTTAATTTTAGAGAATAATAAAGTATTGAAACAAAATAATCTGCTTCTTACTGAAAAACTTGATAGTTTGAGAAAAGATAGCAAAAAATCGTCCATGTTTTCAAATCAAAACAGAATATCTTATAGTACAGTCACAAAACAAAATAAGGTACCACCTGCAATACCTAGAAATACTCAAGACCTTTCTCCAGATAACTTCTTGGAGGGAAGTACTATCAGAGGATCTACAAACATTAGTGGGGCAAGCGAAAAAATATCAACCTTGGATATACAGGAAAAACCATACTCAGATCTCATTGACGTGCAAACGAAAAAAATAAACGATATAATAAACCTGGCAAAGGAGAATGTGGATGAATATAAAATCGTTTCTTACCGTAATAATCAAAACAACAAACTGAAAGTGGCCGAATACAAACAGGAAATAAACTGTGGAAAAGATACACCTAATCAGAACCACTTACAAAATGGTACGCGATCAAAAAGATTTGTCATAAGAGGAAGTGCTCGTGCAGAAGGTACTACTTTTTCAGCAGTAAACCAAAGTCAGGTTTGGCTTTCTGTAAGCAAAGGTGGAGAAACAACAAGTGAAGACATAAAATCCTACTTAGAAAATAAATTTGATGGACACACTTTTATAGTCGAGCCTCTGCCAAGACAAGAAGAAGATAGGAGCGCCGCGCATACAAGGTAGGAGCTGACATAGAGCTTATGGATCAGTTATAACCGCCAGTACCTGGCCTGAAGGAGTACTAGTTCAACGGTTCAATTTTTTTCGTAGAAGAACAAGACCTCTCTACAGTTCATAATTCTACCAGCCCAGATGTACTCAAAATACTACACCAAAACCTTCAAAGTGTAAGAAACAAAACTGTTGAACTTGAAATCTTTATGGTGACAGAAGATATTTCTATTATTTGTCTCACTGAACATTGGCTTAACCCTGATGAATTGAAAAACTGTAATATAATGGGCTACCTGCATATTCCTGTCGTCCGGCCGGTTATGGTGGTAGTGCGATTTTTACAAAATCACATCCCATCGCTCATGAGCTGCCAGATCTAATGAAATTTTACATTGAGAATATTTTTGAATGTTGCGGTATAAAGTTAACTGTTAAAGGTACTATGTATTATATTGTATGTATTTATTGTTCCAAGTCAAACTGTAATGAGTTTTTAAGGCAACTGGAACAATGTCTTGAATTTTTATTTAACAAGTATAAATCAAAAAACTTCATTCTATGTGGAGACTTTAATATTGATTATTTAACTGCTTCGAAATACTGTAAAGAACTATTTGACATTTTTAATTTATTCTCATTAAGGTCCACAAACAATGAACCTACAAGGCCAGCAATAAAGACCAGTATTGATTATATACGTACAAACTTTGTAGGTGATTCCTCAATTATAACCAACGGACTCTCTGATCATAGTGCAACAGTTCTAACTATCACTAATAATATACCAGAACCACCTAAGGCAACTTTCAAACACAGATTTTACTCTCAACATAATTTACTAAGCTTTATTGACCATATTTCTAAAGAAACATGGACAAATGTCTACAGGGTTAAACATTACGACGTTGATAATCAATATCAAACTTTCAATGACATATTACAATTTTATATAAACACTTTTTTTTCACTCAAAAATTGCTGCACTTATAATATTACAAAGTCAAAATCATGGATAACTCCGGCTATTAGAATTTCAGCAACTAAACTTAAGAATCTTTATTCCCTCTATAAACTGAATTTATTAAATGCAGAGTACTATAATAATTATAAAAAAATATATAGAAGGGTAATACGTGCTGCAAAAAAAAATGCATAATGATGATATCATCTTAAATGCACCCAACAAATCAAAATCTATGTGGTACATTATAAAAAACAACACTGGCCATAATAATCAGATCCTAAGCAAGTTGCCGAAACTTTATTAAAATTCTTTATCGACACTCCACTTTTAATCCATCTATCATTACCTCGCGTCAATAAAGAAAATACCGTTCCATATTGCAACACCGAGTCAATATTTCTTAACCCAGTCTAAGTTTCTGAGATCATAAACATTATAGATTCTCTAAAGACTACTAACTCCACTGATCCTGATAACGTTGCAACTAAGATTATAAAGGCCGCCAAAGTACATATTGCTGAGGTACTAACATATTATTAATAATAGTTTTAAACGCGGTATATTTCCTAACATCCTTAAATTAAGTAAAGTTATACCTGTCTATAAAAAAGGCGAAAAAGACTTAGTTGATAATTATAGGCCTGTGGTTTTACAGTCGGTAATATCTAAAATAATAGAGAAGGCCATGCTAGCTCGACTTATGAATATTCTAAATAAAAGTAAAATAATATCTGATAATCAACATACTAGGGGTAAATCGACTACCACGCACTAATTGCGTTCATAAATGAAGTTTATAGTAATCTAGATGATGGTAATGAGGTTCTTGCAAGTTACGTAGACTTATCCAAAGCATTCGATTGTGTGGATCATAATATCTTATTAAACAAACTTGAACTACTGGGTATTAGGGGAGTCTGTTTGCAATGGTTTAAATCATACCTATCTCAGAGAAATCAATATGTAGTGTGCAAAGGTAAGAAATCTGATGTAATGCTCAATAAATATGGTGTTCCACAGGGGTCAATAATGGGTCCGGTGCTCTTCATAATTTTTACCAACGATCTAGATAAGACAGTCTAAACTGGATCTATTACAACATATGCTGATAATATAACTTTACTTACCGCTAGCAATGAAAACTTTACTATACTTGTAAATGATGCTCAACAATACTTATAAATATCTTTCTGAACAATGCTTAGTTATAAATCAGAGTAAAACAGTAAACATGGCTTTTTATTCATCAAGTTGTAAACCACACCAAAGTGCATTGGTGAAATTAAATGGAAGCATAATAAAACAGACCTCGACTTTTAAATTGTTAGGTGTAGTGTTGGATGAACATCTAAGATGGGATGCTCATATCGATATCTTGAGCTCTAAATTGACTAGTACCTGCTATGCCTTAAAACAGTTACGGGATATTTGTAGTTTCAATGTGGTAAAGACCTACTATCATGCTAATTTTGAATCTATTATGACATATGGTATTGTATTATGGGGGTAAATCGTCTATGGCAGACAGAATATTTAAATTGCAAAAACGTGCTATACGATACATGCTTGGAATGAACTTTTATGCCAGCTGTAGAGAAAGCTTTAGAGAACATAGAATACTAACCCTGCCTAGTTTCTACATATATAATATCTTATGCTTTGTAAAAACAAACTTTGATAGGTTTACGTAACATAGAAATAATCACAGCTATGACACGAGGGGTAGGAATGATTTGCAATATGATGCACACCGCTGTGAGCTCTATAAGAATAATTCTTACTACCAAGGTATTTTATTCTACAACAAAGGAATTCTACAGGAAATTAAACAATGCCGCTCCATAAAGCATTTTAAAATAAATCTCAAATTGTATTTAGTAAAAAACTGTTTCTACTCTATAGATGAATTTTTAAATGCCGAATAATATTAATAGTAAGACTATTCAACAGTTGCCTTATCATATTTTTAATCTCAGTAACTCAACTAGTGCTGACATTATTTTAATCTGTATTATCATAAATTTTAAGTTTTACTGTTTTATACTATTTTAAGTTTTACTGTATTGTACTATTTTACTGTATTATTAGACTTAAGCATTGTTTTTTGACACATCCAATGTCATATTTATGATCAATTGAGAAAATAAATTATCTTATCTTATCTTGATGGGATGCCCCTGCCAGAGTTCGATGGCTTCAAGCTAACGGAGCAGGGGGTCATACAGCTGTTCTGTGGGAATGAGATGTCCCTAAATTGGCTGAAGGAGACCTTGGGTGACATCTCTCCCATAGACGGCGTAGAGCTCAGGCTCCTGGAAGGGGATACCCTCCCCAGATATAAATGGTGGCAACGGTCCCAGGAAAACCAGCGGATCAGGCCACCATCCTCAAGATACTCAAGTGGCATAACCCAGAGCTCCGAACTGAGCTGTGCAGGGTTCGCGATAGCCAAGTGACAGAGGCCCGAGGGCTTCAGTTTATCCTGGGGGTCGACCAGGCCTCTGCAGTGAAGTTGGAGAGCCTGGGCTACCATACTCAGGCCGGAATGGTGAAAGTCCTCTTTTGGGACCCTAAACAGACTCGTGAGGAGGCCGACCACCCTAGCAGCGAAGCCGAGCCGGATATGGCAGCCACGGCCTTGGAGGGGATGTTTGTCATGGATAAGTAGGAGTTAGTTTTTAGTAAAAAAAAATGAATATACTCCAAATCAAAATGCAACACAGCGAACAGCCCTCAGCTATTATTAGTCGGCAGGCCGCAGTGGGACAGGTACATATAGCTCTAAGGGCGGATCTAGGATGAAGTCAAGGGGGGGTTTCATAGACTATAGAAAGAAAAACAGGCGCCGAAGATGAAAATTTTACATTTTTCAAGGTCAAAAGCCTAAAAGGAAAAGTTAGAAATCACCTTGGTGCGAAGTTAAATTGATGGAAATGGAACTGTTCCAAATAAAATTTAATAAGATGTAAAGAAAATTTTTTTTATTCATTAAAATATGATACCTACATATTAATAATTAAAGAACTTTAACACATTCGTTGTCGACCATGCAATTAATCAATGAAACAAAACTCACTGCAACCAGCAACTTCTTATCCAGTGCATCTAGTTCTCTTCTTTCTAGTTTCTTGCCCCAAAGGCACTTAGCCAATTTACTTTTCTAATTGCCAACTCTGTGGAAGAGACAGACAAAGCAGAGGGAGAATTACATATAATCGCTAGAATTAACACCTGAAGACATAGGGAAATGAGCCTGAAGAAAATCACAAGCTTTGTAAAAAGTATTGGAATCCTGGGCAACAACTAGGTGCAGGGTAAATCACAAAAGATCTTTGGACGAAGTGAAGTAAGGCTACTCAGAGCCAAGCGAGCCCTAAAAAATCTACAATATATTCGCTGAAGACTGGGATCAAGAAAGCACTTTTGCTGTATATCTCCCTTTGTCGCAAAGTTGGCGGTATTGTTAAATTGATTTTTTAAGTACCTACTCTGCTACTAAATGTGATCAAACTATTAATGAGTTTATCACTGTTTCCTCTTTATTTTAATAGTAGACATTGCTTTGCTACTCTCATAATAGAGAGGATACGGTGATAAACTCATTAATGGTTTCATCATATTTTTAACATCTTTTCTTCAAAGATGTTAGTATTGTTATTGCTGTTATTATTGAGCCATGGGGGTGGGGGGCTATAGCTTTAATGAGTCTTAGGAGGGGAGGGAACAGGATAGAAATCGTCTTCGGTTCTATCTATCTCCCCTACCACTCTCCTACACCACCACCTTCAACCGAGCTTGAGGGATTGGTTCAACGAAAAGCTGCCTCTCATCATAGGATGCGACGCCAATGCACACCACACCTGCTGGGGCAGCACTGCAGTCAATCCTAGAGGGCACAGCTTGCTACAGTATTTGTATACCACCGATTTAGAATTACTAAATCGGGGCAATTCGCCCACCTTAGTTACTCAACGAAGGCAACAGGTAATTGATATCACGCTGGGATCCCAGTCGGTGATCCTACTGGTTAAAAACTGGTTGGTGTCGACAGAACCTTCGCTTTCGGACGACCGCCACATCAGATTTAAACTTGACCTAGCTTCCCACTTAGAGGAGAGCTGGTACAGAAATCCCAGAAACACTGATTGGGACGCCTACAGGCGAACTGTCTCAGATAAAATAGCGAGGATAATTCAACCCAAGAACACAGAGGATATAGAAACCTCCACTAAGCTTTTCCTTGGAGCAATTACTGCTCACATGAGAGCAGCTGTCCTCTCAGGAGGCGGAAATAAAAGAGCACCGTTCCCTAGTGGAAGAGAGAACTGCAAAACTTACGCAGAGAAATACGCAGGCAATGCGTTTTTAGCTTCCAGAGGATTGGGAAAATCATAAGAGATTCCAACGCCTCTATAAAAGTCGCATTCGAGACAGAAAAAAGTCTGCTTGGAAGGACTTCTGCGAGAGCATAGAAGGCCTTCCGCAAGCCGCAAGGCTTTGTAAAACTCTCAAAAAGACAGTAAAATGCGAGTAGAATATTTGAGGCTCCCCTCTAGTAGACTTACGGCTACCACTGCGGAGTGCCTCAAACACTTGTTAGAAAGTCATATCCCCGAATCTGTGGTTGAGAACCCCACGGTCATCCTGCACGGTCCTCACGACAGCGGACTGGAGGAAGGCCTCAAGAGTAGTGACAGTGGAGAGAATCAAATAGGCTATCTCCACCTTTGATCCTTATAAAAGTCCAGAGAAGGATGGAGTGTACCCGGCACTTCTTCATGAAGGCCTGGAGATACGCATGCGTCCTATTTATTATCACCTGTTTATTTATTTATTTATTTATTATTATTATACGGATTCACCATTATACAAAAAGGAAAGAAAAAGAATACATATTAAAATGAGTTAAAACAATAAAATAAAGTAATGACTAATTTAACATTGGTAAACTACTAATATTCGGTTTGAACTTACTTAGTGAACACGAAAAAGGATCTATGTTGTATCTATTAAAATTCCTTAAGGTACGAGATATAGGAGAATTAAAACCATAATTGGTGTTGTGAAAATTAACCACAAATAAATGAGAATTTCTCGCATTATAGGGACTAACAAAAACTTTTATATCATCCAGGATTTCGGTACAGTCATAAAGTCCGTTAACAACTTTAAACATAAAAATTAAATCAATCCTAAAATGACGAACAGATAAATTGGTTAGGTGTAGAAGACTTAAAATGTTTGGATAACAAAATTGTTCATGTGGAGTTAGTTTATAATGAACATAACGAGCAAATCTAATTTGTACATTTTCAATTAAATCAACATCACATTGATAGTACGGAGACCAGATAACACAAGCATAATCTATGGAAGAGCGTATTAGGGAACAATAAAGAAGTTTTACGGTATTAGTTGATAGTTGTTTAGAATTTCTCATGACAAAGCCCAAGATTTTATTACAGGTTGAGGAAACTTTGCTTAAATGGCTTTTGAAATTTAACCTTTGATCAAAAATAACTCCTAAATCCTTAACTTCAACAACATTTTTTAAGATGACGTCATTGATATTATAGTCGTAATTGAGACAACTATGAGATCTATAAAAAGATATACTACAACATTTACTAATATTTAAGTTCAGATAATTATTAACTGACCAATTATATACATGATCAATATCATTCTGAAGATCCTGACTGTCCGATAAGCACCGAATTGTATGAAACAATTTAAGATCATCAGCAAAAAATAAAAATTTTGCAGAAGTAATAATCTTAGACATATCGTTTATAAATAAGTTAAAAAACAATGGTCCACAATGGGAGCCCTGTGGTACACTGGAACAAACATTAATTGGATTGGATATAAAGTTATTAATTCTAACCTGTTGTGTCCGATCAGACAGAAAACTAGACACTCACATGACAATACTATCACCAAAACCAATAGAGTTTAGTTTCTCAATTAAAAGAGCATGATTGACTCTATCAAATGCCTTGGAAAAGTCAGTGTAAATAGAATCAACTTGGAAACCTTTCTCCAAGGCATTCAATATGTACTGTTGATAAGACAATAGATTTGTAACTGTAGATCTACCTGCACTAAATCCGTGTTGCTGCGGAATGATAATATTTTTACATAACCATGATAATTGTACACTGATAATTTTATCAAAAAGTTTAGGCAAAACGGATTGAATGCAGATACCCCTGTAATTCTCCACATTACTCCTGTCACCCGATTTAAAAATGGGAGTAATGAAACTATTCTTCCAAAAACTTGGAAATTCCTTTGTATGCAATGATAAACTAAAAATGAAAAAAATAGGATGCGTTAATGTACAAATGCAGGATTTTAAAAAAACTGAAGGAATACCATCAGGACCATGCGAAAACTTATTTTTCAAACTCTCAATACCTTCAAAGACATCTATTGTACTTATGGAAATATTAGGTATATCAACTAAATTCTCCTTAGGAATAGATTGGATGGGTCCTTGATTATTAGAGTATACTGTGGAGAAATACTGAGCAAAAAGATGCGATGCGATGTTGAGAACTTGTCTGGCCCTAGGGTATGTTCCTGTACTCTGGAGAACTGTCAGAGTGGTTTTTAACCCAAAAGCAGCACGTTTTTCATACAATACTGCCAAATCCTACAAAGCAATCAGCCTTACATCCTTCCTGCTCAAAACATTAGAAAGGTTGGTTGAAAGGTACGTTAAAGACGGAGCATTGTTCTTGGAGCCTTTGCATCCATCACAACATGTTTACCAGGCTAGGAAGTCGGCAGGGACGGCCCATCATTCAATTGTTTCCAGGATGGAGAAGGCGCTGCACCGCATAGAACTCGTAGCCGGAGCTTTTCTGGATATCGAGGGAACATTTAACAACACCTCCATCGACTTTTCATACGTGCCACGGCCGCCTATCATGGCTTCGAAGACACCATCATTAGATGAATAGCCATGTTGGCAGACAGGCAAATTATCGCTGCCAGTGGAGACACGGCAGTCAAAGTAGCAGTAAAGAAGGGGTGCCCACAACGAGGCATCCTTTCCCCTCTGTTATGGTGCCTAGTCCTTAATGGCCTACTTAAGGCACTTGAAAACGAAGGTCTTCACACGTAAGGCTACGTCGACGATCTAGCCATTGTCATATCGGAAAAATTCTCTAATACGATCAGCGGGCTCACGCAAAGAGCCCTGCGAATCGTACAGCAATGGTGCAGTGATCAGGGCCTTAGAGAAAATCCCTCTAAGATAGAACTGGTCGGTTTGAACCCGAGTAGTAATATGGTACTTCACTGTTATAGTGAGACCCATGGTAATGTACGCGTCAGTTGTCTGGTGGCCGGCAGTTGCTAGAAAACACATTCAACGGAAACTTGAGCAGCTCCAAAGACTTGCCTGCTTGGAAATCACGGGGGTTATTCGCACTACTCCCACGGCAGCGTTCTTCTGGACCTTGTGCCCCTTCACGTGTTAATCGAGGCCGAGGCCCGGAAAGCGGCCTACAGACTGAAGTGTGGTGGTCAGTTGAAAGAAGAGGGAGAACGGCTAGGGCATACAAGGGTCCTATCCGACGCGGTGAGGACTCACTCACTACTGGAAGCCAGGAGTGACTGTATAACGCCCATGTTCTCCTTCTCAGTACATTTTAAGGTCATTATCCCGAGAAGGGAGGGTGGGTACCCACTCGGGAACATACTCGGATCTGCCGATATCGTCTGGTTCACAGACGGATCTAGATCTGAGGATGGCTCCGGAGTGGGTACCACATTTACAATTTAGTAAATTTCGTTGAAGTGAATGCAGTATATACAAAAAAAAAAACAACAAATAGGTATACAAAAGTAATTAAAACTTAACAATAATATAATGCAAGATTGTGCATAATTACAATGTTCCGTTAAATAGAGTGGAATAAGTTTTTATACACACATATATTACTGACTGATGGTCGAGAGGTGAGCGCACTTGCCCCTCACCCAAAAGTTCCGGGTTCGATCCACGGCCATGGCAGCGGAAAATACTGTGAGAGAGATTTTTCCACCATCCACGGATATTGGGTGTATGTCCCTTGTCTCTAAATGTATAGCACCCTCCCACACAAGGCTCTTCTAGAGCCTTCCGGGATAAAGGGGGTCACAATTACTTGTGGTGTTATTTATTTTATTTATTTATATCCTTAATTAGTAAGATTTTCAATTTTCTCTTAATGTGTCTATGTTTCGAGGATTTTGGGCAAATCTTGTAGACAATTGAATAAGTCGTTCCTCAATTGGTGTTATATTGGTCAGTTGGTAAAGAACGGGGTTGGGTGGGTTATGAAGTGGATTATTGGGATATTGGATCTTAGTTAGTTTCCTGATTGCAGATGTTTCAGCTTTAATTTTTTTTTAAAGCTTGGTTTTTGCAGTTTAAAAACAAAGTATGACCATATTCAATCATAGGACGGCATATCATTTGTAAATTTTACTTGCAGTTGAGGTGTTTATTCCATTTCCTTTGTATGTCAAACTTTGAAAGTGTTTAGCTCTTGAAATGACATTTTTCTTTTTGAGTTCTGTGTGTGCATTGAAATTAATCTTATTATCGAGGACGATGCCAAGATAGTTGATGAAGGATTCGGGAGTGAGCCTATGTTGGTATATGTTGATTGTTGGAGTACTGTTATTAGGTGATTAAATATAACAAAATGAGACTTTAGAGGATTTGGTTAAAGCCTCCAGGTGTTAGACAGATTTTCTTTTACCTTATTTACGGTGATGTCGTGTGAAATTAGGCATCGGCAAATTGCAGAACATATCCTGCATGAGAGAAATACTCAATTCTTATATATATATATAAATATTCAATCTTTATATATATATAAATATGTTAAAACCAAATCTTTGGTTCAGGACTGTAAAAAGGTACTCTGCATACTTGGCTCGTCCAATTGAGTCAAGCTTCTCTGGGTGCCTGAGCACAGTAACATTGAGGGTAACGAGCAGGCAGATGCTCTGGCCAGGGAGAGCTATCAGCAGCCCTTGAGAGACCCGAAACCAGCCCTGGCTTAGCCTAAAGCAAATGCCAGTAGGTCAATAGAGGATAGGTCTCATTGTCAGTACTGCGTATAAGCAGAAAGTGTTACTGAGATCCCTGTTTAGACTACGTTTTTTGTTTGTTTGGGATGTCCGAGGGCCCCAGTAGCCTAGTTGGAGGATTGGTACGCTGCTGTGGATGAACTGCTACTCTCAGTGTCAAATTTTACTGTTGAGCAATGAGACTCTTGTGTTGTAGGTAGGTATTGCTGCGTCGATTTCTGGCTTCCATGATGGCAGGAGGCTCAGGCTGACTGTTTACAGTACCGAGCGTCCTGAGACGATGGCTTATAGGAACGCTAATGTCCAGAGCTGCAATCAGAATTAAAATAAAAGGCGATATTCTTCCAAAAATAACCAAAAGCAACTCGAACGGCGTTTGTGATGTTAGAAAAAATTATAATATGATTAAATTATTTAAGCCCTAATTTTGCTGAGCAAAAACTAACTCTATTAGTTCCTGTGCTACTATGCACTTGTGTTTCGTTTGAAAGTCGCGTTGTCGCTATACTGCTGATCGTACTCTTCACATTAACAATAACAGAGCATTGTATTTGTGCACTGGCGGCAGACAAAGTGTCATGTTGAAGGTTTTGATGCGTCGAGCAGATGCTGGTAAGCTGGACTATAGCTGACTGGTGACTGGATTGTAGTTGACTGGATACTCTCATAGTTGCCTTGAAGTTCTCGAAATAGTGACGGCGAACTCAGATGCTGCTGCGAAACCTTGCTGGATATGTCTAAAGATCGAGGCGGACGGAGTTCTGAACATTGGGCGGCCGGAGTTCGGAACGCTGTGACTGGGCTTCCTAGCTTGAATTGATGCTGGCATGCATAGTAGTAATAAAAATGAAAATTAATATTAATTATTTTGCCAAAAAAAAAAAATGGGGTTCGACAACAAAAGCAAGTTAGGATCGTAGTTAGTCTCTTGACTGGACACGAACCTCATGCCCCAGTCGCATGAACTTGAGGCATAAACATTTCGGTATTGGCTTCCCTATGCCGGAGGAACTAAAGAATGCTCTGCTGGAAAGGATTCTGGCCTTTGGCCTGGAGTCTGGCCTGGATGGAGACATCCATTGATCAGCTAGCGGATGCACAATGGGCCACAAAGCTTGAGTGCCGCGATTTATAATTGCACCGTAAGAAGAAGAATAAGACATAGTATATTTCAATTAGGAGTCTGGAAATAAGGATTTTTCCGTGTGCGTGTGACAAATTCGTGCAAGCAAGGAAAAATCTATTTCTGGACGTGTAATGAACAATATTTTTTATTATATTTCTTCGAAAACGATAACTAAAAACAAAATATAACAAAAAAGATATACGAAAGAAACTTGGAACATTTTTATTTTCATAAGTTATAGGAATAAAAAACATGTAACTACTAGAGTAATAATAATGTTTTTGTTTGAATTGTTATGTTTATTGTGCAGTTGGTATTATTGCACAGGTTAAATCCTTTTGGAGTCATTTTGTGAAACTGCAATTATTGAAGCAGACTCTTCGCAAATGTTTTGATTTTCCTAAACGAATGATACACTTGTATTTTGCGAGTGAGAAGGGTTAAACAGTTCTTGTGATACCTCCGTACCTTTTCAGAATGAGTAAATCACAGCCGTATTCCACCTGCATGCTTGCCAAAGAACGCCTTAGTCCATGCCTGGTATATTCTCTGGGATTTTCTAGTTTTAGGTATTCTGCAACAATTTTCAGAACACCATTGATGGTATGGCATCCAACATGTTGAGCGTAACACCTGCCGATTCGATATGCAACAAATAATCTTCTGTTGGTCATATTTTTAGGTCATAGAGCTGCACATTTACGATAAAGTGTGCAGGGTTCAAATGTACATCCTTAATTGGTTATAGTGAAACTTCTTGACATATGAGTTTTTTCATCTTGTAAAAACGCGGCAAGAAAGTGCATTATCTACGACACTGTCTAAATTTAAATGTATTAAATCATCTCTTCGACCCGCACCGAAGATTCCAAACACTAAAATTGTTTTTGCTAGTAGATATTGTTCATCTATTCAAATTTGGTTACTTGTTCTGCTGTTAAAACCCTGGACTTTTTCGGTATATATCCTACAGCTTGACGCTTCAAGAAAGCAAGTTTTCGGATATCTGTTGATGTCGCCATTTTCTTTTGTGGCCAAACAACAGCATTAAGAATCGACTCAATAATGTGGAGGGTTTCATATACTTTGCTTTTTCGACAAAGTAAACTAATAGAATATTGTCACTTACAGTTTTGATTTTGTTCACATTTATCCATTCAGTCAAAAGTTGATATTCGTGTTCATATCTTGACTTGGATTTTATTGGTAATAAATTCGCGCCCGCTTGTGCCGCGTGCTCTAGGATGTTATCGGGAATTTCGGGAGTACATTTTATCGGCATAAATTTAATTGACAGAAAATAAACAACGCTCACAACGCTGTTTGGTATAAATGATGCGTTTCCATGGTTACTCTCAAATTATTTCAAAGGTGATTTGTTTTAAATTAGTCTATGTCAGATAATGTTGACAAAACTTCAAAAAATAGTACAGAAGTTCATCCAAATATTCAAACAACCATACAAAATACACTGAGAAAATCTCCAGCAATAAATTCTTTGCTACGGCTTTCTTAACTAGAGTAGTCATAATTTTACTTAGGTTAGAAATGTCTATTCACTCTATCAGAAGAAATCACTTTGCTGTGTGTTTGTATTAGTTTTTAAAAAGTACTTTACTACTTTTATTAATTACTTTACTAGAGCACTAAAACATTTAGCTACCATTAGAAAGACAAGAATACAAAAAAATTTAACTGTGGTAAATAAAAATTCTCCTACAATTACAAAGTTTTGTGTTGAGTTACGTCATCACAACACCGCCATTCGGACTCGCAATCGGTTAACTTTAAACGCAACGCGTTCCTGCTATCCTGATAATCTTGTACAATCGGTTCGTTCGTTCTCGTTGCAATATTAAAACTTTAAGTAATAAAGTTTCAATATTACAGGAGCCCATTTATTTTTCGTGACTATCTAATACATGTTTACAGTAAAACTGCCCTTGCAATATAATTTGAGTCTCCAAAGATGCATAAACACGCGGAACATATGCATTATTATGAAATACTGCCATTTCTATGCGCATCATGTTTGTCAACCTATGTCTGTTAGTATGATTAGAAGTGTTTAACCATGTGCACTTTTTACTACAACAATATATTTATACTTGACAAAAATAGTAAAGCTTATTTTCGGTGGCTATATCATGAATATTTTATTAAGTAACTTTGCTATTGCAGCAAAGGTAACTTTAACAAAACGAATTCTACTGTTCTAGTAAAATTCTTGGCTGGCGCCTATTCAAATAGAGTTTTTTGCTGCTGTAGCAAAATTTTTAGCTGTCACTGTAAGAATCTTCCCTCAGTGTAGGTACATGTTTAATATCAGATAGCATATAGACTTTCTTAAATTTAGTTTACTTTGCTGTATATTTCTATTTTCAAGCCATATATTCGGTATTTCTATTCAGCGCACGGAAAAAATCGGAGATCGGGAAAACTTTTTAAGTGCGCTAGTCTGAAAAAGCCCATCTTACATAATTACTAATACAGATGAAAATAAGGTGTTTTCAAAGAAGTATAATAAAAATGAAATTTCTCCCCTAGATGTTAATTCTGACTTTTCTTTTATAGTTTTTCCCCGGATATGCTTTTGTAATTTCATTATTACTGTTTATTTTATTTATTTACATTTATGCTTATTCCATTATAACCGCTCGCCTTTTTGTTTAACATTCTTGTTCAGTAAATTTTCCTTATTTTTTTGCCATCATTAGCTTGTTCTTACGTCTCCGAATAAATGTTCTAACCTCTAACCTGCACTTGTATAGTCCAAGTAAGGACTTCCCTGCACTCAAAAAACGCAATAAAAACTTTACGACATGATTATTATCGCCGCGGGCCATGCGGCCGGGAACTGATTACTTCAACTATACCACACTAGGCTCTTTCACTTCTCATGCTAAATTAAAACTTTTTACTTGTCTTTTTTAAGTCCCAAATTAGGCTTGAATGTATATATTAAGTTTTGTCCACTTTCACTTTTATTTACAAACTTATTTTTATATACAAATTTGGTTTGTTTTCTTAGAATATCAATTTTGGAGCCCTTATTTTACAAGTAGATGCTACCATTCATATCTAATCAGTTGAATTTTATTTAGAGAAGCTATTATAAAGTTATATTGTGATTTCCATACAGAATTTATTCAGTTATGGCTGTTTTCAATTGACTCTTGGAAACGTGTCCCGTCGTCTACTTTTAAATCTAATTTATTTGAGTTTTAAGTGTTTTATATTGTGAATTTTGTAATATCATTATGCATTTATTGTTAGTCTATTCTTATGTTTTGATTAGATTTTGAGTAAATTTAAATTCAAATTTGTTTATTTTTTAAATACAATTGTTGACATTTTCCTCTTGTTCATGCTACTTTGAACTTCACTTATTGTTTAATATATTATTTCATATCAGAATACTGGGTGACACAGGGGACATGTAATACTTTAAGAAGTTAAAATTTTGAACTTTGGGAGAGTTGTATATTACAATAAGTATCCTTGTTTTAAGCCTATCAAACATTCTCTTTAACTTCCTGTTTAAGCGGAAGTGACCCAAACTTTGTTATTTTAAATAGTACTCTGAATATTTTCTTTACCTGTCTGATTCGTCTTTAAATTCCCATGTATCGCAACATGATATTTATTCTTAAAATGACAGTTAAAACAGCCATGATATGGATCTTGGTAGATATTGAAGTTAGTGTGCCATGATATCAAAAGATCTCTGGTATGCAATTTTGTGTCTCATATGCTTTTGGGTATAATCAGTAGCTGAAAAGGCTAATTAGATTTTTCTTATTAAAAAAAAACTCTAAACAACCCATGATATCATAAAAACCAAGATAGGAACCCCATTTTTTGATTTGACCTACTTAAGAAATATTCATTTATGTTTTATTTTTATGCAGTACAATTGATGTACCTATCTATCCTATTTGACTTTCTTCATTAAAATTAGCATCGAAAATTATTGCATAGTAATAATTTAAGATACTAATTTTAGTGCAGAAAGCAAGATAGGATAGGCATAGTCGAGGCAAGAATTCAAGCGATGCACGTCACAGATCGATTCTTTAAATAAGACAATACTGCTAAGAATCATGAAGCCCCTTTAAACTGTACCTATTTCTGAAAAAGGCTTAATAACTGGGTGTCAAGAATTACTCTTTTAAAAGTAATTAATGATTAAAAATTATGTTAGTATTAAAATTTCTTTAATGAGATCACTCGTGACGTGCATCGCTTGAATTCTTGCCTCGACTTTACAGCAATTGTATTGAACAAAAATAAAAGATAAATGAGTAGGTATCTTTTAAGTAGGGCAAATTAAAAAAATGGGTTTCCTATCTTGGTTTTTATACCGTGAGATTTTATTTAAAAATAAGGAAATCTAGTTTGTCTATTCAGCTACTAATTATGCCCAAAAAAATATGAGACAAAAAGTGCGTGGGGGAGGTCTTTCGATATCACGGCACACTAAATATCATTATCTGTTAAGGTTCATATCATGGACACCTAAACTTAATACAATAAAATGGTTATTAACTGTCATTTGAAAAACAAATGTCATGCTGCGATACATGGTTGAAAAGAGAATTTAATGACGCATCAGATAAGCAAAAAATACCACAAGGTACCATTAAAAATAACAAAGTTTAGGTCACTTCCTCTTAAATTGGAAGTTGAAGAAATGTTTGATAAGCTCAAAATAAGGATAACTATGTAATATACAACTCTCCACTAACAAAACTATTCAATCAATCTATCAAAGAAGGGGTGTATCCGACAGGTTTTAAAATAGTAAAATTAATTCCTGTATTTAAAAAGGGTGACCATGCTGATTTAAATAACTACAGGACCATAGCACTGATCCCAGTCATATCAAAAATATTTGAACTACTATTAAAAAATCACCTTGAGGAATATTTTGAGACAAACAACCTACTAGTCACGGAACAATTCTGTTTCAGGAAAAATAAATCTACGGTATTGGCTATAAATAAACTCTGTGAGACCATAATAAAGGGTTTTGAATTGGGTGAATTTGTAGGGGCAACCTTTTGTGATTTATCCAAAGCTTTTGATTGTGTGTCCCACGACCAGTGTGAAAACAGCAGCCAAAGATACCAGCCAATTTACATGATCATTCCCGAGCGGTACCATCGATATATAACATATGAACCCAAACCATAAACATCTTTTAGATTACGATATTATTCATTGTAAGCAAAAGGGTTTGGAAAGCCATCATTGTCCATCATAACATAAAACACCATTCTAAAACTCCGTTGCGAAAATAATTCATCACAACCCAGGCATGTGGGTACAATTAATCCTTAAATTAAAATTAATAAGTTACAGAAGGCCCAAGATTGGAAATGACTGATTTCATAAAAAATACTATTTATCTATACTAAAACTCCACTGTAGAAATAATGCCCCGCAACCCAGGTACAAGGGGATAAACCGCCCCTAAATATACAGAAAGTTAATAATTCCCAAACCGCATTAGATTGGAAATAACTAACAATGTGAAAAAATATTATTGGTATATCATAAAACTAGGCTGAGAAAATTTTTACTGGCAACCCAGACACAAGCGTATAAACCGCCCTTACAGACAAGAAAAATTAATAATTTCCAAACCACATTAGATTGGAAATAACTAATAATGTGAAAAAATATTATTGGTATATCCTAAAACTGGGCTGAGAATATTTTCACTGGTAACCCAGACACAAGGGTATAAACCGCCCTTACAAACAAGAAAAATTAATAATTCCCAAACCGCATTAGATTGAAAATAACTATCACACCAAAGATGGTTCATAACATTTTGTCTGAGTTAGGAGAAACTATTTTCAAAGACGAATTTTCAACGTTATTGACAATTCACTAACTATTTTCCCATCATAATTTTAGCATATTATACCAACAATATTTTTTTACGTTATCTCAATTACTTTCTATTGGAATTTTTTTTTATTATTTAAAGGTGTATTATACCCTTCTGACTGGGTTGCCAGTAATTATTTTCCAAGCATATATATTTTTACTTTATAAGTTATTTTCAATCTAGTGCGGTTTGGGCATTATTAATTTTCTTTTTATGTAAGAGTGGATTATACTGTTGCATCTGGATTGAAGGTAATTATTTTCTTAGCATAACTTTAGTATATTCCAGCAATACTTTTTACGTTATTAGCCAGTTCCAATCTAGTATGGTTTATGAATTATTAACTTTCGTTATATTTCAGGGCGGTTTGCACCCTTGAGTCTGGGTTGCCAGTAATTATTTCCTCAGCATAGTTTTAGTATGCACCAACTATTCTTACATTATAAGTTATTTTCAATCTAATGCGGTTTGGAAATTATTAATTTTTCTTGTGTGTAAGGACAGTATTTATACCCTTGTGTTTGAGTTGCAAGTAAATATTTTTTCAACCCAATTTTAGTATAAACCAACAATATTTTTTTACCTTGTTAGTTATTTCCAATCTAATGCGGTTTGAGAATTATTATTTTTTCTTATATGTAAGGGTGGTTTATACCCTTGTGTCTGGGTTGTCAGTAAATATTTTCTCAGCTCAGCTTTAGTATATCCCAACAATATTTTTTCACGTTATTAGTTATTTCCAATCTAATGCTGTTTGGGAATTATTAATTTTTCTTGTGTGTAAGGGTGGTTTATACCCTTGTGTCTGAGTTGCCAGTAAATATTTTCTCAGTCCAGTTTTAGTATACAACAACAGTATTTTTTTACATTATTAGTTATTTTCAATCTAATGCGGTTTGGGAATTGTTAATTTTTCTTGTGTGTAAGAGCGGTTTATACCCTTGTGTCTGGGTTGCCAGTAAATATTTTCTCAACTCAGCTTTAGTATATCCCAACAATATTTTTTCACGTTAGTTATTTCCAATCTAATGCTGTTTGGGAATTATTAATTTTTCTTGTGTGTAAGGGTGGTTTATATCCTTGTGTTTGAGTTGCCAGTAAATATTTTCTCAGTCCAGTTTTAGTATACAACAACAGTATTTTTTTACGTTATTAGTTATTTTCAATCTAATGCGGCTTGGGAATTATTGATTTTTCTTGTGTGTAAGAGCGGTTTATACCCTTGTGACTGGGTTGCCAGTAAATATTTTCTCAGCCCAGTTTTAGTATATCCCAATCATATTTTTTTTACGTCATTAATTATTTCCAATCTAATGCGGTTTGGGAATTATTTTTTCTTGTATGTAAGGGCGGTTTATACCTTTGTGTCTGGGTTGCCAGTAAATATTTTCTCAGCCTAGTTTTAGTATATACCAACAATATGGCTTCACGATATTAGTTATTTCCAATCTAATGGGGTTTGGGAACTATTAATTTCTCTTCTGTGTGAGGGCGGTTTATACCCTTGTATCTGGGTTGCCAGTAAAAATTTTCTCAGCCCAGCTTTAGGATATACCAATAATATTTTTTCTTTATTAATTATTTCCAATCTAATGCAGTTTGGGAATTATTAATTTTTCTTGTTTGTAAGGGCGGTTTATACCCTTGTGTCTGGGTTGCCAGTAAGTATTTTCTCAGCCCAGTTTTAGTATATACCAACAATATTTTTTCACGTTATTAGTTATTCCCAATCTAATACGGTCAGGGAATTATTAATTGTTCTTGTGTGTAAGGGCGGTTTATACCCTTGTGTCTGGGTTGCCAGTAAATATTTTCTCAGCCTAGTTTTACTATATAACAACAGAATTTTTTTATGTTATTAGTTTTTTTCCAATCTAATGCGGTTTGAGAATTATTAATTTTCCTTGTTTGTAAGGGCGGTTTATACGCTTGTGTCTAGGTTGCCAGTAAATATTTTCTCAGCCCAGTTTTAGTATATACCAACAGTATTTTTTCACGTTAGTAGTTATTTCCAGTCTAATGCAGTTTGGGAACTATTAATTTTTCTTCTGTGTAAGGGCGGTGTATACCCTTGTATCTGGGTTGCCAGTAAATATTTTCTCAGCTCAGTTTTAGTATATACCAACAGTATTTTTTCACGTTATTAGTTATTCCCAATCTAATACGATCCGGGAATTATTAATTTTTCTTGTGTGTAAGGGCGGTTTATACCCTTTCTGGGTTGCCAGTAAATATTTTCTCAGCCTAGTTTTAATGTATAAGAACAGAATTTTTTTACGTTATTAGTTTTTTTCCAATCTAATGTGGTTCGGGAATTATTAATTTTTCTTGTTTGTAAGGGAGGTTTATACCCTTGTATCTGGGTTGCCAGTAAATATTTTCTCAGCCCAGTTTTAGTATATACCAACACTATTTTTTCACGTTATTAGTTATTTCCAATCTAATGCGGTTCAGGAATTATTGATTTTTCTTGTTTTTAAGGGCGGTTTATACCCTTGTGTCTGGGTTGCCAGTAAATATTTTCTCAGCCCAGTTTTAGTATATACCAACACTATTTTTTCACGTTATTAGTTTTTTTCCAATCTAATGTGGTTCGGGAATTATTAATTTTTCTTGTTTGTAAGGGCGGTTTATACCCTTGTATCTGGGTTGTCAGTAAATATTTTCTCAGCCCAGTTTTAGTATATATCAACACTATTTTTTCACATTATTAGTTATTTCCAATCTAACGCGATTCGGGAATTATTAATTTTTCTTGTTTGTAAGGGCAGTTTATACCCTTGTGTCTAGGTTGCCAGTAAATATTTTCTCAGCCCAGTTTTAGTATATACCAACAGTATTTTTTCATGTTAGTAGTTATTTCCAGTCTAATGCAGTTTGGGAACTATTAATTTTTCTTCTGTGTAAGGGCGGGGTATACCCTTGTATCTGGGTTGCCAGTAAATATTTTCTCAGCTCAGTTTTAGTAAATACCAACAGTATTTTTTCACGTTATTAGTTATTCCCAATCTAATACGGTCCGGGAATTATTAATTTTTCTTGTGTGTAAGGGCGGTTTATACCCTTGTGTCTGGGTTGCCAGTACATATTTTCTCAGCCTAGTTTTAATGTATAACAACAGAATTTTTTTACGTTATTAGTTTTTTTCCAATCTAATGCAGTTTGAGGATTATTAATTTTTCTTGTTTGTAAGGGCGGTTTATACCCTTGTGTCTGGGTTGCCAGTAAATATTTTCTCCGCTCAGTTTTAATATATACCAACAGTATTTTTTCACGTTATTAGTTATTTCCAATCTAATGCGGTTCGGGAATTATTAATTTTTCTTGTTTGTAAGGGCGGTTTATACCCTTGTATCTGGGTTGCCAGTAAATATTTTCCCAGCCCAGTTTTAGTATATACCAACAATATTTTTTCACGTTATTAGTTATTTCCAATCCAATGCGGTTTGGGAACTATTAATTTTTCTTCTGTGTGAGCGGTTTATGCCTTTGTATCTGGGTTGTCAGTAAATATTTTTTCAGCCCGATTTTAGTATATCCCAATCATATTTTTTTATGTTATTAGTTAGTTCCAATCTAATGCGGTTTGGGAATTATTTTTTCTTTTATGTAAGGGCGGTTTATACCCTTGTGTCTGGGTTGCCAGTAAATATTTTCTCAGCCCAGTTTTAGTATATACCAACAATATTTTTTCACGTTATTAGTTATTTCCAATCTAATGCGGTTTGGGAACTATTAACTTTCTGTATATTTAAGGGTGGTGTACCTGGGTTGCGGGGAATTATTCCTACAATGCAGTTTTAGTATAGATAAATAGTATTGTTTAGGAAACAGCAATTTCCAATCTCGGGTCGTCTGTAACTTATTAATTTTAATTTAAGGGTCAATTGTACCCACATGCCTGGGTTGCGATGAATTATTTTCGCAACGGAGTTTTAGAATGGTATTTTATGTTATGATGGACAGTGATGGCTTCTCAAACCCTTTTGCTTACAATGAATAATATTGTAATCTAAAAGATGTTTATTCCACAAGGGATTCTTTTGGCCCATTGCTCTTCGTAATATACATGAACGATATAACAGTAGCACTTCCACAAAGTGCTGTGTTATATGCGGACGATACAAGTTTTACCTGCACAAGCGCAGACTATGCAGAACTAAAAATTTGCATGGAAACGGCTATCTCAAGGGCTGGAGACTGATTCACAGCAGAGCAATTATGTCTAAATCAAAGTAAAAAGGAAAATATAATCTTTTCTCTGCGTACACATGAAGAAATCAACAACTTGTGTTCAATTAAATTCCTAGGAATTCATCTTGACCCCACTTTAAAATTTTATATTCATGCGGATCACACTGCCAAAAAAATTTCGAAGGATATATTTGTCCTTAAGAACCTGACTAATACCGTAGCCCAAGAGGATTGCATTCTAGCATTCCACGCTCTTATACAATCCATCTGCAGCTATGGTATACTTATTTGGGGATATTCCCCGCACGCCAATAGGATATCTTCCCTACAGAGGAAGGCGATACGTGTATTAGCTAGACAGCAGTACCGTGCAGATGCCAAAGGCTCTTTTAGACAATTAAAAATTTTTACCCTTCCATCTAAATATATATTTGAATGCTTGCTTCGTGCCAAAAATAACAATCAACTATATATAACTTCACAAGGCGTACATAATCACGATACTCATTGAAAAGGTGACCTAAGATTAAAAAAATCTTGGAGTGCCACTTTGTGCTATGCTCCACTGTTTTTTTTTAAATAAGTTACCTGAGACTGTGAGATCCCTCCAATACAAACAGTTTAAAAATGTAATAAAAACCTACTTGAATAACAAAGCATTTTATTATTAGCGATTGCATTATAGTTACATTATAGTTACAGACATATAATCATTTGTAAATTGTTGTAAACTGTTTGAGAACCACTGTCATACCTGAGCTATCGAGTAAATAGTTTCTTACTTCATACGACGAAGTGACCTTTGGACTCGCCAAGTTAGAGTTTACTCGACTCTAGTATTGTCTGTGTTATAACATAAGTATGTATTTTAGGCTTAAGTGTTTTTTTTATATCTGTGATTAGTTTTCTATTTTATTATATTAACCATTTTACTATTTACTTTTGTATATTGACTTGCAAAAATCTTTCAAAGCATTAATAAACTATCTATCTACCTATCTTGTGTCACCCGGTATATATACTCTGTAATTTTTTAATTATATTTCAGAGCATCATTCTTTATGTGTAAAAGAATTTATTAATAAAATGTTGTAATTTTATAACCATAAATTACTCGAGAATGGCTTGATTTATAGTTTATACAAACCTTATATATAAAATATATAGCACAAATTTGAGGCTTGGAATATCATCTACAAATTCTATAAATCTTGCAATGAGTTTTGTCAAAAATTTAAATAAATAAAAAAAAACAATAATATACATACATGAAAGGAAATTAAATAAGTTACTCTAGAAATCTATATTCTATGGATATTATGTAATACAGTTAAATAAAGAATTCAATTTAATTTTGATTGAATTTGAATTATACAAGGTGGTTCAAAATTGTCTCCTGATATTTCTGCGGCTGATAGTACATAAAAATAATTTTAGTGTGGTAGTGACAGTATTTCATATAAAATTATTTCCGAATAATAAGGGAGATATACCATTTGAAATTGGGACAATAAATTTCAGTTTTTCTGCAATATCTTCCGACTCATTTAAAATATCAAATTCATATTTTAAAGTTAGTCATAACCCATCCGGACACTGGTTTACATGGTATCCGTCAAGCCCTCTCTTCTGCTTAAGGGGTAGTTTTAGGGGGTGACTGTTGGTATTTTCCACATAAGACTAAATATTTCTAAAAATTATTATAAAAAACTAGTTTACCGATCATTAGAGATCAGTGGCGGCCGGTGCGGGAGGGCTTTGGGGCACCCTCCCTGCCAAATTTAAAACAATAAATAACAATAGACAATAACCCATCTCCCGATAACCTGCTTTACGACTGTTTTTTAAAAATAATAAAAAACAAACGGCATACTCTCCTCACTTGCGGTCAATTTAATTCAACTTCCGAATTGCATGTAAAAGCGCTGAAATGGGCTCCAGATATTCCTCCTAAAATATGTACAGCAGTCGCCATCGCAACAAGTGAAAGAATGGGAGGGGGTTACGCGTGGTTTCGTTATCTATTGGGGCTCTGGTTAGTCCACCCACGGCTGTGTAGGAGTTAATTCCCTCGTCGTTTCTGTTTTCTTTGCTTTTTTACGTATGAAATTGTTTTGAGGTTATCGCGCTTTTTTAAAAAGTTTATCGATTCGTTGCATTCGTTTACATTACAAATTTTTTTTAGTTTTATTAAACATTAGACTAGACGGCAAAAGTGCAAAAGATATAATTAATTATGAAAGTGAGTGAAATTAAAAAACTTATATTTAGCTGCTTGAGCTTAAATGAAAAACTTAAAATAAAACAAAACGGCCGTCCAACGCCAGTTTTAAATATAGTGCAAGAGCAGTGACAGTGCAAAGATAAAAATGCTTTTATGCGTAAGTTTGACAAAAAGATATATATTAAAACTATTTGAATTTGTGGTTGCGAGGAAACAAATTCAATCTTTTGTTTTGTATGTCTGCTTTTTGGGGGCGATGATAAGTGGACAAAAAATGGGGTAAACGATTTAAAGCACATTTCTATAAAAATTAAAAAACACGAAAATAGTACAAAACATCTAGATAATGTTGTCAGTTTTGAACTTTTAGGAAAGACTAATATTGTTACATTTCTAAGTACGGCTTATGCGGATCAAATTTTTAAGCATAATGAGACTGTGATCAAAAATCGACATGTACTCTCAAAAATAATAGACATATTAAAACTGTGCGAAACGTGTAATCTTGTAAAAAAGTCTCTTCAAATAGAGGGGTATTTCTAGAATTGGTTGATTTTTAGCAAACGCTGATAGTGCCTTTAATATCCATATTCAAGAAGCAACAGTGTTCAAGGGCACATCAAAATCTATTCAGAATTAAATTTTGCGATGTATGTTCGAGGTTTGTCGTGAACATATTTTTTAAGAAATTCAAGAATCTGCGTATCTCGCACTTATGGCTGATGATACTACAGATGTATAAACTCAAACTCAAACTGTAGTTGTATTATGTTATGAACTAAATGGAAAAATATTTGAGCGGTTTTGGGGGTTTGCAAATCTGAAAAGTCAAGATGCAGATGGACTGTCCTCAATGCATTATAGGACAGATTTCGCCGATTTTGCCAGATTTCCCAGAAAAACTGATTTGTCAAACATATGACAGAGCTGCTGTTACGCGTGGTCATTTAGGTGGTGTTAACGTGAAAAATTACTAAATGTACATTTTGTGTATTGCTATGCTCATCAGCTTAATAAAATACTAGAACAAGCAGTTTCAAGCATCAGTAGTGTACGAATATTTTTTTCAAATTTGAATGGCATATCAACTTTTTTTTCTCAATCGCCAGACAGAATGGCAGCTTTGCAACATGTTTGTGACAAACGCATTCCAAGAACTTCTCAAACACGATGGAATTTTAACTTTTGTATAGTACAGAGTATGTACAAAAATAAAGACAACCTTATTGAATGCTTTGAAAATATAATGTCAGGAATTCCAAAACAATACAACTTTGAAACAGTGACTCAAGCGGCTGAATTTATTAAATGACTAGAAGATGATTGATTTTTATTTTGGTTAGATTTTTTTTCAAAAGTCATGCCACTTGTTGATATTTTATTTAGCCAGCTACAAAAAATTGAAACGGACGTTATAAAAGTCCAGAAATGCGTAGATAATTTTGAAAAAGAAATTGTGCAAATTAGGAATAATTTACCTCCTTAACAAATGAACCAGTGAATACAGAAGTTCAAAAAAAGTGATGTAGGCTGAATCAAAAAAATGGTAACATGTCTGTAAGAGAGGTATATGATATAATTACTTCAGAAGTGAGAATTTGGTTTCCTTTTAAAAATCATTTATGTGGTGCAAAATTATTTTTAAAGGAGAAGTATAAGGAATATGAAAAAACATCACCTTTGGAAGATATCAACCAATTTTGTGAAGCATACCCTATGATAGATAAGGAAATTCTGAAAATGCAACTAAGTATATTTTACTCCAGGAAAGAAATAACAGGACGAGATTCAGAAAATTCCAGTGAAATTCAAAGTATTTCTGGGTGCTCGCAAACATTAAACTTTCTCATATCTTTCGATTTAGACGTTGTTTTCGGGGAAGTTGTTAAAGTTTTCAAATTTTGGTTACTATTCCGATGACGATATCTGAAACGGAAAGATGTTTTTCGACATTAAAATTAATTAAGACGTATGTAAGAAATACTATGAGTGAAGTCAGACTAACATCACTTGCAATGCTTTCAATTGAAAAGTCAATGGTACGAGAAATACCAAATTTTAATGAAAAAGTTATTGAAAAGTTTATCTCCGACAAAAATAGAAGAATGGAATTTCACTTCAAAAAATAATGGTGAGTACTTAATTAATTGCTTTAATTTATATTTGCGAACTTTTTAATGATTTAATTAGAACCTCAAAAATGTTTCGCCTGAGGTGCGTTTGTTTATTAACCCTATTACCTTGATACCCGCGAGCTGCCACTGCGCCTTGCCAAGTGCATAAGGCGCGAGCTGCCACTGTTAGAAATCGAAACGATATTCTTATTGCATTACAATAAACCAAACCGTTCTCGAGTTAATTTATATTTATTATCCCCCTTTTACGGGGTATATTTCCCTTATTATTCATTTTCTGAAAACACTGCCATCATTTCTGGAGGTACAATTAGCCGCACGATTATCGGGAGACAATTTTGGACTACCTTGTATATAACTAACAGCCATTGAATTTTTCAATGAGCATCTGAAGACCTTCTTCACTGGTGCGTACCTGTTTAAGGACCCTTCGCTGGGTCCGGATCCTGGATGAGAGTGTTTTCGTATGAGGGCTACTTTTCACAAATCAATATCTTTGCTGTCTAAAAACCATTATCGAGCAGTTCAGACCTCATGAAAATCTCATTCTGAAGGATTTTCCAGAACTACAATGAAATCTGATTATTTTGCAGAAACCGCGCGCGAAAATGCCGTTGGAAAATACCACTTAGAAAATATTTTTTACTCCATTCGGAACTACCACAAAAAGTTAATGCATGTTGTTTCTTTTTGAAACTGAAACAAAAAGATAAATTTTAACTACTTTTTCTAATCTTTGATAAGATCCGAGTTTGAAAATTGTTTTCGAAACTGCCAAAAAGAGGTCAAATTGTTCAAGGTCAATTTTTCAAAATTTTTGCTGAAAATTCCGTATTTCACCGCCCTTATGAGATTTTCAGTGATTTTGGCGTACAAGTATCCATATATATAATAATAATTTCTGATCAGTTACGAATCAAGCATATTAAGCTCCATCCCCGAGTGAATCTAAATTACCAATAATAAATACGAATAGACAAACAAGAAGAAGCCCCAAAGTTGTGAATATCAAATTCTCTGAATTGAATCTTTTTGACGTCAGTCGATTGCTCTAACGTAAACCATTGGATAGTAGTTGAAAACTGTAATACACAAGGTCTTCCAGATACTCACCGCATGTGGTATAGACTGATATTTATTTATGTTAACGTTCTATTATATATACAACTAACTTTTTTAAAAGAACCAATATATTTACCCCAGATTCCTTCCTATTTCATTTGTGTTTTAATTGAGTTTAATCATTCCATTTTCAGGAAGTAATATTAAGAAGTATTAAAACATAATATTTTTAATCGCAAACTCCTCTATAAAATCTTTACATCACTGCCCCTCCGAGCGCTGAATTACAAGTTACAAGCCTGGCGCGTTAAGTGTAATAATTGCATATTACCATCAAAATGCTAATGCTTCGATTGCAACAAACACCAGCCGAAAGACTGATCCTACTTAAAGGAGCTCTCGTGCCAGTCATCACACACCACTTGCATAGTGCAGTTTCGAGCTGTTGGCTCTCATCAGTGCAAGGTAGGCATGTGACGGCCGACACGAGGATCACTTGACTATTTAGTACATTTCGGTATCTTTGGGATAGCGACATGTAAAATAGTCAGCAGGCGCCATCTAGCGGTCCAGTGTCTGTTGCAATCGAAAAATAAATAGCCTGACTGGGCTTAGCATTCAAATGTGCTTTTAGAGGTCAGAATATTAAAACATAATATTTTTAGTCGTAAACTCCTCTATAAAATCCTTATTTTACTATAAGGAACGTAACCAGACTGCAACCAACAGCTACTCTCCGGGCTATGTGCCCCGCCGAGCGCTGAATTACAAGTTACAAGCCTGGCGCGTTAAGTGTAAGGCACCATCTAGCCTAGATGGCGCCTGCTGACTATTTTGCAGTCTGCAAGTGTGTGTGACGACTGGCACGAGAGCTCCTCTAAGTAGGATCAGTCTTTTGGTTGGTGTTTGTTGCAATCGAAGCATTAGCGTTTTGATGGTGATATTTAATAATAACTTTATTCATGGAATGTTACATACGAATATAAACATAAGATGAATTGGCGTCAGAACAAGATAAGTACATAATTATTCAGTACTTGTACATAATAAACGTTGGAGAAAATATATTGTATATAAAAAAGCACAATAAGACAAGAAAAATGTTACAGATATACTATATATATAAGACACACTTAAAAGATTAGTATACACATCATAAATATTTCATAACAAATGTTACAGATATACTACCTATTGGACACATTTAAAAGTTTAGTATAAACATTAAACTAGATATTTTATACAGAAAGACAATGACAAATAAAAATACAAGAAACACTGAGTAACTGTGACACCGATTATAATTGCGAGGTCAAAAATTTCTTTATGTTGTACGGTTCTATTCTCACTAATAAGTCGTGAATTTGAGATTTGAATTTGGTAAGTACCTCAGTCTGTTGCATGTCACGTGGAAGTTTATTAAACAATTTTAAAAAATTATAATTAGTACTCTTTTCAGTTAGTGTAAGGCGATGTATTGGGTAGTTGTAATTTAATGTTCGAGTTGGGTACTCATGTTGGGGTTCGTTTTTCAGGAACAAAGATTTGTTTTTAAAAATAAAAAGTAGGCATTCTTGTATATAAATGGCTGTAGCAGTTAGCAATTTATTTACTTTAAATTTGTTTCTGTACGATTCTCTGTAATTTAAACTTAAAATTGTCCTTAAAACCCGTTTCTGTATTATAAATACTCTATCGAAATCTCCACTGCTTCCATAGAAAATTATACCATATCTTACAATATACTCAAAGTTTGCAAAGTACACAGTTTTCAATGTTGACAAATTTACATATTTAGATAGCACTCTTATCCTGTAACATGCTGCATTCAGTTTCTGACAAAGATTATCTATGTGGCCTCGCCAGTTCAACTGCTCGTCAATAAATAAAAAAATTTAAAGAAAGAGGTTGAATATTGAACTACTCCTGAATTTATCTCTACTATCAAGTGATTTAAGTGAAATTTTAAAATTATTTTTATATAGACTTGTGAATTAAGTTGTGGGGTATCAATTGTGATAATGATTTAGAATTGATATTGCAGTAATGTGAATATTAATCAATAAATTATGTCTAAAGCCATTGTTTATTCACCAAAAAACGTATTTAAAAAGATTAAAAAACAAAATACAAAAGAAAAAAAAAACTTTGAAGAAAAACACTTATCCTGTTATCAGATTAAATTAAAATAAGTTTGAAGCCTACAGGGTGACCTATCTAAATGTTGTGGAAATATAATTTAAGTCATGGAGTGTGATATATGTAAAGAGATCAAAATTAAAGAAGTGTTTGGCTGCGATGGCTGTAGAAATTGTGTTTGCAAACCTTGTGGGAACCTAACATCTTCCGAAGTTAAAGTACTGCAGCTCAAGGAAGGAAGATCATTGAAGTTTTTCTGCCCTAAAGGTCAAAGCCGCGACACTACCTCGCTTCTTCAGGAAATTATAACCAGTAAGGAAACTATCATAAATGACAAAATGAAATAATTTACCTCCTGAGAAAAGAAATTGAAGACTTAAATATTGTAAAAAATGCAAACAAAAACAGTACATCATGGCAAGAGAAATTAATGAAAACATCAAGAAACGACGAACCAGTGAATGCCCAACTAACGAATATCAAAGAAAATATTAGCCATTTAGAAAATGTTATCTACGAAAAAATCTCACAGATAAAAACTGAACTGGAAGATTTTAAAGACAGTAATAAAGAAATGGTTAGACTACTTACGGAAGCCCCTCCTGGTGTGAACCTAAAAACCTCGAGTAAATCAAATCAACCAAAACTATACGCTGATATTACCAAAAAAACGGTTATGAAAAACCATCAGAGAGAAACAAAACTTTTATTAAAAATACAAATGAAATGCAGAATGAAGCTGTTAATAGTGAAAGAACAGGAATCCAGACGGCATATAACCAGAGCCAGAAAAATCCTGAAAGATCTAATAGTGAGGGTCAACAAGTGAAAAGAAAATGGAATAAAAAATCCAGTTAGGAACAAATGAAGCAAACGATAACGAGTTCGAAGGTCGGTCAGCACCAGATATTAAAGATAAGAAGATATGGCTTTTCATATCAAGAGTAAAAGACACTATAAATACTAAGGAAAACAAACTTAGATCAAAAAATATCAGTTAAGGAACTGGATACCTGGTACAAGGCGAAAGATAATAAATGCTTCCTGATTGGCATCGATCCAGCCTTTCAAAATTCCGTTTATAGTGCCTCTTTCTGGCCGAAAGGAGTAGCCTATCAGAGATTTAATTTTTCTAAAGGGCAACATTTCCTGGATAATCCAAAACCAAAAAGACTGAAAAGTCCAAATGCTACCCCCGAAAATCATAATGACAGCTCTGATTTTTTAGAGTTAACTAAAGTAAACAAAGTGAAAGACAATTGAAAAATTTTTGTATTTTCTATCAAAATGTCCATGGCCTGAGATCTAAACTTGAACATTTATATGAAAATATACTTTCGAATAATTTTGATGCGATATGTATTAGTGAAACCTGGCTCAATGCCTGAATATATAATCAAGAATTTTGTGATGAAAGATATGTGGTATTCAGGAATGATAAGATGTATGAGATAGCTGATGTCCAACGAGGAGGTGGTGTTCTGTGCTGTGTCATAAGAAAATATCAAGTATTGTCAGTATGTCAAAGTGAAGATATTGACTTTCAATGGTTATGTATCACGCTTAAAATCAAGGATATTATCATTACATTATGCTGTCTATATCTTAAATCTGGATCTAATCTATCAATGTATGAAAGACTTCTAGACTCGTTTGAAAATGAGGATTTTCACTCAGATAACCTATTTCTTGTAGGTGATTTTAATGTTCCCGAAATTAATGGTACTTCTTATGAGTTTGGTAACGGTTCCTGTAAGGCCAAACTAGTACAAAGTGTCCTATGCAAGTATGACTTATATTCAATAAACAATGTTTTAAATCATGTTAATAACACACTCGATCTGGTTCTAACGAATATGACTGAGGCAGAGGTATTGCTTTCTGAAACCCCCTTAGTAAGTATTGATCAGTATCATCCTCCATTGGAGATTAACTTTGTAACACCCCTTGGCTTAAAACCAGGAAGTGTTTCAATTGTGCGAACGACAGCTCTGGGTTATGGGAAAGCGAGGTCGTGGTTCGATATTTACTCAATTTGATAACTTGCTGTATATAAAAAAAATATAAAATAGTGAATATAAATATACAAAAAAAAAAAAATAGATGTTCAGGGCGCCACCTTAACTTATTATATGAACCAGGAGTATTGTGAAAGCTAAGGAAAACAATACTGAGTACCTAAGTTATGTAATAAGCTCACCAATAATATCTAGCTAAATGAGTAAAAGAAAGGAAACATACATGTTAATAATAAGTTGACTTTAATATTTGATTATGGGACAGTTGAGTAAATTTAATAAGCAATAGTAAAAAAGTTGATCTAACTTAAAATTTGAATGATTGATAATAAAAAAAATATATTAAATTATAACCAAGGTTTAACAAGTATTATTTAAAAAAATTATAGATAAAAATATTAATGTGAAAATGTATGAATATTTGAAAACATTAAATTTAATTAAAATGGTACCATTTCTTACAAGTCTAAAAAAATATATGAAAAGTGAAATTTTAAATCAACAAAAATGTTATAAACAATACCACGTGTCAAAATCAGGTATTACTGCAAGGACCCCTCTGCAACACGCTGCCTCCACTCTCAAATTCGTCTCCACTGTCTACGTGGTCCAAAAAAAATCGACGACTCAGATTCCTTCAATAATTGACCTCTCTTCTTAAAACATGACCACGCATATGTGGCCGTTACATCAGAAAGATAATATACCAATTATCTCACACCAAAAAAATTGCCTCATATGAGGGATACTGGCAACCCTAAGATATAAAAATACACCTTACAAAAATGAGTTTAAAACATGAATTTGCAAGACTTACCCCAAGTGACCTGTGGGGGCTCAGTTTCGATAATAAGCCTAAGCTTATGGCGTGAATTAAAAAATTACGGCTTAACAAAATTTAATAAATAGGCTACAGCCCCAAGCCTAAACACAACCTGCTCCTTCAATGGATCACGCCTGAAAGGCTGCTAAGATGGCTTGGCTCCCTAACGAGGTCTTGCGAATTTAAAAAAAACTAAACGATCCGACACGCAGGTCTTAATTACAAACCCAAGTCACAGACTTGTGCACTTAGCAAAATCGAAAGATAAGAAGAAGAAGAGGAGACAATAAATTGAAATTTATTTATAACAACATAACCTTAAAATAGAGAGTGTGCTACTATGTGTTTCTGAAGGAATAAATAAAACAAGTACATAAAAAACAGGCTGTTAAACCAGCCAGGAAGAGAAGGCGTCGTGTGTTTACTATATTTCGGTGTTAACTCAAAATAAGGTGTCAAGTGGTTTTCAACCTGAACAAGTTATAATTGCAGTGTTAATTGTCTGAAACGGTGCCGCATTATTTTCATTATTATTTATTTAGATATTTAACTGCATGTGAAGCATGTTTTTGCAGGAAAGAAAGAATAAAAAAATATTTATATTTGTCTAATAAATTCCTTTTCATGAGATTTTTTACGGCAACCAGTAATACATTTATCCACATACTGGGTGGCCTAACTTACTATGCACTAATTTAATTTTTAAATTTATTACAAATCAAAAATGTAGCATATGCAATGCTACAACTTTATTACTACTACTATTACTTTAACTTATTATTAGCCTAACCATTAACAATGAAACCTGTGACGACAATTTCCACAATTACAATTTCAAAAAAGGTGACTACATGAGTTTATACCAATTGTTGAGTCAGTGTAACTGGAGGAAAATTATCGAGTCGGAAAATCCGAATGAATGTACCGAGCAATTTTACAACATGTTATATAATTTACTGGACCAATCTGTCCCTCATAAAAAACCCTTACCATCAAGAAAAAAATACCCTAATTGGTTTACTACAAACCTCATCTATAAGCTAAAAATAAAAGATTGTTATTTTAAGAAATCCAAAAAAATCCTGAATACATACAGAAATTTCAAGAGCTGAGACAGGAAACTAAGCATTTAATAAAAGTTTGTCATGCAAATTACATTCTTAATATCGAAATTGATATAAATAATAACCCTAAGAAATTTTGGGACTACATTAAAACAAAAAACAGAACTCAAGAGTTGCACCTAGATTTTCCTATAATGACGAGTCCCTTGAGAATGAAAAGGAGATTTCTAATGCATTTGCACATTATTTTAAATCTGTCTATAGTGACAGTACTACATCTCAACAAGATTCTAAATGCAAAGATTATAACCTAGATAGTTTTTATATACATAGCATCAGTATAAGTGAAATCATAGATACAATAAGATCATTGAAACCCCAAGCCGCTATAGGTGTAGATGGCCTACCCGCGTACCTCTTTAAGGCCTATGCCGACATACTTGCTTTACCTCTACAAATTATTTTTAATAAAGCGTTAGAAACCAATATTTTTCCCGATAAGTTTAAAATTGGCCGAATAACTCCTATCTATATAATAAATCTGGCATTACTAATCTAATAACAAATTATCGACCAATTACAGTACTGCCATCGCCATCTAAAATTTTTGAACGTGTTATATATAACAGAACATACTCTCATGTATCACCAATACTAATCGACGAGCAACATGGTTTTGTTAACAAAAAGTCCACTGTCACAAATTTGTCTATATTCAGCTATGTTGCAAAAAATATACTGGGACCATTGCTTTTTGTCATGTTTATTAACGATATATCGGACTATATTAAGTATGCTAAATTTCTGCTTTATGCAGATGATTTAAAAATATGTCTTACGATACGAACAAATAAAGATATCGATAAGCTCAAAAGTGATATTAAAGCAATTTCTGATTTCTGCAAGGATAATGACCTGGCTCTAAATGAATCTAAATGTAAAGTCATATCGTATACCAGAAAGAAGAGCCCTTTGATAGGAATGTATACCGTAAATGGTGTTCAAATCGAACTATTGGATGAAATTAAAGATCTGGGTATAATATTTACCAAAAACTTTTCATTCAATAACCATATCATAAATTTAACAGCTGATTGTTACAGGAAACTTGGATTTGTTCTTAGAGCTAGTCGAGATTTTAATTATAATACAACCATAACTCTGTTTAATGCATATGTGCGATCTAAGTTAGAATACTGTTGTGTTATTTGGAACCCTAGGACTCTCACATACACTGATATGTTGGAAAAAATTCAAAAAAAATGTCTAAAATCCATGTACCTAAAAAAGCATGGGATATATCCTCTTCTAATATCGTATGAACATCAAAGAATTGAATTTAGTGTAACTCTCTTAAGCAAGCGTCGCGAAAATGCTCAAATTCAGTTCATTTTTAACGTGTTACATAGCCAGTTTATTGCACCTAATATACTATCCTATTGGCCATAAATATTAACGTACCGGATATTAGACTAGGAGTTAGAGATAATGTATTTAAGATATCCAATGTAAATTCACCTATTGAGAACTGTTTACTTACTGTCAACAACTTACTAAGAATCTGTGATATAGATATTTTTAACACCAGTGAAAATAAACTACGGTCATATCTGTGATATTATATACACCAATTTTACTATTTAAGTAGATTTTTTTTTTGTCATCAAATTGGTAAAACTTTGTGATCTTCTACCTACCTCTTGTTTTTCTTTTTTGTAGCAAGTAATGTATATATATATATATATATATATATATATATATATATATATATATATATATATATATATTGATGCTAGTTAAGTTGTCACTTCCGGCACATAGAAAGGACGACCTGGCCTCCATGTTATCCCGTGCATATATTGCTATAAATTTTATATATTTGTGATTAGGGGGACCCCCAGAATACGAATCTCAAAAGAGGGGAAAAGATTTATAATTTTTATTGTAATCATATATACAGGATACAAGAGATACGAACTCACCTCCAATACATATATATGAGTAGAAACTGAAGCATCGTTAATACCTCTAGCAATGTTGCCAAATTTTCGGAGGTCAAAACGTAACGCCATTATCTGTAGCTGTTAATATATATAAACATTATCGAACCCACATTTGAATTTGTAAGTTTCTGGAAAACGATGGTCAAAATTTTATAACTTCTTAGTAGGCAGGAAATGTACATTTTGAACACAGCTTTTGGCAAATATTTTATTATTAAAACTAAATTAAAGTCTGAATCTATGTCCCCTAGTCTTTCACTCAGAGAAATCTTTCTAGATATCTAAGATTTAAAAGACTCATTCGGTTGGTTTGGAAGGCCTTTAAAAACATTTTTTTCGAATTTTGGAATGAAATTGGGTGAAAATAAAGAATTACTCTTCTGATCAATCAATATTTCAGAAAATATTAAACTCTTACGTAGTGAGATTTTTTTTCATCTAATAATATTTGAAATATAATGTAATTGATTTTAAATGGTATTAAGGTTGTTTGATGTTTAAAATAAAATATCAACAGTTCTGTGTAAATAATAAGTAGCTATGGATATAACATAAATAAAATCTTAGGGGCTATGTTTAACATACACAGCCCATAAGAATTTCCTCTAATCTGTTTCGAAAAAGATTTAGTGTCCTAAACGTCAGCGATATAGGTATATTACATTTATTTTTCTCGTTATAATTTATATTAGTTGGCAAGAAGTAGCTACTGGCTATTCCTTTGACATAAACATCATAGACGCAGAGGCTATTTTTTCATTATACTGAATAATTGTGTTTCTGTAAATTCTGATGTGATATTTTTTTAGAAGATCTATATGGTAAAAACTCTAAAAAAGAGAAAAGAATATAAACAGAACACCACAGTTAATATTTAGACGATATCTTGTATATTTTTACACCATTTCAGCGTAAAATTACGTTCAGCATTAATTTTCGTTTTGAAAATGCTGTGGCGTCGCCAAGTTATTGCAAAAGGTATGAAAATTTACAGAACAACGATGGATCACAAATGCTACAAAATGAACTTTGCTAACAACAGTTAAGAGAAAATATTTGGTAAGAGCAAAGATAAGGGATAGTTGAAATGTAGTGGACTGGATGGATCTACAAGGAATTTTATACGGGGGCGTTAATTTGGAAACCTACAAATATCTAGAATATCGTTTTTACAAATAGAACAACAAGTACATTATCCCACTATGCACGAATATATTGTCCTTTATGATATTAGTCTCCAAAACTAATAGTTTTTGAGACATTTTCAGTTTAACGGATAATTTAAAAATAATTGTGTTTTTCTTTGTTCACAAGAAAGCTATGGCTTTATTGTATTATAGTAAATGAAGATTTTAGTACTGAAAATGAAAACCAAATGAAAATGATTCAGAATTATATTTTTTAATTCGATTTTAAAGCTGGAAAATAATTTAAATAATTAAAATATTCAAATATAAGAGCAACGGTAACTAGGAAAAATACATAATACATTTGGAACATTCGTCATTTAAGAAATTATTTATACATTTTTTTCTAGCTACCGTTATTATTTTTATATACTGTAATTATTTAAATTATTACAATTACTAAATGACGGCAAAGCCATAACTTACTAGTGGAATAGGCGCAATTATTTTTAAGTTAATCAATTAAAATGAAAATATTTCAAAAACTATCAGTTTTAGAGAAATATCATATTAACTAATTATTATTAAAGAAACAAAATAGTTGTCCAAAATGGCGAAAAAATATACAAGGTGTTCCTTTGGAAAAAATGAAGCATTAGATATAATATGGAGGTTGGCAAGTTAATGCCCCTGTATAAAATCTCCTGTACATAAAAATAAACTTTTGCTTTACTCAGATATTTCAGTTCACCCCTATGTTTGCATTTACTAAATAGTTCCTCTTAGCTATTATTAACAAGGTATTTTAGTGACATTTGTGATGCATTGTTTTTGAGTAAATTTTCATATTTTTGACAATCTTATAAATTTCTCAAAACAAAAATTAATACCAAACGTAAAATTTTACGCTGAAATAAGTGGTGTAAACCGGGTACGTTATTTTAAAGTCGTCATTCAAGCTGTCTCACTTTAAATAAACCCACTGTATATTTCACGTATTTTAAAAATAGGCAACAAAGTATGTTTTATAACTTTTACTTAAATTTTTTTTTCATATTCCTCATAATAGCAAAGATATTAAACTTCCTTGCACTAATGAGCTACCAAATAGACCAATTTACTATTGAAAGCAAGCACTAGAATTTCAAGTGTATCACTAATAGGGACTATTTTATCCGCTTATTAACTTATTATAGAGAATTTGAATTTAAACCTAGGAATTGTATTCTTTGAATAAACATAATGGGTGTATTAAATATTATTTATCAACCAATCAATCAATCAAAATATGTTTTATAGTTTAAAAATCAGTCCGCGACAACTCGGACAAACTTTCCCATTTAGGAGTAGATCGCCCCACAGCTTCTCTCCCTGTATTTTCTAGGAGCAACTAGTCATGTCATTTCAAAGCGGTATCAGGGGAGTGTCCATATGCCAAATTTAATCAAAATCGTTAGAACCGCTTTAGAAGAAAAATTATTTAATTTCTCCTTGCCCTCCCCCAACTCCCTTTCTACATTTCTTAGGTACAACCGGTCATGTTACCTTATGCTACTACTAAGTCAGTATTGATGTGCTAAATTTGATTAAAATTGTTAGATCCCTTTAAAAAAAAATTATGAAATTATTTAAAACTCAACTCTCCCCCCACAGCTTCCTTCCTGGTATTTTCTAAGAGCAACTGGTCATGTCATTTCATATCGGTAGTAGGGAAGTGTCCATGTAAGTTATGTAGACTAATTATCTATAAACGTTATAATAAATATTAAGTTAACATGTAGGCAAATTAGAGACATTATGAATACCCACTTTGTAAACAATTAGAAAAGTTCCATTTACCCTTAACAACTTTCATAAGTCGTTATCTTAGTCTATATATACTTATAAATCAAAATAGAAGACATTCAATTGTTAATCATGAAGCTTGTTGGCCGTAGGCTTTAGTTATTAATTGTTTCATATTCACTTTGTGTATTTTAAGTCAAGAAATCTTTTTAAAAACTTAAATCTGCGAGTGAATAACTTAACTGGCGCTGCGAACAGGATTGTGCAACGTTTTCAAAAACTACAGCAGTTCCTCAGAAGACGGTGAATTTCAATTCTTTATGTGCAATCACGAAGACGTGCAACTCCGAAGATAATCATCAAGATTCCTCTACGAAGAAACATCTGCACGAAACGGCTTTGTCTATCCCTAGACAACTGTACGAAGAATTATCCATAATCCCTTCGTCCAGACGACTCAATCCTGAGTACGAGATAAGGAGATACAACCAGAAGACCCCGAAGGAAAAGTAATGCACTTCATCCCGCTCTTCCTGTAAGTACCTTCTTCACCTCATATTTAATCCTCTAATTTAAGAGCCAAACAAAATTATATGTGTAAATTTAGGTCAAGCAAGAAATGTTCATTTCAATACTTATAATTAAATTTTAATTTCACATATATTCACTTCATGAATAAAAAGATTACGATTGAAGTAATAGAAAATAAGAATATTGCATTTCATCCTTATAAATCACATTCTATAAGTTTAGAATCGATCGGTGAAAACACTTCACAAATCAAAGAAAATTTAAAAATTTCAAATTTAATTTCACCACAAACAACTACTAACTTAATCACAATGACAACCAATATCTCAACTTCAGACGTTTCTGAACTACTCAGAACCTTGCCCATTTTTAATCCAGGTGATAATTTACCTCTGTTTATAACCAAAACAGAAAGTGTAATTGCGGCCCTAGCACAATTCGCTTTAACAGACTTCCAAAAAACGTTAATCAAACAGTCAATTCTAAGTAAAATACGAGGTCAAGCTGCCACTAATATATATTTAGAAACGATTGAAGAATGGAACGATATAAAAACAGCATTAGTAAAATACTATGGCGACCACCGTAATGAAAATTTACTAACTTCTAGCTTAAAACAAATAAAACAAAATCAAAATGAATCAGTTATTAATTTCTATCATAGAGTAATTGAAGCGCAAAATTTATTAATACAACATTCACAATTATACGAAAAAAAGCAAGATTTATTAAATTACAAAATAACCGAAATAAAAAATGCTAGCCTAGAGCAATTTACAATAGGTATCAGAGAACCTTATGGCACACTTTTATCATATGTTCCCCCAGACACTATCGAGACAGCTTTGTTGCGTTGTCACGAACATGATAACAAACAAGCAGCTAGACATATATTACACAGGACTAATACGACAGGACAAATAATGTAACTAACAAAATAACTCAACAAAATAAACCATTCATTCCTAAGACACATATCCAACAACAAGCTCACCTACAAAATCAACCACAAAATAAGTTAAATCTCCTAAATCCCCCAAATACAAATTTCAACAGACCTAATCCTCAAAGACAGTATCACCCAGCGAATCAACAAGTTTTTGTAAATCCAAAACCGGCAACACAATATACCCCTACTCCCATGTCCGTACAAACTTCAAACCTAACAAAACAATTTCCACCTAGCAAAAATTTTGTAAATAGAGAACTACATAATTTAGAAATTGAAAATAACGACACAGAACAAATATACAATGACATGACTCCCCAAAGCTCACATATGCCTAATCAAGAACAATTTTATTCAAACCCCGTATACTCATATGACACAGGTTCGAATGATCCTCCTTATGAACTGAATAATCAAAATAATTACTATAGCAACACAAATGTTGAATATAACGAAAATTTTCAGAAAATTGCCTCAGACCCACCCATATCGACTTAAATAACATAGGAAACGGTCCGAAACTCCCATTTTTCTTTTTACCTAATATAAATCTAAAAATCCTAATTGACACCGGAGCCACAGACTCTATAATAAATCCTAATAGAATCGCACCATTTAAAAATAAAATGTTTAAGGAAAATTTTAAAGTAACCGGACTGCATAGAACAATAACTTCCGATAAAAATCTCAAACTCAATTTACTGAATGAATTAGGTATAAATCATGAAATGAAATTACGAATTATCCCTTGGCATAGTAAATATGATGCGCTTATTGGATCAAAAGATCTCCTGAAATTAAAGGCTAAAATAAATTATGAGAATAGACTATTACAAATAAATAACATTAAAATACCTTTCTACTTTGAATATAACGATCTTGAAGCTAATTTACATAATTGTCAAACAAATTTCCTCAAAATTCCAATAAATGTAGAACAAGGAGAAGTATATATTCCCGAATTAAAATTGCCAAAAATAACATTACCTGAATGCATAGCCGTAGTAAAAAATGGTATTGCATTTATCCCTGTCAACAATCCTACAAAAATTGAGATTAACTTCCACGAACGCGTAAATGCAATCCCATACGAATATTTTAATGAACAAAATCCTGAAAATATTGGTAACAAATTAAAATTCTCAGAACTTATTAGAACTCCACATTTAAATCAAGAAGAAAAACAAAAACTCATAAACCTCTGTTATAAATTCAAAGATTGCTTTTACTCAGAAGATTGCGATTTAAGTTTCACTAATCAAGTTAAACATTCCATCAGAACCATTAATAACGAACCAGTTTTTACTAAATCCTTTCGACACCCCCATAACATGCAAGCGGAAATTCAGAGACAAATCTCAAAATTACTGAAAGATAACGTAATTCGACCAAGCATCTCCCCTTACAGTTCATCCGTATGGATAGTTCCAAAAAAGAATGACGCCTCTCAGAAAAAAAAATATAGAATGGTAATTGACTATAGACGATTAAACGAAAATACAATCGAAGACAAATACCCATTACCTAAAATTGACGAAATTCTAGACAATCTTGGCAAATGTACCTATTTCACTACCCTAGATCTCGCGCAAGGCTTTCATCAAATCGAAATGCACGAGGACTCAATCGAAAAAACCGCGTTCACTGTTAATAACGGGCATTACGAATACTTACGAATGCCTTTTGGACTAAAAAACGCTCCCGCGACTTTCCAACGCATGATGGACAATGTACTACGAGATTATCAATACAAAACATGCTTTGTCTACATGGACGATATCGTCATATTTTCAAAATCCCTTCAGGAACATATTATCCACTTAACACAGATATTCCAAAAATTAAGAGACACCAATTTAAAAATCCAGTTAGACAAAAGTGAATTCTTAAGAAAAGAGGTTAGCTTTTTAGGACATGTCATTACCCCGGAAGGTATAATACCAAACCCAATTAAAATACAGGCAATCCAAAATTACCCTATACCAAAAACAACAAAGGAAATTAAATCATTTCTTGAACTCGTTGGTTATTACCGAAAGTTCATACCTAACTTTGCTAGACTAACACAACCCATGACTAAGTGTTTAAGGAAAGGCGAAAAAATTGACACATCTGATTCTCAATATAAGGAAGCATTTGAAATAGCTAAAGAAACTATTTGTAACGCCCCTGTATTGGCATATCCGGATTTCAATAAACCTTTCGTTCTTACCATTGATGCTAGCAATGTTGCTGTTGGTTCAGTGCTCAGCCAAAATAATAAACCGATAGCATATTACTCGAGAACCCTAAATTCAGCTGAAAAAAAACTATTCCACGATAGAAAAAGAGCTCTTAAGCATTTTGGCCGCGACACGTCATTTTCGCCCTTACCTCTTTGGAAAACCCTTTACTATTGAAACTGACCATAATCCCTTGGTCTGGTTATCCAAAATTAAAGAACCTAATTCTCGCCTAATATGGTGGAGGCTTAAATTAGAAGAATTCGATTTTAATATTAAATACAAAAAAGGAAAGGAAAACCACGTAGCTGACGCCCTTTCGCGAATTGAAATAAATTTTAATGAAACCGACTCCATCATACCGCAATGTAATGAAACCCCCGATATAGAAAACTTAGACGAATTTATTGATAGTTTGCTTAATGGATCTAACTTACCTCAAATTACTGAAAAAGAATTAAATGACCTAATTGAAACATGTCACTCAGTTAGTAATGATGACAACGGTTTAGTCATACCCATCACAGAACAACCCATCAATAACTATAAAAATCAATTAGTCATCTTATTAGACCCCGAAACCAATGAAATAGTAGTAAGCCGTGATTACCTCTTTGACAAAACAAAAATTCGGTTAACAATAGCAATTCCTGACAAACAAATTGAAGATTCCATTTCAGAAATATGTAGAAACAGAATGAACCCCAACATAACAACTTGTTTATACATTCCTGACGAGAAACTTAAAACCTTGGTTCTCCAAACCTTTAAGTCTAACCTAAATAATTCTGTGAAATTGGTGATATCACCTACCCTTTTAAAAGATGTTCAGAAAATCGATGATCAGAAAGAAGTCATAAACAATTACCACAAAGAAACTCATAATGGAATTCATGAAACTTATGAGAACTTAAAGCAAAGGTATTATTTCCCACGAATGCAGGAAATAATTACATCTATAATAAATAACTGTGATCTTTGCAAAAAATCAAAATATGATAGACAACCATATAAACCAATACTACAAGGCCCCATAATACATAGTAAACCTTTTGAAACGTTATATATCGATACTTTCCAATATAGAGCATCCAAATTCTTGACTATAATCGACGCATTTTCTAAATACGCTCAAGCATATTTGATTAAAACAAATACTGCGCCTGAAGTATTAAATAAACTTAGGCATTATATTTCACATCACAATCGCCCTAAACGTATCGTATGCGATCAAGGAACAGAGTTCAACAATAGAACATTTTCCGAATATTTAGATCTCATAGGTGTAGAAAGTCACGTTACCACTGCTTACAATCCTAATTCAAATGCTTTTATCGAACGCTTCCATTCGACAATTATTGAAAAATTAAGGATAATTAATATAAAAAACCCCAAAGAAAAACCGGAAAATCAAATGATCACCGCCATATGGATTTATAACCAATCAATTCATACCTCAACCGGACACTCCCCGTTTTCTATACTTTACGGACCCTATCAGCATGAAATTGACTTAGAGTTATCTAACGACATTTACGAAAATTATAATTTCAAAAGAAAAAATGAACTAAAACCTTTTCTACTAGATATCAAAAACCGCATGCAATGACGGACTAGGACATGTAATTCGATTCATAACTGGCAATTTAGACCAAACAGACCTTGAAAACATCAACAACAACATCAATGTACTTTCAGAAAATCAGGTGAAATTAAATAAAAGGATATCTCGAACTGTCACGATATTTGCTAACATAACCGATCGTTTCTATAACTCACTAGAACTAATCGAAACTAATCAAAAACAAATCATATCGATTGTTCACCTATACAAGAACCAATTTGAACAATTATTTCTTTTACAACAGCAAAAGAACTCTCTCGATTTGTTTGAAAGTCAAATAGATATTTTAACAAGGACAATCTCATTGACCAGCAATGAAATTCCAAATCTGGAAATTATTACCTTTAAAGAATTACAAGAAATTGAAAATGAACCTTTAAGTGATTATGATAAGAATACCCTAATATCTTGTGATAATACACACCCTTTCGAAATTCTGCAAAATTCAAAATTAGGTATAGTAGCTATTAATAACATTCTTGTAATGGCTCTTAAAATACCCATCCTTAATCCTTCCTTTTATAACATCTCTCAAATTTATCCTATTCCTAACCAGGATCTTATTTCCATAATACCTACAGCGAAGTATTACCTAGAAAACAAATTTGAAGATCGATGGACAGACAGATGTACCCAAACCATTGGATTCTTCATGTGTCAAGAACTAATAAACACCCAGTGTACCGTTAAACAACCAGAAAACTGCACGATTGCTCAAATCCAAACCGCAGAGGCATACAAGCTAACAACACAAGGAATATTAGTTACCTTCTCCACACCCAAAGAAATAATAGAAAAATGTGAAAACGTTATAACCAGACATTTAGTGCTCAAAAACAATTTAATAAACTCTAAGTGCCCCATCATTATAGACAATAATCTAATCAGAACTAATATAGACACTTTTAAAATAAAAATAAGTGATGTTCACATAAACTATACGTTACAGCCATCTCACACTATGAATTTACAATCTACTCATCTGAACGAGATATCAAAGGTTAAAGAAGATCTCGAGCTGTTAAAACAACTACTGTTTTTAGACAGTCCCACCTATAATACCACCCATCTGGCTGTTACTGTTATTACCACAGTTTTGGTAATCATTATTCTCTTCCTCATATGTATTTTTAGGCAGAGGATATACCATCTAATTTGCACAAAACGACATATTCTGCAAATTGATGCGACCGAGCTCCAGAACCTGAAGACGACGCCGATATTTGATGCCCAGGCAACTATTGACGAGGACGCCAATGTCTAAGGAGGGAGGAGTTATGTAGACTAATTATCTATAAACGTTATAATAAATATTAAGTTAACATGTAGGCAAATTAGAGACATTATGAATACCCACTTTGTAAACAATTAGAAAAGTTCCATTTACCCTTAATTGATAACAACTTTCATAAGTCGTTATCTTAGTCTATATATACTTATAAATCAAAATAGAAGATATTCAATTGTTAATCATCAAGCTTGTTGGCCGTAGGCTTTAGTTATTAATTGTTTCATATTCACTTTGTGTATTTTAAGTCAATAAATCTTTTTAAAAACTTAAATCTGCGAGTGAATAACTTAACTTGTACCAAATTTAATCAAAATCTTTAGAGCAGTTTTAGAGACACAAATTATTTTCTATTTTTTCCCTGTTTTTAGGGGTTCACTCCCCCCATATTTGAGCTAGGATCGATTTTGCGATCTCGCCTCGAGGTGTGGCCGTCTTGAATACACAGGTAAAACTCGATGCAGCAATTTGGCCTCTAGGTGGGGTGACAGACGGCAGACAGACATTTTTTAAAAACCACTTTTGTTGGTTCAAGAGACTTGAAAACGCGTAAATCCATCAAAAACTCAAACTCGAATTTTTGCACGATCAACATACTTTCGTTATATACAATGTATATATAGTGGTTAGAACTGCCATACTTCAGTCTAGAATTTAAAAATTAATGGACTAAAAACTTAGAGGAAAGGTTAAAAAAGTAACAAGTAGAAAATAATTGAGAATAATGATAAATAATCGAGATATGGTTGCTACTTAATGCTGTGCAATTTGATTTTTTTTAAACGCATACATTTGCATGGCGTTTCACATACGTTTTTAAAAATATCCCTTTGCAGTATGCACATGGATAATAATCTCCCGCATTTTTACTACTGATGCTTCGACTTGGTCGTACTGCTGTACCAGCTATATAGAAATCGAAGTTTACTTTCTCAATCATAAAAGCGCGACGCCTTTCCTAACTATTTGTAGGACACTGTAATATATTATGTACTTCGTTTTCTGAACCATGATGTCCTTGCAGATGTATCAAATAATTTTTCGAAATTACCTCTTTATTACAGAATCTGCAACGAGAACTTTTTTTTACTCTGCTTTCGCTTTTCCTACAAAATTTTAAACGTGTTATTAAGGCCATTTCATTACTGTTTATATTAACTTAATAATATTTAACAACTTTATCAAAAGACTTAACTTCAAGGAAAACTGACTCTAATTTGTTCAGAGCGCGGCTTGCTTTTTATTTTTATAGTGATAGCTATTGCAACTTCCAAATTTCTCACTTCAGTACTGTCGTCACTTAAAACCTCAATGCTGGTATCCCTACTACTTTCCGTGATGTTGTCAATATCAAAATACTTATAACATTAAGACAAACAAATATATTTACTCAATGTGGCCCACTTCTCATCTCAATATGCTCCGGGAATCAAATTAGAAATTAATCTAATAATCAAGTCAATGTTGTTCAAATGCTTTTTACATTAATTATTATTATATTGATAAGTTTTAAATGAATTGGTTGAATGTAGTCGAGTTTAGCGTCGCACATATAAAATCTAGAAAAACTCAGCATATAACTTGAATAAGTGAGGCAAAGCCAAAATGGAGCGTACATAGAAACTATCCCGAAATTATAGTGAAATATCAAAAAAAATCTATGTCCATAAACAATTAAAAATTATCAATTAACAAACAGAATACTGTCAGCGCATTTAAAAGTTCTGTATTATTTCTCTCAACGAGTGTTTAAAAGGGTCGTCAGTGTTTGCTACAAAAGGACCGCAATAGAAAAGCAGGTACTAACATCTGGTTGTGATAAGAGGGAAGTAATGCATAATATAGTCTGTACGAATATAATAAAGTGCCTAAATTCTTCTTTGCACAATTTGAATTAATTTCCGCAGAATTAGCGGGATTTTAATTCTCATTATCATTAATTGTTCTTGCTACAAAAATGTAAATAAATCGATATCAAGTAGATATCATAGCAGTCAAGTAAACCAGACGAAAATAATATAAAAGATAAGCTTTTCATCGTAACCATATCGGCATTAAATGGTTTTCTGCATGCAATTTCGACGGAGTATTGTACAATGTCGAACTTGTACTTTTGTCCTTTTTCTTGATTATTGATAATTATGTAAACATATTGCACTTAATAAACTTTAGTCAACATTAAATATTTCAGTTATCAGATTCCTATAGCCTGTCGCTATATATTCTTTATCAAAGTATTTGTTTTCATACACATTTCTTGTCGATAGTACTATTAAAACCTTAAAGCCTAATATTTCAAATTACAAGTTAAATGAAATTTTTGGAAAATGCGGAACATGTTTTTTTGAACAATTTATCTGTTGAAGCCCGGTTGTACTTGTCATACCAGGAAAATAAAAATACAAGCCTCTACGCAACTAAATTTGAAATTAAAAAGGCTAAAAATATAAGTTTCCGTCACTATTTGTTGATTTAAATCTACTGGATTTAATTTACCAGTCACAATCAGTTTTAAATTATACTACACTTCACTGAAAAACAAAGAAATATATTTAATTACAGCTAAATACAACATGAGATATTTACAGTTAGCTTTTTTTATTAGGTGCATTATTTTATCTTTCCTGGTAGACATATTTGAAAAAATCACACACACAAGTTCACAATAGAGACAGAGAGATTTAAAACACATGTAAAAACAGACATGTACTGTTGTTTTACATAATCAATATTTTGTTAGATTAGAGCAAAATGTTAATAAGGTTTTAATAAGTTCTGTGAAAATAAAAATTTAGTGAAAATTGCATCAAAACTGTCTTGTTTTATATTAATCGACGCTTTCTATAAGAAAACAACTGAAAAACCGCGACAATTTCCACGCGCTTTTCAGGAATGAAAATTTGAAAAACACCTCATTTAAAGGTTAAAAACAATATTAACCAGAATGATAGAGATTTATTTTAAATTGAAGCTGTTGATATAGAGAAGAACTGCTAAAAAAATAATTATTGATTTAAGTTCTGAAGAAAATGCAACACGTATTTCTAAAAACTGTAAAATTGCTTCTATCATGTTTGACTATAGTGCACAATGACTAAGAATAACGTCAATTACGGTTCAAAAAATGCTTAATAAAAAAATTAAAAATCGATTTTTTATTATTTTTTACTACAAATTTCAAAGTTAAATGGATTTGACCATATATATCATTTTAATGTAACTGCATAAAAATACTTCAAAACTGAATATTTTTAATTGTTTTTCTACTGCAAAGCATCAAACTACATACTTTTCATTCTTTGATATTTATCGAAAGAGTACAACATTTTCAAGACATTTTCACGCGCTTTTCTGGAATAACGGTATTTAAAATGTATCAGTTTTTCCGTTGTTTTCTCGTAGAAAACATCTATCTAAACACTTTTTGTTCCCCATTATTCTTCAAAAATGCCCAATTTTCATGATAATGAGATTTATAAAATTTCACGTGCTTTTCCGGTACAATCGCGGAAAGGTAAGTGGAAAATTTATGAATGTTTCTTTACCTTATTGTAGAAAATGTTGATTTAAACACTTTTCTTTCTTTGGCGTATTTTGATAAATTGCTTAGTTTTCGAAATACCATTGATTTTTAATTTATGTAATATTCGTTTTTGCGTGATAATGCTTGAAATATGACTGATTTTTGTTTTATCTGTTTATTGAAAACATCTAAGCATTTTTGCTCTTTGTGATTTTTTGAGAAAATGTATAGTTTTCTTGATAAGTGATTTTTATACAATTTTTGGATGTACATATGTTAGTTTTTCATTTAATGCGAAAAAGCGGTTGGAAAAATAAAAAAAATTCCTACATAATGTTGTAGAACATTTAATTACGTACCTACATTTTTTTACACATTCTCATTTAAAGCGTGAGTCTAATTTCAACAATGATTCAAAGTTAAAACTTTGAAAACAAATGTTGATTTTTGGAATTTCAGAATGCTAAGCCCTTTTTTACTTTTTTGTTCCGATCGCTCTGTAATTTTTTAATATTTTTTGTCAGAGCGCCTGCACAAGATCTTTTAAGGTCGACTTTTATTTGTTTCCTCATTGCACGTGGTCTTTTAAAGTCTAGTATCGCCTGTACGATCACACAGTATTGATGTATTATTTGATATATTCATATATTATTGCATATACGCGGATATTTTTGTAATCTGAGATAAATTTATTCCTGCCTGGGCATTGTCTTAGTGTTTGTTGGTATTGAAATAATTTAAAATCTTTTATGGCCGGTGGAGTAATTATTTTAAATTTGCTGCTCTATTTTACTACTTATTAAGATCTAAGGTAGTGTGTGAACTTTAAGAACTTTCAAAATTTTTCATCATTCGTGTTTTAGAAAATATGGACATATGGATATAGATGCTTTAAGGTGAGAATATCCAAGAGAAAGAGAGAGAGTGGTCCGATTGGGAAATATTTATTGTTTTTGGCCATAACTTCATATTCTAAAACACATATTGCAAACAAAGTATAAGACTACTAAGTAGAACTATAACAAGAGTAGTGTTAGAAATTTTCACTCAATAATTTCAAACATATGCGAAATAGTTAGATTTAAATTTAGGAAATACGGAAATTGACATGATTTTTAAAATTAAATCTAACTATTTCGCAAACAACTGTAATTATTGAGTGAAAATTTACAACACTACTGTTGTTATAACTCTACTTAGGTAGTCTTATAGTTTGTTTGCAATATATGTGTTAGAATAAAAAGTTATGATCAAAAACAGTAAATATTTCCCTATCGGACCTTTCTCTCTTGGACATTCTCACCTAGTAGTACTAGTTCATATAGGATGGAAAATTATTGATAATAAAATTACCTCTGTTCTCAGTACCAAATCATCAATGCTGATTAAATCACATTTTTTTATCTACATGTAACTGTAGACAAGATTTATTGATTATTATATTTCGAAACACCTAAACTATTTCAGCAAAATTTTATAGGTTGTAGTAGTCTGCAATGCTCCTGTATGAAGAAGACATTACCATGCATCGGATCCTACAAGTGTATGGGACAAAAACCATGTTATAAAAACCCCAACACTAAGGAAACTCGTTTTACTTCCGAAATAGTTTAAGAGTCCTCGGATTCAGATTGAACAAGTATAATATAACTTTAGCAAACATATTATTTGAATTTTTTATATATTTGTTCAACAGTCCATAATATAATTTTCACATTGTTTATGTTATTTTTTAGGTATAATTGCTATTTGCTATATTTCCAATTTTAATTATCTCCTAATGATACTGTCTTGATTGGCGATACGTTCGTCAGTACCTATATTATATATTATTTTCGAGTCTGTAGAATCTTATCAAATGTTACAATACTCCACATTGTGTATAGTTATTTTCATAAAATATTTCATATTTTTTATGTTTACTGAGCAATTTTTTTTAAACAATAGGGTACCTTCACTAGCAGCACTAACTAACTGTTAAAACTTTGTTCAAATCAGACGTGTCCTTCTCAAGTTATCATGCTTACAAGAAACGTGAGGGACGGACAGACAGACACTTCAAAAGTTGCTTAATTTGATCACTAACACAATGATATGAAATTTTTTTTTCTCCACGAGTGATATATACAGTTTTAGAAATGCCGTTCAAATGCATTATACTCCTCTGCGAAAACTCGAAACGTATAATAAAATGTAAATTGTAATGATTTGTTCAAACAAACTACTCATTATGTGTGTTTATACAAGCTCAGTTTCTATTATTCACATAACAGTCAAATGAACAACTATTTATTGCGAGAACAGGCGATGATACTGTGCCTTAAAATACCTCGTGCAGCTCAAATACAAATGACAGTCATCCTTAAAAGATCTTGTGCGGGCGCTCTTAAAAAAATTATTGAAAAATTAGAGCGATCGGAACAAAAAAGTAAAAAAAGGCTTAGCATCCTGAAACTCCAATTTATAACGTTATTAATGAGTATTTTTGATCACGTTAAGAATAAAGTAGCTAGGGCGGTGGTAAAAGAAAACGTTGCCTATGCAATAAGATGCTTTTCACCAGCGCACTTTAAACGTAAACGTCGTCCATTTAACTCCATGCTTTGGGAATTGTATAATATTTTTTTCTAATGTTCCCGTTGCACCTCGTACAGGACGACATGTTGACAACCTTCAGACTTTGATGTTTTAGAAGCTAAGGAATCATTTGAAATAGGTTTTAGCTGTTAATGTCGAAGTGCAAACAGAAATCATTTATAAAGGACTTTGAAGCTGTCGTGGCCTATATTATTATGCATTATTTACATTTTTTAAACGATTCTATAACCTGTTAGTTCCATATTAAAGGAATAATATTTTTCTATAGTTTTACTTTCATAAAATATTATAAATCGTGATTACGGAAATTTTCTGATAGAAGCCGCTGAGTTTTATTGAAACTTACGTGTGTAATAATAACATCAATGTGAACAGATTTCCTATATTTTTATGTATTGAATGGGTATTCATTGTTTCATATAAAAGAAAAGTTCCCAAGTTCTTACATGTTTTGCGATTTGGAAATTCACGATCAAGAAATTTAAGGGCCCAAAAACAGTAATTTACCTAAACAAGAACAAAATAAACTGCGTTGTCTTAAAGCTAAGAAAATATACTATGAAATATTACATTTTAGCTTTATTCTTGGGAAACTTTGTATATTGCAAATAAAAATTCATAAAATAATATAATAATTGAATTTTGCTAAATTATTTAATCGCAAATACCGGACGTAAAAAACTAAAACTACATTTAAGTTGAAATATAACGTATTTTATGGATACTCAAATATGCTTATAAGAAGCAATTTAAAAAACGCATTTTTTTGCTCATATTTGTTCTCTGGTAAACATTCCAAGTACTAGTAGCGTAATTCCTGTTCAACCGCATAATTTTTGTCAATGAACCAAAAAACTAGCCTTTCGTAGTATAGAGGAAATGAATCATGCTTGATGTAGAAGAAATTTTATTTGTATTATGAGGTAGGCATTATGGGCAGTCCCCAACCCGGTATACTGTAATTTTTTAAACCTGATACATTTCTATAGGATATTTTAATAATGCCCATTCCGGCACAACGCTACGCAGGTATATTTCTGTTGTGTTGAATTTATCTCGACATTCATCGCGATGTTGCCGATATTTGGAGGTGATATCGTACCCTCTGTGATCTAAAGAGCAACATATATAGCCGGAGGTGACATCGTATTGGCTGTTGTACAAATGAAAACGACAGCAGCGCCATTGATATACAGTTGAACTAAAAATTTAATTTGTGGATATAAAAGGTGCCTTTTCACCTCCACACGAAAATTTAAACATAGGTTTCTAATGTCATCTAAATGCTTGTAAAATTGAAAACTGTGCAAAACGTTGCCACCTCCGAAAACGGAGGTGGCAACGTTATATATGAGGTGACAACGTATAGCCAGTATCTGTCTTGGAGGTGGCAAAGTACCTTCCGTACATATATATATATATATATATATATATATATGTTTCTATTTTTGTATTGTAATATAATAACTGTATACATGTAATTGGACCCTGTCTGTTTGTATGCAGCATAAATATATATCCCTCAAAATTTTACTTCATGAGAAGTGTTGTAGGTGTTATTGTTTATGTTCAATGCTTTTGGTATAACCCATCTTGAATGATTAGTCTTAAATAACACTGTATTTGCTTTATTCGTATTTAATATTAGTTTATTTTCTAAGAAATAATTACTTGCTAAATTAAGAACACCATTTGCATTATATTAAGGTGCTCCCCTGTGGAATACCCATTTTGATTGGTTGTAAGCTCGATTTAGTCTCTATTGTTACAAGTTTATTCCATGCAGAGTCGTATCGGGGTTATGTCACTATAACTTTGTAATTTATAAATTGAATTGTTGTTTTGCCTACTTCACTTAGGGACTTTCAGTTTCTGTTCACCTTACCAACACTCTGAGTGAAATTCTGTAGTATCTGTGGCTATCCAGGGACGCGCCTGAATTTCTGTGTAATTGTTAATAATTATTTCATCAGTCATCCTTTCAAGTTTGTCTGAAGACTGTAAACACGTAAAAGTATTGTACTGTTACATAAAAATTGTTAGAAGAGATGGAAGGTAAAATCACTATTCTTAAGGAAAATAATATTTTATTAAAAGATAAAATTGCATACTTAAATAAAGAAATGGCAAATATAAATACAAATACTGTGATAGAAACAAAAAGTGAAGTAAAAAAAGGTGCATATAGAAAAGTATTATCAGAAGAACAAAATCCTAAAAAGTTATCAGAGGATATAAATCTAAGTAAAACCTTTATGAACCAAAAAACATTGCAACAAAACAGTAACGTAAGCATAAAGCAAAACAAACAAATGAAAATTATGCAGGATTCTACAAATTTAGAACTACCTACTATAAGTAGACAATATATTGAAAATCAAAGTGTTTGTTCGATTGAGTCTGAACTGGAGATATCTGAACCAGGAAAAAAATCTCCCGAAAAAAACGTGCAAGATAACTATACATATAAACAAGCCCTAATCGACGGTAACACACAGAATAAAAATGTTGAACGAGTCACAAAAAACATAAAGAAATCCAAAAAAAGAGAGATAAATATCGGAACGGCAGAAACTGCTGATGGAGAGAATGACTTTATGGGTAAAGAAGTTAATAAAAAAGTATGGCTCTTCATATCCCGAGTAAAAGATCATGTCACAAAAGAAAAGATAAAAAAATACATAAAGGATAAAACTGACCTTCAAGAAGAAAATGACATAGTTGTTGAGCATATAAAAACCAAATATGATGACAGTAGGAAAGACTGCCAATGTTTCAAAATTGGAATAAATTTTGACAAAAAGGATGTAGTTTATGAGGAAAACTTTTGGCCCAAAAAAATTGCATATAGAAGGTTTAATTTCAATGCAAAAACTCATGCCGAAGATGACAAGGAGAAGGATTTTTAAGTACAAACAAAAAAGCAGAATCATCTAACAAAAAAAGTATACACATTAATTTTCCAGAAGATCCATTTAGCCTCTCTAAGAAAAACATTGGGTCAAAGAAGCATTACAACAACAATAATAAACTAGAATTATTCCATCTATTCCGAGAGTGATTTGAATTGAGTGAGAACATACAGTTGGTGTGTATCTCCTTGTTAAAGGCTTGATTTTGGTGGTTTAAAAGTAAAAATATTTCTCAAATTATACATCAAATTATTGTGTAAAGTGCAAGTGATCCAGTGAACACTTTAAAAACACACTCAAGGAAGTTAAATTGAAGCAAATTTCAGTAAACAATTATATCCCTATTATTAAATAGAATAAATAGGTTTACCAGTTTCATAAAAAGTTATTGACAAAAACTAGGGACAACACCTTATCTGCAAGATAATAAAAACTAGTCTTACTTTATAGTGTGCTAGTCTGAACTTAAATAAAAAATAAATAAATATACAGATAAAAAGCAAAATGGTAAAAAAGTGTTCTAAATGTGATGCTGAGGATCAGAAAGAAACATATAATTGTGATAATTGCAAGAAAATATTGTGTAGGAGATGCAGCGAATTATCTGAAACGGAAATTAGATGTATTAGCTTGAAAAAACGAAGATTAACTTTCTTTTGTAAAGATTGTGAAAACGGGGTAATGTGCATACCAGATATATTGAAACAGCTGGAATTTTTGCAAAAGGAAGTAGTAGAACTTAAAGAAGCGTTAAAAACCAAAACGGAAAATAATATGGAAATTAAGCAAAACGGTGATTATGAAGATATGATTTCAGAAATGATTGATAGACAACGAAGAGCTTCAAATATAATGGTAGCCAATATTAAAGAGCCTTTAGGAAATTCACAGGACGAGAGGAGTGAAACAGATAAAAAGAGCATTAAGGATATACTCAAGAACATCAATATAGATACTACCGACATAAAAGTATATCGCATAGGGAAATTCACTCCTGGAAAAGACAGATTAGTTAAAGTTGTCTTAAATAGTTCAAATGAGGCACTGACGGTTCTAAAAAATAAAAGAAATATACATATTCCAAGCATTCGCATTTTCTCAGATCAAACCAAACAACAACGGGATTTCTATCGATCAATAAAAAAGCAGTTAGATGACCTCAAAGCTAGTGGTGATGACACAAAAACAATAAAATACATCAATAATAAGCCAGTTATTGTTACAAACCATTCCAATAATTTAAACTAGGTACATATCCTAATATACAGTTTAACAGTGATATTATTTATTTGAATATACAAAGCATTTTACCCCATATACCAGATATTTGTGTAAATATTAAATGCTACAACCCTGCCTTCATACTACTAAGTGAATCTAGAACTACTCCAGACATAGATGATTTTGAATTGATATTGTCCAACTACACAGCAGTTCGATGCGACTCAAGCTCACGCCATACAGGCGGAGTATTATTATATATTAGAGATGATATATTATTTTCGGTACATAGAGAATACGTATTGAAAGGTCAGTTATGGTGTAAAATTATAAAAGTGAAATACCTTGGTTTTGATTGGCAAATTGGATGTCTATATTGCTCTCCAAATTTTAGTACTGCTACATTTCTGGATAAATTAGAAAATATCTGTGAGGACGTATTTTGCAATAGTGACAATATTCGTAGCATATTAGTAGGTGACTTTAATTTGAACTATTTAAGCAATGAATTCTATACAAAAAAAATTAAAGATTTATTCAATATCTATGGTATTACTCAAAATGTAAAAAGATCTACAAGGTGTACTAATACCAGTAACACCTTGATTGATTTTGTCTTAAGCAATTTCGATAATATTAATACATGTGTACATGATGAGCCAAAAATATCTGATCATTCAACTATTTCAATAAACATTACTAATTTATTGGGTACTATGAAGGTAGCTACTAGAAGTTCTAATGATCAATTCTTTAAAGTAATTAGAAGTCTTACAGAAAATAACTTACACTCTATAAACCTTAGTTTAATTGATAGTAATTTTTTGCTTAATAATACAGATGTAAATTTAATATATGAAAACCTTTTAAATAACGTAGAATCTATTTTAAAAAATATAGCTCCATTAAAAACGGTGAAATTTAAAATTTGCGATTTACCATGGTATGATCAAGAAATTAGACTAAAAAGTAAACAAAGGGACAAAGCATACAAAAAATTCAAAAAAGAAGTAGTGGATAAAGAAATAAATTGGGAAGCTTTCAAAAAATTACGTAATGAGGTAGTAAATTTAATGAAAATCAAAAAACAACATTATTATTATGAAAAAATAGACACTCATAGAAATGTTCCATATGCAATGTGGCAAACCCTAAAAAAACTTATTAATCCGAAGATTTATCACAACAATTACACTAATGGTGTTGAATTTGAAATAGATGATCAGATTGTCAATGTAAGAGATGAAACTGTTATTGCTGAATATTTCAATAATTATTTTATAGATAGTATAGAGGAAATTGTGAATAGTATTGATTATCTAACTTATACAAGTACAAATAATAGGGTATTTAATATCGACAAATTTGAACATTTTAATTTGATTAACTTTGGAGATCTTCGAAAAATTGTAAATTCATTAGACAACAAAAGCTATGAAGTGTTAAGTAGCAAATTAATAAAAGAAACATTTGAAGTTATTGGTCATGTCTGGTTACACTTCATAAATACATCTTTGGAAATGGGGACTTTTCCAAAAAGCCTCAAAACAAGTACAGTGACTCCGATACAAAAAATTAAAAATACCCATAAATCCTGGGAATTCAGACCAATTAACACCCTACCTAGTGCAGTGAAAATGTTAGAGTTAGCAGTTTATTATCAGTTAATTGATCATTTTACCAAAAATAACTTGTTTTTTATAAACCACTCTGGTTTTCGGGCGAATCACTCTTGCGAATCTGCCTTACAGTTAACTTTAACTAAGTGGAAGCAAAGTATGGATAAGGGAAATTTTACAGTTGCGGCATTTCTGGATTTAAAACGTGCTTTTGAAACCATAGATAGAAGTATATTAATTGACAAACTTAAAAGTTATGGTATTGGAGGTAGTGTATTAAAGTGGATAAAGGACTATTTGACTGAGAGATACCAGGTAACTAAAATTGGTAATGCAACTTCATCACGAAAAATCAATAATTTCGGAGTGCCGCAGGGGAGTGTCATTGGGCCTTTGCTATTTTTAATTTATATTAATGATATTGATGAATGCCATGATAGTGATTTTATAAACTTATTTGCAGATGACACACTTTTATCAGTCAGTAATAACAGCCTAGACGTAGCAATTAACAAAATGAATACTTCACTTAGAAGAATAATGGGATATCTAAACAAAAATAAATTGAAAATAAATATACAAAAAACTAAATCAATGGTCATAACTACTAGGTATAAATATAACAGTATTGACTTTAACACAGTCAAACTGTATATGAATAATACGGAAATTGAAGTAGTTACTGAATTTAAGTACCTGGGATGTTACTTGGACAATAATTTAGTATTTACCACACACTTTGACTACATATATAAAAAAATTTCAAAAAAACTGTATTTCTTTTCAAGAGTTGCATCCACTTTGTCAGTTGAAACAAGCATTACTGTATACAACACAATAATTCAACCTCATTTTGACTACTGCGCCAGTTTACTGTACTCGCTAGGGTCTAACAAATTATCAGTTTTGCAAAAATTACAAAACAGAGGGATGAGAATAATTTTGAAGTGTAACAGATATGTCCCAATAGGATTTATGTTGGCTTCTCTTCAGAGGTTATCAGTTCCATGATTTTTATATTTAAAATTAAAAATAAATTGCTACCCCCTTATTTTGATCAATTTATAATTTATAACAATGAAGTACATAACTATGACACGAGAACTAACAATAATTTTTATATAAACAGGCAGAATCTTTCACAAACTATGAATGGATTATTTTATAAAGGTCTTAATGAATTTAACAAACTTCCAACGAATATAAAAAAATCAAATAATCTACCAGAATTTAAAAGAAATATTCTACAGTATATCAAAAATTTAATTTAATTTTGTAATTCAAGTATTATTATATTGCTAGGCATGGTGTTTTGTGTAGATTGGTCTCACTATAATATTATTGCACTTTACCTATTTCAGGATCTTTCTTTTGTTTATTATTAAGTATCTAGTCGCACGCTTATGAAACTTCTGTATGTAAATTGTTACTACTATTATCGAACTATAGATATTTGTTTACATGTTACCTACTTTAAACTTTTCTGTTAATTAAATACAGTAATTATTTATTTATTATTCATTATTATTAGTTGTATGGTTATGAAATTTATGTAGATAAATTAGTATTTATGTTAACAAGCCATGTAACAATAGATCGATGTATTAGGATTGTCCTACTTACCAATAATTTATTATTATCTGAATATACAAGGACTAAAGTCTAAATATGACGATTTTCAAATATTCTTAAATGACAATCAACATTTTGATGTTCTGTGTTTATCAGAAACATGGACGAAACTGGAAGAAATTGATTTATATCAATTTGAAAAGTTTTATGTTGCAAGTACTTTCTGTCGTAATTTATCCCAACATGGGGGACAACAATTTTTGTTAAACAAAATCTAAAATCAAAAAATTTAAATAAAATAATTGAAATGTCAGTAGAACAACAATGTGAAATCTCTGCAATAGAACTTCTAGATTCAAATATTATCATAGTATGTATTTACAGGACCAGGATTTTAATATCTTTTACAATACTTTTACAAATCCAATGGAACTTTTAACTAATATGAAAAAGGATACAATTATTTGTGGTGATTTTAATATAGATTTTTTGAATAACTGTGACAACGAGGTTCTAGATTTTTAAAATTTGGCGGTATCTTTTGGTTATACCATAACCATAAAACAGCCCACTAGAGTTACAGATTTCAGTCAAACTTGTGTTGACAATGTTTTGAGCAATATAAGTGCTCCTTACACTGCAAAGGTTAGTCACTTGAACGTATCGGATCACTATGGCCAAATATTTTCGTGTAAACGGGTAATAAATAAACAATTGCCAGTCTATAGGAAAAGTAAGCCTATAACACAAAAAGGTAAAGCTTATTTCCTGGACAGTTTATATGGATTTGACTGGAATGGCATATTTACGTATGACAATGTTGAACAAAATTTTGAAATTTTCATCCAACAACTTAATGATTGTTATCTGTATGCATTTCCAGAAAAGAACGTAAAAATGGTAGACAATCAAACCGTGAAAATAAATTGGTATAATGATGATTTACGTAAAATTAGAGAAACCCTACATTTCCTGAGAGATCTGGCAAAAGTAAACAACACAAATGATATTAAACAACAAATCACATCCACTCGCTCCTTATATAAACGGGAAACTAAGAAGGCAAAAATACTGGCTAACAATCATTTTCTTCAAAATTCTAGCAACAAATGTAAGTCAGCCTGGCAAATTATAAAACAAAATCATAGGCCAATTGAACCTATGCAAACCAAACACATTATATCTGCTGATGACTTTAATACATTTTTTTCAAGTATTGCTGGAAACATTGTTAACACAATTGCTTCAGGAGACAAAGAACCGCTAGATTACTTAAATAAACATAAAATCCCAGAAAATTTTTCACTTTATAGCCTAGAACCAGTAGCACATGCTGAAATAAGGAACATTATCAAAAACTTAAGCAACTCGCACGCAAAAGATATGCATGGTTTAAGTAATAGTCTGGTCAAATATATTATGGAAGCCATTTTGGATCCTTTAGTATATCTGATAAACCAATGCCTACACAGTGGTATTTTTCCAGAGTGTCTTAAATGTTCGAAAGTGATTTCTTTGCATAAAAAAGGCAATTTAGACGATACCTCAAATTATCGTCCAATATCAATAGTTCCGATATTTTCGAAAATATTAGAATCAGTAATCAAAAAAAGGTTTTTGAATTACTTTGAAGTAAATGATTTGTTTTCACAGGAACAACATGGTTTTCGTGAAGGTAAATCAACAACATCTGCAATGGTGGAGTTTGTTGATGTGGTGCTGTCCGCATTGGAGGAGGGGTGTCTTGCTTCTATCACTTTATGTGCCCTGAGCAGGGCATTTGACTGTGTCGTTCATGAGGTACTGTTGGATAAACTCAAACATTATAATATCTCAGGGAGTCCTTTAAATATAATTCGCACATATTTATCCAACAGAACGCAGTTCGTTGAAGTGACCGAGGGAAAGTCATCCCTTAAGGAAATTACTTACGGGGTGCCACAAGGATCCGTGTTAGAACCAATACTATTTATCATTTATATCAACGATCTTGCTAGTGCTATCATGGACACGCGTCTAGTCCTCTATGCGGATGACGCCACATTAATAAACTGCAACAAGGATATAAGCTTAACCGAGAGCATATCAAGTGAGGCTGAAACTCAAGCAGAGGAATATTTTTCCTCCATAAAACTTAAAATGAACACTGAAAAAACCCAAAGAATCACTATAAGCCTGAAACCAAACAACATAAACACAGAACCAGTGAAACTCCTTGGCTTCCATATTGACAGCAAACTTACATGGGGTGCTCATACCTCAAGCCTATCCAAGAAACTTGCCTCCAATCTTTATCTATTGCGGAAATTGAGCTGTTGTGTCTCTCCCGAGATGGTTCGCACAGCCTATTTTGCGTTTTTTCACAGTTACCTACAATATGGCTTATTAATCTGGGGTCATTGTGCTAATAAGGGAAATATTTTTAGAATGCAAAAATCGGCTGTGAGAGTCATTGAGGGTGTAAGTATGAGAACTCACTGCCGACCTTATTTTATTAAATATCAAATACTCACCTTACCTTGTATGTATATTTACGAATGTCTTGTTTATGTGAAAACAAATCACCACAAATATAAATGCCATACAGACATACACTCTTATGATACCCGAAATAAAACTAATATATCAAAAAGTATATATAAACTTTCGAAATCAATGAATGGGGTAAACTATTTTGGACCAACATTCTTCAATAAGTTACCTGATGAAATCAGACTGTTAGATTTGAAAAGTTTCAAGTACAAAGTGAAACAAATTTTAGTAAAAAAAGCATACTATGATATGATTGATTTCTTGAATGATGATTGCTTTAATGCTTTAATATTTTAGGGTTTTAAATGTTTTCGTGACTGTAAATGTTTATTTTTTAAATATGTAATTTTTTTTTTTTTAATGTGTTTTGACGACTGTATACAATTTGAATATTGTTTTAACTGAATAAAATCTATCTATCTAAAATATATTTGTACTGGAAAATAAAGAGCTATCGAGTCCAAGTGAAATAAGTTTACCTAATTTCATTGGAAACACCTCAATTGGCGACGAGAGAAAAATCGGCGACGGAGTGAAACGGCAAGTACGTGGCAATAGGTAAAATGGGGAACAAGATAGCTCAGTTCTTCAGTTGTCAGTTCAACTCAGAGCGGATGACTGGACGATATACGATGAACATCTGCAAGAGTACTTCATGGCGAATAAAATAGAAAGCAATCGACAAATAGCAACCCTCCTAAGTCTAATCGGTGCGAATACGTATAAACTTTTGCGAGATTTATGTTACGCCGAACAGCCAAACAAAAAAAAAATATGAAGAGTTGAGTAAGATACTTTCAAGTTATTATGGAAAGCAGTCGGTAATATGGAGAGAAAGACGACGTTTCTACGAAGAAGACAAGGAATCCATAGCAGAATGGTATGGCAAGTGTGGCGCAGATTTGATCATGATCATAAAAGAAAAATTGGTTACCGGTATTAAAGTAAATAAAATATTTGACCGGGTATGTTAGGAGTCTGAAACGATGACGTTAGAAAAAATTATCGAGATCGCTAAGAAAAAGAAAAATGTCATCGTGTGTGACGAAGAAGTACATTTTGTACGATCCGCGCAACACCGGATCCAACACAATCAGAAAAATGGAGAAGGGAGATCCGGGAGACCTGCCGGTCTATCAACAAAGAACAAGAAGAGAAAAGCGTCATTAATTTTGACCTGCTTCAACGGCAACGCAGAATTGACAAAAGCAGAGCCAGAGTCACCACACGACGGAAAGAAGAATCCTAGCAATATAGCGCTGACGCTTGTAAACAGTAAACATTGTTAAAGTTTAAAGAGAAAACGCATTCAGGTGAGTGTATTTATTCACAATTTGTGTGTACCATATACAAACAAAAGGGACACCTGGCAAAGGTTTGTCATTGAAATAGAAATGCTCATTTTGTAGAGCAAAGACAAAGTAATGATGACACAATAATAGAGAATATAAGAAGTTTATGACATTTGATACATGTAAACAAAATTTTAATATGTTTAATTGTGATGAATCAAATTTTAACAGTAATATGGATAAATTAAATGATGTAAATAGTGTAAGCTCTTTTTGTAAAGGTGAGGGCAATTTCAATAGGTTTGCAGTCTAACTAGAAATATTTATTTATTTCTAGTTAGACTGCAAAATATATTTTCCAAATTGATTCAGGGGTTTCTGTATCTGCAAAAAGTAGAGACTGTTACGAAAATAATTTCAAAAATTACAAAAGAATGATTATACTATTTTGAGATCTTACGATCATTCGGTATTTGAAAGAAGGTTATATAAATCTGAAAGTAAAGTATAAAAATAAAGAAGCTGTAATTACATTTTTTGTTGTAAGTAATGCTGGTACTGTTATTGTAGGTAGAGACTGGTTGGATGCATTTGAAATCGGTTTTGGACTGGTGAACAAGGTATCGATGGATAGCGTTGGTAGCAAATTAGTAAGGGAATTTCCGGATGTGTTCAGTGAGGGTGTTGGCAGTTTCCGGCATGCAGAAATTTCACTGCATCTAAAGGAGAACGCAGTTCCAATTTTCCACAGGGCTCGACCAGTACCATTAGCATATAAAAAATTAATGGAAGAAGAGTTGGAAAGGCTAGAAAAAACAAGAATTATCACACCAACGGAATCGTCGAAATGGGCGACATCCCTGGTACCCATTCTAAAAGAGGATGGTAGCTTGCGTTTGTGCGGAGACTATTCGGTGACAGTAAACAAACACCTAAAGGAAATGGTTTATCCGCTCCCACGTATAGAGGAGACATTTGCAAAGTTGTATCGAGGGAAGACATTGTCAAAGCTGGATATGGCATTTGCATATAATCAGTTCAGATTATGTGAAGAATCTAGGAAGTTAATAGCATGGAACACCAAAAGGTTTGTATTTTGTAAATCGCTGACCTGTTGGAGTGAATGTTGCTGTTTTATCTTCCAAAAACATATCGAAAGTTTGTTTAAGGGCATGGATAATGTCACTTGTTTTTTAGATGACATTTTAGTCACCGGAACGACAGAAAAAGAGCACGTCGAGATGCTAAAATGTCGAGACACTAAGATGTAAGAAACTACAGGAAGCGGGATTGACCTTAAAAATAAAAAAGTGCGAATTCTTTAAGGAATCACTGGAATACTTAGAATTTAAAATAACCTCAAAGGGTCTCATGAAATCGGAGGAGAAAACAAGAGCTATTGTGCAAGCGCCAAGCCCAAAATGTGTAAAAGATGTAAAAATATTTCTGAGACTTGTGAATTATTATGGTAAATTTATACCAAACGCAGCGTAGATTTTAAGACCAATTTATAACTTATTGAAAAATGATACAGAATTTCATTGGGACGAATACTGTGGGCGATCCTTTAGGAAAATTAAAGAAATACTCACGTCTGACTTAATTCTAGTGCATTTCGACCCTGACCTACCCTTAATCTTGATGACGGATGCAAGTTCAATAGGCATATCAGCGACACTTTCACATGTAATGAAGAATGGAGATGAACGACCAATTTGTTTCGCTTCAAGGACGCTGATGCCAGCAGAACCAAGATACAAAATTATACATTTAGAAGCATTTGCTATTATTGGGCGGTATGTAAATTTTACCAGTATTTATATGGAAAGAAATTTGTTTTGAGGACAGATCACTGACCATTGTTTTGAGTATTTATGGCGAAAATAAAGGAATGCCGTAAATGTATGCCAGCCGACTTCAACGATGGAAAGTATTCTTATCAATCTTCCAATACGAAATACAATATATAAAGGGAACAGAGAATAAAGTATCAGATTATCTGTCAAGATCACCTATAAATACGTACACAAAATCGGAGGAAAATACAGAGAAAGGTCAATATTTGCACTTTACCACCACCGTTGAGGACTAGCCAATCGATAATGAAGAAGTAATAAGAAGTACCCAAGAAGATATGAAACTAAGAGAAGTTATGAGTTATGTAGAAACGGGAAAATAGCCAAAAACTAAAAATGAAAACATTTCACCATACCATAGATGCATGGAGCTTAGCGTAGAGAGAGGACTCATCATGGGTATAGGATTGTAATACCAAGGAAGTTACGAAACAAAATAGTAGGCCAAGTGCATACACACCACTTTGGAATAGTAAAAACGAAAACTCTAGCCAGAGCATATATTTATTAGCCCGACCTGGATAAGGAAATCGAAAATAGATGTAAGTCTTGTATGTATTGCCTGTAAAATAGACAATCACCTCTTAATGCCATGGAAATTAGAAGATGCGACTTGGAAACTTGGAAATTTATCAAAGAGGTTCTAGTACAAAATCAATATCCTGAAGCCTTTGTTGATAGAGTTTTCATAAATGTTGAAAATAGGGACAATCAGGTACGACAAAAGCCTGAATGTCATTATACAGCAATAATTCCTTATGTATACAGACTATCGGAAAAGATACGCCGTATAGGTGACAAATTTGATGTTAGGACGGTATTCAAATGGGGAACACTTTAAGATCTATTAAAAAAAAAACCGATAAACAGGGAGCAGAATTCAAAAAACTGTATTTACAATATCCCGTGTGAAATGTTATGTGGGTGAGTCATCCAGACCTTTCAGTGTGAGGTTGGATGAGCACAAGAATTACATTAGAAAGAATGAAATTCAGAAATCAAAGATTTGTGAACATGCTTGGGAAAACGGACATAGAATAAACTGGGACTCGGCAAAAATTTCAGCAAAAGAAACAGATACCAAAAAAAGAAAAATTAAGGAATCAGCAATAATCTTATTAAATGAAGATAAGTGCGTATCGAATTGTTCTGTAGATATTTGTACAACCTGGCTACCAATGTTAAAAGAAGAACTTAACAAACTCAACATTATATAAAAGAAAATATCATCAGTTCTATGTTCTGTGTAAGTAGTAAGTATAAACAGAATCTTAAAGCTGTGTATTTGACATACACAGCAAAATAAGAGTTCTTCCAAAAAAAAGCTTTGAAAACGGAAAGAGATTACTTTCCGAAACGTCAGCTAAATACATTATTTCTGTGTTTATTCCGATTTATATTATTTGCAAAACATTACCTCTGACTTTTCCTTTGGCGTAAACGTCACGGGCGCAGAGGCTTTTTTTCCAGTAATTCTATTATTTTGTAGATTCGGTGATTTGTTTTGAAGAGGATAATAATACATGTGGTAGAAAACCCAAATAATAGGAAAGAATATTGGAAACAGATACACATGGATTTTTGTGGTCCAATTAATGGAAATATGTTTTTAGTAGTAGTGGACGCATACTCAAAGTGGATGGAAGTTTATATAATGAAATCACTGATATCGGCAAAGACCGAAGAAAAGCTCAAGGATTTATTCGCACGATGGGGTTTGCCAAGAAGGGTAGTCTCGAATAATGGGAGATCATTTGTAGCTGGGAATATTCAAGATTTTTTTTAATAGGAACGCCATTGTTACGGACCTCTAGCGTATGCGACCCACCATACGCTTTAGCGTTTTGTGGGCCGCATTATAACAACTGCTACACGTCCGTAACACATTTCGCTATTCTCCATGGGAGGGCGACACATTTGTGACACGTGATCAACAGTGAAAACGGAAGCAGACATGTTTTGGTTGGCTTGGCTTGGCTTGTTGGTTAGTTGTTATTCTGTGAACCTTGATTTTATTCAAGTCATCCGCGTGGATTTTAGAATAATCAACTCAAGAAAATTTCCTCAATCCGTTGTTGTTCCGTTTAGCGGAATATTTTGTGTTTGTGAGTAAATTTTATCTGCGGAAGCAGGATATTAAATTACACAAGGTAAGCTAACCTCTTCACGCCATCTTGCCCGTTCTCTACCCACGTGTTTCGCAAATTTGCAGGCTTTCCTGTGGAAATACAGTGTCAACTTTAAAAGGCGACTCAACCCCATTTATCCGACTGTGGCTTCCAGGAGTTTTGGTGGATTGTTCCCTCATCAGTGAGGTAAATTATGTTTCATTTGTAGGTTATGTCAGAATTTCTCACATTAAGCACGCTTCACGTGCATTTCTGACTGTGAATTAAATCGTGATATCTTTAGGGTTCCACGGACGGGGCTTCTACGCACGTCAGTGAAGTTCCACGGACGGGGCATCCACAAACAGTGGAAGGTTCCAGGGATCAACCCCATCCTTGGGTCCATTTCTTGTGTCCCGAAGGCATCTCTGCAGGGCTTCAGTTCTTCCACCGGACTCGGTATCGTACCACCCTAAATAAGTGTGTGTTTATTATTTTTACTTACCGGGGACCACCTTCAGTGGTTCCGCTGGACATCAATTTATACTTTTTGGCATTTTAACCTGTACATTTTAAAGTATTTTATGCATATATTTACATATATTTAAGGAGGTTCTTTAAATCAAACCTTTGTGGCAGAATCTATGACAATTTTATGATCAAAATGTAAACCGATGTGTAGCTACACGAGGCATTTTAAGAATGTGTTATAACTTTTTAAGCGTAAAATAGGCCACAACTGTGAACATCGCCAGGTTATATTCTAGAGAACCAATTTTGTAAATTGTTCAATATAGTGCATTTCATTTTTTAAAGAAAGTGTCATTATTTCGTCTGCGACCACTACATATGGAAAAACTCAGTGATTTATTAAGTAAGTAAACTAATAATTTATCATAGTTTGTGTAAGCTTGGGCTTAACGCCCTGAGATAGTCTGAGCTAGAGAAATTTTATCGTAGGCACGTACATCACTTTCCGGGTAAGTCAGTGCCTATGGTATCTGCTACGCTACAGTAGCCCAAGTGATTTCGTTACGTAATATCTGATAATCATTAAGATCCAACGTATCTATTTGTTTATGTACGTACAACTCGTAGCAGTGGCGCCCAACTTAAATAGTACAGTTATCTCAAGGCGATAGCAGTGGCGCCCAACTTAAATAGTACAGTTATCTCAAGGGGATAGTAGTATCGCCCCTAATTAAGTTTTTTTTTTTGGTGATAAATTGAGTGTTCCATTTGTTGGTGGTTTGCATATGAAATAATAGCCAGATACATAGTAACATTACGTGACACACATCAAAAGGGGGTTACTTTGCCTTAGCGTAATCGCTTCACTTTTTTTGGTAGGGGGGTGACTTCGTTTTTTTGTCTTACTATTTCATGAGCGGATTAGTAAACAATAGTTGTTGCGTATAAACCATTGGAAAGATTCCTAAGTGCAGCCAACAGTTTTTTTTGTTATTAATACGTACCGACGCCCAGCGTCGTTTTACTAATTTACCTGATTTTGTCGTTTTTACTCATTACTGAGTACTTGTTAGTGTTGGTAAGTTTTTTTTGTGTCTATATACGTACCGACGCCCAGCGTCGTTTTGCCAATTTACTCGATTTTGTCGTTATTACACATTGCTAAGTACTTATTAGTGTTGGTAAGCTTTTTTTGCGTCTAAATACGTACCAACGTCCAGCGTCGTTTTGTTAATTTACCTGATTTTGTCGTTTTTTTTTGTGTGTTTGATTGAAAATTCAATATGGCTAGTTCACAAATCAAGTTAGATATTAATAGGTTAGTTAGGGATGAGCTTGTTTATGAATTACAAGTACGTGGCTTAGGAGATGGTAGCGATCTTACTGTGGCAGAGTTGCGCACTGTTTTAAGAGAAGCCATACATTTAGAGAAAACCATTTTGGCTATTAAAAGTCCTCCATACCCGTACCAATTCACTGTCGATTCTGAAGCTCTAACGGCATCCCTAGCTACTATTCAAAAACTTATTGATGAATTTGTAGGTAGTGAGCACGATAGTAAATACAAGGGGATTGTTTCCAAGATAGCTCATGCGTTGGGTCGTGTTAACAGATCCATGCCAACTAATGACGAGCAAAAAGGTGTCAAGTCCAGTACTCGGCTTAAATTATTGTTAGCTTTTGAGAAACTTAAGGATAAGGCCCGCGGGGATCGTAAGCTTAAAGAGTCAGCCATCCTCGATATGTCGGTATTGCATAATGCCATGGCTCAGGTTCAGCCTGATGCGCATAGCTCTGCAGTAACTACTGATTTTAGTTCAGATGAGGAGGAGGCTGTGAAACCTAAACCCGTACCGGTTAGAGACTGGGGCTTGAAATTTACTGGCCGAAAGGGCGACATGTCTTTTTCAACTTTTTTAGAACGCGTCGAGGAGAAACGGAGGTCTCGTGGTATTTCACGGGCACGATTGTTTAAAGATGCAGTAGACTTATTTGAGGGAGATGCCTACAATTGGTATAATCTGGTGAAAGACTGGGCCACCGATTGGCCATCCTTAGTGGAGGCAATGAGGGAACAGTTTATGCCAGAGTCTTTTGACCGCGACTTATTTGAGGAGATTAAGCGACGTACTCAAGGTAGTCGGGAAAGTATAGGATTATACATCGCTAGTATGATTGGGTTGTTCAAGAAGATGCACACTCCAATACCTATGGAAACCCAGCTCGAAATCATTTTGGAGCGCATAGATCCATACTATCATCCTTTTCTTGCTTTTGAAAATATAACTTCCGTCACGCAACTCCTGCAATGTTGTCGTATGCTTGACTCCAAACGACAATTGGCTAAGTCGTATGTTCCTCCTCCGCCTAAGAGTAAATCTCTTATACCAGAGTTGGCTTATGCATCTACTAGTTCTACTACTTCTCGCTCAACCTCTCGTTCTAGTCTCGTCTTGGATGAAGTCCAACATTCTGGAATCAAATGTTTTAATTGTGGTCAAGTAGGTCATGGGCATCGGGAGTGTCAGGCTCCTAGGAAGAAGTTCTGCTATAAATGTGGTAAAGCAGAGGTTACGATTAGGTCCTGTCCTAAGTGTTCGCATTCGGAAAACTGTCCAGGGAGACGCTAATTGGTCGATCAGTTTCTCCCGGTGTATGTGAGTCGACCAGCAATATTGTTGACTTAAAACAACAAATTTTTCTCGATTATGTAATTTCTCATGTGGTTGGTGATCAGCGTCCTTACTTACAACTTTCGGTGTTAGGTTTTCCTATGATGGGTTTGTTGGATTCAGGTGCTACCAGGACAATGGTAGGATCATCCGGTTTTGAGGTCTTCCAGCAGATTGGTTTAAGTTTGAAGCCTTCTGTCAATGAGTGCAGAGTGGCTAATGGGCAAGTCTGTTCCGTTATAGGTTATGTATCTGTTCCTTTCTGCTTGGGTGACAAAGTTCATGTAATAGATGTCCTAGTAGTTCCGGAAATACCGCATAAGTTAATTCTAGGGATAGATTTTTGGGTGGCGATGAATATTATACCAGATTTACGACAAGATGTTTGGCATTTTTCTGAGCAGGAACCACTCGTTGAGGTTAACAGTGTCCTTGATGAAACTTCTTTAAGTGTATCACAGAAACTAGCTCTGGATAGTTTGGTGGATGAAAACCGGAAACTGATGGGTACTTCCCTTGGTCGTACACATCTCGTTTCTCATGAGATCGAGTTACTCCCAGATACCAAACCTATCAAACAGAGATACTATCCTGTTTCGCCTGCCAGACAAAAACTGATTGATGATGAAATTAAGAAAATGCTGGAGTTAAATATCATCGAACCGTGTAAAAGTCCTTGGTCTTCCCCAATATGTTTAGTTCAGAAAAAGGATCAAACTCTGCGTTTTTGTGTAGATTACCGGCGCCTTAACGCCGTTACTAAAAAGGATGCCTATCCTCTGCCGCTGATTTCCTCCATATTAGATCAGTTGAGGGATGCCAAATATTTAAGTTCATTAGATATTAAGAGTGCATATTGGCAAGTTCCTATTGCCGAATCTTCCAAAGACTATACCGCTTTCACTGTACCTAATGGCCTGTATAGGTTTCGTGTTATGCCTTTCGGGTTGTCAAATGCGCCTGCGACTTGGCAGCGTCTTATTGATACCGTGCTTGGAGCTGATTTGCAGCCTTCGGTTTTGGTTTATTTGGATGACATCGTGGTAGTGTCGAAGGATTTCGAATCTCACCTAGAGACGTTGCAGAAGGTTTTTGATCGCTTGCATTCTGCTGGGCTGATAGTTAGTTTTGACAAGTGTCAATTTTGCCGTCCTGAGCTTAAGTACTTGGGATATGTTGTTGATAAGTACGGTTTACGTCCTGACCCAGCGAAAGTAGAGTCGATTTTGAGTGTACCTTCTCCGAAAAACGTTAGGGAAATTCGTAGATTTATAGGCACAGCATCTTGGTATCGAAGGTTTGTACCGCAGTTTTCTACAATAGTGGCTCCTTTGTCGAACCTCACTAAGAAGAATGTTAGTTGGTGTTGGTCGCCTGAGTGCGAGAAATCTTTTAAACTTCTTAAGGAGTGTTTGGTTACTGCACCTATTTTGACCTGCCCTGATTTTGAGCGTACCTTTTATGTGCAGACAGATTCGTCGGCATTCGGTGTCGGTGCCGTGCTCACGCAGCAATTTGATGATGGCGAAAAGGTAATTTGCTATTTGTCCCGTTCTTTGACTAGCCAGGAGCGCAAATATAGCTCGGTCGAAAGAGAATGCATTGGCGTAATTTGGGCAGTGGAGAAGCTACGTCATTATCTTGAAGGCTTCCACTTCAAAATCATAACAGATTGTCATTCTTTGCTATGGTTGCAGCAGCTAAAAGATCCCCAAGGTCGATTGGCCAGATGGGCACTTCGTCTGCAACCTTATGATTTTGAACTGATTCATCGCAAGGGCTCTGAACATACCGTCCCTGATTTTCTGTCTCGTTCAGTACCAGTAACGGTGGAATCCATCGAAGTATTCTTGGTCACGGACCATGCCGATTCTCCCACCGATAAATGGTATTTGAGAATGTTGGAGCGAGTCGAAAGGTCTCCTATGCGTTATCCCTTATGGCGTAAACAGAATGGCCAGTTGTACAAGTATGTACGTTTGCGTTATCCCGAGTTAGCAGATCCTGCCGACACTTGGAGACTGGTTTTACCCAAAGAGAAACGTCTAGAAGTAATTAGGTCGTTGCATTGTGATGCGAGTTGTGGACACGCAGGGGTCCATAAGACTGTGGCTCGAGTGGGAAATAGGTATTATTGGCCGAAATTAAAGGCCGATGTGGCTAAGTTCGTTAGGCAATGTGAGATTTGCATAAGTACTAAACCCGAACAGAAGTCGCTTAGGGGAAATTTGTTGAGTAAGACGCCTACCATGGGAAAACCTTGGCAATTAGTTAGTGCCGATCTGATGGGTCCATTACCCAGGACGGCCAAAGGTTATCAGTTTATTCTTGTCGTGTGTGACAATTTTAGTAAGTTTGCCATGATGTTTCCGTTGAGGTCAGCTACCGCTAATAGCATATCGCAGGTCATCGAGGATAATGTAATTCTCTTATTTGGCGCTCCGAAGACTATAGTGGTAGACAATGGTCGTCAGTTTCAGAGTAACCGTTTCCAAAATCTTGCGAAAACTTACAACATTGAAATAGCGTACACTGCAAATTACCACCCTCAATGCAACTTGACTGAAAGGGTAAATCGTGTTGTTAAGACTATGTTATCTGCGTATGTAAAGGATAATCACAGGGCTTGGGATCAATTTTTGCCGAAAATAGGTTTCGCTATTAGATCGTCCAAACATGAGGTTACAGGCCTAACGCCTAATTTTGTCAATTTTGGACGTGAAATTTCGTTAGATGGCAATAGTGATAAGTACGTACCTTCTGAGTCTGAGTACCCAGTTGTAAATCCTGAAAACCGTAAACTTGCCTTCGCTAAGATTTATAAGGATGTTCAGAGTAGAATATTAAAGGCCCATAAATCCAGTAAAAAACATTATAACCTAAGACGCCGATCCGATAAGTTTGTTTTGAAGCAAAAGGTCTGGAGACGTTCTCACGCCCAGTCTGATGCTTCTAAATATTTCACGGCAAAGTTAGCACCTAAATTTGTGGGTCCTTTCACGATTAGAAAAATTCTCTCACCATGGACTTATGAGCTCGAAGGTTCTGACGGTAAACGTTCGGTGTGGCACATAAAAGATCTGAAAGCACACCCTCCCGATGACAACTAGTTGCGGTCTGTTAGTTCCGTTGACGTATTTAGGCATCCGAATAGGCAATGACGAATTCGTTCTTTTTTTGTGTTGGTCTTAGTAACATGTTTTAGGTCACTTCTGTCGTTAATTTGGTAGTAACATTTGTTTTTCTGGTCCATTGGTCTTGCTCAGGTGGCTGAAACCCACTGAGTAAGTTTTCACCTCTTTCCGCCTCACGGGAGGAAGTGTCTTTGTTGGATCTCTGTGATGGGGGATGCACGAATACCATCACCGTGGTTATACCTGCGAGGGGTAAGAGTCCCCAAAAATGGTTTTGTGTGGCGCTTGCGTCTTGAGGGACTCCGTCTCGTTGGGGGCGCTCACATTGCTGGCAGCTGCCTTTAAAGGTATCCGTCTGGAGAGGCTCGAGCTTGGGAGGTGCTGCTTGGAGGTAGCCTGGTCTAGGCCTGGTTATCATTACCCGGGTAGGCACTACTGGGCTTCAGACTAACCTCGTTGTCTAGCAAGGGTGGTCGTCGTGGTGTGACGGGGAACACTCCCGTACCTCATTGTTTTGCTGGTGGAGTAGCCTTGGGGCGAGCTACTTCCTAGCTGTTAAGTCCTTATGCGTTTTTGTTCTTTTTTTTTCCTTCTCTTTCTTTTTTTTTCTCTATGTATTTTTTTTTTTGAGTTGTGTTGTTATGCCTGATGGTAACTTGGGAGACGAGTTAGCCATCCCCGTGCATTTAAGTCTCCTTATTTTTTTGACATTATTTTTGTTGTTATGCCTGATGATAACTTAGGAGACGAGTTAGTCATCCTCGTGCATTTAAGTCTCATTATTTTCATTGTTATGCCTGATGGTAACTTGGGAGGCGGGTTAGCCATCCCCGTGCATATTAAGTCTCCCCACCAATTATCCATCCTCTGGTGAGAAGCTAGTAAGAAAAAAAAATCTTCGATTTTTTTTTCCTGCGAGTAAAGGGGGAGTTGTTACGGACCTCTAGCGTATGCGACCCACCATACGCTTTAGCGTTTTGTGCAGACATTTTTTGGTTGGCTTGGCTTGGCTTGTTGGTTAGTTGTTATTCTGTGAACCTTGATTTTATTCAAGTCATCCGCGTGGATTTTAGAATAATCAACTCAAGAAAATTTCCTCAATCCGTTGTTGTTCCGTTTAGCGGAATATTTTGTGTTTGTGAGTAAATTTTATCTGCGGAAGCAGGATATTAAATTACACAAGGTAAGCTAACCTCTTCACGCCATCTTGCCCGTTCTCTACCCACGTGTTTCGCAAATTTGCAGGCTTTCCTGTGGAAATACAGTGTCAACTTTAAAAGGCGACTCAACCCCATTTATCCGACTGTGGCTTCCAGGAGTTTTGGTGGATTGTTCCCTCATCAGTGAGGTAAATTATGTTTCATTTGTAGGTTATGTCAGAATTTCTCACATTAAGCACGCTTCACGTGCATTTCTGACTGTGAATTAAATCGTGATATCTTTAGGGTTCCACAGACGGGGCTTCTACGCACGTCAGTGAAGTTCCACGGACGGGGCATCCACAAACAGTGGAAGGTTCCAGGGATCAACCCCATCCTTGGGTCCATTTCTTGTGTCCCGAAGGCATCTCTGCAGGGCTTCAGTTCTTCCACCGGACTCGGTATCGTACCACCCTAAATAAGTGTGTGTTTATTATTTTTACTTACCGGGGACCACCTTCAGTGGTTCCGCTGGACATCAATTTATACTTTTTGGCATTTTAACCTGTACATTTTAAAGTATTTTATGCATATATTTACATATATTTAAGGAGGTTCTTTAAATCAAACCTTTATGGCAGAATCTATGACAATTTTATGATCAAAATGTAAACCGATGTGTAGCTACACGAGGCATTTTAAGAATGTGTTATAACTTTTTAAGCGTAAAATAGGCCACAACTGTGAACATCGCCAGGTTATATTCTAGAGAACCAATTTTGTAAATTGTTCAATATAGTGCATTTCATTTTTTAAAGAAAGTGTCATTATTTCGTCTGCGACCACTACATATGGAAAAACTCAGTGATTTATTAAGTAAGTAAACTAATAATTTATCATAGTTTGTGTAAGCTTGGGCTTAACGCCCTGAGATAGTCTGAGCTAGAGAAATTTTATCGTAGGCACGTACATCACTTTCCGGGTAAGTCAGTGCCTATGGTATCTGCTACGCTACAGTAGCCCAAGTGATTTCGTTACGTAATATCTGATAATCATTAAGATCCAACGTATCTATTTGTTTATGTACGTACAACTCGTAGCACCATCAAACACATCACATCGCCCCTAGGGCACCCCCAGTCAAATGGTTTTACAGAAAACGCAGTGAAAAGATTTAAAGCAAACATGAAGAGTAGGTTAGAAGACCCAGAAAATAGAAATAAAAAAATAGGGATCATTGTTTCCGAGTTCTTATTTTCATATAGGACAACGCCTCACTGTTTAATAAAGGAAACATCAGCCAAAACTGTTTTTGCAACGAGACCTTTGCATGAGATTGGCCATCTTGAGAGAAAGTGAAGAACAACCTGAAGAAGAACATCAGGAAAATGGTATGGAAAATCATAGGAAAACACAAGAGCAGCAAAAGAAGCATTTCAGGGGAAGAACGAGGAATTTTGAGGTTGGAGAGGAAGTGATGGCGGCATATTACAGAACACCAAATCGCATAAAATGGACAAGAGCTAGGGTGATGAGAATGATCGGAAATATGATATATTTGTGCAAAACCCAGGAGGGAAACCTGTGGAAAAGAAGTGCAAACCAGCTACTCAAAGTATCGCCAGATACGACAAGTACTATTGACAGAGGAAATCAAAACCGGCAGGGAAATAATCCACCAAAAACGCCTTTTCGGTACTATAGCAGCGGAAGTCCCTCCAAGACCCCAGCGCACATCCAGTCACAACAACTTATCCTGGTTCAAGAAGTTACATATTTCAGGAAATACTCCAAATGAATCAAATAGGTTAGAAGTCATGGGTCAATAGACGATGCAAGAGACAGCAACCCTAGAGAAATTAACCCCAACAGGCCTACCAGTACGAATAGAATAACAAAAAAAAATGACGTAGGTAAAACTGTTACCAAAGCTGTGACCCGGAAGGGCAGACAAATTAAAGCACCAGGTAAGGATAAGTAAACAAAAAAAAAAAAATAAAACTAGGTAGACTTTCTTGGTACAGATAACCAACACAGGGGGTTTAAAAAAAAATAGGTATAAACAATTACATAATGTAAGGCTAGTGGCAGAGGTAGATTTATATGTTTACATAAACAATAGGAATAAAGTTGTTTGACACAGTTCAGTGGATAGTCCCCAATTAAGGGTAAGAGTGTAATGTCCGGAGATGCAGGCGCAAGGCAGCGATGAAGCCATGACGTGTGTTCCGGGGAGCCAGTTGATGCATGGGATGATAGAGAGAACGAAACCTGGTATTGTCTTACTCCAAAGTAATTCAAAGTATTGTACTGTGTTACATAAAATATATTTGTACTGGAAAATAAAGAGTTATCGAGCCGAAGTGAAATAAGTTTATTTAATTCCATTGGAAACACCTCATTTAGTTTCTTGCAGAGAGCTTAATATCAATCTATTCTAAGTTATTCTTAATTCAATCTGTATAAAACAGATCAATTGTAGTAAAGTACTAAGTTATAGTTTTTATCGATTGTTGTAACCTTAATAGGTTACAACTATCGAAAATGGTCCCACCAAATTTTTCTCCATTTATCATCTATGAATGCGTGTTGGTGAAATTTTTCCTTTACTCAATTTAATACTTTAATGTTTCTTTACCAAATATTAAAATCTTAAGCCTCAAACATAATTTATAACCTAACCTAACTCTTAAGGTACTATAATACAAATAATTGTCAATACTCCACGTATGCATGAGACAAATTATTTATGAATCCACCCCTGTTTAAGAATTTATTAATCTTCAAATACAACAAATCAAGCTACCACTTTTGACGCAATTTTGTTTACAGTTGAAGTCATTTCATCAATTTTTATGAGCTCAGTTATTTATCATACAATTATACACTCGCCGCGTGTTTCGCAAACCATGGCCACATTATCGCGAGACGAATAAGACTGGTTTTCAGTTTCTATTATCATCTGATGATGCTAATGTGGTTAGCAAAACACGTCGAGTAGTGTATTAGAGTTGTGAAATGTGGCATTTTGTAAAAGTGGTTTTTAGATAGCAAAGATATTGATTTGTGAGAAGTAACATTCATAAGGAAATGCACCCAAGCACCACCAGGAACTGGACCCAGAGGGTTGTCTCTTTAAACAGGACTATGTACCATAAAAATTGAACGAAGTTCTCAGACGCCCATTGACAAATTTAGTAGCTCTTGGTCTATAACGTCTCTAGAAATGAAACATTTAATGGGAAATCGCCGGATTAACAACTAGATAAAATTAATTCTAATATTACATACTGTAGTTTGTGGAGCACCTGGGCTGATTCTCTTCAATAATCATCTGGTTAGAAAAACAATTATTAGATTCTTTTAAAATTATGGCACACTATAATAATCTGAGTTAGCTATAATTATTTCCCTCATTATTACTTTACACTTAACCAATAAGAAACAAAATATGTTATTATTTTTCACGAGCTTTGGTGTGTCGTTTACCCAGATAGCATTTATCATTCCACGAATGTACATTTTACATTCTCAATGTTCTAATTACATTCTGTACATCCAGTGTATGTTCCTTCAATATTCACATAAAAGTCACAACTTTTATATTAATCTACTTATAATACGAACATCCATACCATATGAATGAACACAGAAGTTTATATGCAAAGTTTTACATACATTATGTATATGTTTCAGGAAATGATCTATGTATAATATGTAATGATGTACTTACATCGTACAAATTTTCATTAATGATTCTATCTATGTATATATTATTGTTATGTACATGTCTACACCACTGCCTTATAGAAAATATTAGAAGGACTGGAAAGATCTCGAATGATACACTGGAATATTCTAGAATAACCAAATACATTCGACGCGGGATCCAAGCGCACTGGGGAGAGTTAGATATGAGATGAACAAGTGATGTTAGATTAAAGTAAAATTAGTTGTGTTATTTTTTAGGATTAATTATTGTAAAATTAAGTGATTAATAAATCAGTGGTTTATGAATGTTCTTGTTGCAATTTATTGAACCTACGTACAGGGTGTTTACTGGAGTTTGTAAACATGTAACATTATCTTACAGACGATGTTGAGTCTCGTATCAATATTCACAGATTGACCAAGAAAAAAAACAAAAAATTGCTTATTTTTGAGTATATAAAAACGGATTAGAAGTTACATAATGCATAAAGTATTAGGAAAATTCATATTTTTATTTCTTCTTATTTGGTATATTTGGCGTAACACAGGTAGGCATAATTCTTTTTACAATAATAATAGCTTACACCTGTTCAATGAATCCGCAATCTATTACCATGTATGTGGTTTAGAAATTTGAATTTGTAAATTAGTTTTAGTTAATTTTAAAATATGGCATATGTGTAAGTATAAATAAATAAAAAAAACTGTTAACCACTGATGAGATAGTGGTGCCAGTTATAGTATGTAGGTCATATAGTAAAAATAAATAAATACTTCTCTATCTAGATTTCTCGGTGTTAGGATTAGGTACCTTTAAATAATAAGACGATTGTTTTATACAATAATAATATTCTATTTTATGATTTAGTATATTTAGGTATATTTAATCTTTGATCTAGTTGTTTTTATAAATCTTTGAATATAAACGTGATAAAAATTACGCGTTGATGTCGAGACCGTTGAGTTTCGCGGGATACAAAGTTAGGTTATATCAATTCTCTGTTACTGTATTTACAATGTAGCGTCTATTATTTCTGTTTTTCGGAATTATAAAAACTGGTAAGTAAAGTTTGAATTATGAAATTTATAACGATGCGTCAATTTCGACGACATGTACGTGATAGAGTAAATCAGTCACTGAATTGCTTAATCCTGGTGGTACAGTATCCGATTCTTTACCGAAATTCAATGTGGCTGTTTCCTTAATAAATCCTGAACAAAGAATAAATAACAATGTTGAAAGAATATATAGTGTGGCTGTTTCGTTAAAGTCTGAAGAATTTAATAATTATAGTGGTATTGAAAGTAACAGTAATAATAAATTTCTGCATTCCAGTAACTTTAATTTTATTGTAAATATGAATTTAAATTATGAAAGTAATCCCAAGGGTTTATGGCCACCGTCATTGCCTAAACAGTGTTTAGCTTCAAAATTATCCAAGTGGGCTGTCAAAGAAAATATTAGCTTGTCTTCTTTGGAAAAATTGCTTGGCATCTTACGCAATAACATTACTGTTAGCGAACAGTTAAAGATGAGTATGATGAAGTATGATGAAAATCCGTTGGTTCCATCACATATCAAACGTGGAAGTACTCAGGAGAGCAAACAGCCTTCCAATTGAGGTGCTTATTTCAAGAGCACGCCTAAGATGGGCAGGTCACGTTCATCGTATGCATGATAACCGCCTTCCTAAATGTACACTTTATGATGAATTGCTAAGCGGTAGAAGAAGCAAATGTCTTAACTGTTTTTCTTAATGAGTACATCGAGTTAATGAAATAATATTACACTTAAGAATTAATTAATATACAAGAACCCATTCAAATATGATTGAGCTTTACTAGTACTAAAAAATATTTAGGATTTGTATGAAAATCTTTTAACATAGCCTTTTGACGTAATGTACTTACTGAAAGGCATAGTACCAATTCAGCATTGATTGATTCCAGATTTGTCAAAATTGTGATACAGTCTATGGCAGTTGCTAAATGAGCTGGGTTATTTAGTAACAAAATAACATAAAATTCTTTGAAATGCACTTGTATAGACACCAATGTTAATCTTCAATTGGATGTTCTTAAATCTCAATGTTGGACACTTCATGAGACTGGCCATATATTTATCTTAAATAGGGGTTTGTGTCAATCGTTTTTTTTTTAATAGTATATAAAATTGCTCTATATAAAAGACCCCTCGTGAATGGTTTGTTTGTTTCCCCTACATTTTTCTTGGGATTGCTGATATTTTTATTATTGGTTTAATAAAAGACGGCTTTAATATCTTACACTTATCAAATGTTTTTATTTACCTTTGAAATATAAGATGAATTTATTTACCGATTATTGAAGAGCACCCCGTTACTGTTAAATAGAGCTATGGCAGTATATATAATCATGGTTATCATGCTGAGTGAAAATTTACAGCTGCTGTAAAGCCAAATCTTACCAATTTATTGCCACTTTACATCGTTATAAAATTAAAAATTTAAATGCAACTCCCAGTCGCAAGTCCCAGTTTTAGAAACGGATCATTTCTAATTGTATCCTTGTTAATTTTCTTGATCTTTATGTCTATTGAAGCATCACAATCTCGTCCTTTTTGCCTAACAAATTGTCTCTTACGCGATTCTTGTTTTACTTTATTAACGCTTGTGTGATGGCAGTAATACATTTTTCTAAATACCATTCTTTGTAAATGAGGCCATGTATTTCTCTTTGGAATGTTTTTTTAGGTTATATTGTTTTTGAGGTACAATAACAATGCTGTATTGACCATTCCAGAATGACGTCATTAACAGTTCGGCCATATTTGCTGGGTGGCATACAAACCATTTGCGTATGTAAATATTGCGAGTATTTCATCATTGAATTGTTTAATCCTGGTCTAATTGATAGAAAATGCCACATTTTTGTATTGCTGTTAAATGTTCAATGGGTGGTGAAAGAGGAACTGGATCATTTTTCGGATTTCACGTTATTTTAACCAATAGGGAGATCATCTTAATGCATTGTCTATAGAAAGAAGAAATGCTCGGATTAAGGCTTTGGGACAGGGGCCACTAAGTAAAAGCCATCTAAAACACAGTCGTATATATGTTCAAAACATTTTATAACTGGTAAGTACTTAATTTTTGTACAAAAACTCCTTCTAGGTTTTATAAGGTTAAAATTAAATGATGTGTGTGATTTTAGGAAAACTAGCTGCTTTAGAGGATAAAACTACAAAAACCCGCGTTTACAAAGGGCCAAACTCAGTTGTATCATATAGATTTGGAAAATACACGAAACATTGCAACTGTATGGGTTCATGTAGAATGAATTATAGGTTTACTCAAAAAAAAATTAAGATTTTTAATGAAACAATACTCATAAGCATGTTGTCAAAAAGAGGAAATTGAGTGCATTGGATAAAATTGTTGTGGTATGTAGTGCAATCATAAAAATGTGGCTTCTCAAATATTAAATAATATAAATAATGAATTATCTATCTATGTGTTTATTAATAAAAAACAATTTTAATTATATATACCTATATATTTCAATATAATACACATCAGTAATATATATTTGTTATCGACAGTAACACAAATGTTATTTAATATTCACTTTATTCTTTTAAAATATCCAAGTTCAGGTTCAGTTAAGCCAAAAAAAAAACATAAATTAGATACGGGCATAAATAGGCGTAGTTCATTTTTATCTATCAAGAGGAGGATGTTTGTGAAACAAATCTCTTGTTTCTACTTTCTACCAATCCATATCTCATATTCGCAACATTTCTACATTTTTCATGGAAGGTACTGGCCAAACGAAAAGTTTTTCAGTGGCCGCTGGACCAGAACCATTGTCTTCGATGGGATTTGGACGATCATGCAGGTAAAACAGAATGGCTATATGCCTGCATACTTCTGATAAACCAGTCATACATACATGTACAGAGAAAATGAAGGTGCCCTTGAAAATAATAATCCTATCTTGAAGTAACTGTGGCATATCACAATTATATACATTAACATATAGAATCTAATTGTAATGTAAAATTACGCATTTAATTTGGTTTCTTACCTTCCCAATGACAACAAATGCCTCCACTGATTTGTTTTACCAAAATTCCTTGAACAGAGCCAGATTCGTAAAGCTTGTAGGCTTGCAAGCTTTTATAAGGCTTAAATTGTTGACCAATATAATAACTATGAGTTAGTATTAAATAATTAATGAAGTCCATCATGGTAATATTATAAACTTCAAGCCTGATCTCTTCAGGAGGAATTGCATTGGGGTCAATATTGTCAATAATCTCTATTTCTTTTTATCATATCTGCACTTAATATCACCTCTAAGAGTTACATAATATTCACTTCGAGATATCTTGGTGAAAAAAATTTGCAAAAAATCACAATAAACTCAATTCACAGCACCAAAAACGAAAGTAAACACATGGAAAATAATCGCTTTGTGTGCCACCTAGACAAAATGGCGGATCTGTCAAAGTCACGTGTTCTAGAATGGTCTATTAGCGCAATCATTTGGGAGGCGCTACAACCACATATGTTTCGGAAGGTTTCGTTGTGCTGGCGTATATTTTGGCAGATAATGTTGTGTGTTATGAAATGTGTTGAAATTCAGTACAATTTGCAGAAATTTGTCGTGCTCAAGTATATTTTGAAATAACCAATGAGCAGTTGGATGGGTGGGTTTAGTGTTGTGCTTAAGTATGTTTTGGAATTACACAACCCGGTAGCGCGATACCCGTTCGATTGATCGCGATTGCCACATCGCGCCTCAACCAAAGCGGCTATCGGCTAGACAATTATTTTTGCTATTTTAGAAATTCATACTGTATAAATGCATAAATGTTGCATGATTCACACTGTTTCTTAATTGTTTATAATTGCCCCAGTTTGCCTCAGTGGGCCTGTTTTTAAATTTCAATTTAGCCTTATCTCTTTGGAAAATTAACTGCTTAAGGTAGTCAGTGAGCCACGGTGCCTTCCTTTTTGTAATTCTAACAGTCTTTACTGATAGGTAAATATCTATTAAATAAACTAGGCAGTAGCTTCTTAAATACGAAAAATTTTTCATCAATATCTTTAATGTAATATATATTACTCAGACGTAATGTTTTTAAATCTCTATTAAATAGTTCCTCATTGAAATGTTTAAAATCTCTATACAGGGTGGACCATTAATAATTGGCCATAGTACATGGGTAGATTCTTTGGGCCAAAATATGAGGATATAATTAAATATGCTTTAGTAAAATGTTGCTGTGGAAAAAGATACAAGGTGTCAAAGTTCAAATTATTTTTTCGTTTTTTTGTAATAACTCAACAGCCTCTTTACTGATCTTCGCCAAATTTGCTATAGGAACTTTCTTTATTCTAAGAAACAATAATTTATGTATGTTATGTATGTATGTATCTGTATGTTACATCACGTTAGATTATAGAGGGCGCCGCAGGACCTGTATCTGATGATGAATTTTTTTCATATTTTTTTTTGACGAAATGTTGTGGTACTTCTGGTCAGAAAATCTGATGAGGGCGTCATTTCCACGTATAATAGGTACACTTGGTAGGACTTGATAACTCCAACCGTTTTCGAGGAAAGGACCGTTGAACATTTTAATAATTTTTTTAAAGACAAATTCAAATTTAATGAATCAAAGTGTATTTATTGAAAAGTGTGCTTTGGTTATGTTTTAGTTCTGTCATTTACGTCATTTAATCATTATATTTTGTTCTTGTGTTCCTCGAGCTAATGTCTTTAACTTCTTTATTTACAATGCCCAGACATAATAATTTTTCAAATGGGTAAATGAGGGACATGATATGTGTTTACACACAAAATAATTTTAGCGGACGTGCTGCAGTGAGGAGATAGATACTCATTGAAATATCCAAATAGAATACAGCCAGACCATAAGATTTTCAAAGATCTGTTTCGTCGCGTCGTTTGGGAGAAACGGGGAAACGAATTACTCCAGACTGAGAACTAGAAATTTTAGTTTGTGTGGATGAAGATCCTCAAGTCAGCTCAAGTCGTTTACCAGTAGCAACAGAGGTGAGTATGTGAGTAAACAGACTGTCCTAAGAGTCTTACGTAAAGAACGCTTCTAACATTAACATTATATTTTGTTGATGATGAGTCAAAATCCAAAAAATTTATATTGACATCCTCGAAAGAGTAAATTTTGTCACCATGTTGCAAGAGCATAGATAAGGAGGTGGTAATTACTGGTAATTAACGGAGAGAGGTTTAAGAATCCCCAGTGCCTGGTTGATGGCTAGTAGAACGTTTCTAACATTAACATTATATATTGTTGATAATGAGTCAAAAATCCAAAAAATTTATATTGACATCCTCGAAACAGTAAATTTTGTCACCATGTTGCAAGAGCATAGATAAGAGGGGTAGAGGTGGTAATTAACGGAGAGAGGTTTAATGAATCCCTGGTGGCAGAGTGAAAGGACGCCTGCCTGGTTGATGGCTGGTAGAACGGTGCCATTTCTGCACCAACTAACGAACTGCCATTACCATAGAATATACAAGAAGGGCCAGAAACCCCGCGAACAATAGTCTGGATGAATCTAGAAGAATGCCACGGATATATAAGAGGCGGATCCAACGCACGCAGTTCAGTTCTGATATGGGAGTTCAGTCCAGTCATGATATGAGGTAAGTGATGTGCCAAGATAAAGGACAGTAATAAGTTGTGAATTATAGTAATGACACCATAGTAAATAAAAGTTGTAATTAGTGTGTAATTATTGTAATATAAGTGATCAATAAATCAGTGGTTAATGAAAGTTTATGTTGCAATTATTGAACCTACGTTTGGAAGTGTTTACTAGAGGGTGTAAACATGTAACAGTACCTTGACCAACCCTGTACGCTGCAGATATATCAGTTTGTTTGATAGTAACCCTCATTCTGTTCCTGAATATTTCAATAGTTTTTTGCGAAATGTTTTCATTGTCACTTTCCTTTTTATTTTAGAGCATTTTTGCATGTTATCTGGATGCTGTTATAGCTTTTTCTGATAAGCAGTAGCGGTAGAAAAATGTGAGTTATCATCATTTAGTATTCTGGGACTTGAGTTTTTCTATTTCTAACTTCTCAAATTTTTCGTCATATTCCTTAAACTTTTCAGCCAATTGTGATGTGACAGAAGTTATAATTATTTTTGAAATGCCACCCGCAACATTTTTACTTAATAACAGACCATTGTATCATTGTATCCTAATAATAATAAACAGGAATAATGTACAAAAAATATAGAAATTTAAAAAAGTTTATTTCTTTAAATTTTTTGAAAATTTAAAGAAATAAACTTTCAATTAGACTTGATGGACACTGAGTGGTTACCAAATTGTACAAATATCAATTATTTGGCAGAATGTCACTAATTACAATGTTAGATAAACACGCACCTATAGAGGAAAAAACTATCAAGTGTAGTTGGGCTGATAAGATGTGGTGGACCCCAATAACAAGTCGAGAGATAACAGAAAGAGACCAAATGTAAAGAAGAGCTATTATGACGCAGTGAGAAATAGATTGGCAGAAATACAAACAGCAAAGAAATGCAGTTGTACAATTAATAAGACATCAGAAAGAAGTCTTTTATCATCAAAGAATCAATAAAGTCAAAAATGGCCCCGTAGAAATTTGGAAAACTATAAAACAGTTATTTAAAGGTAATAAAAAAGACAGCAAAAGGGAAGACATTATATTTAATAATGAACTATAAAATGATGAAAATACTATAACTAACAAATTTAGTATATATTTAGAACAATTTAGAACAATATATATTCGAATCAAAATCAGACTGATGAGATTCTAAACAATATGAATAATTGTGATGTTAAATTAGATAAATTCAAACTAATAGAATTTCATGAATTAAAGAAAACAGTCAAATAAATGAAAAAGAAGAATGGCAGTGTTGACGGGATAACAATAAGTACCTATTCTAAAATCTGCATTTGAAGTAATAGCAGAACGATTTTTACAAGTGATTAATAGTAGTTTAGAAAGTGGATGCTTCCCGAGAACATGGAAGATATCTATGATTATGCCACTTATAGAAGAAAACAAATACACTTAAATGTGAAGAACATAGACCTATAAATATGGTGCCAACATATGAAAAGTTGCTAGAAATTATAGTGAATCATCAAATTATAGAATATATAGAACTAATGAGTTGTTGACTAAATATCAAGCAGGATTTAGAAAACAAAATTCATGCGAGAGTGAAATATAAACTGTTTTAACAAAATAGAAAAATGCATTAAGTGAGGAAAAGATTATAGGTGTTGTGTTTTTGGATTTTTGCAGAGTGTTTGAGACTATGAGTAGAGACTTACTATTGTTAAAACTAAAGAACTTTGGTTTAGGGACTACGATAATTAAATGGTTCAGTGAATACTTATCCAATCGGACTCAAGTGACAAAATATAACGATATTATATCTACACTAAAACCGAGTGTATCCGGAGTACCATAAAGTATTGAGACTTAATCTGTTTTTATTGTATATAAACGATATAGTGCAATATATAGCTAAATGATAAATGCAGTATCCAACTATGCGAGGATGATACATTGTTATACTTCATGGGTGACAATGTAGATGAAATTGTAAACACTTTAAATGATAAACTTAAGACACTACAAAAATGGTTCAAACTAAACAGTATGTGTGTAAATATAGAGAAAACTAAATTAACGTTAATTAAAAGTAAATGTAGCAGAATTGATACAAATAGTCATATGGGTATATACAGGCTGTCCATTTTATCAGGGCCCTCGAGAATATCTCACTTAATATCGGTCGCACAAAAAAAATTATTTTTATGAAAATTGTGCCAATTTATATAGCCTACAAAATGGTTTAAAGACATTTGAAATCCATGGCTTACTTTAAGAATTATGGCGGAAAATATCGAAAATGCGGAAAACGTCTAGGCCAAATAGAATAGAAGAGATACCAGAAAAATTCTAAGGCGAAAATTTTTTGCAACACAGTGTTTCAACGAGGTTTTATCTAATTTTCTTTCAAAACCGCTGTATTTTGAGATTTACTCTTCAGGCTGTTAAAAAAATTGTTTTGAAACGATATATCCCATGCCATATTTATTCATTGCTACTACGTTAATAATTATAAAAACATTTTTTTAAAACCAATAAAACGATAAAATAATACAATAAGTTGTTCAAATCTTCGCTATAATAAAACATTAACACAATTAAGAAGAATAAAGTAAATTCAGGTAATTCAGATAATAATCAAGAGAGCAACATGGAGCAATTATGGAAAGAGTATTCGCAGTTATGCCAATGTATAGAGGTTCTCCATAAAAGCGTCACTCCTTGCTCAGAAAGTTAAAATGTTTTTACCAATTAATTTAAGTATAATATCCATTTGTTTGTATTTCATGATTTCACTATTGTTTCAATTATTTTAATATAGTTGGCTATGAACAAACTTGACAATTTAATTTTGTGATATATGCCTAACTTTAGTACACACATGCGTATGTCAATTAGCTAGCCGGAAGCAGTTCACAAGGCATTCTGCGATTGACCGCTGCCAAGTTAAGTTGTATTGAGTTATCACCTAATGAATGTAATGAGCATCTATTTATGCTCTCAATAGTGTATTATCTAGTAAAGAGGTCAATATATGTATTTACGAGGGATCTCTAGTTATTTCCTGCCCCAGTCAGACATCACAAATTTTTTGACAGATCAGCTCAGTTAATACTTAAACTCTCACTCAATCACACTTGTTTAAGAATTTAGAATTTTCAAAAATGATTTTCACTCACATTGATCATTATAATATGTTCGTTACATATTGCCAATGCAATTTTAACTCTGGATTAGCTCAAGTAGAATATAGAAACAGATTTCCACAAGCACTACAGCCGAATAAAACTCTGTTCAGATAATTAGCTACGGAACTGAAAAATAATGGTTCATTTTTAAAGAAGAAGACAAGGTTGAAGATTGTTACTGATCATGTAAATAAGGTAAACCGAGTTATTAATTATGTAAGAAATGAAAATACACATAATTTGGAAACATCATTAAGAGAAATTCAAATTGCTTGTCATATAAATAAAACAAGTGCTAGAAAAATGTTAAAGAAAAATGGTTACCGGTAAAGCCAAAAAAGTTCGCAATTTACAAGCGGGGGACAAACCAAGGAGGACGACTTTTTGTAGGTGGCTGTTGGAAAAGAAGCGTGCCGATCCATTAATATGTAGTAAAATACTGTTATGTGTTTACAGTCTTCAATAAACACTCTGTGGGTTCAAATAACTTGCAACAAGAATCTTCACAAACCACTATTTTATTAATCACAAAAATTACACTAGTAAATACTTAAAAAATCACACAACTAATAATAACTTAATCTAATATAAGTTCACTACTTTTAAAACACTATGTACTCTACTCTTCTTCTTAAACTTGTCAACTCTTGTCTAACCTAAAACTGTCTCTGTAACCAGAACTGTACTGTATACTCAACTGAACTGTTTACTTTACTGAACTGAACTGTTCCCCCATCTGCTGGATTCACCTCTTTATATACACACTTGAAATGTACCAGAATCCTATTCTAGAATCCTCCATAGTTTTCTACTATGTACTAGATGATTGTTCGTCAATTGGCTCATAGACGGCGCCACCCTACTAGTCAGGGAGTAACAGAATAACAGGTTTCCCTTCCCTTTGACCAGGAACTTAATCATATCTCTCTCCGTTAGAGGGCAGCACATAACACTGCCCCCTCCTTAAGCCTGAACCTCCCGGTCAGGCAATTCAGATACCCCAGCATACTTTGCCAACCTGTCCAGGTGCACGATCTTCATCTTGGACTTCTTTCTACGTTGAATCCTATAAACAACGTCATTGATCCTAGTGATGACAGAATACAGTCCTTCCCAAGGTGAGCGAGGCTTCGAGAATTTCTTCACTCCGCTGTGGGTTATACAGCCAAACTGAGTCCCCCACCTTGAATCCTGCCGCACTGGCATTGCGGTCATATCTAGCCTTCATTCGGTCACCACTCCCTGTAGGTGGCCTCTTGGCAGCCACATTCGCACAAACCTGGCAACTGCGACATCAAGCCTCTACATCCTGACAGCTTTTTATCCAGTAAAATCGTTCCCGTACTCTAGCCAAGGTCTTATTTCTGCTAAAGTGCTCTCTGGATATTCCCTCGTGCACTTCCCGAAGTACTTTTGGTACTTGGCACCTGGGTATCAGCAACCACATGGTAACTTCTTTCCCATCCGGGCTCTCCCATTCTCTCCGTAATAGCCCATCTATAACCCTAAGGGAATTCCATTGCGCCCATAAAGCCTTCAGTCCAACACTTTTACTGGAAACGTCCTTCCATTCAGGGCGGATTCCTTTTTCTTTCGCCTTCAACATTGGTCCAATTCCATCGTCATTCAGTTGTTCCTCTCTTAGAACTTCCTTTGTCCAGTCCTTCGGAACCTCTATCTTAACTGCCTTCACTTCTGCTATATCCTGCTGCTTCTTTACATTCTCGGCATTCACTTCCTTAGGGCTCCTCTGGCGACAGTACCTCTTGACATGCCCCAATTTGCCGCAATTATAACAGCGGATTACTTTTGTCGGACCTCCAGCACTTCGCTGCTGCTTCGGCTCCTGTTTCGGCGGTTGCGGTTCCTGTTTCAGCTCCGGTCGCGAACTTAATTCATTTAGTACTTGTGCGACCATTTTCTGTATGTCTGTTAACATAACCATTAATCTCATCTTATCAGAGCGGACTGCCTCTTTCTTTGCAGTGTTTACTTCCCCAGGATTCCGTCCTCGACACTGCCACATCATATGTTCTGGTTTGCTGCACTCATAACACCGAATCACCTTTCTTGGCTGTCCATCGCTCTGTTCTCTTTCCTGCTTCCTTGGAGCATCTGGTTTGGTCATCAACTGGCTTATCATTTTGTGCAGGTGAGCCATCAAAGATTCCATATTTGATTTTTCTAAATGGTTCTCTTCTTCTACTTTCATGGCTCGTACTCTCGGATGTAGAGTCTCTTCATAAGCAGTTTCAACTTCGAGGGCATGGATCAAGGCTTCGCTACCAGTCTTAGCTCGAGATAATCTAAGGACTCGCCTGATCTCCTCATCTCTTATGCCATCGATGAAAGTACCAACTATTAATTGTTCCTGGAATTCTTTGGGTGCATCCGGGTAAGCCAGGTATGTCAGTCGCTCAACAGCTGCCTCACAATCTTGTAAACTTTCCCCAGCCTTTTGTGTGCATGATTTGAGCTGAGTCCGGTATACCTGGGCGAGGTGTTGGTCGCCATATCTAAGATCTAGTGCAGCCTCCAAAACTTTAAAATCCCGTTGCTGTGTTACTGGGATAGTCTGAAGCAACTCTGAGGCTTGACCTCTTAATACTAGCACCAATGCCATAGCTTTGTCTTCGTTACTCCAATTGTTTGCGTATGCCGCTGCATCAAATTGTCTTTTGTAGGTTGACCAAGAAGTTTGACCATCAAAGGAAGGCGGTTGTAATCGAGGACCTGACGATAATACTAGCTGGCCTCCTTGTGCTCTTAACTGTCGTTTAAGTTGTTCTACCTCTCCCTCAACTACCCGAAATTTTCCTTCCATATCGGTAACTTTCCCTTCGACGCCAGTAACTTTTCCTTTGACATCACTTACTTCTTCTTCCACTGCAGTCACTTTTTGTTCAACTTTATCTACTTTTTTCTTGACCTCATTAGTGGCTGATAGGATAGCATCTTGTTGCACCTGTATAATTTTTCTCAATTCTTCTTGACGTCTCTCTTGTTCTTCTTTTTCTTCTTGGCGTCGTTTCTCTTGCTCTTCTTTTTCTTCTTGATGTCATTTGTCTTGTTCTTCTAGCATCATTTTGCTAAATGCAGCTAACATGTCTTGCATTTGTTTTTCAGCAGCCATGCTTCTTGTTTCCATTCAAAAACTAACAAACAACATTAACAAGTCTTATTTAAAGTCTATATCACTTCTCAGTTGAAAGCACTTAAAAACTACACTAATTTCTAAACAGAATGTCCCAGAAATTTCCTCACACTAGCACAAATAAATCTTGTCTAATATGCCTATATCACTTTCCAGTTCGACTCACTTCACTATCTCCAGTGGTTTCCAAATAGAACACTATGGAACTTTATCGAATTCATCAGAAATTCTGTTGCAATTCCGCTTCTGACACCAATTGTTACGTGTTTACAGTCTTCAGTAAACACTCTGTGGGTTCAAATAACTTGCAACAAGAATCTTCACAAACCACTATTTTATTAATCACAAAAATTACACTAGTAAATACTTAAAAAACCACACAACTAATAATAACTTAATCTAATATAAATTCACTACTTTTAAAACACTATGTACTCTACTCTTCTTCTTAAACTTGTCAACTCTTGTCTAACCTAAAACTGTCTCTGTAACCAGAACTGTACTGTATACTCAACTGAACTGTTTACTTCACTGAACTGAACTGTTCCCCCATCTGCTGGATTCACCTCTTTATATACACACTTGAAATGTACCAGAATCCTATTCTAGAATCCTCCATAGTTTTCTACTATGTACTAGATGATTGTTCGTCAATTGGCTCATAGACGGCGCCACCCTACTAGTCAGGGAGTAACAGAATAACAGGTTTCCCTTCACTTTGACCAGGAACTTAATCACATCTCTCTCCGTTAGAGGGCAGCACATAACAATACTTTGGTCTGACGAGGCAAATTTTTTCAATAATGGATTTTTTAATCGCAATATTCATTACAAATGGACCTCTGAAAATACACACTGGCATAGACCGACTGGGTTTCATTTTTCAATAAATGTGTGGATAGGTATTTTAGGCACCAATTTAATAGGTCCTTATTTTTATGATGGTCACCTCAATGGTCAAAGGTACCTAATTTTTTGAGAAATGAATTTAATGAATTCTTAGATGACCTACCTTTAGAGAATCGATACAACTTTCAATATTTTCAACAAGATGGAGCTCCTCCCCACAATTCCCAGATTTGACGAAATTTTGCCTCAACTTTGGATAGGTACCAATGGATTTATTTGATAGCCCCCTCGTTCTCCAGATATAACCCCAATGGATTTTATTATGACAGCCAAATTACAACATCTGACAATAAATCCAAAACAATGTGGAGAATTATAAATAATCTTCAGAAAAAAAATAACAAAAAAAGTGAAATTGTTATATTTAATGATAATGTTAAAATGGGTGATTTAGATGTTGCAAATAATTTTAATTTACATTTTACCTCCTCTAATGACAATAACATCCGAGACCTAGAATTTCTAAATAATAATGTTCTCTATTGCAACCAGACAATTAGCATGTGTAAAATACGTGAGGGTGATATAATATCTCTACAGGCTAAATTAAAAAACTCCAATTCATCTGGCATTGATAATATTTCAAATAATTTATTAAAAAAATGTAGTTTAGAGTTGTGCAGGCCTCTAGCATATCTAATAAATTTAGCTATAGAAAAAGGAAGATTTCCAAGTAAGTTAAAACTGGCCGCAGTTATACCACTCTATAAAAAAGGCGATTCTAATAATTATGCCAACTACAGAGCAATAAGTCTACTCTGTAGTATTTCTAAACTTTACGAACTAGTAATAAAAGAACAGCTAACTACTTTTTTTAACCAAAATAACATTCTTTCTAAGTCGCAACACGGTTTCATAAAAAACAAAAATACTGAATCAGCGCTGTGCGAGTTTCAAAATATAATTGTTGATGCTTTGGATAATAAGCAACAAGTTTTAGGCTTATTTTTAGATTTCTCACGTGCTTTTGACTATGTTGATCATGATCTATTACTAGCAAAATTGTCGAGATATGGAATTAGAGGCACTCCGTTAAGTCTCTTAACATCGTATTTAAAAGGAAGAACACAAATTGTTAAAATAAATAATGTTACAAGTACTAGTTGTGATATTAAACAGGGTGTACCGCAAGGGTCGATTCTAGGACCTTTGCTGTTTATAGTCTTTGCCAATGATATAATTAACTTCTTAAACAGCAACTACCCAACAACTCGTACTGTATGTTATGCCGACGATACCAATGTTTTAGTAGTAGAAAATGATTTAGACACTCTTAAAAGTACAGCCCAACATGTATATCAGAGTATAATTCTGTGGTCAGAAAAAAATTGTTTGCAATTAAATAGAGATAAAACAAACTCAATTTTATTTAGAATACGAGGAGATGTTAATAAACTTTGTCTCTTTGAAAATGAAGAACTTGAGTTTACTTGTACTGAGTCAGTTAAGATGTTGGGTATTGTTTTCGACTACAAATTAGTGTGGTTACCACATCTTGACATGTTATGTTGCAAATTGCGTAAAAGCTGCTACGCTCTAAACTATATGGCAAAACATTGTAGCCCACACGTGCTCTTAACATTATATTATGCAAATTTTCATTCGCACTTAAAATATGGAATAGTTAATTGGGGAACAAGTGTTCAAGTAAATAGAGTATTTATACTTCAAAAGTATGCTATAAGGGTAATTGCTGGATTAGATTATCGCCAGTCATGTCGTAATGCCTTTAAGGACTTGAAAATTTTAACGGTTGCGGGAACCTATATTTTAGAAGTGTGTACTTATGTATATAAAAATATTTCACTGTTTTTGACAAACCAACAGGATCATGGTCATGATACTAGGTTAAGAGGCTTGCTACTACCCAATAACTTCCGCACTACATTTTATCAAAAAAGTTTTTATTACACTGGATGTAAATTTTATAATGCGTTAAACCCCGAAATTAAAAACTCTTCCAATGCTCATACTTTTAAATCGAAATTAAAAGAATATTTGCTGCAAGAGAACTGTTATACCCTTCAATAATTTTTGTAAAACAAAAACATCCATTTAAAATTTTAAAACTATGCAATTATATTAATATATGTTATGTTTGTAATATTTTATTACCATATGTTTATGTCATTTACATATAAATGTGTGTGTATGTACTTATAAATATAGTTTATGTGTGTGTTTACTTTTAAATGTTATATACCTACTTTTCTTGACTTTTTCTTTTGTTAGTGTATTTTATACATTTAAATGAAAGAAATAAAATATATTATTATTATTATTATTTTTTTTTCTATGAGGGTATATTAAAGATAATGTGTTTTCGACGACACCGCAAAATGTGGACCTAAAAGCTCGAATTCAACAGGCATGTATTACAGTTACCTCCGAAATGCTGAGTAATGTTTTAAATGCAGTGCCTCGCCGTGCTCGATTGCACATAAGAAATCGCGGTGGACACTTTGAACACTTGATATGATATCTTAAAAATTATTTTGAGGATTAGATAAATATTAATGTTTTGTGTGCTATATTCTCTTTATTATTAATTTGTTTTTGTTACCTGAATTTACTTTATTCTTCTTAATTGTGTTAATGTTTTATTATAGCAAAGATTTGAACAACTTATTGAATTATTTTATCGTTTTATTTAATCATACTTCTCCACGGCAAGTATAATGCTTGTTAAAAAAAAATTATTGGTTTTAAAAAATTGTTTTTATAATTACTAACGTAGTACCAATGAATAAATATGGCATGCGATATATCGTTGAAAAGGGAAGAAAATACTCTATTTAATAGCCCATTTCCCGCCCGTTTCAAAATAATTTTTTTAACAGCCTGAAGAGTAAATCTCAAAATACAGCGGTGTTGAAAAAAATTAGATAAAACCTCGTTGAAACACTCTGTGTTGCAAAAAATTTTCGCCTTAGAATTTTTCTCATATCTCTTCAAATATCGAAAATATATGGCGTAGACGTTTTCCGCATTTTCGATATTTTCCGCCATAACTCTTAAAGTAGGCCATGGATTTCAAATGTCTTTAAACCATTTTGTAGGTTATATAAATCAGCACAATTTTCGTAAAAATAATTTTTTTTTTGTACGACCGATATTAAGCGAGATATTCTCGAGGGCCCTGATAAAATGGACAGCCTGTATAGATATCGATGAAGAACCAATAGAATAAGTTAGATTTAGGATTTAGATTTAGGTTTAGGTCATAATTGACGAGAAATTGTCATTTGCTAGTCACACTTCATATATTACCAACAAAATTGCCAAAAAAGTAAACTTACTAGGCAGATTAAGATACTTCAGAACATGGACTAAACTGTTAATATATAAAAAGATTGTGAATTATGAAACAAGAGCTAAGGGAAATTTTTATGTTGAGACTGTTAACACATCATACAGTCAAAATAATGTATTCAATGGAGGACTAATTGCATATAATGAACTACCAAGTGATATAAAAAATAGTGAATCACTATTACCATTTAAAAACAAATGCAGAAAATATTCCATTGCACATATTCCTATATAAATTGTATATATTTTTTCTTTCCTTTTATTATTTTTTGTATCATTACTTGTATTGTAAATGGGACTCTACATGTATTTACTTCTCATATATTTATTTACCTGTCATATTAAGCTTTGTTCGTAAATGTAAATTTAGCTAAAGCTATTAATAATGATATTATTATTAATTTTGGTTCGTGTGTACATTTTGGGAATCTTAATCTTCGATAGAGGCAGTCATCTGAATGTCTTTCTGATATTCGGACATAACATACAAAAGGAACATTTATTCCTAGTTCTTTAATACATAAAGCAGGTTCTGTGCACATGTCCTGAATGTCATAATGCTATCTGGGTACTAAGCAACACTCACCGTTTCTGACAATTTGAATTGTCAACGTGAAAGATATTTAAAATTTGTACCTATGTCATTAATATAATAGAGACAAATCAAGAAAATAGTCGTTTCAGCAAGGTTTTAATTTGAAATATGAAATAAATGAGTATCAATAAAGTAACAGCTGCACATTTTATTAGATCTACCCATTTCTATTCTGGAAATATTCTTTACATATACCCCCCATCCATCAATTTTAATAGCTCAAACTGTGTACTGTGTACCTCCACATAATTTTAAAAATTTTGCTTTTGAACAAATGATTTTGTGTATAATAATTTTAGATAAAATTTTATCAAATTATTATACACTTGCTCAAGTCATTCGCTAAGCCAAATTTTTAATATTATAGGACGTAGAACATAGTTAACCAATTAAACTTGATTCATTCAGGATAATCTCCCTGATAATCTGTTATCTAAATCTAATAAAATAAAATACACTTTATGTGCATATCTGAAGCTTTTCAATAAAAATTAATATAAACATATAACATCTTACTTACAATCTAAATCGTGAAGAAGTTGCACAGCTGTCAAGATTTTTGCGCGATGATCGGCATTAACAATTCCTAAATAATCCAAGTCAGAAGGTTCTATTTCCTTAAATAATTCTAAATCTTCATAACCATTTAATATAAATGCAGAAATATATTCCTGTAAATAAATTTTTTGTAATAGATCTTCTACCGATGTTGGCCTTCCTTTAATATTTCGATGCCATTTTATTTCTTTCTTTGCTTTAACGGATTTTTCTGATAAGAGTTCCACATTTATGAATTTAAATGTGCCTTTTTTCCCATGTGATATCCCTCTCCATTGTCCACTAGCATTCATTGAAACTATATCTATTATATCACCAGTCTAAAAAATAAAATATTTATTTGTGTTTAAGGCTAATGAAAATGATAATTTTATAGGTAAATTAATTTAAAATATCTAAATTTATTTGATATTTGCAATAATCTTGAGTCGTTGGGCATAACCTACATGATACAACATAAATATTATATAGACTTAAAACTATGTCTTTATCGTAAAACAATAGCCATTACATCAAAGCTAGCCGTTATTGCTTTTTAATAAAATATCTAGATGAATATTTTAAAGAATAATTTTAAAGGAACACGAAACAAGTAGTGAATGCATATTTTAGTTAAAGGTTACTCACAAACGGACCTCACGAAACTCCCGAGAATATTAGGACTAATTCAATTTCCCCTATTACCTGTTTTTCGGCATTTAGTCAAAAGGGCTTTATTGCATTACTATTATACATATTGTTTCACTTTTTATGGAGTTATGGAATTCATACCTCGATTATATATCTCTGACATCCATAAGTTTTAAATTATTGGTGGAAACATACTTACTATAAAAATATGTTGATATACCTAACAAATTTGATTTTAAATTATAATGGAAAGAGAGGGCTGATTTTTCAATAAAATATAATATTAGAATATTAGTCCACATTTATGAGGTTTTGCTGTATTAGAAATTCTTGCTTTCTTACATTAAATTACACACTTTCAAGAATTAAGTTTGGAAATGCACAAAATACAAAACAAAACACGTACCTAAATAATCCTCAGCATAGCATTCTACGTTTTAAGGAAATACATCCTATATCCATCAAATCAATGGTTGTGTTATTCGTGTTGCAATTATTGAATCCACGCTTGGGGTGTTTACTAAAGAGCATAAACACGTAGCAATTGGTGTCAGAAGCAGAATTGCAACAGAAAATTTCTGGAGAATTTGAGGAAGTTCTAAAGTTTTATATTTGGAAATCATTGAAGATAGTGAAGTTCTATGAACTGGAAAGTGATTTAGACCTTACACAAGACTTATTTAACTTAGTGTAAGGAAAGTTATTTCAACTGAAATATAAATAACGTTAGATCAGGAAAAGAGACGTCAAAAAGAAAATGAAGAACTGGAAAAGAGACTTCAAAAAGGAAAAGAAGAGTAAGAGCGACGTCGGCGTCGTCAGGAAAAATTAAGAAAAATGATGGAAGACTTGAAAATAAAACTTCGGGAGGAAAACAGAAAGAAAGGACACGCCAGAGAGACTTTACAAAAATTATAGGGATACAACAGGACACTATTATTTCAGCAGGGAAGACCTCAAAAGTGAAATTACAGAGAATATGGGTTGCATGCAGGCTGAAGTAAGTTAAGTTAAAGAAAAAGGGGATAAGGTTGAAGAAAAAGATGGTGACGCCGAAGGAGACCTTAATGACATTAAGGCTAGGCACGGTGTATATCTGGTTGCCTAATACTTCTCAAAATATAATACAAATAAGGGCTTCGTATTTGGTAAATAACGCTCCTTCAAAGATAACACAGAAAAATAACATGTGATCAGCTTGATCATGCAAGCCTCGTACAAAATGAAACTCAGCATTTTTCTAAAAACTGTAATTTTGCATAGTAAAAAGAATATTGAAAGTGACCGACATGATATGAATGTTGATATCAATGATATATAATATAAAGAGTTATTGTTACCTAATAAAATACTTTTGTGAAAATCTTTATTCATCGCCTTTATATATACATTCCTTGTTTGTATCTGTTCAGAGCATTTCAATTCTCTCCTCTAATTATATATTTTCAAAGCATGCGTTCTGATTTAAAAAAAGGATCTGATGAATGAAACTGTTCGATTTTAAGTAAAAACTCTCATGGCCGTTTAGAGCCTTTCAATTTTTTCTCCATTTATATATTTTTACCGCAGACGGCAAGGAGCGAGTAAAAGGTATTCAAGACTAAGTTAGAACAAACACCATATTAGCTATAGTTTCTCTCTTGAATCTGAGATTATTTTCATACAGTAAGCGGCAAGCAGGTGCGTACGTCGGGCCGTGTTTACATGTGAAATAAATGGGCAACCAACTTGCAGCACACACAGGTGTGATTTCAGAATAAACATAAATACTTTCATATTGCATATGAGACAAGCCGCAGTCATCTCAATAGAGCCCCACCATCATTGTACTTTCAATCTGCTAAGCACTTGTGAATATGAAATATCTAGATACCCATAAATTCGTCGGTGTATGTACTTGGCTGCCACGATCTGTATGAGTATTTTGACAGTGTACAAATAAAGATAGAACAAAAGCTAAAGAACTTAATACGTATAACCTTTATTAAAACATACAATTAAGGATATTCTTTTAGATATTCTAAACAAACGCAACTGTCATAATCAATGTAATTTTCAAACCATATACTTCTGCAAAATCAACTTGAAAGTGGTGTACAAAAAAGAAATGTCTTACGATCATCTTGTAAATTTATACATATATTTTTATTAATGTTCTGCATACGTGGGAAATTTTGAGTAGCTATGGCGGTACTAAATTTACAAAATAAATATTAGCACTAGAAATTCCCATTTTAACATATTAATGTGAATCCCATATTCGCTTAGGTTTTATTTAATTACAATGATAATTTTCTTACGATTTACTCCAAAATCTGAGAGCTATTACCAGGCAGAATATGTACATAATTCCGACGTAGTTTAAAAGTCATTTAAGGACCATGGCGTCGATTGATTCAAGAAGGACGTTGCTTTGACAAATTGACATGTACATCTTTTCGATGTCATACAAAAAACTTAGTTTAGATGTCGATTTTAGGTAATACTATAAAAGAATTATTATTTACTTATTAGAATTTAGCAATTGTGATGAATAAAAATATAAACAATAGACTCTACACAGAATGCTGTCAGTGAAATGCCATTAGGTACTCATTTTCCTGTAACCGTCATATATAGGAATTTGACTACCGGTTGGTTGTATTTGATAATCATTTATTAAAGCTGAAAATATACATATAGAACTTAAAAAGGCGTTTTTCTTAATCATAACATTTTAATTAAAATCATGATTTTGAGGGAAATGATATCTAATAACCACATAGGTACTGTCGTGAGCAGAAAAAATAGGACAACTTTTTTTTCTAATGTAAATCTGTCTCTATTTGAATATGTAATGAGTAGCCGAAATAAAACAGATATTACTTTTAATTTATTTTTTATTTTAATGCTGTAGTTATTGCTATAGTAAATGATGGATGGTTAATGAGACAAATTGCACTGCGTTATAACAGTAACAAAAATTTGGTGTGTAACATTTTAAGAAAGTGGAGAATAAACAGTACGGTTAGTAGAAATCCTGGATCAAAGGACAAAGGATATCCTAGTTAACAAGAAACAACTATTAATATTTCGTTATTGCACCATTTCTATTTATAACTTCTATAAGTCTGTTTGGCATACAATTAAATAACCTTATACAATAATCATTAGTAATAATATTTTCCCATGCATTATTTACTATTTCCAGTAATTCTTCGGCATTCCATGGTCTCACATTTCGTTTTTGGATACTTCTTACAAGTAGTTCCCATACTTCTTCCACAGTTAAGAACATTGATGTTGTTATCTTGAAACCAGTTAGTTACGGTATGAGGAGTATGAACGGAACAATTGTCTTGTTGAAATATGAACTCATTATTAGGAAATAATTGTAACACAGAAGGGAGCATAATATTGTCTAAAATCCTAATATAAGTTTCACTATTAAATCGCTCCTCAATATGCCACAAAACACCAGGACCACGTGCCGATATCCAAGTCCACATATTGACGAAAAATGTACCACTTTTATAATTAATTGTTAGATATATATTTCTCATCGAATCGAGTATTTGGAGGGCGGTAAACACGAATACGACCACTGTGTGTGTGTTGATTGGAAAGTTTTTTCGTCTGTAGAGATTACATTGTTCCAAAAATTTACATCACGCATTAAAAATTCAAGCACAAATCCTACTCGAGCTTCTTTATGTTCAGCTTTAAGTAAGTATTTCTATGCTGCTGCATGACAGCGTAGCTCCGATTCTCTTACTTGCTAGCAACCAGTACTACTCGATCCAAGAAAATTCGTTTCTTCAACAGCCTGAATAACCGAGTTAAATCTTGACTGAATTTTTAAAAGTCTATAATGTTATTGGTTTGGAGAAGTTTTTTAGTTTGTCCAAATTCATTGTGTAAATTTATTGTCATTAAATTAGCTTTAAAATAAACATCCAGACGCCAGTCAGAAGTATCTTCAAGACTTGTAAAATCTTAAAATTAGCAGGACACTATATTTTTATTTTAAAATAATAATGACTGAAAATATACAACGGTCGCGTTCATCACACAAAAGTTATATTATAACTTTTAAATTGTTTAAATTTCCCGATTTCTGAGAGTTTCCCAATCTCTTATTCGTTGAAATGAGCCAAATTAATAAAAAGAATGAGGAACAATCCAAGCCAGTTCCTACTATATCCAATAGATGACACCACGCGTACTCGGTTTAATATCATTCTCAATTTATATCATATATAACCTTTAAATAGTGTAAATTTCCTGATTTCTGAGAATTTCCCAATCTCTTATTCGTAGAAATGACTGAAATGAGCCAAATTGACAAAAAGGATTACGGTAGTTGGTAACTTTGTTTATATAAAGACATATTTTTTCGTATTGACATTGATGGAGAAGCAACCGAATACAGCTGGTGCACTCTGGCGGATAAAATAAAAGAGAATGTTCCCCATTAAGAATGAGATTTCTATTTTGTTGTTTACATTGTGTTGTGGTGTGGAAATTGTTTCATTTTTTTTTTTATAATGGAACCCGATTTTGTGAAAGATACTTTAGAAACTTTACTTATAATGGATTTTTATACGATTCGCGAGTTATATGTAAACAATTTGAACAATTTAAGTGCTGGATCCCGGAGTGTTAAAAATTTGAGGTTAGAATTTCTTTAAAATGATATGACAGCACTGAACTCTATTACAGTAAATGGAACGTCATTATAGGCATATGCGCGTAAACAAAATGTGATAATCATGCGATTTAAAATGCACAGACAAGCGCCGACGCAGTAGGAAATCTAAGGTTAAAAATATGTCAGAGCTTGACTCAAACAGTTGTGCACGGAAGTTATGCGCTGACGCAAGTTTGTGTTTTATTTGTTTCTAAAGCGTAGGTCTTAAATTGAATGGGAATTACAGAGTCGGTCTTCGTGATTTTATCCTTTCGTTTGCGAAAAGTTGTGAGATATATTGGTTATTTTGTATATAATTTTGTGACTTATAAACAGTGTGTATCTTAATTAAGACAATAGGTGCGCACTTGTATGGTACTGTTTTGTAAGAACCGGGACGAAATCCCAAGTTTGTTATATTTTAAGTAAGTATACCTACTCAACTTTTGTCTGTTGTATTAAAATAAGCTGCCATCTAAATATTGGCAAGACAGTCCGATTTTGGATTTTTTTTCTTTTAAAATGAGTACTTTTGCCTACTTAAACACGAATTTTTAGTAAAAATAGGCTGTATATACTTCCCGAGATATCAGGATGCAAAATATTGTAACCTCACCTTTTTTTCATTGCTGCGATTTTTAAGTTTATTATTTGTGAATTGTTAAGTACCTAAATAGTATTAATATAAATACGTATCCAACATATTCGGGATAATAATACTGATTCCAAGATCTTTTTGAAAACACATAACGTTATCATACTTTTTGTAAATTAATATCACAATTTTATGAAACAAGCAAGTTCAAACTGTGAAATATGAGTCCAGTCAGCCAACGTGGTAAAGTTGACAATAGGAACACTCAAGTATATTACTAGTAAGTTAATTGAGTGCGGCAGCAAGGCATCTCAATTATTTGTGTATTATGCAAAATAAATAAGAAACACATTACCCTCCTTTGTTTAGAGCAGTGGTTAAAAATAATGCAAATATGTGCCAAATGCTTATGGAAATACAAACAGAATGACAATGTTTGACATATAACAAAGCGTTTTGTGAATAAAAAGAGAATTTCCTGAAATTTAATAACTAATTTATATTTTTAATTATGTAATAATTTATTTAAAAATTTTGTTTTAATTTATATATTTTACTAGCGAGACATTTTGTAATATTTAAAAAACAAGTTCTGCTATTTTTAAGCAGAAGTTTCGTTTATTAAAATTTTTAAATATTTTTTGCACACCATGGCAAGATACCACTGAAATCTATTATAACAGAACAGTTAAGGACGAGCGCAGCTCTGTCTTTATGGCATTGTACTGCGATATAAAATATAAAGCAAGAGGAGCCGCAGTTAGTGCTTGAATGGGTGACTTTCAGAGAAACGCAGCAATCTTGACTCACCTTCTAGCAGCTTGTATTTCAGTGTATTAACAAATGCTATTTAATTCTAGATGGGGATTGTGTAGTGGATATACCATCTTTGGGAGGGTATGTAAAATAGTTAATCCCCTGTCAATTAAATACTAGGCAAGTAAAAAAATCCCTACTCTTTGATAGAGGTTTGGCAAAATTTCCAGTTTGAGGGTAGCTTGTCTCCTAGTATTGGTTCTTGCCCTTGGTAGCGGAAATAGACCGATGTTAAAAAAATCAAGGAAAATAAAGCAATAGAGTTCAGTGCAAAATACTTAATAAAAAGTAACAAAATTGTTGCTTCCCTTGGTTCATGTTTACATTGTATTTGTCAAAAGTACAATATATGATTTTATCAGATTTTCCACGTTTCAGATGAAGTATATTACGAATTTTAGTTATTCAGTTACTTTGTCAGAAAAATTATTTAATGTAGCAAGTAAACATTTGGTATATGTACACTACTACCGGGAATGAAACCGCATACTTTTAGTCAAAATATAAATGGACATTATACTTTAATTTTCTCTTGAAAATAGAGAAGGAAGTTTTACGTAAACACCTTTACATATTCTTTTACAATTTATTGTCTCATGAGTATGTCATATTTTTATAAACAAACGAGTAAAACAATCTATCACTTATATATCAAGGCATTTGATCTTAAACAAAAAAGCTAAGTTCTCTTGAAATTCAAATAATAATACCACACCAAGTATTTGAAAATAGTTAATTATTACCTTTTCTTCATTTCATTTGTCAATTCAAACATATTTGTGAATATAAAATGCATGATTTTAGTTTTCAATAAAAATTCACTAGTACCTACTCATATATTTCCTGATTGATCGTAGAAAAAAAGTATAGGTTTTTTTCAGGCCTCAATTTTAGCTTTTATTAATTTTAAAATCATATTTCGACCCCAGAGATAGAAAATATATGACTGTTTTTTGTGAACTATATATTGAACTTATGATCATACATATTCAACATTTGCTACAAGAAATTGAAAATAAAATGATTGTTTTGAGAATAACGATAACTTTGATTTTTTTTTATAACTATCAAGGCAAATAAATTGTTATATTTATTTATGCGATTTTTAAAAAAAGTAAAAAATATGGAACACGCAATAAAAATAAGGCCGGCCCTGACGTATTTCATAGTGCGATTGCGCGCTACTATGTGGCCGCCATATTTGCGCGATATTCAATTGTACGTAGAAATTTTTGTGGGCATTGGCATTCCATTTACTGTAATAGAGTTCAGTGTATGACAGTGACTCACATCTATACTAACAGTAAACCATAGAAATCTATGCAGTAAACGTATGACGCCCGTCGATTATTCCTTTATCTGTTAACTGCGCATGCTCTCACATTTGACGTCACCATAGGCGCCAATTAAAAATTTCCTAACTTAACTAAATAATTTCACTAATAAAATGACTTTAGAATGTAAAATAAAAAAATATGGGTCAAATAAAATTTAATACAGTACTTCAATATAAATTTTTTAAAAAATGGTCAACGACCTATTGCCCTATCAAGTCTAAGCATTCACTTTTTTGTGGAACTTGTTTGTGAGACGTTATCATATAATGCGCTAGTAGACACATTTTTAATATGCCTCATAAAAAAGTCTATTTTATATGGAGTAAAAATGACATTTTTGTGTTGTGAACAAGCGAAGCAAGTTCGACAAGAACAGTCGAGACAGAAGCCGCCATTTTACTCCACATAACAATGCAATTTTGTCTTCAAATGTCGAATATGAATTAAATAAATACTACATACACATTAAACATATTAATCTAATATATATTCTCTAGTATGAATCATATTCTTGAATACATTTCATTTTATGTATATTTAAATGCCTTTATAGATAACAATTTACCAAAATGTTCTGAAATATGGCTTAGATGTAACCTGTATTATCAAGAGTCATGTCTCACAATCTCGTACAACCCACTGGTGAGCACCTTCATGGCTCAGCCATATGGCGTTCTGCTTGACTTTTTTATTCATTATAAATTGGTATTAAATTAATTATGATCGTTCCTAATATCCCGAATCCCATTAATTCAGATTTAAGTAATTGTACATTAAGTATATTAATCTATTATATATTTCCTTGTGTCATTCAGATTCTTGGGTCATTTTACATTCAATTAACACCCGCCCGGAGACTTCCTTTGAAATACCATGCTCAAGTAACGTATTACCTACCATACGCCTGCATTACTCTATACATTTTGTAATGGACCTAAGTAGTTTTTATCGAACTACTTGCACCATTTGCTGTCATGGGACATATGTTATTATATATATGCTTGAACTGTTATATGTTCCTATGGGTTTACTATAATATAAGATAGATTTTGCACGATTCTGGCATCAAATTCTGACTTTATTCAGGGAATTGTACCAAATGCAATCATTAAACTCATTTCGAACACATTATGGACATATGTGCTTTTACATGGACGCACCTCATATAGTTCCAGACTAAGGCAACTAACTTTTCCTTCAAAGTTAAAATTTTTACTAGGTGCCTTTTTAATATTTTGGTAGGCTTTCTACGAAGCATAAATTCTTTTTGCATGTTTCTGCCCATGAACATTTTAATGCTTCTTTCATCCCATTCCGTTTACTGTTAAGCTAGTTCCCTTTTTGTCGCCACAAGAAGTTTTCACTTTAAACTCACTCCGACTGTCTTTCAACTCCACTACTCCATACAACACTAACATGTCATGACATGGCATACTAATACACAATTTAACCTAAAATTTAACAATGTTCCTAAATTCTCTGATTTAATTTTACCTGCCAACTCATGTAACATGTTCTTCTCTGTTTCCAGAAGTTCTTGTTGTTGAATTTGGATGGAAACTGTGCCTCATACATCTAAATATGTCCTGCAGATGTTCTTCTAGCTTCTAAGTACATTGCATGACATTTCATACCAGAGACAGCAGTCTATTACGACAACTCATTTTGGAGGAAGTGATTTGTTTCCCAGTTTCCCTACATGATGTAATTTTACAATTTTCAAGATACGTGAATGTGTTAGGTATCGTATATCCTTTTTATACTATTAAGTATCTGTATTATTAGCATGTATTTATCAAATCTGAAAATATATGTCATTTTTCATTTAATTCGCAACGTTTCTCATGTTTATATGGCTTTATATGAATTATTTTGCATTTAGTTAGTATTTGCTTTTCTCCTATATTGTTACATTACAATATATATTGTACTGTATACATAATTATGTTCTAGAAATTGAATTGAAAATTGATTTGTTAAATGTTAAAATGATTTTAAATGTGAAATTGTGCAAGTATGAATTTAAATAAAATTATTTGAATAAATGAAAAGTTGAAATTGGAAATTATGACTAGTGAGAAAAATAGTAAATGAAAATTAATTTGCCTGCGCGCTACCTATGCTCTGCATAGGAAAGTACTCAGCTCAGCCAGTAGAGCCAAAAACCACTAGTCACAGAAGCAAGTTCTAGCGATTTGGTGCGTGCGTAGACTGAAATTAAAGAAAGATCGCGACAAACAATTAACTTTTTTATTATTGGTATTGGGTTGCAGTACGAATTGCAATTTATGGTGATGAAGCTTAAAACTAAAGTACACAAAGTAACAATTATATCGATTGAGAATCCACTTAAAATCAAATGAAAAGTCTAAATTCTATTTTCCTGTGAGGTGATGATTTGTGATGAAACACTTTGTTTTAAAATTTCGAAGCACTTTATGTTTTAATTTCGAATGAAAATTTGGATTTATAATTATATGGTAAGTACAATTTTTTTTGGGCACTTTGCCCTTTTAACTAATGGTTATAAACAATTGTTGACAAAGTTTCAAATTTTAATTTGCAGACGAATTAAGTTAAAATTATTCTTTATTATTTTACGTCACTTTGACTTTTTACAAAATAGCAAAATTGTTGACTTGAAAAGTGAGGTTAACCATGGAGAAAAATGATTGCGTGCATGCTATACAATTGCAAATTCTACTCTCCCTTGATGCTGTTACCATGGATATGGTCAAAAGTTACGATTTTGGCCTCCTGGATTTCTGAAATTTAAAATGTCAAAAATTAATGTGGATTTTTTATGACTTTTCTAATAAATTATCTAAAATGTGTATTGATTTTCTTTATGTAGATCGCATCCCGATTATTTTGATACCATATGAAGACTCTAGGGTGGATATTAACAAATTTAAAAATTTTGAAACTTTTTCAACTTAATATTTAAAATTAAACTTTGGGCACCCCAAATACCAATGAAAACTATTATTTATAAGCTATTACAAATAGTTATGCTAATAAATTGCCGTACAATGGCTTTTACTTCTTAAATCTAACACAAGCTGAACTTTTCAGGGTACGCCATCATCAAAATTTGCACTTAAAAGTGTCCACGTATATGAATGTTGTCTGAGAACCTAACCTAATCTCTTGGGTTTTGACTATCACTGAATTTACCATGTCTGTGAGATACTACCCCTAAAAGTGTCACTGGAGCCCCCATGAATCTAAAATCCCAGAGCTACAGTATACAGGAGTAACATTAGGTATATACCCAAGTGCCTGCATGAAAAAAGTTTTATTTTGATTTAGTTTATTAAAGTTATGCACAAAAGTTTATTTGGAAGCTTGAAATGTCATAATTTTTAAATATATTTTATTGTCCAAAAGTTTATTTAAGCGTTCAATATTGACAGAATTCACTTTATTAAGACTCTAAATTATTCTTCCTTAATAATATGTTCTGCTATGCATGCTACATATAAATAAATTATAAAGTTTCTTGAATTTTGTAGGTTTCCCGCTACTCCGAAACCTCAAATTGGACCTCCTGCAGTCAAATGTGAGCATAGCAGGGATTCCTGACCAGCATATGACTTAAATTAAGCACTTTTTATCATTATAAGTGTCCTAAAAAGCTTGTGATATTTAATGTGGTATGTTTTACCCAGGTATTTATACATTTTTTTTTATAAACTATTATAAATTCCTTAAAATTATGAAGTTTTTCTAAAAATTAATTATTGCTGCCATGTTTTTTAATGTTGTTGACTAGAAATACAAGCCTAAGCTGTGAAATTCCCAGACACATGTCCCAGGTAATGCTCAGATATAAAATTACTATTATGTTACGTTAGGGAAAAGATGAAATATTTTTATTTAATTTACAATTACACATTGGTATTGTTTAAGCGTTGGGTGAAATCGTATCAATAAATACCCAACTAACATTTTTCAAAAGACCCTATATAAACTAGATTTTACCCCAAAATCCGTCCTTTTCCATTTGTTTTTTAATGAGTTTAACTAATACAAAAATTCTGCTCTCAGGAAGTAATATTAAGGAGTGTTAGATAATATATATATAGATAGTAATTGTTAGATATTAGGAAATGTAGTGAATGTTCCAGTTGACACCATTTGCTGCAGTACTGCAGTACTGCCCTAGCTACCATCTTCGTGGACGAGATCACAGTGGAGGGAAGCCCTTCTTGGAACCTTCCATTGGTTTTCCCTGGCTGGCTGCGCTGGTGTAGCTCGTGCCTGAACGATCCATCCTATGATGATCTGAAGAACTTTTTGTAAGACTTCCTAATTGGACGATTAGGTCACTCTAAATAGGTTCGACCAATTCTGACAGACGAAACTACAAAATTTTATACTTTGGTTTTGCTCAATTGTAGTAACAAATTGTATTTTGCAGCTAGTATCGATTGGAACTTTCGTGAAAGTGACACTTCTTAATATTACTTCCTGAAAATAGATTTTTTTTTCATTATTTAAACTCAATTAGAACACAAATGAGAGAGGAAGGATTTTGGGGGCAGCACTGCACAATATCGGTTGGAAAATTAATTCTGATAGTACAAAATACCTTTTTGATGTAGTTTACAACAAAGTTATTAATGCAGTTTCTAAAGAGAATTGTGGTGGTTTTGAAAATAATCTTCAAAGTCGAATATCGTTATAGTTTCGATTGGGAACATCAAGCATTAGAAAAGGTAGTTATGATTTACCTTTTTTGTTTCAGTATCAAAAAGAAACAACGTGAATGAACTTTTTGCGATAGTTCCGAGTGGGATAAAAATACGTAAGTAGATTTTTATTGTACTTCCAAAAATTTTCTCGATGATATTTTTACATTTCAGATTTCATTGTAGTTCCGGAAAATCCGTCTGAAGATTTTCATGGGATACTAACGGGTCGGTATTTGGTGCATTATGGTAGTAGATTCTTCAATAGGGTGCAGTCTATTTTTCTATGAAAACACTTAAACGGTGAACGATTATTAAATTGTTTCGACACTGAATTATAGGTTGTTATTGTGAATCTCCCCTTCCAGTTAGATGATGCATTCATTCGTAATTCAGAAATAGTTTGCATTTTCATTACGGTGGATCGACGGAAATGGCCCGTTTGAAATCTAGACTCCCTGGTCTCTAGATATTACACCCTTAGATTTTAATTTCTGGGGCACTGTTAAAAACAAAGTGTAGAAAACAAAGCATCGACCTTCGTGACAGAATAAGGCAAGTCTGAAATCATTAGAAGTCAAAACTGAGGAGAGTAGCCGATCATGATCACAAAACAACAGCAAGATACATTCAAATTAATTATGGACAGATTGAAAGAGACTCTAAATTTAGATAATTTACACTAGTTAATTGTTTCAGAATCGGTTTGTTTATCAATATCAATTTAAAGTTATATCGAATAAATAATCTAATTTGATGATTTTTAATAGTTAATTGTTTAAGTGATAGTTTGTTAAAAAAATGTTTAGATTCTTTATTTGTATTTTTGAATAAATAATTTAATGTTGGCTTTTATTTGTTTTTGAAAATTATTCAACGCTCTAGTAAAAACTGAATCTCAAAAACCAAAATATGAGTGAACTTTTCCGGTATCAAGAAGCAGAATACCGAGAATTGGCCTTATCTGTGAGGTCGAAGTAGGTTGGGTTTGCAAGTGACATTTGATTTGAATACCTCAAGCTGGGTACAGACTACAGCTGCAAAGTGTAAAGCAACATGCAATGCAACAAGTATGTACGGGCGTTGCACGTTACAGTTAATGTTGCACTGAGGGCGCGCTGGTGATCCATATCTTGTCGGTTTTTAACACGCAATCAAAGAGATGTTCCGTAGCAGTGTGGATGAATAACGAAGTGCACATCTAGTGTATACCAGAAGACGCGCGTCTGTGGAGAATATATTGAATAGAAATGGCAGAGTGGGACGAAGAAAGAACACTCTTATTGATACAAATATATCGGGGAAAAGAAATTATATGGAATCCAAAAAATATAAATGACAAAAATTAACTTAAGCTGGAATGAAATTGACGAAGTTATGGACACAACAGGAAAAATATTGTATTAAATTTTCAAAGTCTGTACTAGACATCCGGACGAAATTACTTAACTCCTGTGATTTTAGATCCAGAAGCAAATTAGTTCCAGTTCCCTCTATATGCAGATCAATTCTCCACCATCTTCGTGACTGTTTGCCCATTGCTAATTCTTCTATTAGCATGAAAGCTCCACATGCTACGGCCAGATTATATGATGACTGCATTCGCGCATCCATGTTCAACAAAAGTTTTAAAACAACTACGGAAACAACTTGAATAGAAACGTGCGTCGATTTGTTGCACGGTGTTGTTAAAACACCGTCCAAGTTGCATTACATGTTGCATTGCGTGTTGCAGCTGTAGTCTGTACAAGGCTTCAAAAGATGCATCTTATGAGGTTCTGCTGCCAAACAGAAAAATTCCAGTACTAAAAATAACTAACATATCGGGTTTCTTCGTCTTCTATCATATACAAAGTATGAACTGAGGGCCTTAATTATGAGATAAAATCAAACACTGTCGATAAAACACTCCGTATATTAAATAAATCCATTGTGTTTGTGTGTAGCCATTATCGCGATTCCTGTAGAGAGGTTTTTCGCCATCTTCAAATCCTAACAGTTGCTGGCACTTACATTTATGCGATATGTTGTTTTGTTTTTTTAAAAATAGATCTATATTTACACAGAATGCAGCCTCTCACGATTATAATACTCATAAATCTTCGACCTGACCCTCATGTCACATCTTTATACCAAAAAAGTGTTCAATATAATGTTTGTAAATTATTTAATCACCACAACAAATTAGGAATCACCAAACCAGTATATCTTCAAAAGGAAACTTTAAAAAACTTTGTTAGAGAAAACTTGTTATACATTGAATGGATTCTTTTCTGTATAGCACTTTTGGCTTTGTTACCCATCTTATATTCAGTTTTGTTTTGAATTATTTTTATTAAATTCTATATTGACATATTTCTTCAAGTATATATGTATATTCTTTATCTAATGCATATGTATGAGTTGAAATAAAGCTATCTATCTATCATGCTTTCGCGATAAATGGAAATTTAAAACAGTTGTCAAAGGGCTTGGCGAGAAATGTCAGTTTAGCTGCGAATGTGGAGCATTGGTCAAATATTCAATGCCGCTAACAAAATTATAACACCAATTTCGGTCCGGGGAAACAAAATTCCAACCAAGAGGTGTGTGAAGTACTTGGGGGTTAGACTGGACCAGCGACTAACGATTACACAACATTAATGAGACAGTACGGAGAGTACTGTCCAGGAGTCTGTATTTGTTCAAGGTCAGGGGTAGTAGACTTAACCGACAAAATAAAAAACTGTTGTACACAATGGTGGTCAGGCCGTCCATCACATATGCGGCGCCGGTATGGTGCAGCATATCGGCCACGATAATGAAAAAACTAAAAGTGCTCGAGCATAAATTTATGCGCCTCATATCAAATTCTAAAAAGTACATCTCCCTCAAAGACCTATATGCACTTTGCCATGACATAACCCCAATAGCGGATTACGTCCAGGAAATCTCTCAAAAATTCTATTCCTTCAAACTGGGCGATAGTCCGCTAACAAGAAACATAACACAAATTAGACAGCATAATGCTCTATATCGAATTAAACACACCCTACCATACCAGAATTTACCGATCTTCCGGCAACCTCTGTAGCCAAACTTCAATAACTATAACTTCCGCTTACCCTATCTATTTTTTGTGATATTTGATACCTTTTGTATCTTTAAATCGTTCCTGTCCCCCTCTTCATTTATGTCTGTTTCTTTTTCTTCCGCTTGTTTATTTTCTTTTTGTGCATTTTTTTTTTCTAAATTCATTTCACATCAAAACTTTCACCAAACAAAAATTATGTACAACCAAAATTTTTAAAATCAAATAGGCCAGCCATGTGCAGCCCAGCATTGACATACTTCGCGGAAGGCACCTTGTACAAGTTGAGGTGTCTGCGTCAGAATCAAAATTTAATGAGCGACAGTGCGTGAGGTGTAGTTATAAGTTTCATTAAATCTGTTTTCAGATATATTTTAATTTTATGACCTAATTTTATCCATCTGCGATGGAATGTGTTTAGGTTAAGCTGTTTTTAATTGTCTTTTAGCCGAACCAGTCCCATTTCACACAACCCTGCAATCCTCCACCACGAACAATGCGGGTGGATTCTGGGGAGGCAGATGTAAATTTTAATTATTAATAAAGTTGTTTAGATTGATTGATTGGTCAAATATTCAACGGTTGAAGCTTATTTAAAAAATAACTATCCTGTTGTAATCACTCAGCGTTTACTTCGTCGTCACTTTCTTTTAAATTCACGAGATCCAGTTCCTAGTCAAATAGCAATTAAAAAGTGGGTACATAAGTTTCGTCTTACTGCTTCATGTGCCAGAAAAAAACCAAACTTACACTTCTATCTCTATAAACTCAAGTCACACAAAAACTTCTGCCTCAAGATTTTAGAGCATGTGTTGATTTTTGTGAACATTTCAAAAGGCTATTTACTGAAAAACAGAATATCTGATTGCTTGCTGATATCAGATGAAGCTCATTTTCATCTTACCAGATATGTTAACAAACAGAACTTTCGCTACCGGGCGATGGAAAGTCTTCTGCAATTGCACGAAGTACCCCTTCATAGCAAAAAGGTTACTGTGTGGTGTGCAGTATCTGCCTTTAGAATTTTTGGGCTGTTCCCCTTTGAGAAAAATAACTTGATGGTTACTGTTACATCACAACAGGTATTGCATAACTTTGAACAAGAACTTCGTTATGTTGGTATGGATATTCGAAGAATATGGTTTCACCAGATCGGAGCCACTTCCCACACTACTAGGGTTCTATGACAATTTTCTGAAGAATGTTTCCTGGACATGTCATTCTGAAATTTAGGGATATCGACTGGCCGGCGGTCACTGGATCTCTCAGTTTGAGATTTCTTTTTATGGGGCTACTTAGTCGAAAGTGAAAAACTAAAATATAACATTCGGACAGAGATTAACGCACTCCCAATTGAAATGTTGGTGCGGGTGATGAAAAACCTTCGTGCTAGGCTTCAAGAGTGTTAGCAGTGAGGAGGAGGTCATTTGACTGTTGTAAAATAAAATCTCTGTGTTTCCTCAAGAACCTTGTGCTTAATTTTTGAATAAAAATTTAGACATTAATAAAAACAACTCCATTTAAAATGGATACTTCATTCTGTCGGATCCGTTATATAAGAAAATGGGACCCACAGAAATTGAATAATTTTATTTACACATTCTTATTTTTAAAATTATCATTCCAACAAAATGTTGATTGAGCCATCTAAATTGGTTTTCAGCTATTATATTTTATGAACTATGTACCTTAAATTTTAGGGCTTCTTTGTCATATGGACTTGGAGTATGATCCACTAAAGCTCTAGCTCTCCCTACAATTTGGTCTGTTGGACTCGGATCGGGTTCTTCTGTTGATATAGAACTAGGATTACTCCCAGTTCGTACTAATGCCTGTGTACCTAAAACATTAATATAAAGTATCAAACGGAATGTTTTTCCTCAATAAAATGAATACCTTGTCTTTAACTAAAAGTAATTATCAAAGTAAAATTTATGCAAGAGAACAAATAACTAAGTGAAGTTATCGAAGTGTTTATCTTGAAGGGAAGGGAGACTTAAATCAGTTAACATTGCCGTATCCCCAAGAATAGGAACATTTTAAGGGAAAGAACCCACTAAATACAAATAATGGAATAACGTCACTGCCACGCGAATTTTAGTGGTTTATGCATCTTCAAATTCATCACATTACAAGAACGTGGATTTAAAAGATATCACTCTGTATGAACTCACTACCTTGTTACATTTTAGTTAATTTTGCAGCTACACAATTATTACAGAGTTAAAAAAGCGACTCTCAACATTCAAAGGGTCACTTGGAATACACAAAAATGATATTTAGAAACGTTATTTTTAATCACATAAAATGTACAATAACATTAATCACTTGATATAACTTCCATTCTGTTATTGGTTTAATTTTCTATACCGTGTGCAGAGTCGATGCTGCCGTTCTATTCACTTGTTAGTCGTTGCCGTTGCCGATTCTTCTACCAAAATTAAGTGTAGATACTAGCGCTTAAAACTATTTTGTGTTGGGTATTGCGTTATTTATGTTTAATTTATTCCCGCATTCCATTTCATTATCTGGTAAGTGACACCTCTATTATATTGAGTAGTAAAATAAAGTATTTCAGAAATTCTACTTCATTTAATCTTGTAGTATTCAAATTGAAATGGTTATTTTGATTTAGAATTTATGTTTACTTATTTACAATTGGTTACTAGCAATAAGCTATGTATTAGCCACAGTCAACCCAGCTAGAAATTTGACACATTATTAAATGCTGCAAAAGTATTAAAACCTGATATTGTAAACAAAATACAATAATAACAAAAACTGATGGGGAACATCCTATAGGGAACGCCGACGTTAACTTAAGGACGAGTGTTAATCTTAACAGCAGGGCTATCCTAAAGCTGCAAGACCTGGCACGAATGGAAGCGACCATTGAAGAGGAACTTGCAGAAGGTGCCTTCATCTGTCAAATCAACGCTGCCATAAACAACGCCGCCAGCCAACTCATTCTCCACATGAGGACAACTACTACCTCAATGGGCTCATTTAGCACTTTTTTAAAATTTAATTATCAGAAAGATCTTAAAATTCTGTGACGCTGTGCAAAAAACTAGAATTTTGTGAGACCCGTAAAGCGTCTAAAAAAAATCATAAACATAGACCGCATCCGCCTTGTCGAGTCTCGGCCGTGACGTCACTCAATAGTAACCCACCAGCCGAAGCGGCTAGTTATAGAGCGTTATTACTGTTTCACAATAATATTACAATTATTACAAATCGTTAACTCAAGCAGTGTGTATTGAAACTTATGCGTGTATGTGAAGAATTTCGGATTATCAAGTATTTTCATCACCGATTTATATTAACAATGTATAATAGTGACAGTAAAAGGAATTATAAATATTGTATTGTTCCTGAGTGTCAAAGCACCATGACGAAAACACCTACTAAAACATTATTTATTACGTTCCATTCCGTTTAAAAATGCAAAGGAAATGGCAACAAACTATGAAAAGAGAAAAAAAAGGCTTACTACTAAATCAACATCCTTTGTGAAGACCATTTCAATGTAAGTATCTATATTTTAAGTTATTTATTATTAAATATAGTATTTTTGAAATTTAAAAGTAAACTATATCTATTTTAAATACTAGAAGTCTTTTTCATTGTGGTTTAAAAATATGTGAGAAATACACTACTTCATATTTCAACATCGAGCTGCTCTTATACAATGTGTAACGCAAATATATTTCAAATAATCATTAAATTTTGATTGTAGGGGAAATTGGAAATTTCATGTGGTCGTTTTATACACTGTTATTAAAACATATCCCTTAAGTTAATAATACCCCCTTATTCCATTTTGAGCAATGAGAAAAATCTAAAATACTATTTTATTTTTAGCTCGAAAAAGACATGGAAAACTACATGTAATAAATTAATGGACAATGTTAATATAAAAATGAGACCTGACGTTGTGCCACATATTTTTGATTGTCAAAAAAATCGAACATTAACACATACTTTAGAGGACCACAGGTTATTTCTTAAAAGGTAGCGCCAAACCAACCGGAATGCATGATCGTTGATGTGTTACGCGAACATTTCGATTACTATGTATGATGTTAGTTGCACCGCGCTTCAAATATGCCCTTTGAAAGTCGTATATTTCGAGAACCACTTATCGGATTCATCTGAAATTTTCAATATTGCTTAATTTTAAGTAATACTTTATCTACAAGAAGTAACAACTACTAAATAAAACTCATTAAATGAGCCCATTGCCCAATAAAATGAGAGTAAATTTGTCGATTTGGATGAAATAATTCAGAGTGGGCTGAAATTTTGGAAAATTTTGTAGTACTTTTTTACATATCAAAAGTCCTCACCCGTAGACGCTGGCGAAGGGGAGGGAGAGGGAGAATTAGGTAAAAAAAAATCGGTTTTTCGCAAAAAACACGAAAAGTATCAATTTTACTGTCATTCGGAGACCAGTTTAGATGGTATCAGTCAAACCCTCTATTCTGCTTAAGGGGTACTTTTAGGGGGTGACTGTCAGTATTTTCTTCATAACTTTTTAATTTTTTTCATATTCCTAAAAATTATTTAAAAAAATTAATTTTCAGATCATTGGAAATAAAAAAGGTATTCTTATTGCATTTTGATAAGTCAAGCCATGCTCGAGTAATTTATGTTTAAAAAGCAAGCAAGCTTGGGTGATTAAACATTCTCTAAATTAACAGATGTAGATTTGACTTTGGGAGAATGCTGCTGCAAATGTGAAATATTATAAAGATAAATTTCCGAACAGAAATATTCCTGATGCCAAAGCTTTTTTAGGTACAGAATGCCGACTTAGGGAACCAGGAAATCTTTAAGTGAAAAACAGAGATGCTGGCCATCTAAGAAACGCAAGAACTGTCGACGTTGAAGGAGAATATTAGATATTGTAATGGCAGATCCTACGATAAGCACTAGAAGACTAGGCTTAAGAATGGATATATCTTACCAAAGCGCTTTAAGAGTACTACGTAAACAACAATTGCACCCGTTCCATTACCGAAAAACTCAAGAATTATTATCTGAGGCTATGCCAATAATTAAGAGTTGATTTTTGTGAATTGTTGCTCGAACAAACTAAAAATGCTCCAGATTTTTTAAGGCTACATTCATACAACAAGGTATCTTCAATTCTCGGAATATGCATTTCTGGGCTGAGGAAAATGCCTTCAAACTAAATATATGGATAGTAATTCTAGGGAATCAGTTAATTGGATACCATATATTTCCTGGAAATTTAAATGGCAATATGTATTATTATTTTTTGGAAAACACCTTGCATGAAATGTTAGGTCATATATCATTCTGAAGGAGAGGAAATATGTTTTTTATGCATGATGGCGCAACACCGTATTATACCAGGATATGTAGAACATGGTTACACAACCACTACTCTAATGGATGGATTGGTCGGGGTGCAAATGCACCGATCAAGCTGCCTGATCCGTCTCTTTGATTTCACTGCGTGGAGCTTATAATACTGAAATTGACATGATTGAAGAGTTGACAGAAAAAAATCGATCAAGAGTTTACAATGCTACAAAAATTTTACAGGGTATTCAACGTTTCTTAAAAAAAGACTGGAAGACAATTTTTGTAATTGATAATTAACTATTTTCGACGTTTAATTATATTTCAAGGCATTCATCATGTGTAAAAACAATTTATTAATAAAATGTTGTAAATGTACGTTGTTTTTTAAACATAAATTACTCGTGAAAGCCTTGGCTTATCAAAATGTAATAAGAGTACCTTTTCTATTTCTAATGATTCAAAAATTAGTTTTCTATAATAATTTTTTAGAAATATACTGACAGTTACCCCCTAGGCAGAAGAGAAGGTTTGATTGGTACCATGTAAACTAGTGTCCGGATGGCCTAAGACGGTATCTGCTTAAAATCACCTATGTTTGGGTGAATCGGGTAGTATGGCAGATTTTCGGCTTAATCGCCCCTAAAAATCATAAGAAATGCCACTATGTGCTAGTTTGAAAACGTGAGCGTAATTTTTTATTAAATAAAATGTGAAATATTCCTAAAAATTTCATTTTTTTCTTTCTTTTTCTTCATATATCTCAGTTACTATCGCTTTTAGAGAAAAAGTTTTGCAATTAAATTTTCAATAAAATGCAGTTGGCTGCGAATCCAAAAATTTATTTTTACTATGGACGAGGATAGTGTGACGTTTCACTCCCACTCCAACTAATCCATTCCATTTCTTACCTCGACCTTATTGCCACTGTACACAAGACACACGTTAAAATTCAATTTAAAATTTTATAAAATCTGTGAATATTTAACTATTGAATTTTCATTAAATTGTTTTACCTTTAAAAGCTGCGTCTTGTTGTAATAATACTCTAATTTTAAAGTCATTTTTAAAAAAATATCAGAAATTAGTTTCTTATTGCGCAGGCGTCTAAATTGCACAATACGTATGTCGAGTCTAACATATTTGCATTTTGCTGTTTGAGGTTATACGTTCGCATATGGATTCGCATCGTTTGCTTATATAATTTCTATAAAATTTTCAGTATTTAAAGTGTGTATATTCCAGTATTCTGAAGCTAATAATACTACATTTTAACGATAACGTTAAGTATATTATGATTAAAATTATAACAAATTAAGAGACATTTCAGATACAGTAATTTGCTGTAGTCAATTATAATATATGTATCTATATTGTATACCTATTTTTAAGGTTGAAAGATTCAGATTCAAAAACACGTATTACGTTTTTCTGCGATTGCTTCTCTTTTTAAAGAAGAAGAAAAACTTATAGCCAAGGCAGAAAATGCTGTTGAAGCAGGCCACGTGAAAGGAATGATTTATGATCCCGAAATAATGATTATTAAGGGGGATGTCCATGCCAGCATGAAAGACAGGATCTATAAAGTAGAGGTGTGTAACTTTTTTTAAATTTAAATATATTTTACCGTTAATGTAACTGTTTTTAGATATTTTTGAATAGCGATAAAAATATAACAGATGCGAAATGTACTTGTCCAAGGGGATTATGGTTATGTCATCATATGGCTGCTCTCACCCTCTTTGCGCACTATAATATTTCGATAACAGATGAAGCATGCTCATGGAATGTGCCCAAGCAGAAAGTAAAAGAAACAATGAAGCTCAGTGATTTATATCCAAAGAAAAAAATCCAGGCCACTAATCGAAATGTAACACCCGATGATATCAGCGAACTATTAAAAAATCTGTCAACGTTTGAAGGAGCCGTGGGATTTTCTTGGTTATTAAAAGAAGAACCTGAAGTGGAAAATTTACCGCTAGTGAATATAGAGGAATTGATTTATTCAAATGAATATTTGCAGCAAACAAACAAAAAAGATTATATTTTAAATAAATGTGCTGTCTGTTGATGAAATCATAGCTATAAAAAATTTGACTCTTGGCCAAGCAAGTAATGACAAGTGGCTTATAGCACGAAAAAATCGTCTAACGGCTAGTAATTTTGGCATAGTGTTATCTGCATGTAAAAGAAACCGGTATCCTCCATCTTTATTTTCTACCCTAACAGGTATAATAATTCTTTTAAAATATAAGTATATTAAATTTTGCTGCTTGGTGATAAAAAGTGACACTCAACAGAGTGTAACAAACATATAAAACAAATATTGATGGATTTATAATAATATGTTCGTAGACAATTAGTGGCCAGTTTCTGAAACGTTAAATAGAGTTAATTATTCGTTTACTGTCATAGTTACAATTGTGGCAACAACAACAATATTACTATTCCGTTCATATAGCAAAAAATAGAAGTTTCATTGACAGCCGTCCGTGGTGTAGTAGTTTAGTTGCTGGATTGTCAAGCGCGAGGTTGACGGTTCGAATCGCGTCTTTTGCATATTTTTTTTACATGTTCCAGATATAATTTCGGCTCAATTAGCAACTGAAATAACTAATACGAACATTTCTTTATAGAGTAAGATCTCAGAGCCCCCAGACCTACGTCATTTCAGCAGAACTAAGATTATCAAGCTAAATGTGTAATATGTAGGTAAAAACTCATGCGTAGTTACTTTAACGTTAAAGTAACATAGCTGGTTTTTATATATGTTTTACACGATATTATTAAGAACGAACATTTATTATTGTCAATATATACGCAAAAGACGTGATTCGAACCGTCAACCTCGCGTTTGACAATCCGGCAACTAAACCACTACGCCACGGACGGCTGTCAATAAAACTTCATAATTTTTGCTATATGAACGTAATAGTAATTATCTGTAAAAGGGCCCCGCTTTCAAGCTAGCAAATACGCAATATGGTTTTACCTATATATTACACATTTACTGTGAAAATCTCTGCTTTGCTAAAATGACGTAGGTCTGGGGGCTCTGGGATCTTACTCTACTAGATAAATTTAAAAATATTAACAACATAGATGCATGCTTATGTGCTAACTGGTATATAGCAAATGTTAATATTTCCAAAATCTGAAATATTTTGTGATTTTAGGCTCATATAATTTAGATGGTATAAAATCAGTTCAGTGGGGGAAGGAACATGAAAGTGATGGAATAAAGATTTTAGAAGAAACTCTTAATAAGAAGGTAGATCGTACTGGATTTTGGATTCATGAATGTGGTATTTTGGAAGCCTCGCCTGATGGACTAATAAATAGTAATACCATCGTAGAAATAAAATGTCCTTTTAAATATAGAGAAAAATCTCTTTATGAGGGATTAAAAGAAGAAAAAAAACTACATTATTGCGTATAATGAAGATGGAGGCATCACAGTTAACAAAAAACATAATTATTATGATCAAATACAGGGTACGCTTTTTGTTACAAACAGACTATTATGCCAATTAGTAATTTGGACTCCATCTGAAGTTATAATTCAAGAAGTTGAAAAAGATGATAGCTGGGCAGGAAATATTGAAATACTAAAAAAAATTTATTTGGACCAATACATTTCACATTTATCAGGTGTAGAAATGTAAATACTGTAATTAAATGTTTTAAATTATATTTAAAAATTGATTTTATTAAAAAAGTGAAGTCTTTTTTTACATACAAAGAGAATAAAAACATTATAACATTGATTGGGCATTTACAATCGCTCATGAATGCTACCACTCTTTAACATTACAAAATAGCTACTTATATAACCAGTTGGGAAAGATGAATTTTTGTACAACGGCTGGGTTTTTGTGGGACGAGCGTCAGCCTTTTACATGAATTTAAACAGATAGCGATGATACATGGTTTTGGTTGTGGGCTCCTGTACTATAGATGAAAAGGGCCTGTGAAAGGTATGCCCGTAATCGGGGCATTTTCAACCTTCTATGTTATGAAACACAAAATACACTTCTGGAACTGGTTGGGAGGGTGATCAATAAAAATTTTTGAACCACAGCACTTAGGCCTCATTGGGCCCCTTGTACATCCTCCCTGTAGGCAGACCCTCGCCTAGGACTCCAACAAACCAACTTAATCTTGCGAAATGATGGAATGAAATAGATGTTTTAAATTACATTTAAAGTGATGCTGCCTAGGGGCATCTCCCTTACGTCAGCCAAGGTAGGCCAATTTTCTCCCAAAATGGATTCTCTGATTGATGAGATGTCAGAACAGTCACAGAGTACATGTTGGACCGTCTCATCTTCTTGTTTACCACCTTTACAGAGAGGTGTTTCGCTTAATCTCTTATATAGATGTTTCTTTAACGGACAGTGTCCAGTCTGAACTCCGGTTATAAAACGTAGGTTCCTTCTGGACACTGCTAGGTAGTCCATTGCTGTACTCTTGTTGGGATATTTTAGTAGTTCCCTAGCAAGCTGACAGCTGTTCGTTTCATCCCACAGCTTCTTGAATTCATTATGGGTGTTTTCTTTGATTATTTGGGTTATTACACACTTTTAAAGCAATATTTTATTATTGCTAATATAATCGTACCTATTGAAACTGCTCTGAATTATTGTCAACTTGAAATTTGTAAAAACGTGATGATAGCATAGTTATATGAAAATTAAAAAGGTAACCAAAATGCAAAGACAAGAATGCACAATCAAGATAAAAATGTATTTCATAAAATAAATAGGTACTCTTAAATATCTACAGAAGATAAAGAGTTTTTTGGATTGCAACTAAAATGAAACCAGGCATTTTAAAACAAAATTTAATTGTAAGATTAATCTACAAAGAATTCTTCAACTTCTTTGATTAAAGGGAATTGGAAATTTGTTAAAGCGCCACAAACTTGAAATATTTCGGATATGTTAGGTAGTAAACTAGCTGGTACTTCAGTTAATATCTTAAAACACTTAATCCTCCTTATTCCTCTTTCAACGTGTATTCGAGCTCTAGCTATGTTCCGAGTTTGAAGAACTTGTTGAGTAGAAAATTGAGCAGTTGTTAAAAATGGTGGTATATTCAAATTTACACTTTGGGGTAAAAATTCTTGGATCAGAAATCCTTTATCTGCAACAATTAAATCGCCTGCAGTAAGATGATCTAAAATACCACAATCTTTCACTATTGGTTTATCTGACGTGCTTCCTGGATATAATTCACTTAAATATGTAACTACGCCATTAGGAGCTACACCTACTAAGCCTTTCAAAGTATTCCTATGTTTATAACTGCTGTAAGTAGCTTTTTGACTTTGTAGTTTATGTGGAACTATGGTTGAGATTTCAGTACAAGCTAAAATAATTCTACAATTTGTAAAAGAACTAAAGCATGTTTGTAAATTTTCAAAACGAAGTTTAGATTGCAAAATTATTGTGCAAAAACTAAAAGTACCATCTTGATGAAATTTGGTGGGAAGATTTATATAGATTTATATTAAAAAGTTTTCTTTAGCCAAGTATGAAGATCCTATGTATAATATAAGTATTTGAAAAAAATTCCACAAATAACTTGCTATTTCAAATTTTTTTTTGCGATTTTTACTATTTTTGCAATAGTAAAAATGAAGTTTTGGATTCGCAACCAACTGCTTCTTATTTACAAAACTTTTTCACTTGTATAACTTTCCTCTAAAAGCGATAGTTACTGAGAAATATGAAAAAGCAGGAAGAAAAAAAACGGACTTTTTAGGAATTTTTTCACATTTTGTTTAATAAAAGATTAAGCCCACGTTTTCAAACTAGCGCATAGTGAAATTATCATTTCTTATGATTTTTTGCAGAGATTAAGCCAAAAATCTGCCATACTACCCGATTCACAGAACCCAAAACAAATACTGCCTGGACTAAAGTGTAAAATATGAATTTCATATTTTAAGGGAGTCAGAAAATATTGCAGAAAAACTGAAATTTATTATCCCCCTTTTAAGGGGTATATCCCTCCTGTTATTCATTCTTGGAAATAAGTTTCATTATTTTTGGATGTACTATCAGCCGCAGAAATATCAGGAGACAATTTTGGACCACCTTGTGTAGTGATTTCAAGGACTTGAGTTCGAGAGTGGCCCTCTTAATTAGGATCTGTTCCCAGAGCCATAAATTACAAGCTAATGGTGTCGCATTTTACCCCTACTATATATATTTTGGTAACCATTGAGTTATTAATGGTTAAATTCAACAAAAACCTATAACACATAGCTGACAGACAAAATATATGTAATATCAATGACTTACTGTAACGAAATCTAACTGAACCGCATGCGACACATAGAAATGCTGTCGGAAAGATATTTTTTTGGGAAAGTTTTCGAGACATGAAAACGAAATGAACGAAATTTTTTAGAACTGAAAAACGCCTCATGGGATGTAATTTTTGTAACTGTAATGAAAGACGTCTCACGGTGTGTAAATTTTGTAACTACAGCGAAAGATGTTGCACGGAATGTAAATTTTGTAACTGCAGTGAAGAAAGTTCCACGGGATGTAATTTTTGTTACTGATATGAAAGACGTCGCGCGGGATGTAAATTGCGTAACTGCAACGAAATTTCCTAGAATGGGCCGTGATGCCCGGGACGCAATGCACAAAGAGAAAATTTTAGCAAACGGACTTCCAAACAAAAATCTTTTCTACGACCTAATGTTGTGTAGCACTGCTCCTCATGGATGATATGGACTATGAAGACGTGTTAATAGTTCCGCAATAAAGTCCTTGAACGCGAGCGACAATTTCAAACTTAGCCGTCGTTTTTGAAGGTAAACTTATATGTTTTATGCCGTATTTGCCTACATGTGGTTCCTCAGTGATCCGGAACACATGTCACCTTTTTACCATGTACATAGTGCCTTGAATGAATGCATGAATATAAAAACAATATTCTGCTCTGTTGTGATTCAAGCATCTTCAAACTCAATAACAATAACAGAGTGTCCGAAATTACCTATAATATTTTACTGATGCATATAAAGACAGGCAAGCGAAAAGCTCACAAAGTCGCAAACATTAAATTTTCAGTTGAAACTTTTTGATGTCACTCGATTGCTTTAACGTAAACCATTGGATGACAGTTGGAGACTGCATTGTTTATGTCATCCTAATCCTCACCATGTGTGGTTGGGACTAACACTCTTATTAACCTTATACCTCTGCATATACATAAAATTGTTTATTAACAAATATTTCCAAAAGACCAATATATAACTTCACCTGAATCCTATCCTCTTTCATTGTGTCTTACTGAATCACTACTAACAAAATTCCTTTTAAGGTTAGGTTAGGTTAGGAAGTGTTAGAAATTATTATGCTAGCAAGTAAAGTTACATATAAGACAGTGCAGCGACGTTCCAGTTGATACCATTTCGTGAATTTCCATTGAGCAAAATGGAAGTAAGTATAATTTTGTAACTTCCCGCCTAAGTTAAGTCAAACCCCTCAAGTAAACGTTCTAACAGTTCATTTAGAAAGAGTAATAAAACGTCCCTCGACACCTAAATCATGGATCGTTCACAATAACATGCTATTTTCCCTTCAAACATCGAATATGAATATTTAACTCATAATACTGTAATTTTTTCTTCAAATGCTTTTAGTGCAGATCGTGAGTGGCAGTAACAGAATTTTACTGCCCTTCAGAGTTCGTTAGCACCAATAAGAGACTAACTAAACTGGTCAGACGAATTGTCAGAGAAATGACAGTATAAATTCAAAAAACCTGTCATAAAAACCGTTCTTAAATAACAGGCACACTAATTACTTTCAGTTTCACACCACAATAAACTATCCCGTTCCCGACTTAAGTCTATAGCTGACCATAAAATAGAAGTCAACTACCTAGAACACTATAAATAATGGTTACAAATCGACTAGTTGCATAATGTTGCTCATCTTTCAGTAGACCCTACACTTAAACACAATAAGTAGGTAATATGTACTATTGTCCATAATACCGCAGTGTATTTTACTTTTTATGCTTAAGACAATGATTATTTTTTAATAAATGAATTGACTGGATAATTTATATGAGATGAACAGTTTATATAAATATTATCATCCGTGGTGCTTAAAAAGTGACAAATAGTTTAGAATAAACAAACTGACTGGCTAATTAACGAATCATGGTTTACATACATAATATAAACAATTAACTTACTGGATCCAGAGCCACTAGGCAAACTTTCAACAGAACTTGCGGAACAGGGAAATGCTTGTTCCGTAGTTCTTTGTTGTTCGGTAGTATCATCTTTTAGCCTTGATATTTTTCTTTGAACATCTTCCCTAAGTCCTCTAACTTTATCTACTATTCCAGATATACCAGCTGTCCTTCCGTCACATAACTACAAATCAACATAATAATCATATAATTATTTCTTATTGTCTAATCTTTGCTGTATTAGATTTAAGCAGATAAATTGGAGATTAAGGCATGCCCCAAGAAAAAGAACAAGATAGGTACTTTAAATTTGTATTGACAATCTGCAATCCGTACTGGCAAATAAATATAGAAAATTTTAAATTCTTACGCTTCAGAACACCTTGTAAACTTAATTTCTTTATAATTTTGCTTGCAATTTTCTTGCTTCACTTTTCCAATTCAATTTTCAATTTCAATCTTGATTCTTCTCATTACTAATACATTACTTTCTCTTCTCTTTCTTTGACCAAACCTTTATTATATTCGCCTTCATTTCAAATCATTACCTTTTCATCTCTTTCATTCAAATATTTGTTGTTAAATTCCAGTTTTTTAAAATTTTTTGTTAATTTTTTTCTCTCTATCACCCCACGACCTATTTTTTTTGTATTTTTATCTTTTATTTAAAGAACACCATCATATTTTTATGTTTGTTCCTTCAATGTCAAATTGCACATGTCAACACAAATCCAAAATAGATTACACTCCTTAAAATCCAATCAATACACAACCTAATACTTGTTAAACATTTGGCATCTTAAATTACTCATACCTATTTGTCAACCACGACTTCAAATTGCCTACATGACATAAGTCATGATAAGTTTTACAAAATTTAAAACTACTAACACCGTAGGGGGTATATATTGATATGATATTACTTGTACTAAAGCTTTAGAACAAATTCAGATCAATTCGAATTGTGTATTGTGAATAAAAATGCATTTTGTTCTATTTGAATAGAGTTGCATGCATGCTTTTGTTTTCTATTTTTCGTCATTTGTTGCGTTTGATATAATGATAAAACACCAAAGTATTTTATAGAAGAGAGATATATTTTTATAGACTACATGGAATTTTTATATTTCAGCTTTTAAAAACGGTTAGAGATATTTATAACACAATTTAATGGTAATTGAATCAGTTATGTTATTTTAATTCACTTAGTTATTGTTAAATTAATTATCAAAACGTTTATAACGTTTTGAACTGTTTAAGGATTTATTATGTTCATTAGATATAAGATTTTTAATTTAATTTGTGCGAAAAAGTGATAGAACACGAAAAAAGCTCAATACCACGACCACGCGATAAGAACCAATTCAAGTTGATGTCACGGAACATTCAAGTTGGTATCGGCGATTTTATTATTTGCGGAAAATTTGAAGTTGCTAGGGGATGAAAAATAAATAACAACAAGAAAATTATTGAAAATTGTAGGGGTGAAAATTTTTAGACAAAGTAAATATCCAGAATACAGGAGAAAATAGACTGTTGTTGGTGAAAGTTGTCTAGTAAAAAGAAGGAACACAACTAGTTTACAAATTTGAAACGAAAGGAAATTAAATTTTTCCCAAAATTCTCTGACAAGTTGGTGAGAAAAGATAATTCTAAATTATTTTAAGGTGCTGAAAACGATTCCTAGTGGAACCAAGATATCACTTGAAGTGTGTAGAAGTCTAGAGCAGTTGTATATGCGCTTGGCAGATTGCAAGTAATCATCGAATTAAGTGATATAGTGCGTTTGGAGGTCTTTCATTTGAGCTACGAGGACTAAAGGTTGTAATAAACTTCATATAAATTTCTTGTAAATCTTTTAATAGTTTGGAAATTAATTGTGTATATTTTAAATTGCAAATGTCGATCATTAATTTTATATTTTTATTAACAAATTTGATTTTTAACAATAATTATCCAAATTACATTATTTTTAGTATCGTATTTATATTTTAGCTAGATAGGGAATCTTAATTTCATCTTTTATGTGTATCGTATTTTGTTGTTCTCATACTGTTCCAATTGACCTGAATTTGTTTTATTGCTACGTGTTTTCTAGAATCGTGTTCAATTTCAATGATCCGAACTTACGACTTTGAGATCTAAATTAGAAATTATTTACTGTGATATATTTTTTTAACGCCCTCAGTGCATATCATAGCAATATATATATGCTTGAGTAAGGTATAATTCGATGCAGCTCGGGGTATTTCCCGCTGAGTAGTTGTTTCCTGCAAATCATATATTATAACAGTAGGTTACATCCACCTAGGACTAAAAGGTCGCCGCTCTCAGGTACTTGCAGAATCGCAAGTCGCTGCCATGGAGACATTTATGGTGTATAGTAGCAATTAACCATATGAGAGGATTTACTTACCTCTCACCACTACTCAATTTACTATAGTTTGTATAAAACTAGCAGGTTGGCCACTGTCGTTTGTCTCTTCCATGACATAATAATGAGAACTAATAAGTTCGAAACTGGTCTATGTCTGGTCAGGGAATTGACAAGTGATATTGGCTACCATTCTTTCATGATTTGTATATATATATATATATATATATATATATTCTATGTACGTGCAAATTCATGATTTCATTTTATTTCGAGGAATTGCATACCTTTCCCTTTCCTTTACGTGAATTCAAAATTATTAAATTTTATTTGAAATCCGAATGAAATGTCACAGATGGTTTTAATTTCTGTTTGAGGTCTGTCATTATGACAGCATATTTAAATTGTTTCATTTTAGTTAATTGCCATAATATAAATTGGTAATATCTTATTTACATTTTATTAGTTTGTTATTATATAAAATGGCTTTAATTTTCAATTTGCCATTTTGAATTGACAATAAATTCTATAATTAATTTGATTTGATTGATAAAGGTTTTGTATTTGAAAAATGTTTTAACAAATAATTTAATGATTATGCATAAAAATAAGTATAGATTGTGTTTTGTAATTTAATTTTATAGATAACTTTATTAATAGGATGTCCTAATACATGAGTTTATATAATAGATTATACAACTTTATATACAATACATTTCATTCAAGATAATGATTCATTATACATATACTACAAAAGAAAAAAACAAAATATAAATAAATAATAAAATATTTGTATACAATATGAGTACAACGTTATTATTAACCTTTAAGATGTTTCAATAGATTTTGTTTAAATATATTCAGGTTGGTACTTTTCTTAATCTCATTTGGTAGGTAGCATATTATATTACCGCAAACCATCAGAAAACAATGTATGCATATGTCTGGTACACTTTTTCCTATGGATGTGCAAATAGTTATTTACTATGGTCAAGTGTATTTGATTATTAAAAATAATATATATGTTAAAATATGAAGGGAGTAGTCCATTTAAAATCTTAAAAATAAAAGTTAAGGTAAAATATTTTAGACGTTGTTTCACACTTAGCCAATCTAATACATTTAACATTAATCTAATAGGTGTAACTCTGTTGCATCCTAGTATAATTCGCATTCCCCTGTTCTGTAATTTCTGTAGGACAGCAATACTGTTGTTATCAAGAAAATTTAGTAAATAACTTGCACAATAGTCAAAATGTGGCTGGATTATTGTTTTATAAACTGTTATACTTGTCACTATTGATAAATATTTTAATTGAAGATTTTTTTGAACATATATAAAATGTTCTTTCAAACTTAAGTCATTACTAACTATGAAGCCTAAATATTTAATTTCCATTACTAGTTCAAGTTTATTATTCTCAAAGATTATATTAACATTATCTGTATTTAATTTGTGATAATTGAATTTTTTTTGTACAAATCATTGCTTTGGTTTTACTTACATTTAATTTTAATTTGTTAGTATTAAGGTATCCCGAAAGTTTGTTAAGTTCAATATTCATTTTTTCGATGGTAACATTAACATCACTATGAACAATTGCAATCAAGGTGTCATCAGCGAACAGATTAATAAAATCGTAATTAATAGCCAGATTTAAGTCATTGAGATATATAATGAACAAGAGTGGTCCAAGTACACTGCCTTGGGGCACACCCACAATAATTGATAATGCACCTGATATCTCACCATTAACTTTAGTGCATTGTAGTCTATTAAATAGATAACTTTTCCACCATTCTGACACAATTCCATCTATGCCATAATATTTAAGTTTATTTATCGAAATATTTCTATTGATGGTTTCGAATGCTGTTTTAAAGTCCAACAATACTGCTACAATATATTTATTGTCATCAATTTAATAAATCCAGTGGGCAATAGTCAACTGAAGTGCTGCTTCACAAGAATGCCTAGTTCTAAAGCCAGATTGATAACTTATGAGCAGATCATTATAGTTAAAATAGGCGGATAATTGATTATAAATGGCTAGTTCCAATATTTTCTCAAGGGTATTAATGGGTCTAAAATCACATGCTTTATTTGAGTTTTCAATTTTTGGAATAGGAAGAACTGTGCTAGTTTTTAGCGCTTCAGGAAATTAACCTTTAGACAAGCTAGTATTAACAAAGTGTAAAATTACATGTCCTATTCCTTGAAAAATATGCTTTAAGGTTTTTGAATTTAATATCAAGCTCGCACTAGACTTATTGTCTAAAGATATTACAATCGACCTAATTTCGCTTAAAGTCAGTAGAGAAAATTCATTAAATTTAGATTCAATAGCTTCATATTTGCTTGATGACCATTGATTAGCACTAGGGATGGAATCAGTTCTTTCAGCAATACTAGCTACAAAAAAGTTATTAAAACTTTCAGCAATTTCTTTATTTGTATATAAAATAGAAACTGAATTTTTCATTTCAAAAAGTATATTATTTTCACTAAGTTGATAGTTTTTTGGTTTAATTAAGGATTTTGAAGCTTTCCACATTCATTTTGAGAAAAGACAGGTAGTAGAAGTTTAAAATCAAAGTAGAAAGATAAATTTTGAAAAGAAAACAAGAGAGGTCGTTAAGGGACGAAAAATAATAAGACAGATTGTGGTTGATGTAATTTTGAATAAGAATATTATTAATGAAATTTTTGAAATAAGCGAAAAATAATAATCATAATAATAATACTGTTTATTGTGCAAACGAAAAAAATACATATTTTACACAAAGGGATGAGGTTAGCAAAGCTTTCTTCCACCTCTCCTAAAAAGTTTGAAGACAGGACATTCTAATCTAAGATTATAAACCTACAACCTATGAATAAACATGTAAATGTAAATAAATTAATATAAATATACACTGACTATTAATATAAAATATACATAAATATAAACGTTTACAAATCAGTCTACAACCAAAAATTCCGATAGGGCTAATTATTTAACATTATCTTCAATTTACTTTTGAACTGGGGTAGGGACAAATCTAAGTTGGATATAGCTTTATTCAGGTACATTGGTGCTATATAAGAAAAACATCCTTCAAATTTACTTGTATGATGTTGAGGAATTGTAAATGTATCTATTCTTATATTCACATCATGTGTATTCGATCTTCTTTGAATCAGTTTAAATAGATAGTGGGGTGTCTTATTCTTAATTAATTTATACAGAAACATTGTGATTAGATATTGCATACGCTGTTCTACATTTAATTCATTTAATTCTCGAATATAGGGAGTCACATGTGCCATGTATGGAATGCAACAAACAAAACGCATGCATGCATTCTGTATTCTTTGCAACTTATTTTTATTATACTGTGGTAGAAAATTATAATAAACAGATGAACAATAATCCAATTGAGGATATATTAATGTTTTTACTAGTTTTAGCTTGATATTCTGATTTAATTGGTTTTTAAATGAATATAGTGTTTTCAATTTATACATGGATGTTTTAAAGATATGTTCAATGTGGTCATTAAATGATAACCTTCCATCCATAACTACACCTAGATTTTTTGCTGAGGCAACCCACTCAATATTTGCATTATTGATATTCAAGTTATATTTTGTTTCAATCTCAAGTTTTTGCCGTTCTGGCCCTATACATATAGCTACTGTCTTATTGGGGTTTATACGCAATCCATGCTGTTCAGAATAAGTAAAAATGTTCTGTAAATCCCTGTTTACATAGTCAATACATGTTTGGATTTCCTGATATGGGGAGGACAAGTACAATTCGATATCATCTGCATAAAGATGATTTTGACATTTCAATAAGGTGGCAGGTAAATCAAATATATATATAGAAAAAAGGATTGGACCCAGGACACTACCTTGTGGTACTCCCGATGAGGTTTCTTTTGTTGAAGAGCATGTATGTGTATGAACAAAAACCCTTTGAGATCTACCTTTGATATAACTACATAACCATTCAAGTGTTGTATTTTCAAAGCCTATATACTTTAATTTTGCTACTAGTAAATTAAAGTTAACTAGATCAAAGGTCTTGCTCTGATCCAGTAACACTAAAATGGTGCAGCAAGACTTGTCTAGTGCTGTAGCGGCATCATTAACAACCTTTAATAATGCAGTGTTTGTTCCGTGCTTTTCACGAAAGCCAGATTGAGTTTCAGGCAGTATATTATTCATTACTAAATAGTCTTTTATTTGAAACGATATAATTTTTTCAAATAGTTTTGATAATGCCGGTAGTATGCATATGGGTCGTAAATCATCGTAACTTAACGGTATAGATATTTTTGGAATAGGTATAACATTTGCGGTTTTCCAGATGTCTGGAAGGACACCTTGTGTTATGGATTCATTAAATATGTGTTTTAAAATATCCACACAGTATGGCACAATGATTAGTAACATCTTTATATTGATATTATCAGCTCCTAGAGCCTGACTTTTGATAGTCTTTAAGGCATTGAGTGTATCGTCATTATCAATTTGTTTAAAAGTAAACCTTAGGTTAGGATTTAGCCGATTACCATTGTAAAAAGAGAGTAAATTGTCATCTACCGTAGATGAGGGACCTGCCACATTCAAAAAATAATCATTAATATCTTGAGGCTTTAATAACTCGTTTGGGATATTATTATTATTTACTGCACCAGATTGCGTACCAACTCCCCAATCAGTCAGTTTTTTCCATATCAATTTATTATTACCTTTATTTTTATTCAGAACAAATTGCATATATGCCTTCTTTTCTTGTTTTATTGCTTCGTTTACTGTATTTCTCAAAGTTACATAATATTCACGTGATGCCCTAGTTTTCGTTTTTAAGTATTTTGAATGAGCTTTATTTTTTGTATGAGCTTTATTTTTTGTTTTAATCATTTGTCTGATATTGTAGAAGAAGAAACTATTTTTGAATTGATGAAAAGGGGGGAAATATTTTAAAAGAAAATAGAAGGATTGAATAAATAGGAAGCAGTAAATAGCGTACAAGAAGCAAGAACGAAATACTAGGAAGTATAAAAGTAAATTTGGAAGTGGGCCAATGGTCATATAAGCAGCAAGAAAGATATATCTAGAAGTATAAAATCAAATTTGGAAGTGGATTAATAGTCATCCAAGAAGTAAGAAGCCTGTAATTCCGAATGAAGAAGATCAGTGCAACATAGGACTATAGAAATATTGTCTGAAAGTTATTTGTGGCATTCTCGAATATTCTTTCCTATTATTTGGGTTTTCTACCACATGTATTATTATCCTCTTCAAAACAAATCACCAAATCTACAAAATAATAGAATTATTGGAAAATTATTATTCCTTTGGCGTAAACATCACGGGCGCAGAGGCTTTTTTTCCAATAATTCTATTATTTTGTAGATTCGGTGATTTGTTTTGAAGAGGATAATAATACATGTGGTAGAAAACCCAAATCATAGGAAAGAATATAGGACTATAGAAGTTGTATTAATATAATAATTCATCAGAAAATGGGTAAATTTTAGATTTACAAATTGTTAGAAGTTATAAACATCTTAAATCTCAAAATTGAATAAAAAAAATTGTAATCAATATAAAATTTTATTTTAACAAATTAAATTTCTATATAAAGAGATCGACATTGATCCGACTATACAGAGATTGAGCTAGCCTGGAGATTTTGATAGTTTTCAAATAAGAAATGGTAATTGACAGTACGATTTCGGATTCCTTTTAAGGTATGAAACGTTATTCCTAATTAAGATTCGTTTTTTCTTTTGAATGTAATAAAGGAAAGGAAGGAATCACATTTACAATCTAATTTGTGTAATAGTCATAAAATAAACGCTCTGTCAAAATAAATTTCAAAACCATTTATATATATATATATATATATGAAGTGTTATTGTGCTTCCGGGTGCTCTCCCGCGTCGATGGTCGACTCCGGAGACACGGTTGTCTAAACAACGTTTCGGCAGAATCTCATCTGCCATCTTCAGGTTCTCACTGAAAGCTGCCTACTGCTGCTCCTCGTTGCTCGAACTGAACTGACGTTCTCCACGTTGTGCGGCTCCTTATATATGCTCCAGTCTAGGGCGCGCCTGCGCGTTTGGCTAAGTGTTACCGGTCTCCACCACCTGTGGTAGGCGTATCGGGCGCCTGAGCCAACCCGACAAGTGGCCCCGCTGAAACGCTCCATGTAACTTCTCGCCGGTGGTCGGGCATCCTCGTGTCCAATCGGTGCCGCAGAATGCCGTGGTTCTCCTTGATTGGTTCGCGCTCGGCTCTGACTCCTCGTGATAGGTCCATTTCGGGCAAGTTGCTGTGTTTCTTCACTATTTGTCAATACTTGAACATGCCTCCTCGTGATTGGTTCGTCCACAGTGGATCGTCGTGTGTTTTCGGTTACGAATTTTCCCACAAGAGCGGGCTTCCAAGAACTGGGCAAGCTCAGCGTATCACCTCGTTTAATAAGATTTTGTGGTCTTTTTTCGATCTCTATGGCCTCTCTGGTAATCCTTGACCTGTAATGCTCGATATTAGCTACTGTTCTGGTGTTGTCGAAGTCTATTTTGTGTCCTGTGGATTTTACATGCTGTGCTAGGGACGATGTTTTCTCCTCTTTTCGTACTGCATTCATATGTTCTTCCTTTCTTACACTAATACGTCTGTTGGTCTCTCCTATGTATGATTTGTTGCAATCTTGGCACGGGATTTCGTATACTCCTTGGTTTTCTAGGGTAGTTTTTGGTTTTGGATTACGGAGGACTGCACTGATTTTCGGTCTGTTTTAAATATTGTTTCTATCGTGTGTTTACGTAGAAGTTTGTCAATTTTATCTGTCGTCCCTTTCACGTAAGGTAGATATGCTTTTGCCACTGGCTTCTCGGAATTCTCCTGGGTTTTTTTGTCCGTATGGCCCCTGCGACTTCTGTATTGCGTACCTCGAAAATCCATTTTTCATTAGTGCTTTCTGCAGTGACGACATCTCTTCGTTGATATGGTCGACGTCTGCCAACCTCTGAGAACGTGTCACTAGAGTCTTTACTACTGAATTTAATTGTGTTGGATGGTGATGTGATGCCGCGTTTAGATATCTGTCCGTGTGGATGGGTTTTCTGTATACTGTGTGACCTAGTGTCCTGTCTTGTTTCTTTTTCACTAATACGTCTAAAAATGGAAGTTTGCCTTCTGTTTCTACCTCCATGGTAAATTTGATCTTATCGTGAATGCTATTCAGGTGGTCTAAGAAACTATTTAGCTGTTCTCTTGTAATAATCCCCCCCCCTCATGTTATCTTTTTTTTATTGTAAATTTGCTTTTCGAAATTACTTAGTTTAAACCTTCATGCTAAATTTATAAACGACAATGTAGTGAGCTCTTGGTGAACATAGTTCTCCACAGGATGTAACGTAGACCTTTGCTCAGCAAAGATAAGACACCCACGGCCGTTGTGAGTTACTGGTCAAAAACGGTGGGAAAGTGAGTCGATCCACCCGCTTCATCGAATTTGGTCGAACTCCAGCACGGTCCGAAATTTAAATTAAAAAGTATAAAAGTGATTGGTGAACACCGTCGGTAGCAATTAGACTACCCGGTGACACTGAGGAATACGGGGATTAAACCTAGAAGGACGGGGTAAGTGCTCACTCTGTATCGGTCCATGGTCCTCCGTAAATATATAGTCTGTTCTATTGTTTTAAATATAAATATTGCACCTCGAGTGTTTATAGTCTTTTCAAATTGTTTAAATATAAATATTGCACCTTGAAGTTTTTATCGTTTGATTACTGTTTTATTTTAGGCTGTTAGGGCTATATATTGACTATACCTTGTCATGGAATAATCAAGTAGATCACATTCTCAGTAAATTAGCATCTTATTGCTTTGCGATTTGGCAACTTAGAAAACATGTAAATTTAAATATTTTAAAAAATTATTATTTTGCATATGTGCATTCTTGCTTAAACTATTGTATAATCTGTTGGGGTAACAATACTCGTATACATGAAGTCTTAATAATGCAAAAAAGGATTATTAGGACAATGACTTTCAAAACACGTCTACACTCTTGCAGACATCTTTTTAAGGACCTTGGTATTTTAACTGTTATTTCAATGTATATTTTAAATTGTGTGTGTCATGTTAAACATAACCTCAGTAATTACGGCAAAATCAGAGATGCAAAATCTAACTATAGTTTACGGCCAAATGGTAACTTAGATATCCCAAATCATAATCTGTCAATCGTGGCTAATAGTCCTATCGTTATGCAAATAAAACTATTCAATAAATTACCATTTGTGCTAAAAACTACTTCAAGTAATAAAATATTCAAAAATGAAGTCCGTAAACTTTTGTTGAACTATAGTTTCTACAATGTTCAGGAATACTTGGAATGTAAAGATTTCTGAGGTACCTAGTTCAATCTAGTCTATATGTACGTATGTTTACATTTTTTTTTTTTTTATAAATAAATTGTATTATCTATTATATTTTTTAAATATTTAAAATTTTATCATGTTTAATAATGTAATATTTATGCCAAAGTAATTTTTAAGTTATTAACTGCTCTATTTAGTTTCTCTCTCTGTCTGTTTTCTCTACTTTCTCTACCCTTGTGCAATACTGACATTATTCAATACTTGTAAAAGTCAAATGAAAATAAAGTATTATTATTATTATTATTTTAATCTCCTGTTTTCATATTGGCAAATGTTAGTATCTGTTTTTTATTATGTGATAGTATTAAATCCATCCTCCGGAATGGTCTAAGTAAAATAGGTGTTTTATTCAAATCATAAGGGCTACGAACGTTTTCCGCGTCTCGTAGGTTCACGTAACCCGAACAACCCCTATTTTTGGGGCGGTTTGTAACAAAAATTGGTGGCAGCGGTGGGATTTTATATCTTTAATTTTATTTGTTATAGTGTGTTGGCCTCAGTTTTTATACGAATCATTTTTTTTAATTAATTTTTTTTTTAGGTTTGTTTAATTAATTGTGAGAAAGTAGTATAAGTTTAAATAAACAATTTTAATAGTTGATTAAATAGTAAGAAATTTTCTATTGTTGTGATGCTGTTAAGTCAAATCCATTTTTTTTACTTCTTATTTTGAAAAAATTAAATTAATTTGGTTGGATAAATACCCATTTTGGTTTAAAATAATAAAGTAAAAATATAAATTTTTATCAATAAGAAAAATGCCAGACGAAACGGAAACAAAAAGTACAACAAAATATGCCTCATACATGCCGTTACCGTTAGGCATGGTGGCAAACACAGTGGAAGCATTTTCAGGGAAAGGAAATGTCAAAAATTATTTTGAGAAAATAGAGTGTAGGTCTAAGCTAGATGAATGGACTGAAGAAAATACGCTTAATATTATTAAATATAGCTTAACAGGTGATGCATATGATTACTATAAAAGTGATAAAAGTCTAGCGGATTTAAGTTATTCAGAGTTTAAAAGAAAAATTATTAAACAATTTTCGCCAGTAGTGATACCGGGGCGAGATCCAGAATAGTTGGGGAAATGTTTCCAAAAATATGACGAAAGTGTGAGTGGATTTACCGCGCGCATAAAATTATTAGGCAGGGAGATTTTAGATGGGGATTTAAAGAATGCCCAGGAAGGCGAGAAAAAGGGGTTAGAAAAGAAATGTGATGAATTAATATTAAATCAATTTAAAGTAGGATTAAAAAGAGACTTGCTCGAAAAGGTCGGCTTATGCTTTATGTGAGAGCCTAAATTAGATTTAGATAAAGCGGCAGAAATCGCTACTTTTTAGGAAGTAAACCAATTTTATCTTAGGCCAAGGAACAAACAAATCCTAGGTATACATAGTTATTCTCAAAAATGTCAAAATTGTGGTAAAAACAATCACGAGACGAAAGAATGTTATTTTTTGGGCAGTAAGAAAAGGGTGTGTAGAATTTGTAATAAACCAAATCACGAAGAAAAGAATTGTTTTGCTAACTCCCAAAACAGGGGAGCACAACAACCTTTTAGAAAAGATAATATAAATTTAGGGTGTACGGTTTGTGGGAAACGCAACCATAACACCGAAAATTGCTGGTTTACACCCCAACAGAGGGTAGGACAAACAGTCAGTAGGGAACGCAATATAAATTGCACATTTTGTGGTAAAAGTAATCATAATTATAACAACTGTTGGACTAGGAAGTCCCAAGAACGAAATAAAAGGTGGAATGAGAGAGGTGTAGAACCGTGACGACCAAATGTTGAAAATAATCAACATCATGTACAGTGGCAAAATCAAAACGTCACGAAAAATGAAAATATCACGTCAAATTTAAACTAAACCCTCCTCTTGCTTACGCCCCGAGAAGAGAGGATAAACCAAGTACAATAATGAACCAAAATAGTAGCGAAATTATAGGCAATAATGGTAATAGGCAAATTGAAAATACGGTAATTTCATATCAGATACTTTTATTAAACGATGAAAGTGACCCATGTTGGATAAATCTCTTAGTAAATAATGTTAAATTAAGGTTTTTAGTAGATACAGAGTCTGCAGTAACGATCATAGAGGAAAATAGTTTTTCAGAATTAAAAGATTTAATAGTAACTGAAACATCAAAATTTAGAATTTTAACAGGTGTTACGGGCCACTCAGTACCAATTCTAGGCATGGCCATTGTGAATTTTGAAAGTTTAAATGCCACAAGTAGTTTCAAATTGAATGCCTTTATTTGCAAAAATGACTTGCCAATAGATGAGCATGGCATCATTGGTAGAGATTTTTTGATAGCTTATAATAATAATAATAATAATAATAATAATCACTTTATTCCTTAATACCATACAGGTGTAGAACAAGTCAGAGATTACAAAGTAGTGTATAACACAAATAATTAATATAAATTAATATCAGGCTACTATTTCCTATGTTACAAATACATTAAAAGTTGGAAAAGAAACAATGGACATTCTTGGAAGTCAAAGTTGTTTAAAAGTTATCGTAGCTGATAAAGGGGGCGAGAGAAATATTATCTCAAAAGGAAACAACAGAGTGCGAGCAAATCGTACCAAACGGTTTACGCATAAAATGAAGCAAGATAAACAAAATTCTCGGAAGCCCCAGAAGGTAGAGGTAAATGAAAACATATATTTTAGGATAGCATTATTTCTATACTGGGGTTTATCGGCGTGTACACCTGTTTTGGAAGAATGTGCAAGTATAATAGGTACCACATTTAATAAAATTATATCGTTTAAAACACGTTTTAATCGGAACCCTAAAATGGTTATTGCTTTATGGGAGCGTAAATTAAAATACCCATTACAAATATTTAAATGAATGATAAGTATGAGTTCCAAGCCGCCAAGTCCGGTCGAATCTAAAGTGACAATCGCCACGTTCGGAGAGATAAGCGACGCCGACGACGTCGAGGGTATTATAACGTCGAGGTACGTCCGTGCAAAAGGTCAGGTATCAAATGCATTAAATAAACCTGATGAAATAAATCAGGATAAAAATAAAAATATTGAGCGAATAAGCGTAGACAGTAGTGACAAAAACAGTCAAGGCAGAAAAACTGCGTTAGAAGTACTAAATAAAAATGATAGAGTAAATACACATAGCAATCTTGAGCAAATTAGCATAAAAAATAAGGTATCAAATGAAAATGATATAGTAAATCAGAATAAAGGTAAAAATGTTGAACAAACAAAAAGGGGAAACATCAACAAAAATAGTCGTTGCCGAAAAACTGATATAGAAATTAAAATAGATAAGGTCAAAAATGTAAATTATATATGTGTTTTACAGGACGTCAAAATAGCGCCTAGATGCGAAACCTTTGTGGAATGCAAATGCAAACCACATATACAAGGGGGAACAATTTTAATTGAACCACACGAAGTGGGAGTAAAAGGAGTAATGTCCGCGGCGATGATAGTAAATACAAGTGAAAAATATTTAGTACGGGTAGTGAATTTGAATAATTATGAAATTAAGTTGACAAAAAACACAGTAATTGGCAGGGCAAATGCTACGTTTCAGGTTGAAACAACCATAGAATCACCTAAAAATATGATAAATATAGTTATGGAAAAAGAGGGCAACTTAGAAGAAAGTTTTGATTTGTTTCATTTAGAGGGACGACACAAGGGTTTATTATTAGGATTATTAGAAAAATATGCGGATGTTTTTTGCGATGATAATGAGGCGTTAACTAGTACCACAAAAGTAAAACATCGCATTATTACAGAAAATGTGCCACCTATTGCGAAACCTCCACATAGAGTGCCACATTATTTAAGACAAATATTGCGAGATGAACTCGACAGGTTATTAAAGGCGAAAATAATACGACCAAGTAGTTCTCCATGGTCGGCGCCTGTTGTCATTGTTACAAAAAAGGGACTCAATGGCGAAAGTAAAATGAGAGTCTGTATTGATTATCGGGGACTGAACGCAGTTACAAAACGGGATTTTTACCCACTTCCCAATTTATAAGAAAGTTTAGAACAATTTGGGAGTTCAAATTTATTTAGTCTGTTCGATGTAACAGCTGCTTACCACCAAATCGAGGTGGAAGAAAAAGATAAAGAACTAACAGCTTTTAGTACCCTAGGTAATCATTACGAGTTTAATAGAATGCCATTTGGCTTAGTAAATTCGCCAAGTAGTTTTATGAGAGTTATGAATCTCATACTGTCCAGATTAATAGGGGATTTATGTATGGTGTATCTTGATGACATTTTGGTTTTTAACTCTACTGGAGTTGAGGACCACGTGCAGAAATTATCTACAGTATTTGATAGGCTCAGAGAGGCAAACATAAAATTTAAACCAAGTAAATGTAATTTTATGGTAAAGCAGGTAAAATATTTAGGACATATTATTTCTAAAGACGAAATTAAACTGGATCCTGAAAAAATTCAATACATACTTCAATATCCAAACCCGACATCGGTCAAAGAAGTTAGGGGATTTTTAGGCTTAGTAGGATGGTATTGGAAATTTATAAAAAAAATTTCTGATATAGCTACTCCATTAACAAATTTAACGAAAAAGGATGTACCATTCGGATTAGATGAAAAGTGTTTGTCGGCTATTGACACACTTAAACACGCGATTACATCAGAATCAGTACTAATATACCCAAATTTTACCGAGCCGTTCACCCTAGCTACAGATGCGAGTGGTGGGGGTTACGGAGTGATTTTGAGTCAAAAGGTTGAGGGTTTCGAAAGGCCAATTGCTTTCGCTAGCAGAAAATTAAATAAAGCTGAGAAAAACTATTCCACCACGAAATTAGAATGCGGTGCAGTGATTTTCGGGGTAAAACAATTTAGATGCTATCTGTATGGAAGAAGATTTATGGTGATAACCGATCATAGATCGTTAAAGTGGTTATTAACCTTGAAGGACTGTAATTCGCATTTAGCACGCTGGTCTATGTTATTGTCCGAATATGAGTTTGACATTCAGTATAGACCGGGAAAAGAACACGGAAACGTCGACGCGTTAAGTCGTATGCACCAAATAAACACCACCATAGGCAAATACCTTACTTACGAAGATTATCTTAATAAACTTAATAATCAAGAAGAAATTGTGAACATAAACGTAGAAATTAAAATAGGAGACCTTTTTAAAACATCAGAAAATTACTCTATGGCACACTGCGTGTCAGCTGACCTAAAAATGAGTCAGGGAATCGCTCGTAAGTTTAAAGAAAAGTTTGAGTCAGTACAAAGTTTGCAAGCCCAAGGTAAACATGTAGGCGAGGTAGCAAGTTTAAGGTTACCTAGATGAAGCATCTATTACTTAATAACTAAAAATAAATTTTATGAAAAACCAACGTATAAATCTTTGTTCTAAAGTTTATGCTCTTTGAAAATATGTTGTTTACAAAATGATGAAAGATATCTAGTATTACCAAAAATTGCTTGTGGATTAGATAAACTAGACTGGCATGTTGTATTACCTATAATTAAATATATAGGGGAGTGTGCTATCACCACTTCTTTTTATTTTATTTATCAATGATCTCCAACATTTTATTACAAAAGATATAACTTTAGTGTTGTATGCTGATGATACCACTATATGCATTACTGCATCATCACCTGAGGACCTTCAAAATAAAGTAAATTGCACGCTTGAACAATTTTACACTTGGTGCTTTAACAACAAACTAATAATTAATGCAGAAAAAACTAAATATATAATGTTTCACAAACGACGGGATAACCCCATTATTTCTGTAAAAATAAATAACCATGAAATAGAAAAAACTCAAAACACAAAATTTTTAGGTTTGTTCATAGACGAACATCTTACATGGACAAATCATATTGAATATGTACTAAAAAAATTAAATTCTGCCTATTTCGCTATCAGAAATCTCAGAAACTTCATGGATAAAAAGTATTTATTAAATATATACTTTGCCTTAGCATATCCACATATGAAATATTTAATAATTTACTGGGGAACAAGCTGTGAATTTCAGTGTGTTTTTGTAATGCAAAAAAAAAATTATTAGGTTAATATTCTCTCTAACTCCGCTAGAATCATGTCGGCCTACTTTTATAAAACACAAAATTTTTTCACTGCTCTGTCTGCTAATTTATGAAGCAGCCCTATTTGCCAAAATCAATTGGGATAAATTTCCACAACACAGTAGTGTGCAGAGTTATAACACCAGAGGGCGAAATCAGATCTATATAAATAATTTTCGTTTAAGCACATACAAAAAGAGGTCTTACTATACCTGTGGAACAATTTTTAACAAGCTACCCGATAGTATAAAACAGCAAGTAAATATAAAAAAATTTAAAACAGAGCTCCGCTTACTTCTCAGAGAAAATTGTTTCTATTCTTTACAGGAACTTTTCAATCATCCAATATAAACTTGAATTTTAACAATGAATTATAAATATGTACCTTTTTTTATGTTCATTATTTATTTGTAAATATAATAAGTTTTAAAGTTGTAGTAATGTATTGTCAAGTTATATATTTGTTATTGTGTTTTTAGATACTTCGATATATAAATGTATTTTTTTTGTGTACTATTTGACGTTTCATATCCTGTAAAAGGCTTAAGTGAATAAAGGCTAATATTATTATTATTATTATTATTATTTTCTTTACAAAAAAACCAGTCACCCTACTCTGTGGCTCCGACCCTCACAGAGGGGAGCTGGTAATACCAATAGCCACTCCCCACGCCCGCGGGGTGAGTGACTACCGGGTCCGCGAATCGTGTGCCCTGAGTAGACGTAATGAACCGAGGATGACAGCCTTCTGCATTCTGCCGGCTAAGATCTCTGCCGAATCTCGGCATGCCGGTATGATCTTTAGTTCTGAAAGCAGCGTCTGTCTCATTCCACCGAGGGCTCCTATAATCAGTACCACTATTTTAACAGAATGGCCTGGATAAAGCCTGCGGAGTTCGAAGAGCAAATCTCGATATTTTGTCCGTTTTTCCTCCTCTTTCAAGACAATGTTGCTCTCAGCGGGAGCTGAGAATTCCACGACATACATTGTCTTGAGTTGGTGGTCGAGGAGTACTATGTCAGGCTTGTTGGCTTGTATTTGCCTGACGGTGGGAAACGAGTAGTTCCAATAAATTAGGCACTTCTCATTCCCCACAACGGACTCAATATCCCCCGGAACGTAAGGCAGCACTGGTGTTTCGTCTATCCCATACGAGTGCCTTAGATGATAGTAAAGCACTCGTAATGCTGCGTTGTGTCTATGAATATAGGCCGAGACTGAGTATGTCGGGCAAGCCGACAGTAAGTGCATTACAGTCTCCGGCGCCCTGCGGCAGGCCCTGCAGCTGACATCAGGGACCTCCATACCCATGACACGACGTCGATAGACGAGAGTGTTAAATACACCATCCTGGCAAGCCATTATGAATCCCTTGGTCTCAGACTTCAGCCCAGCTGGCCTTAAGAAGGCGAAGGTCAGCCTTTCGGATAAGCCGAGGTCTTCTATATTTTTATAGAAGATTCCGTGCAATGGCTTATCCTTATGGAGCTGCAGAAGGATGTTGTGTTCTGCAGCTCTAATGTGGGCTTTTAGTCGAATGGGTTCCAACTCGGTGACAGAGTCGGGGTTTACCCGCTCGACGTCGAAGATGAGACCAAGTTCATCGGCTGCTCTCCGTGCTGCCTTAAAGAGAAAAGCTCCTACCTCTGCATTTTCATGGTCTCGGACCATGCAGAGGAGGGGATCCGAACTCCTGATGACCTTACATGCTCCCTCCAGAACCATCCTGCTATGGAGACTCTCCAAGCTCAAGAGTCCACGGCCTCCCCGATGTCGTGGGGGATATAACCGTGGAACGGACGATTTAGGATGCAAGCTCCTATTGAGATGCATCTTCTTGCGGGTTACTACATCGAGTTGACGCAGCTCTTCTCTAGTCCACTTCACTACTCCGAAAGAGTAGAGAAGGATCGGAACGGCAAGCATATTTGTAGCAGACACCTTGTTCTTCCCCGACAGTTCTGAAGACCAGATCTGTCGGAGTAGGTGCTGATACTTGCCGCGGAGAGCGTTTTTCACTACACTCACTTCTTGGGTGGAGCGTTGTTCGACACCCAAGTAAGTGTACGACTCTCCGGCATCTAGATGGTGTAAGATGCTTCCGTCCACGAGCTGCGCGTCCTCTCCATAGTCACCGCATCGTCCTCTTTTGAGATGGATCAGTGCGGATTTGTCCAACCCGAACTGCATACCGACAGCCTGCGTATACTCCTGTACCACCCTAAGGGACTGTTGGAGATCCCTCTCTCCAGAGGCATAAAGTTTAAGGTCATCCATATAAAATAGATGGGTGACCTTATGCCTCCTGTCGCCGGGGGTACCGCAGTTGTAGCCACGGGTTTTCCGGAGCGAGACGGATAATGGCAGTAGTGAGATGCAAAACAGAAGGGGGCTGAGGGAATCTCCCTGAAATACTCCTCTTCTGAATGTTACCGACTCTGTTTGGACTCTATCGTTACCCGATGTTATGGTAAAGCGAGCCCTCCAGAGCGGCATCAGTTCTTCAATACATCTCACTACGGGACCGGGTACCACAAGACATCGGAGCAAGTGAACAATGAGCTCATGCGATGTCATGTCGAATGCCTTGCGGTAGTCGATCCAGGCCATAGAGAGGTTCCGCTTATACTGCATGGAGTCCTGCGTGACACATCTGTCAATCAACAGGTTCTCCTTGCAGCCAGCGACACCTCTCTTCGACCCTCGTTGCTCATATATCCGTTCGTAAAACGGTTCAACTGCGTGGAGCACCCGCATGTACAAAATGCGTGTAAACACCTTGTAACATGCGTTTAGACAGGTTATCGGTCTGTAATTCTTTGGGTTGGACAAATCTCCGTTCTTGGGGATCAGCACTGTCCGCCCCTCAACAACCCAAGAAGGGATTTGCTGCTCCCCATTTAACCAGGAATTAAAAATTCTGGCCAAATGGTGGTGGGTGCTCGATAACTTTTTCCACCAAAAGTTATTTATCCCATCGGGACCTGGAGCAGCAAAGTTCTTAGAGCCCTCAAGAGCCCTACGAACCTCTTCTGGGGTTATTGGTTCGCACACTTCCTGTGGTCGCTGAAGCCTTTGACAAAAGGCTTCAAAGTGTGCAAGGGCAGGAGAATCTCGGTTGAGTGGAAGCCTCTCCTCGTACAGCGTTTTCCAGAAGTTCTCCACCTGATCTGCAGTCGGCGGATTTTCTACAACACGCGGAGGCGGTTGGAAAAGGCGCGAGGGCTTTTCGCGGAACAGTTTATTTTCCGCAAGCCCTCTCGCCCGCCTCACTAATGACTTTTTGCAAGTCACTAGCATCCGTATCCTGTCGAGACAGTGCTGTTTGGTGGTTCGCAGCACTGCCTCATTAAGTGTGTGATGGGCGCGTCTTAAATTGGCGGCTAATCGACGCACTTTAGGCGTGAACGGCCTGTTGGCCGCCATATAGTCCATCACACATTGGATACGGGATGCGTGTTGCCTCGCCGACCGGATCTTGGCTTCCATCTTTTGTATGCGCCGCTGCGCTCTCTCCTGTGGGGAAGAGGTATTTCGCCTCTCCACCTGAGACGAGCGTTGAGCAGCGGCATACACGGCACAATTTATGTGCCAGATGTCAGCCTCTTCTGGTAGCGCTGTGCGAAGTTCAGCGTCCACTCTGGCCAGGTCATGTGGCCCGGGGGTTTTCAGATGGTGTAACCCCCTTCTGGTACTGAGACCCTCTGGTATTGGCGGAACGAGGAGAACTACGTCCTCAACCGGTGAATGCGGCGGCCCTTCGACCACCTCATTCACCGGTCCAGGAGCAGTCCTCACGTAGCCCCTACTACGAAGGTGGGATACATAGTCACGCAGATTTTGTGGCGTGAAGGCGCTATGCTCTGGTAGCCTCTCACACCACAGAGCATGCATCCGCGCCATGTATCCCCTCCGCGCGGGCTCACTGCTTTCATAGCAATGCAGAAGTTCATCCCTCAGCTCATCTGTCCACTCAAAGCGTCCTTGGACATTGCCAATTTCGTCAACGGGCGGCCCGTCCGGTTGGGCCCCACCACCTTGCCCTTGACCCCTATCCGAACGAGGTCGATCGTGGGGGCCCTGTCTTCGGCCTATTGGAACCAAAGATTAGGGCCTGTGGGTGGTTAGTCCAGCAGGCCCACGACCGACACCAGAGGGGAAGATGCTTTCCCCTCCCGGGTGCACTAGGGCTGCCGGTTCGGTTTTGCACCCCTAGCTGGAGTAAGTAGTGGCGCTACTCACCAAAGGCTTAATAGATGGCTGCTTATTATTATTATTATTATATTCTTGAATTCAGATATTAAAATTCATATCTATTTACTAAACGACATTCGTCAAGTAAGTGCCATAGATGCACAACCGCTTTATTTACCAGAGTGAGCCAAAGAACGGATTAAGCAGTATCAATATGGGGATAAACTCTGCGTTTCAGTTATGAAGCAGTTGGAAGCTCATGAAAATAATGTCGCTGAAAGATATTTTTTAGATAATGGGCAAGTAGACAATTTTTTTATTATTATTTTAATAACATCTACACATAAAAACAGTTAGTCCGTATTTTTTATTTTATTTTTCTAATAATGCCTTATAGTAGAAAAAAAGTCATGAAGTTTAAACTATGTTTAAACGGTTAGATATTGCCGCAAATATTCGGGCTATTCTATTGGCTATGACGTAATAGCGTAATCGGCAGAGAAACGAGCGCTAGTGGAAGGGCGGAGCCAACAAAGTTTTGTAAAACGTATGAGTGGCTCTGTCGGCGCTATATTGAATGCGCGCGCATGTTACATTATTACGTCACGAGATAACCGGCAAACTGTCTTATTTTAAATCCACTCTAATCTTAAGCATATTCATTTTACAATAAAACCAATAATAGTGGTAAAATTACGTTGAAATTATGTTTATAACATATTGAAGAGTCAACCTAAAATGCTATATCATTGCTTTTGTCATTTTCGATATTGTCTACTAGCCCATTAGATAGATTTAGATTAGATATTGTATAAAATAGATTCAACTGACAATAATTCTAAATTGGTAATTCCTGAAAAATTTGTTAGAAAGACTCTACATGATTTTCATGATTTACCAATGGCAGGCCATCAAGGGCAAGCTAAAACATTTTCGCTGATAAATAGTAGATTTTATTGGCCAACTATGTGAAATGACATAAATAAATATTGTTTAGAATGTCATGGCTGTAATGAACGGAAAACATCGCCACATTTTAAACCAGCGCCTTTACAAGCTTTCCAGGAGGTTACTGAACCTTTTGAGCGAACGGCGATTGATATTATAGGGCCACTGGTCACTACTTTCAGGGGGAATAACTATTTGTTGACTTTCCAGGATTATTTCTCAAAATATCCCGAGGCAATTCCACTGCCTGACCAAAAAGCCGAAACAGTAGCTAGAGCTTTCATTGACCATGTTATTACCAGACACGGCACGCCAAAGGAACTATAGAGATAGAGGCTTAAACTTCCTATCGGAGGTGATGAAAGAAACCTGTAAACTTTTGCAAATCGAACGAATTCAAACGACCCCCTATCATCCACAATGTAACGGGATGATTGAGCGGAGTCATAGAGTTTTTAAAGATATTTTATCTCAATATATAGCGAAACATCAACAAAATTGGGATGATTGGATTTCTTTGTGTGTTGTTTGCCTACAGGGTAAGCAGTCATAGTTCAACGGGGTATAGCCCCTATTTTCTCATTCATGGTAGAGATCCAGTCTTGCCAATAGATGATTTCATTAAACCTAGTAGGGTACGATATGATACAGATCAAAATTATGTATCTCAACTTTTAGCAAAATTAAATAACGTTTTTCAAATAGTCAGAGAAAATTTGTCCGACTCTAAAAATAATATGATTAAGCATCAGGCTAGGAAAAGTGCTCTGCGCGAGTTCAAGCCAGGGGATTTAGTGTATCTCCGCGATTTTCGAAATTACCGAGGGCTATCAAAAAAATTAGGTAAACCCTGGTTAGGGCGTTATAGAATTGTAGAAAAGAAAGGACCAGTTAATTATAGGATTCGAAAATTAAATGGTAGAAAAGAACAAGTCGTTCACGTAAACCGACTTAAAATTTTTACCGGAAATTATTTGGAACGTCAGTTTGGAAATCTAGGAGTTTCGAGACGACAAGTAGAAATAAATAATTTCGTTCCAACTGAGAACAATTCTTCAAATCAAGAAGACGTATCAAATAATACAGATATCGTCAAAAACACGCTGAATTTATTACCATTTGCTGCAATTGCGCAGGATAATCAAAATTTAGATATTGGCCTGGAACCTAGCACTTGTACTGATACTAGGGAGGAATATTTCACTGATACCTGTCAGACGGTCAACTAGATTTACGAGACCACCTGACAGATATATGGGTATTAATTGCACATTAGTATAAGATTTTTTTTTTGTAATTTTAAGTGTTAAAAAAAATGCAGAATAGTTTGTTCACATATTAAACTAATTGTCTTAGGAATTTTATTATTGCATTATATTCAAAGCTTACTGAAATGATAACCAAGTATATTATCTAAACATAACAAAACCTAAAATAAGCATAACTTAGGATAGAGTCAAAGGAAGGAATAGACAAGAATAAAATATATAATTTTTTTTTGTCTAACTAACTAGATCTATATATTCCATTTTAGGGTTAAAGAAAATTTACATTGAAGAGCCGATACGAAGAAGATGGTGAACCTGTGGTTCATGGGTATTGTAATTTTGGGGATATTTTGTCAGGGATCAGGCGTTGATAGCATATGACTGTGAAAGTTCCAATACAAACATAACTTTCATTTCAATAAATAACGTTGCGCCTTGTGAGGAAAAAAGTTCCGAGTATGAGGTGGAAAGCGTACAAGTTAATGTAATTCAACGAAACCTAATAAAACTGCAAGTAGTACATACATGTCTAATTGAGGTAAATAGGCACATTTTTCATTGTGGCATGCATAGCCATTCGTCAACAGTTGCCGGTGGTATACTAGAATATATTCATCAAATTGGCTCAGAAGAATGTAGAAACTTACATAGATACAAAAGCATTAAGCTGTTTAATCAAAGTGTGGGAAACATTGTAATTAATGGGACAAGTTCAATGTCAATGACTTTATTTGGGTCTCTTGAGAACGATGGTACTTGCAATGGCACTACTTATCACGAGGGTGGACATAGTTGGAACGATGTAGTAGTTACGGCCTCCATACAAATAAAAACCCAGACCTATTTGGCCAAAGTTAAACTAAACTCAAATGAAATTAGCTTAGTGGGAGGATATACCTGCCCTTATTTATCGTTATACTGTATGAACACCAGTTATTGGGAGACCGTTTGGGAATTTATGCCAGAAAATTGTGAAAAGGGACTAAGTCTGCTGTACGATGGACCAGCAAGTCTTTTAACAAATAAAAATGGGGAGAAATTTTTAGTAGTGGAAGATAAAGAAAAGTTATTTACACTAGCAGTTAGAGAAACGGTTCGCCTCTGTTCACACGATGTGTGGCAAACCGAGCATCCAAGATTGACTATTCTGTTGAAGGTCAACCCTTATCATTTAGGTCCAAAAATGAAGTTGATCCCCGAAAACGTGGACTTGATGATGTATATCAATAGTAAATTCTTGTATGTTGAACAAAGTTATAAACGTGCGACTGAAAAATTATATGTGGACACTGTATACAGGAGGTGTTTATTACACCGAGAAATTTTAAGAAATAGATTGCTCATGGCACCTCTAACTCCAAATTCGATATCGGCACTCCTTCAACATCAACTAGGATATATGGGTCGAGTACTAGTGTTACGGACCTCTAGCGTATGCGACCCACCATACGCTTTAGCGTTTTGTGGGCCGCATTATAACAACTGCTACACGTCCGAAACACATTTCGCTATTCTCCACGGGAGGGCGACACGTGAACAGCAGAGAGCGGAAAACGAAGGGAACCATTTTTGTTGGCTTGGCGTGATTGGGAGTAATTAGTTGACTTAGTTGTTAATTCTGTGAACCTCAGTTTTATCCAAGGCATCCGGGTGGATTTTAGAATAATCAACTCAAGAAAATTTCCTCAATCTGTTGTTGTTCTGTTTAGCGGAATATTTTGTGTTTGTGAGTAAATTTTATCTGCGGAAGCAGGATATTAAATTACACAAGGTAAGCTAACCTCTTCACGCCATCTTGCCCGTTCTCTACCCACGTGTTTCGCAAATTTGCAGGTTTTCCTTTGGAAATACAGTGTCAACTTAAAAGGCGGACTCGACCCCATTTATCCGACTGTGGCTTCCAGGAGTTTTGGTGGATTGTTCCCTCATCAGTGAGGTAAATTATGTTTCATTTGTAGGTTATGTCAGAATTGCTCACATTAAGTACGCTTCACGTGCATTTCTGACTTTGTAAATTTAAATCGTGATATCTTTAGGGTTCTACGGACGGGGCTTCTACACACGTCAGTGAGAGTTCCACGGACGGGGCATCCACACACAGTGGAAGGTGCCAGGGCTGGTGAGGCTACCATCAACCCCATCCTTGGGTCCATTTCTTGTGTCCCGAAGACATCTCTGTAGGGCTACAGTTCTTCCACGTCCGGACTCGGTATCGTACCACCCTGAATAAGTGTGTTGTGTTGTTTATTTTTTTTATTTACCGGGGACCACCTTCAGTGGTTCGGCTGGATGTCAATTCATAATTTGCATTTCTAACTTGTACATATTTACAGATTTTATGCATTTACATATATTTAAGGAGGTTCTTTAAATGAGACCTTTGTGGCAGTATTTATGAGCAATTCATGATCATATTGTGAACCGATGTGTAGCTACACGAGGCATTTTATGAATGTTGTAACTGATTAATCGTGAAATTGGCCACAGCTGTGAACATCGCCAGGTTACATGCTGGAGAACCAATATCTGTAAATTGAATAAAATAGTGCATTTCATTTTTAAAGAAAGTGTCATTATTTCGTCTGCGACCACTACATATGGAAAACCTCAGCGAATTGTTAAGTAAGTAAACTAATAATTTTTCATAGTTTATGTAAGCTTGGGCTTAAAGCCCTGAGATAATCTGAGCTAGAGAAATTTTATCGTAGGCACGTACATCACTTTCCGGGTCAAGTTTGCCTACGATATCTGCTACGCTACAGTAGCCCAAGTGATTTCGTTACGTAATATCTGATAATCATTAAGATCCAACGTATCTATTTGTTCATGTACGTAAATCCCGTAGCAGTGGCGCCCAACGTGGGGCAACTGCTACGGGAGAATAGCGAAATGTGTTTCGGACGTGTAGCAGTTGTTATAATGCGGCCCACAAAACGCTAAAGCGTATTGTGGGTCGCATACGCTAGAGGTCCGTAACAACTCCCCCTTTACTCACAAGAAAAAAAAAATCGAAGATTTTTTTTTTTTCTTACTAGCTTCTCACCAGAGGATGGATAGGTGGGGAGACTTAATATGCACGGGGATGGCTAACCCGCCTCCCAAGTTACCATCAGGCATAACAATGAAAATAATGAGACTTAAATGCACAAGGATGACTAACTCGTCTCCTAAGTTATCATCAGGCATAACAACAAAAATAATGTCAAAAATAAGGAGACTTAAATGCATGGGGATGGCTAACCCGTCTCCCAAGTTACCATCAGGCATAACAACACAAATAAAAAAAAGTACATAGAGAAAAAAAGAAAGAGAAGGGAAAAAAAAAACAAAAAAACGCATAAGGACTTAACAGCTAGGAAGTAGCTCGCCCCAAGGCTACTCCACCAGCAAAACAATGAAGTACGGGAGTGTTCCCCGTCACACCACGACGACCACCCTTGCTAGACAACGAGGTTAGTCTGAAGCCCAGTAGTGCCTACCCGGGTAATGGTAACCAGGCCTAGACCAGGCTACCTCCAAGCAGCACCTCCCAAGCTCGAGCCCCTCCAACGGATACCTTTAAAGGCAGTTGCCAGCAATGTGAGCGTCCCCAACGAGACGGAGTCCCTCAAGACGCAAGCGCCACACAAGACCATTTTTGGGGACTCTTACCCCTCGCAGGTATAGCTACGGTGATGGTATTCGTGCATCCCCCATCACAGAGATCCAACCAAAGACACTTCCTCCCGTGAGGCGGAAAGAGGTGAAAACTTACTCAGTGGGTTTCAGCCACCTGAGCAAGACCAATGAACCAGAAAAGCAAATGATACTACCAAATTAACGAAAGAAGTGACCTAAAACATGTTACTAAAGACCAACACAAAAAAACGAATTCGTCATTGCCTATTCGGATGCCTAAGTACGTCAACGGAACTAACAGACCACAACTAGCTGTCATCGGGAGGGTGTGCTTTCAGATCTTTTATGTGCCACACCGAACGTTTACCGTCAGAACCTTCGAGCTCATAAGTCCATGATGAGAGAATTTTACTGATCGTGAATGGACCCACAAATTTAGGTGCTAACTTTGCCGTGAAGTATTTAGAGGCATCAGACTGGGCATGAGAACGTCTCCACACCTTTTGCTTCAAAACAAACTTATCGGGTCTGCGTCTTAGGTTATGTTTATTACTGGATTTCTGGGGCCTTTAATATTCTACTCTGAACATCCTTATAAATCTTAGCGAAAGCAAGCTTACGGTTTTCAGGGTTTACAACTGGATACTCAGACTCAGAAGGTACGTACTTATCACTGTTGCCATCTAACGAAATTTCACGTCCAAAATTGACAAAATTAGGTGTTAGGCCTGTAACCTCATGTTTCGACGATCTAATGGCAAAACCTATTTTCGGCAAAAATTGATCCCAAGCCCTGTGATTATCCTTTACATATGCAGATAACATAGTCTTAACAACACGATTTACCCTTTCAGTCAGGTTGCATTGAGGGTGGTAATTTGCAGTGTACTCTATTTCGATGTTGTAAGTTTTCGCGAGATTTTGGAAATGGTTACTCTGAAACTGACGACCATTGTCTACCACTATAGTCTTCGGAGCGCCAAATAAGAGAATTACATTATCCTCGATGACCTGCGATATGCTATTAGCGGTAGCTGACCTCAACGGAAACACCATGGCAAACTTACTAAAATTGTCACACACGACAAGAATAAACTGATAACCCTTGGCCGTCCTGGGTAATGGACCCATCAGATCGGCACTAACTAATTGCCAAGGTTTTCCAATGGTAGGTGTCTTACTCAACAAATTTCCCCTAAGTGACTTCTGTTCGGGTTTAGTACTTATGCAAATCTCACATTGCCTAACGAACTTAGCCACATCGGCCTGTAATTTCGGCCAATAATACCTATTTCCCACTCGAGCCACAGTCTTATTAACCCCTGCGTGTCCACAACTCGCATCACAATGCAACGACCTAATTACTTCTAGGCGTTTCTCTTTGGGTAAAACCAGTCTCCAAGTGTCAGCAGGATCTGCTAACTCGGGATAACGCAAATGTACATACTTGTACAACTGGCCATTCTGTATACGCCATAAGGAATAACGCATAGGAGACCGTTCGACTCGCTCCAGCATTCTCAAATACCATTTATCGGTGGGAGAATCGGCATGGTCCGTGACCGAGAATACCTCAACGGATTCCACCGTTACTGGTACTGAACGAGACAGAAAATCAGGGACGGTATGTTCAGAGCCCTTGCGATGAATCAGTTCAAAATCATAAGGCTGCAGACGAAGTGCCCATCTGGCCAATCGACCTTGGGGATCTTTTAGCTGCTGCAACCATAGCAAAGAATGACAATCCGTTATGATTTTGAAGTGGAAACCTTCAAGATAGTGACGTAGCTTCTCCACTGCCCAAATTACGGCGATGCATTCTCTTTCGACCGAGCTATATTTGCGCTCCTGGCTAGTCAAAGAACGGGACAAATAGCAAATTACCTTTTCACCATCATCAAATTGCTGCGTGAGCACGGCACCGACACCGAATGCCGACGAATCTGTCTGCACATAAAAGGTACGCTCAAAATCAGGGCAGGTCAAAATAGGTGCAGTAACCAAACACTCCTTAAGAAGTTTAAAAGATTTCTCACACTCAAGTGACCAACACCAACTAACATTCTTCTTTGAGGTTCGACAAAGGAGCCACTATTGTAGAAAACTGCGGTACAAATCTTCGATACCAAGATGCTGTGCCTATAAACCTACGAATTTCCCTAACGTTTTTCGGAGAAGGTACACTCAAAATCGACTCTACTTTTGCTGGGTCAGGACGTAAACCGTACTTATCAACAACATATCCCAAGTACTTAAGCTCAGGACGGCAAAATTGACACTTGTCAAAACTAACTATCAGCCCAGCAGAATGCAAGCGATCAAAAACCTTCTGCAACGTTTCTAGGTGAGATTCGAAATCCTTCGACACTACCACAATGTCATCCAAATAGACCAAAACCAAAGGCTGCAAATCAGCTCCAAGCACGGTATCAATAAGACGCTGCCAAGTCGCAGGCGCATTTGACAACCCAAAAGGCATAACTCGAAACCTATACAAGCCATTAGGTACAGTGAAAGCGGTATAATCTTTGGAAGATTCAGCAATAGGAACTTGCCAATATGCGCTCTTAATATCTAATGAACTTAAATATTTGCCATCCCTCACCTGATCTAATATGGAGGAAATCAGCGGCAGAGGATAGGGATCCTTTTTAGTCACATCGTTAAGGCGCCGGTAATCTACACAAAAACGCAAAGTTTGATCCTTTTTCTGCACTAAACATATTGGGGAAGACCAAGGACTTTTACACGGTTCGATGATATTTAACTCCAGCATTTTCTTAATTTCATCATCAATCAGTTTTTGTCTGGCAGGCGAAACAGGATAGTATCTCTGTTTGATAGGTTTGGTATCTGGGAGTAACTCGATCTCATGAGAAACGAGATGTGTACGACCAAGGGAAGTACCCATCAGTTTCCGGTTTTCGTCCACCAAACTATCCAGAGCTAGTTTCTGTGATACACTTAAAGAAGTTTCGTCAAGGACACTGTTAACCTCAACGAGTGGTTCCTGCTCAGAAAAATGCCAAACATCTTGTCGTAAATCTGGTATAATATTCATCGCCACACAAAAATCTATCCCTAGAATTAACTTATGCGGTATTTCCGGAACTACTAGGACATCTATTACATGAACCTTGTCACCCAAGCAGAAAGGAACAGATACATAACCTATAACGGAACAGACTTGCCCATTAGCCACTCTGCACTCATCGACAGAAGGCTTCAAACTTAAACCAATCTGCTGGAAGACCTCAAAACCAGATGATCCTACCATTGTCCTGGTAGCACCTGAATCCAACAAACCCATCATAGGAAAACCTAACACTGAAAGTTGTAAGTAAGGACGCTGATCACCTACCACATGAGAAATGACATAATCGAGAAAAATTTGTTGTTTTAAGTCAACAACATTGCTGGTCGACTCACATACACCGGGAGAAACTGTTCGAACAATTAGCGTCACCCTGGACAGTTTTCCGAACGCGAACACTTAGGACAGGACCTAATAGTGACCTCTGCTTTACCACATTTACAGCAGAACTTCTTTCTTGGAGCCTGACACTCCCGATGCCCATGACCAACTTGACCACAATTAAAACATTTGTTTCCAGAATGTTGGACTTCATCCACAACGAGACTAGAACAAGAGGTCGAACGAGAGGTAGTAGAACTAGTAGATGCATAAGCTAACTCTGGTATAAGAGATTTACTCTTAGGTGGAGGAGGAACATACGACTTAGCCAATTGTCGTTTGGAGTCAAGCATACGACAACATTGCAGGAGTTGCGTGACGGAAGTTATATTTTCAAAAGCAAGAAAAGGATGATAGTATGGATCTATGCGCTCCAAAATGATTTCGAGCTGGGTTCCCATAGGTATTGGAGTGTGCATCTTCTTGAACAACCCAATCATACTAGCGATGTACAATCCTATACTCTCCTGACTACCTTGAGTACGTCGCTTAATCTCCTCAAACAAGTCGCGGTCAAAAGACTCTGGCATGAACTGTTCCCTCATTGCCTCCACTAAGGATGGCCAATCGGTGGCCCAGTCTTTCACCAGATTATACCAATTGTAGGCATCTCCCTCGAATAAATCTACTGCATCTTTAAACAATCGTGCCCGTGAAATACCACGAGACCTCCGTTTCTCCTCAACACGTTCTAAAAAAGTTGCAAAGGACATGTCGCCCTTTCGGCCAGTAAATTTCAAGCCCCAGTCTCTAACCGGTACGGGTTTAGGTTTCGCAGCCTCCTCCTCATCTGAACTAAAATCAGTAGCTATTGCAGAGCTATGCGCATCAGGCTGAACCTGAGCCATGGCATTATGCAATACCGACATATCGAGGATGGCTGACTCTTTAAGCTTATGATCCCCGCGGGCCTTATCCTTAAGTTTATCAAACGCTAACAATAATTTGAGCCGAATACTGGACTTCACACCTCTTTGCTCGTCATTAGTTGGATTGGATCGGTTAACACGTCCCAACGCATGAGCTATCTTGGAAACAATACCCTTATATTTACTATCGTGCTCACTACTTACAAATTCATCAATATGTTTTTGAATAGCAGCTAGGGATGCCGTTAGAGCTTCAGAATCGACAGTGAATTGGTACGGGTATGGAGGACTTTTAATAGCCAAAGTAGTTTTCTCTAAGTGTATGGCTTCTCTTAAAACAGTGCGCAACTCTGCCACAGTAAGATCACTACCATCTCCTAAGCCACGTACTTGTAATTCATAAACAAGCTCCTCCCTAACTAACCTATTGATATCTAACTTAATTTGTGAACTGGCCATATTGAATTTTCAATCAAACACACAAAAAAACGACAAAATCAGGTAAATTAACAAAACGACGCTGGGCGTCGGTACGCAAAAAAAGTTTACAAACACTAATAAGTACTTAATAATGTATAAAAACGACAAAATCTAGAAAATTAGCAAAACGACGCTTTGCGTCGGTACCTGTATGGACACAGAAAAAGTTTACTAACACTAGTAAGTACCTAGTAATGTGTAAAAATGACAATATCGGGTAAATCAGCAAAGCGACGCTGGGCGTCGGTACGTATCAACAACAAAAAAAAAACTGTTGGTTGCACTTAGGAATCTTTCCAATGGTTTATACGCAACAACTATTGTTTACTAATCCGCTCATGAAATAGTAAGACAAAAAAAAACGAAGTCACCCCCCTACCAAAAATAAGCGAAGCGATTACGCTGAGGCAAAGTAACCCCCTTTTGATGTGTGTCACGTACGTTACTATGTGTCTGGCTATTATTTCATATGCAAACCACCAACAAATGAAACACTCAATTTATCACAAAAAAAAACTTAATTAGGGGCGATACTACTATCCCCTTGAGATAACTTCACTATTTAAGTTGGGCGCCACTGCTACGGGATTTACGTACATGAACAAATAGATACGTTGGATCTTAATGATTATCAGATATTACGTAACGAAATCACTTGGGCTACTGTAGCGTAGCAGATATCGTAGGCAAACTTGACCCGGAAAGTGATGTACGTGCCTACGATAAAATTTCTCTAGCTCAGATTATCTCAGGGCGTTAAGCCCAAGCTTACATAAACTATGAAAAATTATTAGTTTACTTACTTAACAATTCGCTGAGGTTTTCCATATGTAGTGGTCGCAGACGCAATAATGACACTTTCTTTAAAAATGAAATGCACTATTTTATTCAATTTACAGATATTGGTTCTCCAGCATGTAACCTGGCGATGTTCACAGGTGTGGCCAATTTCACGATTAATCAGTTACAACATTCATAAAATGCCTCGTGTTGCTACACATCGGTTTACAATATGATCATGAATTGCTCATAAATACTGCCACAAAGATCTCATTTAAAGAACCCCCTTAAATATATGTAAATGCATAAAATATGTAAATATGTACAAGTTAGAAATGCAAATTATGAATTGACATCCAGCTGAACCACTGAAGGTGGTCCCCGGTAAATAAAAAAAATAAACAACACAACACACTTATTCAGTGTGGTACGATACTGAGTCCGGACGTGGAAGAACTGTAGCCCTACAGTGATGTCTTCGGGACACAAGAAATGGACCCAAGGATGGGGTTGATGGTAGCCTCACTAGCCCTGGCACCTTCCACTGTGTGTGGATGCCCCGTCCGTGGAACTCTCACTGACGTGTGTAGAAGCCCCGTCCGTAGAACCCTAAAGATATCACGATTTAAATTTACAAAGTCAGAAATGCACGTGAAGCGTGCTTAATGTGAGCAATTCTGACATAACCTACAAATGAAACATAATTTACCTCACTGATGAGGGAACAATCCACCAAAACTCCTGGAAGCCACAGTCGGATAAATGGGGTCGAGTCCGCCTTTTAAGTTGACACTGTATTTCCAAAGGAAAGCCTGCAAATTTGCGAAACACGTGGGTAGAGAACGGGCAAGATGGTGTGAAGAGGTTAGCTTACCTTGTGTAATTTAATATCCTGCTTCCGCAGATAAAATTTACTCACAAACACAAAATATTCCGCTAAACGGAACAACAACAGATTGAGGAAATTTTCTTGAGTTGATTATTCTAAAATCCACCCGGATGCCTTGGATAAAACCGAGGTTCACAGAATTAACAACTAAGTCAACTAATTACTCCCAATCACGCCAAGCCAACAAAAATGGTTCCCTTCGTTTTCCGCTCTCTGCTGTTCACGTGTCGCCCTCCCGTGGAGAATAGCGAAATGTGTTTCGGACGTGCAGCAGTTGTTATAATGCGGCCCACAAAACGCTAAAGCGTATGGTGGGTCGCATATGCTAGAGGTCCGTAACACTAGGAGAAGTTTTATATATTATGCAGTGTAATCCAAAACCCGTTAAAGTAAGAAGAGCTGAAAGTTGTTACCAGGAATTACCTATCACAGTTGACAATCAATCCTATTTTATGGCACCGAATACGCATATAATTCAGAAATATGCTGAAGAAGTTACGTGTAATTCTCTTACCCCACCTCTATATTTTATCGATGGGTAATGGATCGGATTTACTCCATACCCGGTAAACTATAAAACTCCAAAAATTTTTGAAGTATCTGAAGAACTGCAGTTTGTTTTTGCACCCATTCAACCCTTAGGGGCCAGTGGATTATATACAGATAAAGAAATTAGTAGCGTCCAGAGAAATTTAATATTTGGTTCCGAACGAGCAGCAGTGGAAAACATAGTGATCAGAAGGATGTCAGGATTGGAAGCCGACAATCAAGGAATTTCGACTTTAGGAATTTTTAATAAAGAAGAACTAAAACGATTAGCCAAGTCAACCTTCCAAGAAGTTTGGGGATGGTTCACCGACATTGGAATGTACACAAGCGGAATTATGGGATTTTATTTTATCTTTCGAATCATAAAATATACATTAGGAGTATTCCTTCACGGAGTTACTCTATATAAGGAAAATGGATGTGGTTTTATAATTTTGGCTAGTGTCTGGAACACTCTGACAATTTGGCTATTAACTCGTAAACGCACAGAAGCAGGAGGAACATATGTAGCAGATAGTACGGAAGAAAAAAATTCAAATTTCAAGTCAAACCGAGCAATCGGAAATAGAAACAAAATCAATATATCCAAACATATCTCAGGAAGCAAAACACTGGACTTCTGCCGAATAGGATAACCTATAGTTTACCTATTTAGAGTAACGGAAGTTAGTTTGATCCTATCATAATAATAATAATAATAAAAGAATTTTATTGAAATGAGAATTACATTTCATTCCAAAGGGCAATTGACCGAGGTCCTTCAGCCCATTTAGTTTATAAACCTTAATATAATTTTTTTCATAATAATGTACAGGTAATGTGTGATTTATGTAGTACATATTTTATACAAAAAAAAAAAATAATCCAGTTTTAGTAGGTATACAAAAAAAATTTTTTTTTATAAATATGTGTGCAATATAGTATGAATGTCCTGTATTATTCTAGATACAATTATCTCCCAAAGGGAATTAGCAGGGTGTGTGCATCTCCTTATTCCGTCGATCCTCCTTATACAAAATTCGTCGATTGAATTTTTGTTATGTTGCTTTTGGCAAAATCTTCGTGTAAGAGTGGAAAGTCTTTCTTAAATGGGCTGGATGTGAGTTTCAGTGTATAAGAGGTGGTTTGGCGGGTTATGTAGAGGATTGTTGGGATGCCGAATTTTTGTTATTGTTCAGATGGCACTCGTTTCGGCTACCTTGAGATTTTTGATAGCAGGATTTTTTAAATTAGAGAAAATTACATGTCCATACTCTATGATCGGTCTGCAAATTAATTTATAGATTTTACCCATAGTGGTTATATTAATTCCATCTCTTTTATGAGATAATCCTCTAAAATGTTTGGCTCTTGAAATTATTTTTTTTTTCACATTAGTTGTATGGTTGTTAAAATTGATTTTATTGTCGATGGTAATCCCTAGATATTTTGCAGATACTTCTGCATGAATTGTCTGATTGTATATGTTTAATGAGGGGGAATTTCTAGAAGATGTATGCTGGAATATAATTAAGTGGGACTTAGATGGGTTGGGTTTAAGCCTCCATTTGTTAAACCATAAAGATGTAGCATCTGCGAGATTTTGTAGATTTTCCATTGCTGCATTTATAGATTTGTCGTGTGCTATCAAGGTGGTATCATCTGCAAATTGAAGTATATATGCTTGATGTGAAAAATGTTGTGGATTATCGTGGTAGATATCTGAACAGTAGATATTGTAGAGGAGTGGTGAAAGCGGTGATCCTTGTGGAAGGCCTTGCTCAGGGGTAAATTCATAAGATATGGCGTTCTGGACCTTCACTCTTAATTTCCGGTTGAACAGAAAGCAGTTAACCAAAAGTAGAAGATGTCTAGAACATCCTCGTGTGTATAGTTTGTATAGTAAACCCTTATGCCAAACACTGTCAAAAGCTTTGTTAATGTCCATGAACAATGCTACCGATTTGTTTCCATTTAGCTTAGATGTTTCGACATTGTTTGTTAGTATTGCTAAAGGCTGAGTTGTAGAGCTGTTAGTTTTAAATCCAAATTGATAATTCGGTATCTGGTGACCAATGCTTTCATGAATTTTGTTGTTAATTAATTTTTCAAAGTTCTTCCCCAGTACTGGCAGTAGCGTAATAGGTCTATAGTTAACTACTTTGGAGTGATCTGTGCCGTGTTTGGGTATGGTAATGATCGTCCCAGTTTTCCATTCTTTTGGGAAATATCGATGTTTGAAACAGTATTCGTAAATTTTAATTATTATTATTATTATTATTATTTAAGTGAATGTTTAAGTCTAGTTTTTTAACAAATTTTTTTGTGACATAATCGTGACCTGGAGCTGTATTTTTACCTTGATTTACTATAGCAAAATAGTCGGCTTCATCAATTGAATAATCTTCCATTGGCACAGGTTCGTTAATAAATGTATCGTACCATTCTTGGACACTTTGGTAATGGTTATTATTAAAATTCAAGTCCTGTGTTTCTGCATAGGCTTTTTCAAAATGATTTGCAAATACTTTTGTCTTTTCTTCTGGTCTTTCATATATTATGTCGTTTACTTTAATACTAGAGCTTGATGTCCCTTTATTTTTATATTTTGATAGTTTTTTTATTTCTGACCAGTAGTTTTTGCCTTTTTTCCTGTTTATTTCGTTGCATGTGTTAATCCATTTATGTGATCTAAATTGTTGAATTAAAGTTTGTATGTTTTTGTTAAGTTTATTCATTTCCATCTTTGCGTCGGGATTGTTGGTGCTTCTGTATTCTCTGTACATTTTTCTTTTTCTCTTAATTAATTGTATTATAAAGGGTGGCAACTCATAAGTGTAGTACTTTATCTCTTTTAAAGGCATATTTTCAATGAATGACTCAGAGAGTTTTGTGTTAAATTCAGTTATTACTTCTTCATTTAGTTCCTGGTCCTGTCTCGAGGTTATAAACTGTACCATGGATGTATTAATTTTGTTAATGTCGGTTTTTGCAAAGTTGTATCTCCACAATCAGTTATTGGCTATTGGCCTTTGCTTATCAAGTGAAATATGTAGGCTGAGATGGTCTGAGCATAAATCAGGAGTAAGTTCAACTTTCAAGTTATTACTTATGTTAGAGGTATGAAGTAGGATATCTGGAGTTGAGTCATTATTATGTTGCATTAAGAATGTGGGTGGAGTGACGTACTTGCAAAAACCGGTATTTTGGATGAAGTTGTTCAGTTGTCTCTTTTTTACTCTATTGTTTACATTAAAGTCTCCTACGATTAATGAGTATTTATAAAGCGTGCTCATAGTGAAGATATTTTCCTCGATTCGGGCGTGTGGGTGGATATAAACCAAAAAGATGTGTAATTTGTCGTCTAGGAATGGGATAGTAAAATGTAAACATTTGCTGAGAGGGTTGTTGATTCTGGGAGGGTTTGCTTTTCCCATCTTGAGATCAGGATGAATTTGAATGAGGCTTCCGCCTCTTGCATGGTTATGTATTTGATTGCCATCAAGACGGAGGGTATTCCAATTCCTGTAGGAAGTATTGCTGTCTTTTTTAGTTTTAGTCTCAACAAACATTGCACATTGTATATTATTGTTCTCGATATAGTTGTTAACCAGATGCTTTTTGCCTGTGTAGCTATTGATGTTTGCATATATGATATTAATTACTGACATATTCATGCTGTACATTGGTAGATTGGTTGATTGGTTCGGTGGGAGAATAAGGGTTTTCCACGTCTATTTCAAAAATTAGAATATACACTCTGTTTCCAGAGAATACTGCTGTTGTGTCCACATTGAAATTATTTACAAAATGTTTGCGCAGTTTGGCTAAGAGCTCCTCTCTGCTTTTATTGATTGGGTCGTTTATCTCATTGATATAAGTATTAATTATCATGTCATGAATTGTGACAGGAGAGTGGATTCTGTGTTTTTTGTTTTTCTGTGAAATTTCGTGGGATTTTTTATTCAGCGATTTTATCTGCACATTAGGAATACCATCAATTGGTGCTTTCGGTCTATTGGGACATTTGAATGACCATGCCTGGTGTTCCTCTGAGCCACAACTGGTGCATTTAGGTGGTAATGTGGAAGAGCATTTATTAGTAGAGTGAGTTCCAAGGCATTTGGAACATTTGCTGGGAGTGTTACAAATTTCTGTTGTGTGGTCAAATGCTAGACATCTACTACATGGTTTTGGTGTTGGTGGTGGTGGTTTGCTGGGGTAAACCGGATAGTGACGATAATTAAAGTAAAGACCCTCGGTGAATAGTGTTTCAAAAGAATTTTGCGAACCAGTTATTATTCGTACTAAAGAAGTCGGTTTATTTGTTGCACGTGATAAGATTCTCCTACAGTATCGATGTTCTAGTTTATATACATTCAGAATTTCACTGATTGTTTTGTCCTCTATCTCAAGTTCAACGTTTGCTATAATAACTGAATAGCTTGCACTAACAGTAGGTGTGGGGAGTTTTGTGTTGGGAGATGTTTTATGATAGTTGAGAACCCTCCCAACTTCGACCATTTTGTCTAGAGTTTGTATAATAGATTCTTCTGGGGTATCCGTTTTAAGTAAAAATCCTTTTTTAGTTTGTATTATTATGTCTCTTGCTTTAGGATAGATCATACTCCAAATATTTGTGAGCTCTAATCTTGTGTAACTACTTTCAGTTGTTATGTAAAATAAATGTTTATATTTTTTGTGGTATATTTCATTCATATGAGGAGAATAGTTTTTGTTTGGTATGGTGTTTTTGTTTGTCTGCGAGTTTTTACTTCCAATGTTTTTTGTGGTAGAATTTATCTCAACAGTTTTTGTTTGGCTGTTTTGTGGAATATTACCTGAAATAATATTGTTAATTTCATCCTGGGTGTACTGTTCTAATCCAATTTTCTTATTTTTACGCCTTTTCTTTTTAGCCTGTGTCCATTCTTGGGTATCATCCACAACCTCCATTTCATTTCCATCGCTTTCTGATGACGTATCAATCACAATTTCAAAGATTTCAAAGAGCAGCAAAAATAGGTGTGACCTCTATCACTGTAAGCTTTGAACTGATCCTATCATATTATTTCAAAAAAAAAAAATTGTCATTTTCCGAGGTATGAGTCCAAATGTTACGAAATCCAAAGACAGTGATGTACCCCTCTGCAAATCATATATCCTTTATATTTCAAAAAAATTTCCTTCCCAATATTTTCTTTTACTAGTCACAAAAATGAAAAGTATATATATACGAAAACCCGCCTAAAGAAGAGACAACTACCCAAAATGAACTTAACTAAAATAAACGCATAATAAACCCATTTGGTTGAACATGGTCGGAACAAGAGGAAGTTTTTAGGGGACAATCCCCCATATATTGGAAAACACTTTCGTGTGTAGTTTAATTTTTTATTCGTGCTTTATTTAACATACGCTTGTATTATAATCACAAATGCTACATTATTAGGTAGTTCACACAGGTAAGGTTTGGTAAATGAATACCAATAGTTTAATTAGGTAATAGTTTTCTAGTTTGATATCATGTTAAGGAACATGGGTCGAAAGTACTGAGCAGAAAGTCATCATTTCCAAAAAAGGATGAATACATACTGGCCAAAAGTATTCATCTTTTTCAAAAGGGGAGGTAATGTAATAATCCCCCCCCTCATGTTATCTTTTTTTTATTGTAAATTTGCTTTTCAAAATTACTTAGTTTAAACCTTCATGCTAAATTTATAAACGACAATGTAGTGAGCTCTGGGTGAACATAGTTCTCCACAGGATGTAACGTAGACCTTTGCTCAGCAAAGATAAGACACCTACGGCCGTTGTGAGTTACTGGTCAAAAACGGTGGGAAAGTGAGTCGATCCACCCGCTTCATCGAATTTGGTCGAACTCCGGCACGGTCCGAAATTTAAATTAAAAAGTATAAAAATGGTTGTCAAAGTGTTGTATTCCAAATTCTCTTACGTATTAATTAAAGTTTTGTTTTGGCTCGCGAAGCAGTTTTATTAATTTTAAGTGATTGGTGAACACTGTCGGTAGCAATTAGACTACCCGGTGACACTGAGGAATACGGAGATTAAACCTAGAAGGATGGGATAAGTGCTCACTCTGTATCGTTCCATGGTCCTCCGTAAATATATAGTCTGTTCTATTGTTTTAAATATAAATATTGCACCTCGAGTGTTTATAGTCTTTTCAAATTGTTTAAATATAAATATTGCACCTTGAAGTTTTATCGTTTGATTACTGTTTTATTTTAATTTCCTGTTTTCGTATTGGCAAATGTTAGTATCTGTTTTTTATTCTGTGGTAGTATTAAATCCATCCTCCGGAATGGTCTAAGTATAATACGTGTTTTATTGAGGAGTAACGCCCTCCTAATTTTTTCCATCTAGAGAGCGATAATTTAGCAGAAGAATCTGAGACCGCACGCTATTCAAATCGTAAGGGCTACGAAAGTTTTCCGCGTCTCGTAGGTTCACTTTACCTGAACAACCCCTATTTTTGGGGCGGTTTGTAACACTCTTGAGTCCAGATTACGAATATGTTGGTCCACATATCTCAACCAAAGTAGGTTCACTTTACCTGAACAACCCCTATTTTTGGGGCGGTTTGTAACACTCTTGAGTCCAGATTACGAATGTGTCGGTCCACATATCTCAACCAAAGTTTTGGTTTGAGTGGTGCCGTTTGTATTGCACGAACTTCTAGATCCTCCATGAAGAGATTAGCGATGACTGGAGATAACGGTGAACCCATCGGTGCTCCTTCCATTTGCTTGTAGCGCTGGTCATTGTATATAAAGTATGTGTTGTTTAAACAGTGTTTAGTTAGGCTAAGAATATGATGATGATCATCCAATCATCCAGAGGAGCATATTTTGCTTCATTTAAGACGGACAAATTTGTAATTAAAACTTCACTATTAAAACTGCGTTGTTAAACTCAATTTTTAATGTCATTATTTTTCTGGTAATTATTTCATACACTTTTACAGTATTTAGATTTTGTTTAAAAATGTCAAATAATAATTTGAAGGATTTAAGAGTGACATTTTTGCCAAAAAAAATTACACAGAATTTTTATTAATTCAATGAGAAAATTCTATTTTGTCACAAAATATGTGACTGATATTCTTGACCGAATTTTCGAAAACCTCTGGATTAACATGTTGAATACAAAGGTTTTTAGAAAACTTTCATGATTCAAAAGATTATTAAAATTTTTTGGAAAGTATTTATATATACAGGGAGTTTGGAGAGAAGCCCCCAATATTTTGCAAATATGTTCAGATAGGTAAATAAAATAAACAAAATAACATAAAACAATCGCAAATCATATTTGAAAAAATCTGTTTATATTATAAATTGTAGCATTCTTTAATTACCTATTAAATGTTCAAAAATATTACCGTCAACGTCGATGAATGTATCAGCTTGATCGTATGTGTAGCTCGTTTAAGGCACTGCGATTATCTCTTATAACTTCTACACAACTGACAATTCAAAGAGCTCCACCACTTTTCTTAAGTAACCTGGCAATTTTAACTATCCCCAAAGAAAATAATTGAGAGAAATGAAGTATAATGACTTTGGTGAGCACTTATGTGGATACCTAGGGCTAATACAATGGTTGGCAAAGCGATTATTTAGATGACTAAAATGTTTTTGTTTATTTTATCCGCCTGAACCTATTCCCCAAACACTCAATATTAATTGAGAAAACATGATATCATGTTTTTGCATAAGGAAATACGCTATTTGTCACCATTTTGACTTTTAATGATTCAGAGAATGCCTAATAATTAATTATCGATTACTGTGTTAACATACCACATGCACAGTGGCAACTTGCTGAGTACAATTGCTAAAATCTTCTTGATCTTCATAATCTGAACTATGACTAGGTGAAAATCCGTCTTCACTTCTTGGATAACCAATTGTTTTTCTAAAATGCCTAATTTTGCCTTCTAAATGTGTGTAATATTTAGCCGGAATTAATTGACCTAATTCTTGTTGCCCTGATTGACTGGTATCAACTGATAAGGTTGATAATCTTGAACTAACACTCTGAACATCCGATCCAGCATAATCTCCATTTTCTCTGTCTCGTGATGATCTGAAAGTAAACATTTAATAATGTTATGTGCTTTCACTTTTATTAAATAATATAGTTTGAAGGAAAATTGTATAGTATGCAGAACAAATATATTTTAAGCTTAGTCCTAGGCCATCCAGATACTAGTTTACAATGATATCAGTCAAACCCTCTCTTCTGCTTAAGGGGCAGTTTTAGTTAGTTAGTGTAGTTAAACTGAAATTTTTGTATTATAAAAGGCAATTCAAGTAGTTGTAGTTTTAAGGAATGGTTGTGCGTTATAAAACACGCTGTTTTATTCAAGTCATTCCTGGTTATTTATTACTCCAGTATATTACACAAAGTTTCAGAATTTATCCTGAAATCTATAACAAAAAACAAAATATAATCGTAAATCAAAGTTTCTTAAAACTTAACTTTGAAAAACTTACGATATTTCATTTTAAAAAACATCAAGGATTTACATAATTTGCAATAATTTTTGTATTATAAAATTTCAGGATAAAACCTTAAATTTTCTTAATAGACCAGTTTTCTGGCATCTGTTCAAAATAAATAAACTTTGAGCAGGTTGAAATTTACATGAAAAAACTCTATACAACTGGCAATAATACTTTTAGATAATTATCTGTATTAAGTATTTCCAGTACGGTCCGAGTTGTACAGGGTTTTTCTTATAATTTATCACCTGCTTAACATTTATTTGTATAGATGCAAGAAAAATAGTCTATATAAGAACTTAAGGAGTTTATGCTGAAATTTTGTCAACAAACAAGAGAATCATTACAAAATGTGTAAATCCTTGATGTTTTTATAAGTTCTCAAAATAACATTTTAAAATACTTACAATATTTAATTCCCGATTATCATTTATTTTTTTGATCACATAATCTGTCAAATTAGCAAAAGGGTACTGACTTTTTGAAGTAGAACCAAATGGCCTAAGTTTTTTTTGGAAAGTGTTCAGAAACACTTATTGATCAAGTGTTATATGATCTGAGGGTGTGCAAATATTTTTATGCATTATTTATTTAACAAATGGCTAATGTTAATGAACCATTAATTAACAAATTAAAAATCTCGGAAAATATCTCACGAAATCCCACATAACAAAATCATATGCAATGTACATACAGTGCATATCCATTTTATGGATATGTATATCCACCTGATGGAGCAAGTATATTCAATGAATATGTAATGAATATGAAATTGACATCCATTGCATACACTTTTATCGCCGACTTTCATATCCATTAAATGTACATCATATACATAATAACATATTTTATGGATATACAATATACATTACATATTCTGTATATTTAATGAATATGAAATTTATACGCATTTTTGTAGGTTTTTTTCACATTCAATGAACTGCACCTATATGCGGAATGATCACGGTATATTATCAATTATATAAGAATAGCGGGACTACTCACCAAGTGTATATCGTGTCCTAAGTTCCAATCCAAATAAAACAAGGAATATTTTAACACAAATATATTTTAAGCATATTTAAAATCAAGGGTCATTTACAAAAAATAATTAAAATCATTATGTAACTCAGGTTCATATTCGTCGACTGTAGTAACTTGAGAACTAAATGTAATTAACAACATGGAATTATATGTTTTCTCCTTGACGTGATATTCTGCCTTTTTCTTAAGGGTTCATCATATACAAACAAAATACTTAAGGTACGTTATATAATGTACGAAACTATCAAATTTTCTAACCTAAAAAGTGGATTGTTTTAACATCATTTTTAAGAAATTGGCCTAATAATTTATACCTACCTTATAATCACATGTAATATAAAATTTACAGAAGCAAATAGTATAGCATCTAAGTTCATATAAAATCACACACTTTTAACGAAAAATGAAGCCAGCACAAACTGCGTTGTAAAAACGATTCGGATTCGACGAATAATCTCTTTGCTCATGCGCGTCGGTTGATGACATAATTCACGTACACGCCACGGTTTGTGGTACGTGTCCAATTTAATTTAAAAAATAAGTTTTCGCTAAAATGTTTTTATTTAAAATACTTTTCAAATTAAATTAATTTTATCGCTTAATATAATTTTCGATTTACCAAAATATTAAATAAACGTGTAATCCAAATGTACGAATAATGATAATAATTATTGAAAAATGTTAATTTGGGATATTTAGCAGATAACTTTCATACTTTCAATATTTGATATTTGTGTGAAATAAAAAAATATTTAAATTATTCGTAAGTATTAGGTTCTATATATGTTTATTGAAATATGATTATAAATTTTTTGTAAAATTAAAAAATATATGAATTTTGTTCATATATCATCAGATTTTTGTCTTTCAGGATGTTCTAGTCTAGAAATAGTTATGGCTTATGTTGTTTTCAAAAATAATATAAAATGATATACATTAGCAGACATATTACGTATATTCATTTAAGTATATACCTTCAACAATATACATGGTATATGCCACTGATGAATATCCAGTAGTTGCATATACATTTCATGTCGTATGTATATTTAAAAATACACGTCTAAATTCTAACATCTTATGTATATGCTATAGACATACATATCCATGAGATGTTGTGTGGGATGGAGCCAAAATCTATACTCGGGGGTTTTCGAGGTCGCTGAGCACGAATTCGAGGTCCAAATTTAAAAATTCAAAATGGCGGATCTAATATGGCCGACTTTTAAGATTAGATTGACATTTTTGTTAAAGACAAACCTCAAATTTGAACAAAAATCTATACTCTGAGATTTTCGAGGTCGTTGAACACCAATCCGAGGTCAATATCTAAAAATTTAAAATGGCGGATCCAATACGGCTTTCAAGGTTAGATTGACATTTTTCTTAGAGATAAATTACGAAATTGAACAAAAAAGTACAGTCTGAGGTTTTACAATTCACTGATGATGATTTTGTTATACAAAGCAAACGATGCATAATACTCGTATACAAAATGTATAGGTTTAATGTCGATACGAAAAGAATTGGTAATAAAATCTTATATTTTAATATATTTATAATAATTATGATATTTATGTAATATTTGCTGTAATAATGAATGCCTAATGAATAATTTTCTTGATCTTAAATATAATAAAATATATTATATTTGTTAATAAATAAAGAAAAAAGTAATTGTTACAAATTTATATTTTTTTTATTTGCTTTATATATATATATATATATATAAATGTATGTAATAGGAGTAATTGAAATAATTATAAAAATAATATTTTTAAATTGTATTACATTTTTATTTCACAAACCTGCTGTTTTTCATAATTATCTATACAAATATTTGTTTAGCTAAATAGAATAATAATAAAATAGAATGCAGGTTTTCACGGCCGTTGTCTAATGAAGTAGTTTCTTCCGGGTCTTGCTGTGGTCTTGACTTAAGTCAAGTTCGACGACCACGGCAAGACCCGGAAGAAACTACTTCAATAATAAAGTAAGTAAAGAGAATTTTTTTACTTAACTTAATTTAAGACTTAAATAATGCCAAATTTACATTCACTTAAAATAATATTAAATATCTTATATTTCATTTTTTCTCATAAAAAGTCGTAAACTTTGGCCTCAAAAACCGCTATGCACATATTTTTGTTAAATTTCGTGATTTGCCTTTAACGAAAATGGAAATCTAACCTTAAAAGCCAGCCATATTGGATCCACCATTTTGAATTTTTAAATATGGACCTGGATTCATATTCAGCGACCTCGAAACCACCCTAGTATAGATTTTGTTCAATTTTGAGGTTTATCTTTAACAAAAATTTCAATCTAACCTTAAAAGTCGGCCATATTAGCCAGATTTTCAATTTGTTAATTAATGATACATTAATTGTTCATTAACTAGTCATTTGATAAATAAATAATAGATAAAAACATTTGCACACCCTCAGACCATATAACACTTGATCAATAAGTGTTTCTGAACACTTTCCAAAAAAATTAGGCCATTTGGTTCTACTTCAAAAAAGTAGGTAGGTACTTCTACACTAAATAATGCTAATTTGACATGATTAATAGATTATATTGTAAAACTTTGTAGACTTTTTGCATCTTCAATCAATAAGCTTTTCAAAAGGATAACAAATGACATGGAGAACCCTGCATACGACTGGAAACCATCTAGCGCTATTTCAACCTACTTGTTCAATGGATAGCCAACAAGTGTCCATTAGCCCTTCATCTGTATTTTACGTCCATATTATGACAGATTCATACAATGTGGATGTGGAAACTACCTGGAGTTATCCTGAATAATTATTCTATGCACGAAAGTGTCTACGTTGAACGTTCAATGGATGTCTATTTTCCCGCCTTGATCAAAATTAGGGTGGAGTGAAAAGCAATAAAGTTACATGCACGTTGAAATTTATGTTCGCAGTTACTACTATCACCATTTGCCACTAGTATCATTTATTGAAGTGATACTAATATTAATACAATACAAAAATATAGAAATCTTGTCTCATAAAAAATATCGTTTCATCGCGGAATTGGTGGGATTGAGGACATCAAACATGAAAAATTTTTTGTTGTAAGTTTATGTTACATACATCAGTTTTAATTATTCTTCTTGGAAACGGTTACTCGTATAATAATGTAAATGGGGTAAAGGATACTCAAGTAAGTTCGATGAACCTGCGGGCAATGCCGGCTGGAGCTTCAGCTCCTGGTAGGGCCACCCTTGCCGGTAAGGCCATGGGGGAGAAACAAAAATGAGTCCAGGTAGGTGTCACGCGCAACACATAGCCTCTGCACTTGCAAGACCATCGTGCGTGGTGAAGAACCACATCCGACTAGAGGTTACCCTGTTCTCGCAGAACACGATGGATCTATGGGAGTAAACCCTGAAAAAATAATCCGAAATCTAAGGTGTTCGCCGTGCCGAGGGATGAATGACTCTGAGTTAGTGAGTCGCAAACGGCCGCCTCCGAATAACTGGGGACCTTCAGAGTATATACCCCCTCCATGGTAAGGGTGCACTGCCATGGTGGAATGTAGATCAGCCCAACTCGTGGGAACTATATGGAAACAGATTTTTCTCAAGAGGTACCTGCCTCATTAAACACAGGTGATGGTAATGGTGGTCCATCTAAATCCCCACCAAACACAAAAGACCGAAAGGTCAACCAAACTGCCGGTAAGGCGGCAACGTTGTTAAGTCAGAGAAATGTGGAAATTACACCGCGTTTTCTGATCGTTAAAAGGATAGAAGGGGATTTCTCAAAAGTGTCCTTTTCTTATTGAAAAAGTGGTGAGCGGTTTAGTAGGAAAAGTTAAGTCGGTTAGGAAAAATAAAGAAGGACTGTTAATCGAGACAAGCAACCCCAACCAATCAAAAAGATTATTAACCCAAACCAAGTTTCACGAATTCAACATAGAGGTCACTCCACACACTTCCCTTAATTACAGTAAGGGCGTTATCACGTGTCGTGATTTGCTGAACTGTACTGTGGAAGAAATTATGGAAAATCTCAAGGATCAAGGAATAATTGATGTTAAAAGAATTAGCACTAAGAGGGATAATGTAATGACAGATACAGCTTCACTTATACTTACTTTTAACACTCCAAAACTACCTGAAAAAGTCAAAGCAGGAATTTACCAATCACTTTCGGTACGACCATATATCCCAGCACCAATGCGGTGCTTTAACTGTCAAAAATTTGGTCATACTGTACAAAGTTGTGATAAGGAACCGATCTGCATATGCGGAAAAGCAATACACCAGGGCGAACCATGCTCCGATCCCATTAAATGTGTTAACTGTAATGGTGAACACTCTACTCGTTCTAAGAATTGTCCAATCTTTAAAGAAGAAGCTGCTATTCAAAGAATTAAAACCCTAGATAAAGTCACTTATAGTGAAGCAAGGAAACGTGTAAGAGCAAACTCCCCTCCAACTAGTGGATCTTATGCCAGGATAACCGCTACACCTTCTCCAACACAGGCATCTAATATCAAAGACATCATTTTGCAAATGATCCCGGAAATAACAAAAATCTGCAGTGCATTAATAGAACAAAAAATTTCTAACTGTCAAGAAAATACTGCTAGTAAAGAAAAGTCTCTAATGCCACCCCCTGATAAAGCTTACAACAGTAGATTATACAACCAATCTTATGTATCTGATTCCTCAACGCAAAGTAAGGATAAGCGGAAACATAATTCGCCCACAGACGAGTCAGAGGAATCTGACGTTAGCCAGACTTCACAATCTGATAAAACAGAATTGAACAAAAATAAAAACAAAAACAAAAAACTAAAAAGTAAGCCGGGTTGGCCTAAAGGCAAACCCAGAAATTCCCAAAATCTTAATAAAAAGATCCCCGATGATCCTGGAGAGGGATCCATGGATCGACCAAATAATTGATTTTACTTATTTATTCATATTTATATTTCTACATCTATACATCATTGTTTGTTATGTCCCATATACAAATTTTATTATATAGATATATATATTTTTCTTCTTTTTACAAGATAGTGTACTATTTGTGTTTACTTGTTTATTTATTTAACAGAATGCCTTTAAAAGTAGAAAATATTTTACAATGGAACTGTAATGGATGCAAAAATAATTACTGTCATCTGAAAACTATCATCCTTGAAAAATCTCCATTTTGCTTATGTTTACAGGAGACACACTTCAAACCAGAGGAATCTTTTACACTACGAGGATACTCTGTTTTTAGAGAAGATGTCATCCCTCACCAACGAGCGAGAGGGGGAGTTGCAATCTTTGCAAAAAATGACTCGTTGGCCAAGCGGATCATGTTACAGAGTGAACTCCAGGTCGTTGCGATAGAAATTGATTATCCTATGAAGCTAACTATATGCAACATATATCTCACAGACTTCACATGGACAATTGACGATTTAAAACAAATAGTATCACAGTTACCGCGCCCCTTTCTAATTGTCGGAGATTTCAATGCTCACAACCCCATGTGGGGTTCCACTAGACTAGATACACGCGGTAGGATAATAGAACAATTTATGGATGAAAGTAATCTGGTATTACTCAACACCGGTGAAGGTACATATATAAACTCCAGATCATCTAACCTCTCATCTATAGATCTATCAATGTGTAGTGCAACGCTAGCTCCTGTGTTATCTTGGAAAACTCTGGAAGAACATACATATACAGATCACATTCCTATTCATATCGATTTAGATGTAGTCACCCATCAGTTTAACACATACCAAAAATGGCAACTAGATAGAGCAGACTGGTCTACCTTTAGAGATAATGTACATCTTCCAGCTCTAAATAATGACATTGATACCACAGTGGAAGAATATACTGAGACCATCTTAAATGTAGCCAAAGACACTATACCGAGGTCTGGAGGACGTCGGCTGCGAGCTAAAGTACCTTGGTGGAACGAGGAGATAAAAGAAGCATTAAAAGAACAAAGGCGAGCGTTCTCTTCATTTAAACGCAATCTCACTCAAGCTAACATGATTGTATTTAAACAATGTCGTGCAAAAGCTCGTAAGCTGATCTTGAATGCGAAGAAAAAGTCTTGGGAATTATACGTATCATCCATTAATTCGGATACACCCATCGGTGACGTCTGGAGGAAAGTTAAGTGTATAGCCGGGAGAAATAACCCAACAATACTTTCTGTAATGGAAATCGATGGCCGTCTGGAATCTGGTAAAGAAGAAATAGCTGAATCGTTAGCCAAGCAATTTCACGACAACTCCATCTACCATGATCCAGTATTCCTTGATATTAAGAGAAACTCTGAATCAAATCTCGACTTTTCATCGCCTGAAAATCCGACCTACAATGAACTTTTCTCCATGGACGAGATGGAGAAAGCACTTCAAGAAGCAAAACAGTCAGCTCCAGGGCCTGACTCCATAATGTATGAGATGGTGAAACAGCTACCTTTGTCTGAAAAACAAAAACTACTCGACCTCTACAATAAAATATGGCAGGAAGGAAAATATCCAGAACAATGGTGTGAATCTATTATAATTCCTTTATTAAAGCAAGGTAAAAACCCCCGCAGAACTACAAGCTACCGCCCTATATCTCTAACTAGTTGTCTTAGCAAACTTTTTGAAAAAATGGTGAATACACGTCTTATATGGTACCTTGAGAAAAATAACTTACTCTCTAACTATCAAATGGGTTTTCGAAGGAATAGATCCATGATCGACCAGCTGGTATTTTTAGAGAATGCCATTCAAAATTCATTTTTTGAAAGATCCCACTTGGTCGCTATTTTTTTCGATCTTGAGAAAGCATATGACACAAGTTGGAGGTATGGAATCATAAAGAAACTACATGACTGGGGTCTTAGAGGAAATATGCCCTCTTTTATAAAAAGCTTCCTCAACCGTCGCCAATTTAAAGTTCGAATCCATGATACAGAATCTCACGCTTACAGGCTGGAGAACGGAGTCCCGCAAGGATCCACCCTCAGCGTCACTCTTTTCGCTATCGCTGTAAATGACCTGACAGAGACGATAAATCCTCAATTAAAAAAATGCATCTATGTTGATGACCTGGTAATGTTTTATTCCTCAAAAAGTATGGATGATATGGAACACACGCTACAGAGAGGGATTGATGAAATCACGGCTAGTGCAGAAAGAAAAGGCTTTCGTTTCTCTACAGAGAAAACCCACTGTGTTCACTTTTGTAGGCTGCGTAAACCACACAATGACCCTGAACTTTTCCTTAAAGGTTCACGCCTTGAATGTAGAGATACAACGAAATTTCTGGGCCTTACTCTTGACTCGAAACTCTTATGGGGGTCACATATCGAAGACCTTACCGGTAGATGCAAGAAAGCCCTTAATGTCATTAGATGTGTATCTAATATCTCCTGGGGGGCAGATAGAGAAGTGCTACTAAACCTATATAGGAGCCTTGTGCTTGTGAAGATGGATTATGGATGTATATTGTACTCCTCAGCCCGTACCACGCATCTACATGCCCTAGAGTCGATTCATTCCACTGGACTAAGACTGGCTACTGGAGCCTTCCGGACATCACCCCTATCATCACTATGCTGCGAGGCAGGAATGTCTCCTTTGAAATACAGAAGAGCACAAATGATCATCAACTACGCAATCCAAATTCGCTCACAACCTACGCATCCAAACTATGCCATCATAACAGATCAAGACCTATACACTACCTACTTACAGAGACCCACAGTAACTCGACCGGTAAGTGTCCGAGCAACAGAAGCCATAAGAAAACTTAAAATTACACTACCAGATATACTTCCACGCGGACAATACGAAACGACTCCCTGGACCATAAAGTTGCCTAAATGTCATCTAGAATGCACCTACCACAGGAAGAATGAAACGAGTAATGTGATATATGAGAAAACATTTTATGAAATTCTTAGTAAATACCCAAATTATATTAAAATTTACACCGACGGGTCAAAGACAGAACAAGGAGTTGGCAGCGCTATCTCTGTATCAAATCAAGTTTACTCGTGGACACTAAATCAAGCATGCAGCGTATTTACCGCCGAACTCTACGCTATCTGGCAGGCTCTACGATACTGCGATATGAAGAACCACTATATATTTTTGATATGCTCTGACTCGCTAAGTTCGATCGAGGCCATAAAAAATAGATTTTCTGAAGATCCATTGGTGCAGCAAATACTTTCGTTAATTGACTGGTTACACTCTAACGATAAAACAGTTACCTTCGTTTGGACGCCAGGCCATGCGGGCATCAGAGGCAACGATCTCGCAGATAGGGGTGCACGCGAAGCAGCTGAAAAAGATACAGTAGATCACACACAATTACATCCTCAAGACCTGAAGACGCATGTGGATACTAAAATTAAGGAAGCCTGGCAAGAAGAATGGAATAGCACATATGCTAAATTGAAACCTATAAAACCTTGTGTTAATAAGTGGAAGTTGCCATGTGAATTAACTAGAAGGGAACAAGTCACATTATGTCGACTTCGGATAGGGCACACCAACCTTACATCAGTCCACCTATTAAGAGGGGAACAACCACCGATATGCCAAACATGCGGAATGCAACTCACTGTAAAACATATCTTACAAGAATGTGAAAGATACTTGGACTTACGATCGCAGTTGGATATTCCAAATCAACTACAGCAAACCTTAGCGAATGACAAAGAATCAACTCGGAAAGTTTTAAAATTTTTTGAAAAGTCTAACTTACTACGTCGGATCTAATGAATGCAGGCAATTCTTGATTGCTTCTGTTTTTCGTTCTCTTTTGTATTCACATCGTATTACTTGATGCCCACTCACACGTAAACACATATGCGATGAATGACACCTTATTGAGATGAAGCATAGCACATGTTGTTGCCACAGGTTGTTTACACCTTGGTAATAAATTTACATATCCAATAAGGATACACTATGATAGGGCTAATGACCGAAGTAGTCGATGCCCTTTAAAAAAAAAAGATGTAAATGGCATACAGTTACAACTTTGTTAAGGTATGATTGTTTTCTAAGTTTATTTATGGAAGATATCACAGGGGTGGTAAAGTGACATATGATTTAATACAATAGGTATTTTCTGTTTTTATTTTGCAACTTAGGTTTTTAAATAAGAACATTTTTGGACATTCATCATGATATTTGTATAAAAATGTATGCCTTGGTTTTCTTTAAGCATTAAACTATTTGATTTTTATTTAATATACACTAATTTACTTTAACGAACTACTTCAAAACTTCTTTTAGTCATCCTTATACAAATTATATAGTTACCTAAGAGGGATAATAGTCGGTGGGTAACCAGCTTGTGGTAAAATAAGTCCACGTCTAGGCGTACTCCTGGGTGTCGTTGCCGAGAGGGTGTCTCTAGGCAGCGATATATCCCCTGCACTTTTAAGCGTGATCACTCCCTCACCACGTGGCTCTTGTCGAAGATTGAGGGTGAAACAAACTCGACCATTTTGTATAGTAGCCGTTGGCCCCGGGCTGCTACCCATTAAGAAGTCTTCTGGGTCACTTTCATAAGGTGGTTCATCATACCAGTGTCCTCTGTCATGGCTATGGGTTCCCGGAGCTAACATACGAGCGTCTTCATCGTACATGTATGTGTCGTCTAAAAAACATTGACCATTAATAAAGCATTCAATTACAATGTTGTGATAAATACATTTGCTAACAATACTTTTAATAAAATGAAATTGTATAAACTGAGAAGTAATTTACTGTATGAAATAGGAAAAACAAATCAACAATAAATTGCCATTATCACATGTTCAAAATTACGCCATTAAGAATCTAATAATTCAGTAATACTCAACATAAAAGTGAATATACAGTGTTTTTAAATATTACTTATATCCAAGTGCTTCATCCAAACAATGTAAAACCTTTATGTTATATAACTAAATCTTTCTTGCAAGCGGATTGCTCTAATTAATAAATTGTTGGATGGAAGTTACAAACATCACTTTACGAAATTCCTAATACTCACCATGTGTGGTATGAGATGCAAATAATCATATATAATACCACGAGTAGTGAGTAGTCAAAGTTTACCGATTATTTTTGTGGTGGTATCACAAATGTTTCCTTGCGCTTGAATATTAATATTAATATTTGCAAGCGCAAGGAAACATGAGTGATACCACCACAAAAATGATCTCCATACTTTGATTACGAATGATATTTGGAGGATGTTATATGGCTTATGTCCATTTAACAGCTTTATATAAAAACTAGTATTTTGTTTATATTTAGCACGATCTGTGTAATATTTTGATTCAGTTTTTGTAAGTGAAACTGTTTTCAATTAACAAAATTTACTTATATAACTGCTAAATCATTTCACATTGTTTTATATACTTATTTTTATATCTTAGGAACTCAGTCATGTTCTTTTTACACTATTATGTATCTCTGTTTCCGTTCTATTAAAGCATCCCAGGAAACGATTGTCGATTGTCTAAAAATATTTATTTACATCAGATACCTATATTTCAATTTTTATATTTTTGTTTACTATGTAAGTACATATGGTTCTCATTACTATATATAGTATATCCTATAAGATGTAATATACTTACTGAGTTCTCACAATACGTTTTACTATTTATTACGCCAGTTCATATTTTTGGTTATGTATAAAATAGAAATTACAAATTGTTGCAATCTAAGTCAGCTGTGTATGGTATGTGGTATTATAGATTTCTTTTATCGATTCTAATTTGTTTGAGTACGGGAATCTACATAAGGCAGGTTGTTGCGCTTAACTCAACAATTGACAGATGGCCATACCTGTACCATTTCTATGTTTTATAGCTTTCTATATAATTAGGGGAAATAGTTTTTCCATTTTATCTGGTGGCATTATTTTGCAGTAAAATGTTAAATGTTTAAAATGTTTTCTTAACCGCCTCTCAAGTTACCGAAGTAACCCCCTGGAAGATCTCAAGGATCTTGTGCTAGGTAAAGAGAGACGAGGCCCTACAGTTTAATGTGGACTCCGAACCACTCTTGGGGCAATTTTTTTAATGAAAAATTGTTTTGCCTTGTGGGTATCGAACCCACTTCGCTAGGCAACTCAGTTTGCTAGCCAGACGCTTTAACCAACTGAGCTACCATTCCCCAAGTAGAACAAATAAAGTTTACCTTATTAGTAAAACTCACCAGGAAATCATTTGCTTGCAGCTTTTGTACTGATTCGAACGTATATAAACTTAACTGTGGACTTCAGTAATTAATATTACATTTTATATCCGCGTTAACAAGTGTTTAACATCCAGGTAAATTTCATTTATTACTAATTAAAAATTTAATTAATCTTCAATTTTTGTAATTGATGTAATTTCAATGATTTTTTAAATAAATTTAAATTCAAGGTCAATTCTTTTTAATTTAATAAGTATAGTTAAAATACCATATGTACCACATGGTTTTAAAATATTTTTTTCTTTCTTCTTCATTTTTTGGCAATTTATAGCTTACGAAATCAGCTTATATATTTCTATATAAATATTTATTTATTTCTATATTTACATACTTATATATTTAAACATTTCTGCATAGCTTCTACATTTCTACATAGCTTTTGCACAGCTTATTCATAGCTTATCTTTCTGCATATAGACAAAATTTCATTAACTTTTCAAAAAACCACATAGTTGGTTAATTTTCCTACAATTTTCACTCCATTTTATTAAGAGACGTAAATTGTCAAGGAAACCTTTAGACTCCATTCTTGCCAGAGACAATTGTGGGCCTCGATTGCTGTTTCAGACCCAGTCACCTCAACAATACTCAATCCCGGAATCTAGAATCCTGATATAAATTTGTTATATATATATTTTTTAATTTCAATTAGACTTTGTTAACCAATTTATCTATTCATCTTTTTATTTCTCTTACCAACAATTTCAGTCTGATCTATAGTAGACTGGTTATTCGAGAAAAATAGACAATTCTACTTATTTTTACTATAGATGGTGCCCAATTTAACATCGTTTTTTCTATGTCTCCTTTTCTCGAAATAAACAGAAATCTGTCGCTTATGCTGTACATATCAAAAAGGGTAAGTTTCTCCACTCTTACGAATACTCCGGATCCACGGCTCTTTGCTCCGACTTAAACCAGCTAGTCGTCCGCCTCAATTCTTTCCCAAAAATAAATAATAAGGGAAAGGAGGTAACAAGGACTATTCCAAGAGTTAAACCAATTTTTCAAATTAGTTTTCGGTGAATAAAGTAATAAGTCTCGTAGTTTTCATCGAAACGAATAAACAAGCTTTTGTCAATTCGAAAAATCAAATTTAATAAGAATTATTTGCATTCTCTTTGACAAATATAATATGGAAATAAATTGTGTTCTGATATGGAAACTAGTTCAAAAAGGTTTGGTGACAAATCAGAATGTGAAATTGATATTAATTATTGTTTTATATAATAAAGGTTATGAAAATATACTTTTAATTAATTTTTGAGTAAAATACTCACTTCGACCATCAGTGAAATACCCGATGCTATTTTTACGCGTCCAAATACCCACTGATATGCATCGTTTCTATGGCAATTTAACATTGTTATAAATATTACGAATGGAATGAATAGTCTATATTATTTGATTTATATCTTGAGAGATGAGAGTATTATTTTCAGAAGAAATCATCCAAGGATTGGAAACGTTCTGTCCATTTATTAGTGGAACTGATGAACATTTAAAGCATATTTCTGGTGAATGTTGATGTATAAAAATCATTGACTTTAAAGTAAGTAAGTAAGTTCTTTATTCATCATACAATAGTGAAACTTATAAGACTAGTCAAAACAAATAAATACAGTTAAAAAATAATAACAGTTAAAAAGAGTAGTAAATATCTTAAGAGTAATAATACCAATAATAAAGTCATAAATACTAAGATTGTAGATACTCGTCTAAGGAATAAAAAGCATTGTTAAGTAAGTACTTTAACAAAGTATTTTTAAAAGTATTAAAATTGTTAAAATGACCAAAGCGTCGGGTAAATTTATTAAAACAGTAGATTCCCTGAAAAACATGTGAATTTTGGCCCACACTTAATCTAGAAAATGGCATCCTAAGTTTAGTGTGGCTGCGTGTGTGGTAATTGTGAACATCATTATTTCTTACAGTGGAAAATAATACATTAACCAGGAAACGTTATGATCAAATCACTATTATTGAAAAACTAAGAACTTTCAAAAAGAAATTAACAAAACGCTAGATGTAAAAATATTTCCTCTTCCTGTCGAAGAAACCTGGGCGCATGATCATATTTTAATGTTGAAGGAAATGTATCGTGTTCCTTATTAAATTGGAATACCTACAAAACTGTTTTATGGTATGATGCACATTTAAAAAAAATGAGACCTATCTTGGAATTTTTCCAAATAAATTATGCCTTTGATTGTACTAAAAGAGAGTACTATTTGTACCAAGTCTTATTCCAATATGTGCGGCCGTTCAGAAAATATAGCGGTGAGAGTGTTTTGAACTCAGCAAAGTATGCTCTATCTCCCGTTTCATTATATCTGTTCAGATTTGGGACACCCTGTATACTTCACAGCAGCCGGCAGTCAGTTGCAGTTTGCAGTGCCTCAAGCTATCAACACTTCTCTCCTGGATAGTCGTAAACCTCTACCAATCAAACCAGTGCTCCTATAGTAACAATTAGTAGTGAACAGTAAACAAAGTAGTGATTTCTAGTAAGTCAATTAGTACGCAAAGTGAATTTTATCGAGCTGCCGCTCGCTGTGAATCCAAACCGCTATCTAGTCTCCTAGCGACCCTTGCTGTCCGTCTCGAAGGACAATTATACAAAAATATTTTAGTCTATTAAATTTATAGTCCATCAAGTTACCTTTGAAAGTTTCTAGTTCCACAACAACGAAGCGTCATTCTTTTGTCTAACAGTGATGATCTTGACAACACATGTTGTAATTAATTTTTGTACGTTTAAGCGAAACCAAGCGTATTAACATTTTAATGACCATAGGATATAATGATAGAAGACGAAGTTGTGACCAAGTAGTGAATATTTTTAATGAATTGCATCCCGATAGGGAAACATTGCTGCGTTTTCATGAAACTGGAGGTGTCTAAGATCGATTAAAAAGAGGAAGACCAGTAAGCGTTAGAAATGAAGAAAATTCTTTGAATCGCATGTTAAATGTGGTGAAAAATCAAATAAATTCGACACAACAGGGAGCTTTAAACCATAATATGAGTCGATATTCCATTAAAAAAATTTGCAAACGGGAAAATTTCATCCTATAAAATTCATTTGTTACAAGAATTGAGTGAAGACGATGTTGATCGAGTTCTGCGAAGTTATTATGGATAAATTAAACGAAAATGTCAACTTTGTCAACCATATATTGTAAACAAAAATAGAGATCTTGAGTTAAAATATAAAATACACATTAAAAATATGTTGTACAATAAGAATTATTATTCATTAAATGAAATGAAATTATTATGTATGTAGGTATGTTCTTTATTATTTTTTTTTTTTATAAATTTATTTAACGTCGGCCTATTTCCGCTACTGAGGCCTAACACGACCTAGACGAGCTACCCCCAACCAGGAATTTTGCCGAACCTCTTCCCTTAAGAAGGGTAGGGATCTTTTACTTGCCTAACATTTAATAGACAAGGGACCGACGGCTTTACATCCCCTCCGAAGGATGGTATATCTCCTATAAAACCCTCGCCTAAGGTTGTATAGCTTCCGCGCATACACTGATATACAAGCCGCTGGAAGATGTGTGAGGCGAGAACGCGGTTTCCGTTGGAATGGTCACCAATCCAAGTACTAACTGCGCCTGTCGTTGCTTTACATCGCATACCGAAGTATGTACATAGTAAAGACGCACCTACGCTCGCCCCGTTTTTTATTATTACGTGTGTACTTTTATTTTTATATTGTGTTGTGCTTTTTAAGAAAATTTTGACGAGATCCTATTTTTAATAGAACAGTTCTTATTTTAAATTGACTAAATGTTATTTACTTATATTTAGTATTTTGAGTCTACCTATTTATTTTGTTTATATTTTACCATTTATTTATTGTTGTCTTTCTGCTTGTGTTTATATATTGTATTTGCAAATTTTCCTTTCTTATTTATTCTATATCATACATTAATGACCGAATGGACTAATAACTTATTATTATTATTATTTTCTGACGAATCTACATTTTGCTTCAACGGGTATGTAACCGAGACAACTGTATCGGTCAGACCAAAATCCACATTAGATGGAAGAAGTTCACGCCCAAGGACCACAAAAAGTAAATGTTTGGTGAAACATTATTGGTGGACACGTCGTAGGGCCCTATTTTATAAACCCGAACAATAACAATCCGGATTTACCTGCAGAACAAATATGGTTTCAACGAGATGAAGATAACTTACTTTTTATATCTTAGTATGAGAAGTCCTTTCACCAGCATGTTTTTTTGTTTATTAGTCAAGCCATTATCATCACAGAAATGCAAAAACAAAAAAGTAATTAAAGTAGGTCCTTACTGTCATCGTAATATCCCTAATAAACAATTGCTATGCTCATGTGTCAATTTTCTAAATCATTCGCATTTTAAGTGTTTAGCGTCTAAAGTGAGATAATTTTGAGTGTTTAGCATCCAAAGTTCAAAGTGAGAACGTCGACATGCTTTTAATAGACGGGGAATGCAAGAAAAAAAAATCTGTTCAAGCCGCGGCGTTATCCAGATAGGAATCATCCTAACCGTCGCCACTTTGCAAAGGAGGAACAGAAAATGGGAAGAGCACCTAACAATGATGATGTGAGATTCATTATAAATTAAAATAATAAATATATAAATAATAAATAACACCACAGGTAATTACGACCCCCTTTATCCCGGAAGGCTCTGGAAGAGCCTTGTTTGGGAGGGGGCTACACATTTAGAAACAAGGGACACACGCCCAATATCCGTGTATAGTGGAAAAATCCCTCTCACAGTATTTCCCACTGCCACGACCGGGGATCGAACCCGGGACTTTTGGGTGAGTGGCAAGTGCGCTTACTTCTCGACCATCAGTTAATACTAAAATAGAAGTAGTAGCTCATGTAGAGGTACATCCTACATCATCTACAAGGGACATAGCCCATCACGCTGCAATTATAGTAATCAATCAGTATGGAAAATTTAAAAAAAGCATGAGTATAAAATAAAAGTATAGGTCATGTAGATCATCTACATCATCTACAAGGGAAATAACCTATCACGCTGCAATTAGCAATCAATCAGTATGGAAAGTTTTAAAAAGCATAAGTATAAAAGTTTTAAATACCAATTGCATCAACACCTCTATGAAGGTGACGGTGCTAGTTCTGGAAAGTATGGGCAATGTAGAGAGTTCTACAAAAAACATATTGTCTTCAGACGAATCTCGTTTCACAAATAACGGGATGTTCAATAGAAATAATTGTCGATATTGGGCCATAGAAAATCAACATTTAGTTAGAGAGGGAAATTTTTAGGAGCGTTTTGGTTTTAATGTCTGGGCGGGTGTAAAGAGTAACCAGGTCATAGGACCTATTATTTTTGACGGCCCACTTACCGGAGAAAGGAGTTTCTTCAAAACGAAATTGAAGATGGTATAGATAATTTGCTTTTAACTCAACAGGGGCAACTCTACTTTTAGCAGGACGGAGCGCCTCCCCATAATGTTGCTCCTTATCTTAATAATAGATTAGGGGAGCAATGGATTGGGACAAACGGTCCTGTTAAATGGCCCGCGAGATCTCCGGATCTAACTTGTATAGATTTCTTTTTATGGGCTCATCTAAGAAACATTGTGTATTCGACAGCTGTGTAACGAGAGTGGATTTAGAAAATCGAGTGGGGATGGCATTTGAGAACATATCCCCTCTACAGAGTTGCATTTCAAGACAATTTTATTAAAATAATTTGGAAGTGCGGAGATAAAAATGGAAGTCGTTTTGAATAATTGCTAAATTAGAGATTGAAATAGACAATTTATTAACCTACTGTAGTACTGTATTTATTTTTAGGGTTATTTGCAGTGAAACCGGAAGTAACAAATATGTCAGATAGGTCTTCGCAGGAGACAGAATGGGCCTCTGACTCATTCTTGTTGCATATCATAAAATATTAATACAAATATACAGAGTTGATCAAAGTTCAATTGAAGTTAGACATAAATGATAAATTTCTTAAGAAAAATTGTCATTCCTGCCGGTAACGATTACATATTATGAAACTTTTGGTACCGTTTAATCCCCAATAAATAGATCTTTCTGAATATCCGGGTGACCAATCTCACAATATTTAAAAAAATGAGTTATTTTGAAAAATGTGATTTTAATGAGTTTAGGGCACCCTGTATGATGTATTATTGGACATATTGACGTTGTCGTATTTTTATATAAATTACATTGGAACAAAAATAATTGTAACATATTCGCAGCCATCTAGATTAACAAATAAAATTCGAATTATTTTTCGTGCAACCCTGTATAAATTGTTCAAAATAGTATAAATGTATCCAAAATGTGATGTATATTTAAAAAATGTGATAAATATGGAGGATAGGTCTCAAAAAGTATATTGTGTGTACAACAAATGATGAAAGCAGGTGGAATGACCATAAAAAGCTAAGAAATGAGGTGTCAGCAGAAATAAGAAAAGCAAAGAAGTCTTACTACAACCATAAAATAGATGAAGTTAAATATGATTCAAAGAGAATGTGGAAAACACTGAAAGAACTAAATAAAGATTGTAAAAATACTGGTGCAGATATTGTTTTCAATGGTAAGGAGTACTCTGATGAACAAATAATAGCAGAAGAATTTAACAAATACTATATTACTAGTATAGTAGATATAGTACAAGAAGTTAAGAAAAATAGCAGTAATTGCTATTTTCTGGATAAAATACCACAAAGTTCTGCATCTTTTAGCTGTTTTGAAAAAGTTGAATTCGGCAACCTAAAAAACAAAATAAATCAATTAAAACACACAGCTGGTCTTGGTGATGGACTAAACACTAAAATTATTAAATTAGCTTTCACAGTTATCGGAAACAGATTCTACGATGTCATTGAAGATTCTCTGTATAGAGGAAGATTTCCTGATTGGAAAATTTCAAAAGTAGTACCTATTCCTAAAGTAAACAATACAATAAATTGTGCTGATTTTAGGTCGGTAAATGTCCTGCCTGTTTATGAAAAAATTTTGGAAATAGAAGTAAAGGATCAACTTGTTAATTATATACAAGAGAATGGTTTGTTGTCTGAAAATCAATCCGGGTTCAGGAAACATTATTCATGTGAAACTGCACTGCAAAGTGTAATTGTGGAATGGAAAGACATTTTAGATAATGATAGTCATAGTAAAATTGGGGTAGTGTTTCTTGATCTAAAGCGTGCCTTTGAGACCGTAGACCGTGATCGTTTACTGAAAAAGTTATATAAATATGGAGTGTCGGGAAAGGTATTACAGTGGTTTTATGACTATCTAAATGATAGATATCAGTATGTGTCATATGAAAATAGTGTTTCTAGTAATCTAAAAAATGACTATGGGGTCCCGCAAGGTTCTGTATTGGGACCACTTCTGTTTATTCTTTTCATAAATGACCTAAATCAAATAACACATAAATGTAAAATAAAAATGTTCGCTGATGATACTATAATATATTGGCATGATAATGATGTAAAGAAATTGGTAGAGGTGCTAAATGAGGTACTTAAATTGGTGCAGGACTGGTTAAATGAAAATGGATTAAAGCTGAATATAAAAAAAACTAAATCAATGTTAATTAGTAGTGCATTTAATAAAGTTGATATATCAGAATTTAAAATAAATATTGACAATGAAGACATTGAATGTGTTAAAATGCATAAGTATCTGGGAATGGTTTTGGATGAACATTTAAATTTTAAAGAACATGTGAAATATGTAGTGCGGAAAGTTAATAAAAAAGTTAACTATTTGGGTAGAATTGGGCAGGATTTAACTAAATGGTGTAAGAGAACTATTTATAAAACTATCATTGAACCTCACCTTACCTATTGTTCGTCATTACTACTGACCCTAAATGAAAGTCATATACATAATCTACAAATGGTACAAAACCGAGCGTTAAGAATTATCTTAAGCACGAACAGATACACTAGTGTAAGAAAAATGTTAAGCCACTTAAATATTCTTTCTGTTAAACAAATAATAATGTATAATGTTCTTATATTAATTCATAGAATGACTCTAAAATTAGTTCCTCCGTATTTAACTGATAAGTTATATAAAGTAAAAGACACTCATAAACATTATACTCGATATGGAGAAAACTATGTATTAGAATACAAAAGGACATCAGCAGGGCAAAATACAATTTTTTACAAGCTGAATTGGTATAACCAATTAAATAATGATACCAAAAATTTAAATCTAAAAAAATTTAAAAAGGAAATGAAAAAAATTGTTATAAATCCACCATTTTAAAGTCAATTATTTTGTATATTATGTTAATCGTTTGTGATTTATATGTTATATTTCATATTATATTAATTGTAGTGTATTGTATTTATATTGTAATTGTAAGATATAGCATTCCTCTTTTTTGCTAATAAAGATTACTTACTTAATTTCACCATACAAAATTTCATCCCGATATCTTTAAAAACAAGGAAGTTACAAGGGTGGCCCACTATTCGTTTATACCAGGTATATATACAGTGTGACACATTTATAACTTTAGCACCCTCATAAAATTTATTAATCGATTTTGACCAGATTTTTTTTTAAACATATAACACCAAAAACTGTACTTTTGGACAAAACGTCATATTTTATTTTTAAAAATCATGGCCTACCGCGATTTTTTCAGGGGCTAAAATTTAAGAAATCGTATTAGCGATTTTTTTAACGTAAAATCTGAATACATCCATGTATTCAGCTCCTTCTTAAATGGGTATGTACCAAATTGTTGACAGGTCGATGTATGGTTGGAAATTTGTTTGTTGTTGTATCTCCATATACGAAGCACTACACCTTTCAGTTTGACGTATGTTTCTTTTTTTTTTTAAATCAATAACAATGTTTTTAGTTACTCACAGATCTTACATCAGGATATTTTACAATGGTATTTATGTACTTTTTTCATTTGAAAATGTTGTTCTTTCAATCTTTATGCCGTTCTTTTCGTGTATTATGAGTTCTATTTATTTTTTATTTTCCCCTCTTTTTTTACTCAACTCTCCTTGGCAACCATCAAATCCACTAACTAACATGATTTGCTAATTATTACTCTCGATATATGTATGACATTAAAATGTTCATTATATGCGAAAGTGGGGCCCTAGCATGCTTGATCTGAGTTTTACTGAACGAGTATTGTTTTTGAATGAGTATTTATATGTTCTTTTTATTTACAGTTTAAAATGTTTTTGATCTGTTTCTGTTTGTTTGTAATATTTTATTTTAAATTATCACTTTCTCTAAAATTTAATGTTTGTATCACTTTATTTTTATTACACTTATTTCGTGGTTCTTTTAATATTATCCCTGATTAAAGTTAAAACACTGCAAGTACTTAAACGTTGCTCAATATTATAACTACATTTACAAATTTTACTTATTCTAAAACATGGTTTAACGAAAATTTCCCATTCTACAAATATCACTGTCAGTCTGATGTTCTTTTTTAAATTTTCCTTAACTAAAATTTTTTAAAGCAGGGATATAGCATTTTATATATGTATATAGTCAAAATGTACCAAAAAGTCCCATGACTTGAAAACAATTGCACACTCGAATTTGTCATGCTCAATGTTATCAGGATCACTTAGAAAGTCTAAAACCAAAAAGGTGACCTGTCCCCTTTTGTTTCAGCCTCCATATTGTAAAATTTTTGAATCGTTTTATTTCGTTGGTCGCACAGAAAAAGTTATTGAACAAAAAATGTTGTAAATAAAATTCTACATATTTTTGGTAATGGGAACAATCCAAACCAGTTCCTAATATATTCAATAGATGACGCCATGCCAATTTAAAAGTTATATTATAACTCTTAAATTGTTTAAATTTCCCGATTTCTGAGAGTTTCCCAATCTCTTATTCGCAGAAATGAGCCAAATTGATAAAAAGAATGAGGAACAATCCAAGCCAGTTCCTAATATATCCAATAGATGACGCCTTGCGTACTCGGTTTAATGTCATTCTCAACTTGTATCATATAACCTTTAAATAGTTTGTCGGAAACGGTCCTTTTTAGGAAATAAATGTCCTACTGTGTTAGAGCACTTTGGTATACAGCAACAAGTTTTCATTTTACATCCTAATTATTAACTTTGTTTATACGAAGACATATTTTTTCGTATTGACATTGACAGACAAACAACCGAGTACAGCTGGTGCACTCTGGCGGATAAAATAAAAGAGAATGTTCCCCATTGCCGGGATGCCGAGAAATTAATATTTCGAGCGGTAGAGGGCGCTGAAGTTACCAAAACAGTTTTTTAACAGTTTTACACTTAATTGGAAATCTAAAATTAATGGAATCGAATTTATTTGAATATGTGTGTATGGCTAATATTTTTATCTAAACAGCCTTCACAACACTGCTTTCAAGAATTGTTTTTTTAGTAACTTCCCTCTACCGCTTGAAATATTAACTTCTGGACTTCGCGGCAATTACCGAAAATATGTAGAATTTTTTGTTCAATAACTTTTTTCGTGCGACCAACAGAACACGAGATAAAACGATTAAAAAATTTTACGAGATGGCGGCTGAAGTAAAAGGGGGAGGAGGTCACCTTTCTGGTTTTAGACCTTCTAAGCGATCCTGATAATATTGAGCATGACAAATTCGATTGTGCACGTTTTTCTAGGTCAAGGTATACTATTTAACTGAATTAATACTATTGACCAACGATTGAGAGTTCCGCAAATTTAGTTTTACAATAAAGATTGAAAAACAAAATGTTACTTTACCAATTGTTAACTATGATGAATTTTCATTGGAACATAATTATCAAAAACATGGTGTGCTCTTTGGAGGTTTGTCCGAGGGTGGATTGATCGTCTATGCGAGAGGGTCTGGAAAGACAAATTCTCTAATTACATTACTAACACATCCTAATGGACTACGATTTCAGAATTTTTACGTGTATTCAAAGTCTTTGTATCAACAAAAATATGAATATTTAATAAAGTTATTGAAGTCCATGAAAAAAAAACAGGTTATTTTTACGTTACTTTAGTGAAAGAAGAGATATTTTACCAGCTCAAGAAATAAGACCTACACTATTTTCGATGATGAGCTTTTTATAATAATTAAGATACTGACTGACTGACTGATTTTGTTCTGAGCGCCACAACAATACAAACCTATGCATCGATAAAATACAACTTATCCGTGATAACGCTAATTTATGTTATTTTTCATCAGCATAATACAAATCTCAAACATATTTATGATGATCACATAAATATTGATACATAATTCCAAGCATTTAAAAATTTTTGTTCTGTATGCTGGAGAGAGCCGTATGAATTTTTCTTTATAGACCTGACTGTGTAATAATAAATAAGTTATTGCTCACTATTATTGTCATTTCTGGTCAAGCACGACCAATTTTCTAGAGATATTATTATCATTTTTGAAAGCCCTAAAGTATGGATATGTATGTATGGTATTGTATAAGTAGACGTATCTTCTGTATCAGTGTTATTAATTTGGAATTTACAGCTTGCATACAATGAGCTGATAGATCCGTGCAAATAACTATAGGATTAAGTAAATATTTGTTAATGTTTGAGAAAATTTTGTCAATAATGGTCCTTAGATATCCTTGTATAGTCACAAATATTGTATTGTTATTTATTCAACTTAATAACATAGTTTGAAACACGTTTAATAATATCATTTATTCACGACCTTAACCTAACCTTACAGTACATCCTCTTTTCTTACAAATTAAAAATATTAAAATATATTTATGATAATACTACACATACAATCCGATTATATATACAGCTTACTTGAATAAAGAGTTTATTATTATTATTATTTATTATTATTATAACGAACTGGAATTTTCACCTTTCTGCCACATCTGGTCTTCTTTATCTATTCCTCCCTATTACATTCCGGAATACTGATTGTGGAATCTTCAGTGAGATTTTCCTTTTGTTTTGGTTGTGATGCTGGTTTTCTTACCTCTTTCAAATGTATTTTGTTGCGCGCGATTCTACTACTATCGTTTTCTAATATAAATGATCTCGGTTTCTGAGCTTTTGCCACCACTGTGTATTTTTTATTTAAATCTGTCACCCATACATCCGTACCAATCTGAAAATCAGGTCTTTTTTGTGTTCTATGCCTTTTATCAAAATTTGTCTTCTGTCTCTCTTTTAACTTATTCTCTCATCTTCTGAATTCTCTATAGTCTGGCAGCTTTGGTTTTAGTTGGCTTTCCATTTCTTCTAAGTTTCCTACCTATGCATAATTCTGCTGGAGACCAACCTAATTCTAACGGAGTATTTCTACAGTTAAGGATTCCCAAATGAGTGTTACTTCTCTTAAAAATATTTTTTTTATGATTGAAACCGCTTTTTCTGCCGTCCCATTGGATTGTGGATATTTTGGGCTACTTGTGACATGCTGAATTCCATAGTCTTTTGTAAATTGCTTGAATTCTTCTGATGAGTATTGCCTACCATTGTCTGTCCTGAGGATTTGGGGAATACCATATCTCGCAAAAATTTCTTTCAATGCTTTAATAACGGCCTCAGAGGTTATATTTTTAAATATTTTATAATCAATGTATTTACTAAAATAATCTTGTACTATGATAAATCTTTGTTTGTCCAGTTTTAACAAATCTGATGCAACAATTTTTAAATTGGGTATCTCTGTGCTCATTAACTTTTCTGTATGGTTTGTTTTTAACTTCTCGCATTAGATACATTCAGAAATCTTTCTCTTAATATCGTCAATGATTCCAGGCCACCAAATTGTTTGTTTTGATAATCTCAAAGTTTTGGCGATTCCTAAGTGACTATCATGTAATCTGTCGATCATCTCCCTTCTACTTGCCTTTGGAATAAATATTCTATTTCCTTTTAAAATTAACCCCTCTTTGGTTAAGTTAAATTCATCTTTATATGATGCTATACCACTTAATGTTTGATCGAGCTTTTTCGGCCAACCCTCTTTGATGTGTTGTTTTATTTTCTCGCTTACTAGTTCATTTTGCGATTCTTTAATCTTTTGAATCCTTTGGTCTTGTACCTTTATCGTTGCCATTAGTAAATTTACTTGATATTCCATATCGTCGGTAATTTATTCGTCTTCTATTTCTTCTATAGGGGATCTCGATAAAGTGTCTGGGACATAAAATTCCTTACCGCCAACATATTCTATCTCATAGGTAAACCTCATCATCCTTATTCTTAATCCTTGTAATCTGACACTCAAATTATATCTTTGTTTCCTAGTAATGATAATAATGGTTTATGATCGGTACTCTTTCTTAGTACTTAGACCTAGTATGTACTGAGTCATCCTTTCACACACCTAGGTTATCGCTAGTGCTTCCTTTTCAATTTGTGCACACCGTTTCTCACTTTCTGTTAATGACCTTTATACATAACTAACTGTTTTTGTTTGTGTAACTGTTTCCATTTTCTTGCAACTGTTCGAGGTTTCCACCAATTCCAAAACTCGATGAATCAGCTGAAATTCGAATTGGTTTATTTACATCGTAATATGCCAGAATCGGAGAGGTAACTAACAATTCTTTTAGTTTCTGAAATGTTTTATTGTGTACTTCTGTCCATATCCATTCAGACTTTTTCTTTAATAATTCTCTCAAAGGTTTAGTATGATCTGCCATATTTGGTATGAACTTTGTTAGATAATTATACATGCAAGAAATCTTCTCAAATCTTTGATTTTTTCGAGTGGTTTCATTTCAACTATTGCTTTAATCTTTTCTTGATCCACTCGTATGCCCTGTGCGCTTAAAGTATGTCCCAAAAATTTAATAGACTCTTTACCGATTTCACATTTTTTTTTGGGTTTAATGTAATTCCTAGTTTTTCAAGTCGTTCACAAGTTTTCTTCAAATTTTTGTCATGAATTTCTTTACTTTTTCCAAATATAAGAATATCATCCATGTGACTTATTGTGCCCTCTAGTCTTTGTAGTTCTTGGCTAATTCTACGGTGAAAATGTTCTGGTCCCGAACTAATTCCAAATGGAACCCTTTTAAAATAATACCTTCCATAAGGTGTAATAAATTTTGTCAGTTTAGCAGAGGTTTCGTCTACAGGAACTTGCCAAAAATCCTAATTTGCATCTAATTTTGAAAAGATTGTTGCTCCATTTAAGTTTCTCAAGGTCTCCTCTACAGTTGGTAATTGTTGTCTTTCTCGAACAATGTTCTCGTTAAGTTTTGTCAAGTCCACACAAAGTCGTATGCCATTTTGTTTAGCTACTACAACTAGGGGTGCACACCATTCTGTTGCTTCAGTTATTGGGCTAATAATATCCTCTTCTACCATTTTGTCCAACTCAACTTTAACTTTTTCCCCTAATGGAATAGGAATCCTCCTTGGACAGGACACCGCATAAGGTTCTCCATTTTTTTTAGCTTTATTTTGTGAAGCCCCTGTAGTTTTCCAATTTCTGTCGTAAATAATTTTGGGTACTTCCTCTGCCATGTATCCATTCCTGAATTTCCATCAATGGAGTTTACCAGTTTTACAAATCCTAATGCTTTTGCTTCTATGGCAGGTTTGCCTAGCAAATTATCTATGTTATTTTCAACCACATAAATTCTTTGTTCTGATTGTTTGCTCTTGACTTCTAATATAGTTTTAATGTAGCCGATGGTATTAAGTGGATGTTTCCCTGCTGCCAGCAATTTTTTCTTTGTGGTTTATATTTGTTTCATTTCTTTTCCAAATATTTTCTTACAAGACTCTTTTGAAATTATCGTTACGTCAGCACCTGTGTCAATTTTAAATTGGTGTTTTCCATTTGCAATTTTCACTTGAACTGTCCAATGATTTTTTTCTTCACTTCCCGATTTTCCTTTATTATATCTATTGTAATTGATCTGATTTCGTCTGCAGAATCTGAGCTACCGATTTCTTCTTCGACTTCCTGCATGCCTTTAGTTTTGCACTTCCTGCTAAAATGTCCTTTAATTTGACACTTCCTGCACGTAGCTTTTAATACTGGACATTCTCTTAGCCTGTGGCTTGGTTTTGCACTACAACGCCCACACTCAGCAAACATCTTACTTTTTTATGTTCTTCTAAAATTTTTTTCTTGAACAGGATTCACATTTAAACTACTTTCCCCTGTGCTTGTACTTTCTCTTATTTCTTTATTTTGTAGTTTAACATTTCACGTTGAGAAATTTTGTTCATTACTTTTTCCAGCGTCAAATCTTCGCCCATTTGTAGGTTTTCTGATAATTCTTTATCCTTAATTCCTACTACAAGCCTATCTCTTACTAATTCATCAGTAAGGCCTCCATATTTACATCTTTTTGACATCGATATAATTTCAGGGTGATTCTAAAGGAGAACGGAAACCTCGAATTTTTGCGTGATTTTTTCAGGATATCCTATTTTGGGGTCGTAGAACACGAATCTGAAATTAGTTTTGCGTGCATATGAACCGTTTGTCCAAAAGAATTTTGAAAATCTTTCTTATGACACGCACTTTTTCATGCACCTATTTATACACCAACAGCACTTGTATATCGCCTTTTTCCTTATTAAGATCACACTATGGCCTTTATAGATCAATAAACCCTTATGGTAGAAAACTTATTTTTCTTTAATAAAAAAAAAGATAGTTTGTAAAACATTATAAAACAGCTACTGAAAATTGTACAACTGTCAATCCGATGCGCATGCATTTACAAATTTGTGTCTAAAGTACCGACACTGACCAATATCATGAGGCGATTTTTCACATTTTCAATGTAAATTAATATTATTTCTGAAACCGATATGGCTCATTCTATAGAACCGATAAAACAGAAATACTAAACGACACGGATTTCGAAACGTCGACCGGCTGCGAACGTGTCTTGATTTATGTTTATAAATAATACTTTAACGCCGTCTGCCCCAGATTTAATAAGGTGCTAAGTACTACTATATATCCCTTGCCCTTCAAGACATGTTCGCGCCCGTCGACGCTTCGCAATCCGCGCGCGCGGGCTCCGTAGCGTCGATGGGCGCGAACGTGTCTTGAAGGGCAAGGGATATATATGTTTATAAATAATACTTAACGCCGCCTGTCCCCGATTTAATAAGGTGCTAAGTACTATTATATATCCCTTGCCCTTCAAGACACGTTCGCGCCCGTCGACACTTCGCAATCCGCGCGCGCGGGTTTCGTCGCCTCGACGGGCGCGAACGTGTCTTGAAAGGCAAGAGATATATATGTTTATAAATAATACTGAACGCCTCCTGTCCCAGATTTAATAAGGTGCTAAGTACTATTATATATCCCTTGCCCTTCAAGACACGTTCGCGCCCGTCGACGCTACGAAATCCGCGCGCATGGATTTCGTAGCTTCGACGGGCGCGAACGTGTCTTGAAGGGCAAGGTAAATATTTGTATATATATTTTATATCACGGATTTCATAAAAGACTTTTTAAAAACTTTATTTAAATTAATAAGAGTCAACGTTGACTCTTTGAATAAAATAGTAGTTTAAAATATAGTGTGTTTAATTAGACATGAGTATCAGAACTGGTTACAGAAGTGCTTTGTGGTTGTATTTATAACATTCTAAAACCATCGTTAACAAAATGTTGAACAAAGGAAAGCAAATACAATAGTCAGCATGATTGTGAGAAGCTAAAATGTAATATGAATGTAATATGATACTTTATGAGTGATAACGATAAGAGGTAATTCATTATCCGCACGTAGCTGAAATATGACACTCTGGGATAATTTAAAATGAAGCAACAGTCACGTATCACATTGTATACGGTGTCTCAAATACTATATAACAACTTCCCCCTTATTAAAAAAGTTGGTGGTTATGCAGCAACTTTTACAAATATGAAAAGCGAGATAATAATATTGAAATATTGGATAAAATATGGAATATAAGTTGTAAAGTTTGTAATTACAATTATAAAATTAATATGAAACAAAATATAAGGACCGTATAAAATATAAAGTTATGAAATATAAAATTAAAGTAATATAAGCGTAGTTATCATCTCAAAGAGGGTTAATTTGGAAAACAGTGATAAAAGTCTAAGTCAGTTCGACTTCTTCTTCTGCTTGTTTCTTGATAAATGTTGGGTCTCCTCCTTGGGGGTAGAATGCTAGTTAATCTTTTGAAGGTTCTAGTTGGCATCGATGGAGACGGAGGTGGTCCGTGAAATGGGCGAACCAGGGCTAACTTTCGGCTTCTTCTTCTGCACTTACAGAATAGGTAGAACAAGACTAGGGTAACAATTAGGGTTATAGTAAAATACGTGAACCATGAGATGTGTTTGGTTACGTAGGGTTCGTTGATGAGGTCGTCTAGGTCCTTGGAATATTGGTCTAATTTATGTTTTGCAATTTCGAGGTCTTCGGTGTTCAAATTGTTTAACTTTAATGGCTTCAAGTTTGGTAGTTGTATTTTGTCTGGGAGTTGGTTGCAGCACTCATATGAAATTTGAATTGGATGTGAGTTGTCCTTAATGTCCGATATTTCATTGGAACTTGCTTGAATTTTGGTTATGCCAACGAAGGCGTAGCAACTGGGTTGTAGTTTTATGACAGAGTTTTTTGTGATAATTTCTGTTATTGAATTTTTCTGCGGACAATTAATAGTGACATATAACGGTTCTGCGTTGATGACTAGCCATGTGTTTTCCTGAAGTTTTTGAACGTTATAGCCTTAACTGAATATGAAGGAGGTTTGACAATTTTCGGGCAGGTGCTTAAGATTTTTGAAAAGTCTTGCTTCACAGATAGCATTATTGTCTATCGGGTAGGCGAACAAGTTGGAGCACAGTTTGGTTCCCATGTAAAGCTGTTTGTATTCGTCTAAATCTGGAATGGGTAAATACATTAAGGAATCATCGTCCCTCGCGATAAATTTTTGAGATACAGATAACATGTGATGTAAACCAGTTCTATTATCCAGGATAGGGATAGGATATAATTGATAAGTTGTGTATGTTTGTGGGTCTACTAGAGGTATTTTTAAAACGAAAATTAAACTTGAATCGGTTTGAAAAGCTTGGAGTTCAATAATATCCAAGTATTGAGCAACTTTTGGTAGTTTTATTTGAAGTGGTACATTGTTCTTCTGCAAATTCTGTGAAATTTCTTGTAAAGATGAGACTAAGTCCGATGGAGTAATGATTGATGTGTGAATAATTTTTAATCGTGCAAACGTTATTGAATTTAGAATATCATTTAAAGTGTCTTCAATATATAAGTAACTTGCCATCAATTGTTCACAAATTTCTAGGAATTTTAATTTCGTCTCGACAATTTGAAGCTCGCGTGATGCACCTAAAATCGATGTTTCGATTTCTTTAATATTTTTGTTAAACGTTTCCTCGTCGATCTGTAATTTTTGAATTGTTGAATTAAAGTTCTTTATGACGGATGTCGTAACCGAAATTTGATTTTTAATTAAATTTTGTAGTTGATGTTCATCATTGTTTAGTTTATTAATACAATTAGAGTAGTATTCGCCATCCTCGGCATCTAAGTTCCCGGTGATTGATTTAAAAACTGTGCCGATACCGTTGAGGATTCCACGCTTGTATCTTTTGGTATCTAAGAAGACTTCTTCAAATTTAGATTGTATGGTTTTTGATATTTGAGCTAGAAGGCTAAGATGGGTTTTGACTTCGCTTTTAAAGGTCACCATATTTTGATAGGCAGGGTCGAGGGTGTTTAGAATTGTGTTTAGAATTTGTTCGTTCTTTTCGAATGTTGCCTTTAGGGAAGATACGTTTTTGTGAATTAGTAATGTCCATTTGTCATTAGTCAATATTACGTCAGTTTTTTCGTGGTAATAGATTCCTATGGTGTTGTTTATGGGGGTAATTTTGTATTGGGAAACCACTAGTGTTGCTGATCCGAACAGCAGGAGTAACCTGAAACAAGGTTAACTTTCAAAATACGGTTTCATCCTGTCGAAATTTACTTTACTAGTTTGATTGGTTTCGGGGTTAAGTAAGACTGCTGAATTATTAAGAATTTCTGTGATTTCGCATGGGCCGTTGAATTTATTTTGAAGTTTATTCTTTATCTGTGACTCTTTTACATAAACTTTGTCACCAACGTTATACGTGGGGCGATTTTCAGGGATGTTTTTGTCAAATCTAACTTTGGCCTTTTGTTTTTGAGTCTCAGTTCGGTTTCTAGCTATGTTATAATAATGGGATATGCGGTTATTTAAATCTCTGACATATTTAGTGATTAATTCTTTTTGGTTATACAAGGTTTCTGGTGGGCGAACAGATGTATGGCCAAAAAATAATTCGTATGGGGTAAATCCATGAGTTTTATTTACAGAATTATTATAACAGATTACCGCATATGGCAAAATGGTAAATGGGTGTTCATTCGGGTTTTCAGTTTTGTTGGTTCTTATCATTTCAGCTAGGGTCGCGTAAAATCGTTCAATTGAACCATTTGACTGGGGGTGTCCTACACTTGAAAAGGTTAGTTTTATGTCGTACAGTTTGCATATGTCTCTTAATAAGTTATTATCAAATTCTCCTCCGTAGTCGCAGTAGTTACTAGTGGGCTACTTAAATTTTTTCGACAAATTTTACTTTTTTGGCATCTCACAATTTTTTACAAAATTTTCTACATCTTTAGATAGTCCTTGCCAATTATATTTATTTTTGACTCTACGCATCGTCTCATTTATTCCGCGGTGTAAGTTGTTTTTACCGGTATGGTGTTGGTCGAGAATAATCGGTATTTCGCCTTCGTCAGGTGTCCGTACTAGATTTTGGCAAATTATTAATTTCAGATCTTTTTCTGCGAAAATGAATGAGAGAATTTCCAGTATTGGGAGGTCCAAATTGTTTTCAACATAGTAGGTCTTGGAAAGATCTAGTTTATTTTGATTTTTATATAGCGTTAAAAATAAGTGTTCTACTACGGATTCGGGGTCAAAAGGTATAGCGATGATATAATAATTTCTATGTCGGGTCGACTTACTAGAAACGATATTGATAGTATTATTGTAGAATTCAGCGTTTTCCTCAAAAATGTCCTCGATAATTTGGTGATGAAGGTCTGTTAGGTTATTTTGTTGGAAGAATGTGATTATATTTTTATTTTCCCGGTCCAATAATTGTCTGTTTGTCATTTGGATTTTCGAGTAGTCTATTAAGGACTTTGTTTTATATAATTTAGAAAATGTGTCGAATTCCTGGGCAATATGTTCGTTAGTTATTTCGCTGTCGTCGTTTAGGCTTTCGTCATCGTCTGTGCCTTCGTTAGCTGCTAAAATTTTAGAATAGAATTGGGAACAATCGTTAAAATGGTTTATTTTGATCCTGGACAAAGCGTCAGCGTTTTTGTTTATTTTGCCAGGTTTGTATATGACTTCGTAGTCATACTCCTCAAGTTTGAGGCGCCAACGAGCTAACCTGCTACCCGGGTCTTTTATAGAGAATAGCCATGTAAGTGGTCTATGATCGGTTATTAATTTGAATTTTCTGCCAAACAGATACGGTCTAAAATGCTTTACTGACCACACGATAGCTAAAAGCTCTCTTTCTATCGTGGAATACTTGGTCTCGGCATTGCATAAAACTCGGGAGGCATAAGCGATGGGCAGATCTTTGCCAATAGGTCCTTGCGAGAGTACGGAACCGATTGCGAATGCGCTTGCATCTGTGGTTAATATGAAAGGCTCGTCAAAATTTGGGTAAATTAATATGGGTGACGTAGTAAGCGTTTGCTTCAAGTCGGAAAAGGCGTTTTGACAGTCATTATTGAAATTAAATGGTATGTCCTTTTGAAGTAGTTTAGTCAGTGGTTTGGATACCTTTGAAAAGTTTGGGATGAATCTTCGGTAGTAACCAGCAAGTCCCAAAAATGACTTAATATCTTTTTGGTTCTTGGGTTGCGGGAAATTGAGAATGGCTTCGGCTTTCGATGGATTAGGTTTAACACCATCTTTGGTAATGAGGTGTCCTAGGTAAGCAACTTCTTTCCTAAGAAACTCGCATTTGTCAGGCTGTATTTTAAGGTTAGCTTTTCGAAGGCGTTTAAATACTTCCGTTAGACGAGATACATGTTCATGAATAGTGGGTGAGTAAATTATGATGTCGTCCATGTAGACGAGACATCTTTCGTTCTGAATCCCTAACAGGATGTTGTCCATAACCCTTTGGAATGTGGACGGGGCATTCTTAAGACCGAATGGCATGCGAACAAATTCGTAGTGGCCATTCTCTACAGTAAAGGCAGTCTTTTGGACATCTTCAGGATTGATTTCTATCTGGTGAAACCCAGAAGCCAAGTCTAAGGTTGTAAAATATTGACATTTTCCCAGTTGATCAAGAAGATCAGAGATATTGGGCAAAGGATATTTGTCATCTATTGTGACTTCGTTAAGTTTCCGATAATCGACTACGACGCGCCATTTCTGTTTACCAGAAGCGTCTAGTTTCTTGGGCACAACCCAAACTGGGGAGGACCAAGGTGAAATTGAATGGCGGATAATACCTTGACTTAACATTTTGGAAACTTGGGTCTTAACTTCCTCTTTATGGACTTGGGGATAGCGATAAGATTTCGTGAAGATCGGTCGGGAATCGTTTGTGTCAATGGGGTGTTTAATTTCGTTTGTAAAAATAAGATTGTCTCCTTCTAAATAGAATATGTTTTGAAAGTCTAAACAAAGCTGCGTTACTAATTCAGCCTCTTCTTCGTTTAGATGATCCAAACGTAACTGATTCATAATTTCTGACGATCTGTCGGCCGGGTAGTGTGAGTCGAAATTTTGTGTATTTAAATTAAAAATTGACTTAAATTTTTGGACGGGTTCGAGTTTGATGTTTGAAAAATTTATTATTTTCGGGATCGCATTTGGGTTTATTACTGTCGTCAGGAATTCACCGTTGTTATCTATTTTGACGATAGCATTCGGTAAGCGTACCTTTTCATTTTCTTGGACTACTAGTATAGCCTCAATATTTTGTAGGTCGCATTTTAATTTGTAGATTTTTTCCGTGCGTGGTTCAATGGAAATTAAGTTTCTATTTTTAGTGGTGCTTAAGCTTCGCGTTACGACTGGTTGCGATGGAAAAATATCGGTAACTTTAAATATTGGTACAGTTTTAAAATTCGTGACTAACTGTTTTTTCTCAAAATCTATTTTGCATTTGTAATGTTCGAAAAAATCCGAGCCTAAAAGTCCGTCAAAGTCTATATCCAGGTTGTGAATATAAACTTTGTGAGGATCACCTGTGGTAAATGGTATGAGAACAGATTCATTGATGTTAATCTTTTCATTCGTTATTCCTTGGATAATCACGTTTTCAGGGGATCTACATCTGTAGTTTTCAGCTGTTTTAGGTTTAAAAACTGAAATACCTGCACCTGTGTCTAGCAAAATTTTAAATTTACCTGTTATATCATTCATGTAATAGAGATTTTTTGAATTTACAGTTAGCAATGCACGCGAAAGAATATTTACATGAAGTTGTGCTCTGGGAAATTCAGGCATGGGTTGAAACTGTCTTTTAGATTCATTGTCTGGATCTGGTTCGATATTTGATCTATTTCCCGTGTTGGAGTATCCGCGGGATACTCCGGGCCTAAGCAAAAATCCGGAGGATTAGCAGTATAATCCTCTTGTTGTGTCTGGGAATTAGCAGTATAATTCCCATATTGGTTTTGCCAATTATCAGAATAATCGCCTTGTAAGTTTTGAGAATTATCGATGTAGTTCTCTTGTGGCAAATATTGGTCATTGTAATTAGTTTCGTAATTTTGAAAGTAATCGGATTGTTGGTTAAAATTGTCATACTCATTGCATTCGTAGTTTTGAGGATCATAGTGGTTGTCAAAATTGACGTGGTGTGTCCTCTGTGGGTTTTGACGGTTGAGATTTAAATTTTGTTGGTTGCTTGGGAATCTTTGTTGAAAATTAGGATTGGGCCTAATTACAGAGGGTCTATTTTGTTGTGAGCTACCTGGTTGTTGGAAGTTTTGTGGTCTGTAATTAATTTCATTGGATGTGTTTTGAAAATTTTGCCTGGGAAATTGCGCTTGATTGGAGTAAGCGTTAGGTATAGAATTAGGCGACAAAAATTGTTGGTTTTGCCTTGTGCGGCATTCACTGATAATATGTCCATTTCTCTTGCAAAATGAACAGAATTTTTGTTGAATATTTGGAATTTGACGTTTTTGTTGGGGCAATGTATTTTTAATATGGTTACCTTTAGAAAATTCCTGACTTTCGAAGTATGAAAGTTGCAATTCTCGTCTAATTCGAGCGATGGCTTGTAACATATTTGATGGATTTCCAGCGCGTATGATTTGGCCTAATTTTGGTTCTAGGCCTGTTAGTAGGGTAGTCAAAGTCATTGTTTCTATCAAGTCAGTTTGTGATTTCTTTTGGTCTGGCGTTAAATTTTGTTTTTGCACTGCCGCGTGAATTTTTGCATTGTGTGTTTGCAGACGCGTGACAAAGGTTAAAACGGACTTGTTTGCTATTTGATGAATTCGCTGTAGGTCTTGGATGAGAGCCGTGAGGTCACGAGAGTCATCAAAATGGGCTTCTAATAGCGACTTAATTTCCGCAAATGTATTAGGATTACGGGAGTTAATTAACTCGGCAGCTCTGCCGCGTAGTTTATTTTTTATATGAATTGTCAATAAAATTTTTTGTTCATTAATGGCCATATTTTGTGCGTGAAAACACGAATTCAAAAACGTTTGCAAGTTGATGGGATTGCCATCAAATTCTGGAATTATTGAAAAAATTTCACTTAATTTGTAGGGCTCAATTTCTGGTGTGACTGCGCGAGGCGTGGCTGCTTGATTATCTGTCATATTGCTCAAGTTTTGGAATGTATCGAAATTAAAGTAATAAAGGTTAAATGGACTAAAATTAAAGTATTTTTACGCAAAGTGTCGTACTAACAGAGGGAGTAGATAATGAAAGTTATATTTTGTTATACAAATGCGGCATTAACAGTATAATGCGCGAAACTTTTGTCAATCTTATGTTGCCAGTCGAGCATTAGCAGTATAATGCTCTGATTAGATTATTTGTACTCAGTATTTAATTCACTTGTAATTGTAATAAGATAAATGGGGAATGGATAATAGAAATAGTTTTAATTGTTATTAGCTGTGCATTAGCAGTATAATACACCTTATATTAAAAATAAAATGTTCAACACAATTATAAAATGCGAGATGATTCTTTGAATGCACTTACGTGAATTTCTTCATGGAGTAGATTCTTCGTCCGTTAAGGGATTGGAATCCGCCACCACCAGTTATGAAGGTGTCCTTGTTCCAATGGTAACTTGCACTAGTTAGGCACCTCGTCTGGATGTGGGTCACTATTGGTTAGGCTTCTTGTTCTGTTGGTGTTCACGGATCCTACCGACTGCGCCAATTTTATATCACGGATTTCATAAAAGACTTTTTAAAAACTTTATTTAAATTAATAAGAGTCAACGTTGACTCTTTGAATAAAATAGTAGTTTAAAATATAGTGTGTTTAATTAGACATGAGTATCAGAACTGGTTACAGAAGTGCTTTGTGGTTGTATTTATAACATTCTAAAACCATCGTTAACAAAATGTTGAACAAAGGAAAGCAAATACAATAGTCAGCATGATTGTGAGAAGCTAAAATGTAATATGAATGTAATATGATACTTTATGAGTGATAACGATAAGAGGGAATTCATTATCCGCACGTAGCTGAAATATGACACTCTGGGATAATTTAAAATGAAGCAACAGTCACGTATCACATTGTATACGGTGTCTCAAATACTATATAACATATATATATATATATATATATATATATATATATATATATATATGTTTATAAATAATACTTAATGCCATCTGTCCCAGATTTAATAAGGTGCTAAGTACTATTATATCGTCGACGGGCACGAACGTATCTTGAAGGGCAAGGGATATATATATGTTTATAAATAATATTTAACGCCGTCTGTCCCAGATTTAATAAGGTACTAAGTACTATTATATATCCCTTGCCCTTCAAGACACGGGATATATAATAGTACTTAGCACCTTATTAAATCTGGGACAGACGGCGTTAAAATATTATTTATAAACATATATATCCCTTGCTAAGCGTCGACCGGTCGCGAATGTGTTTGGAAAAATAACGTCGCATAACCTGACCCGCCGTGCCTTTAGACACCAAGCCCTAATATTCCACATATGCGCAAACAACGCATGCAAATATATGTAATTAAATGACAGATGGAGGTTCATCTAATACAATTTCAGTGAATAAAATTCTGATTTTTACGCAAAAGAAAGTGAATTTTATGCCATAACTGAAGGGTTTATTATTCCATAAAGGCCATAGTGTGATCTTAATAAGGAAAAAGGCGATATACAAGTGCTGTTGGTGTATGCACGCAAAACTAATTTCAGATTCGGGTTCTACGACCTCAAAATAGGGTAGCCTGAAAAAATCACGCAAAAATTCGAGGTTTCCGTTCTCCTTTAGAATTACCAATTTCAGATATGTAGTCTTGTGCACTTTCATCTTCTTTCTGGTTACGCATGTTAAATCGAGCTCTCTCGTAAACATGATTTACCTAACTTTTTTATAAAGTATTCATCGAATGCTTCTTTAACCTGGGCATATGTGTTAAAGTCTGACTGGGATTTACGAATGGTATTGAAGATTTTATCAACATCTGAATCCATGTGTAATAAAAGATTATTTATTTGTTCTGCCTCTGATGCCTGATTGGCTTGGGCTGCCAATCTATATCTTTCGTACCCCCTACTTCAACTATCCCAATCTTCTTCTCTGAATGAAAATTTTTCTGGTAAAGTACTGTGCTGAATACCGGCTTGTTTACTATATTTGAAGGCCCCATAACCTGCATCTAGCTTACTATATTTTGTAATTCTCTTAGCTATTTTTTCAGATTTTTTGTCTCTTCCGACATTTTGTCCTTTCTTTTGTTGTTATCAGTTCACACACCTGACACCATTGTTACGAATTTATACTCCTATAAATTCGAACAAATAAATTTAAACATAATATTTTTAGTCGCAAACTCCTCTATAAATCCTTATTTTACTATAAGGAACCTAACCAGACTGCAACCAACAGCTACTCTCCGGGCTATGTGCCCCGCCGAGCGCTGAATTACAAGTTACAAGCCTGGCGCGTTAAGTGTAATAATTGCATATTACCATCAAAACGCTAATGCTTCGATTGCAACAAACACCAGCCGAAAGACTGATCCTACTTAAAGGAGCTCCCTTGCCAGTCGTCACACACCACTTGCAGACTGCAGTTTCGAGCTGTTGGCTCTCGTCAGTGCAAGGTAGGTATGCGACGACCGACATGAGAATCCTTTGACTATAGTACATCCCGGTATTTTTACAATAGCGACATGTAAAACAGTCAGCAGGCGCCATCTAGCGGTCCAGTGTCTGTTGCAATCGAAAAATAAATAGCCTGACTTGGCTTAGCATAAGTTCAAATGTGCTTTTAGAGGGCGGAATATTAAACATAATATTTTTAGTCGCAAACTCCTCTATAAATCCTTATTTTACTATAAGGAACCTAACCAGACTGCAACCAACAGCTACTCTCCGGGCTATGTGCCCCGCCGAGCGCTGAATTACAAGTTACAAGCCTGGCGCGTTAAGTGTAATAATTGCATATTACCATCAAAACGCTAATGCTTCGATTGCAACAAACACCAGCCGAAAGACTGATCCTACTTAAAGGAGCTCCCTTGCCAGTCGTCACACACTACTTGCAGACTGCAGTTTCGAGCTGTTGGCTCTCGTCAGTGCAAGGTAGGTATGCGACGACCGACATGAGAATCCTTTGACTATAGTACATCCCGGTATTTTTACAATAGCGACATGTAAAACAGTCAGCAGGCGCCATCTAGCGGTCCAGTGTCTGTTGCAATCGTTTTGATGGTAATATGCAATTATTACACTTAACGCGCCAGGCTTGTAACTTGTAATTCAGCGCTCGGCGGGGCACATAGCCCGGAGAGTAGCTGTTGGTTGCAGTCTGGTTAGGTTCCTTATAGTAAAATAAGGATTTATAGAGGAGTTTGCGACTAAAAATATTATGTTTAATATTCCGCCCTCTAAAAGCACATTTGAACTATGCTAAGCCAAGTCAGGCTATTTATTTTTCGATTGCAACAGACACTGGACCGCTAGATGGCGCCTGCTGACTGTTTTACATGTCGCTATTGTAAAAATACCGGGATGTACTATAGTCAAAGGATTCTCATGTCGGTCGTCGCATACCTACCTTGCACTGACGAGAGCCAACAGCTCGAAACTGCAGTCTGCAAGTGGTGTGTGACGACTGGCAAGGGAGCTCCTTTAAGTAGGATCAGTCTTTCGGCTGGTGTTTGTTGCAATCGAAGCATTAGCGTTTTGATGGTAATATGCAATTATTACACTTAACGCGCCAGGCTTGTAACTTGTAATTCAGCGCTCGGCGGGGCACATAGCCCGGAGAGTAGCTGTTGGTTGCAGTCTGGTTAGGTTCCTTATAGTAAAATAAGGATTTATAGAGGAGTTTGCGACTAAAAATATTATGTTTAATATTCTGCCCTCTAAAAGCACATTTGAAATAAATTTAAGGTAAAACTTTTTGGATTACCCCGTATATTGGTGCATGCCTGTAATTATTAAATAAGAGTTACTTATAGTTATGAATATATAGTACGTCTTTTCTTATGAAGTAAAAGGTTTATCGCTTGTTAATGGGTACCTACTAGTTTTTTAGGGAATGGAAAAAGTTTAACCGTGATACGGCAATCGGAGTTGAACGGAAAAGAATTACTATTCCTGAAACTACACAAGTAAACGTCCAGTGAACTATTAAGAATTAAATTACGTTCAAACGGCTTTGTCACTGGTAGTTGAAAGAAAGGCGATATTTTTGGGGTATTATATAGTTTATGAATATCGCCTATGGTCAATTTTCAGTTGGATATATTTGTAGAAATTTGGTTAAAAACGTCTCTTTGTGCATAGGGTGCTCCGCACTAGAGGTGAGTTTCACTTAATTTATTTCATCTTTGTTTCATATACGACTCCTAAAAAGTCAGTTTCGATATCGTTTTTATTTCGTATTTTAGGCGTTTTTTTATATATCCTTTTGGTGTGATTCTGGAAAGAGTACCGATTTTAAATTAGCGGAAATTATTTATGAGGAGCTCTAAATGATATGGTATATCCTTATAGCAGTGAACAATATATGGGCATAGCAGTACTAGGATAAGGGTAGCCCTAGCCTCCGTAAATTGCAAACTTCCTGCGGGAACTTCTCAGTCGTACAACACAAGATAAGTACCACATAGTGGGACCTTTTACCTTTTTGGTTATTGCTAAGCTGCCGAGGATTAATTAGAACTGTCCTATTTAGTCATATTTTAATACGCTTATACCGAGTGATTAGACATTAACTTCGATAACGTCATATTTACAGTAGTAATTAAAAATACGTAAATTTGTAGGAGAATTACATTCTCTAAAGAAAAATTAGTAGTCTGCTTCATGTAAACAAATGAAATTTTGTATATATAATATAGTTAGATTTTGTATAAAATTATGAAACCTCCATTTGCTTACAAAATTTAAGAAAAGATTGATTACCCCCTAATTTAGTACGGTTAAATATATTTTTGGTGCAGCGGAAAACATATTCTAGTGATTGTCTTTATTTATTCTTTGTGACAATCGGTTGATAAAGGTATATTTTTTCCTTTGCTTATTAAGTAATACATTAGTTTACCTTTATCCCGAATTGTTCTCTCGAGAGATAGGGTATTTTACAAAGTGTTTTATGTAATTGTGGTTATTTTACTATATATATATATTGCGGAACCGTTTCCTCCAATATTTTCGTCGAATCTGTATATTCAAATCTGTAATAAATCTACTGCAATTTTAATTTGGTTGTTTATTATTGACTTAAACCTACTTAGAGTTTTTTTGCTATTCAGTTTTAGTAGTTTTAGTTATAAATAAGGTATGGGATCTTCAAATTACTTGGCGCCCTGTATATATTTGTTTTCCGGTTAGAAAACAAATAAGAAAAAGAAATAATAACTTCATACCCACCCCCGACTCCACTGAGTCTCTAGTCGGACATACCTTATTGTTACCAACGCAAAAAAAGCACGTAACACCATGTATTGTTATTTATTCAACTTATAACAGACTTTGAAACACGTTTAATAATATCATTTATTCACGACCTTAACCTAACTCTCTTCCCACCTTACATCGACAGTTCCCCCAGATCTGACAATCTCCTCCAATTAATTCCCTAATCTTATGTTATCATTACATTTATTAAGGTAGTCTTACAGTACAAAAACATTTGTGAAAACCGCAAGCTTCCAAAATTTTACATAGATAGGTAATTAAAATTATCATTGGGTTATTGAGCATCAAAATTGGTAGGTATTAAAATCCTCGCAAAGAAAATGTAGGAATATTAGGCTTATAGATGTTCTCTACAGAAGTCTATATTATCAACAAATATGCTAAATTACTTGATAGTGGTCGATAAATGCACCCAACTAAAATGTTTATATTAGCAAAAGATAATTCAATTAAAGCATATTCCAACATTGATTCAGTTTTTACATTAGTATAGATTTTTGTTTTAAAATTAGTATCTTGCTTGACAAATATGGTTACTCCTCCTATCATAGTGACTCGGCAGAAGGAATCACTTAAAATATATTTATTGAATTTTATACATTTGATTCCATCATATGTACACCAAGTTACTAATAAACATAAGATCTCTGGAAAGTCTAAAGTTTGAAGAAGTAAGTTGAGATCATATACGTTGTTTCGAGCACTTCGTACATTTAGATGGTACACTCGGAATTCAGATTGTATGGCACTTCCACTGTAGAATACGATATTTTCTTGAGTAAGTTGTTTACTTGAATCCATATTATTTATGTTTGATAGAGCTTATGCGTGTGTGTGTGTCCATTCTTTGAAAAGAGATAGGTATCGATTTACAGCCGCTCCACTAGGTTAAAATCTAGATTATATACATCTTTCATATCATATCATAGTTTTAAAAGTGAAGTAGATGATGAAAGTTCTTTTAGTAATTATTGTTTTAGTAATTCTTATTTTGTATAGTAAACAAAACTTTTTCTTTTTTTATTTTGTATATTGTAATACTTGTAAAGAGAGTATTGGTTCGCTTTGAACATCTGTGGACGGGTGAGACGGATGGTGTCTGCGTGGATTCCCAGTGGGGTGTGAGAGACTGATGAGCGTCTTCGCTTATCAGTCTTTCACATCGCATGGGGGGGATGGAGCGTAGGTATCATCGGCTTTCCTATTTGCAGCTGTTTGGATAGAAACAATCCTCTCAATTTATCTACTTTTTCCGTGGGCACATACAGATGGTACATTCATCTAGGTGCCCAGTAAACAATTGTATTAAATTCTATAAAAGTTGTTCTGTATGAAGAAGAATGTTAATTGTAAACATTGTTTTATGTTAATAAAAATAATAATAAAAATAATAATAATATGAGTGATTGTAAAGGAGACTAACATTGAACAATTTTTAATAGATCTATTGAATTTCTTACATTCAAATTGTATTCTTGGCACTGTTAATTTAAGAAAATCGAGTAAATCCTTTTCTGTCAATTTTGGGCTCAACCTATAAACAGCCATATTTGGTGAATTGGTGTTAGAACTAATCACCTAAAAGAACAAAAAATTTTTTGAGTGCCTAGAATTTTGGAACTGATTTTAGCTATATTTGGGCCGCTGAATCTAATTATGAAATCAGCTACTACTTTTTTAGATCAGTATTTTTTAACGTGCAGTTGACACGAAATGTGCAGTTCTAACTGCATTTGTTCAGTTCTAAATCATATATAGAAGGATTGGATCCTGTTATATTTCCTGTATATTGTCAGTCTGCCGGCCAGTTAGTTATAGGAAAATCCACCAGATGGAGTAAGTATACTGTAACTGAAGTGACCTTCAACGCTTCTACCGAGTTGAGGTTAAAACTAACCTCACAGACGTGAGTTGTCGTCGTGCAGAGTAAATCGAAGTTAGCCTCACGTGATATTTGTGTTTCGGAAAGAGTTGTTATAAAGTTAATCTAAAACGTACTGTGTTGTAGATTGTTGTATTTGTGTTGTTAAATAGAAATAAAATAAGTTCAGGTAGAAAGTTGTGTAAATCATCCTGATGTATTTTGCTACATATGCGGAGAATATACGGTAAAAGAAAACAGAAAAACTATTAGGACTTTGTAAAGAGAGCTTATCTTGGATACTTTTGTTAGGCTTGATGATCAGGATAAAACCTGGGTACCGCATCAGATCTGTAAAACTTGTACAGAACATTTACGACAGTGGACTACCAGGAAAAGAAAAAGTCTGAAATTCGGCGTACCAATGGTTTGGGGAAAACCACTTCGATGACTGTTATTTCTGCATAGTAAATATTACTGGAATCAATCGAAACAACCGTAGCAAGTGGACTTATAATGATTTAGTCTCTGCAAGATGCATGGACCCTCACTCAGAAGAAGTGCCACCCCCAACGTTTCACCAGCTACCAGAGCTCTGTCAGGATGAGTATTGTCCCTCTGATACTAATAGGTGACAGTGATTATGAGGGGATGTCATCAATTCCACAATGTTTCAACCAGGATGAGTTGAATGACCTCACCAGAGACCTCAACCTTCCAGGTTGAACGACAAAAATTTACTGGAACAAGGAACCAGAATTATCTTTTACCATACAAGGGAAAAGGGTCTGCTACCTCTCTTTTCTCAAGAAGACAATCTGTAATGTGTTCTTCTACACAATAGGAACAAATATGGTTCAATACCAATTGCGTACTCAACGAAAATTAAAGAAGTATATAACACCATAGCTTTGGTCTTGGAGAAGATAAAGTATCAGGAACATCAATGGGTGATTTGTATGGACTTAAAAATGGTAATCTTTCTCCTTGGACAGCAAAGTGGCTACATCAAATATCCTTGCTTCTTCGGCCTCTGGGATAGTAAAGATAAAACAAGCCACTGGGTCAGAAAAGAGTGTCCTAAGAGAGAAAATACTTTATTGGTTTAATATTGATTCCTTATGTTTCTAGGCGATTAAAAACTATACGCAAATGCAATAAATGTTCTTGTTGATTCTTATGTTGATGTTATGATGTTGATTCAATTAAAATGTCATCTAAATATATAAAAATATAAGGTAATTCCTTGAGAACTTCATTCATGAAGCGTTGAAATGTTTGTCCAGCGCTTCATAATAAAAAAGGCATTCGTAAAAACTGGAATAAGCCACAAGGAGTAGTAACCGCTGTTTTGTAAATATCTGCCTCTGCGATGGGTTTCTGATGATAAGCGCAGACTAGATCACTTTTTGAAAAAATAGTGCAACCGAATAGTTGAGAATTACATGGGTATTGGGTCGGTATTGGTCGGGAATAGTAATTGTATTTAGTTTTTTGTAATCGTTCGGTTCCTTCTCCGCAACCATAGGTAAAGGTGAAGAAACCGACGATGAAAATGGCTCACAAAATTGAATTTAGTCACATCTAACCTATGTGGGTGACAAAATGGTAAATAACCTTCTGTTATTATCTGATGTTTAACATAGTGTTTATTTGGTAAAACATAATTGAGAGAACTAACCAAACATGGGAATTCTAGTAATAATTTTGTATACTGGACCTCAACTGAAAATAATTTAGGGAAATCTGTTCGAGAGAACAATCGGAGCTATGCTTCGCGTCATGGTTTGCAACTTGACCTGTAGTATAAGTATAGCTTAATAATATAGTATAAGTATATCTTTAGGTTTGTTATTGAATATTATGTTTGTTATTAAATATTGTTGTTGGAAGTAAGCATATTTACTAAATTACGCCATGTCGAAATGAGGACATGCCAGGAAGGGTTGTAATTATTCTTATAGAATGGAGAATATAGTTAGTCTTCAAGGGGACTAGATGTGTTTTATTTTATTCCAACAAGTACCATGTTAACAATAATTAAACTCAACTAAATATCACACCCAAGATCTCGTAGTGTTCGTTCTAGATCACAAGCAACTTACGCGAGGTGGAATGTTAGACGTCTATACTAAAAAAAATTGATTATGTACATTACGATAATCTCAATGAGCTGAGATTAATAACCCAGTTGCCAGGGGTATTAAGTTGGAATTAATTGTTACCTCGCTAATTTTTTCATGAAAGGCTAGTTTTTTGCTAGTAGAAAGTGACTCAAAAAAGTTTACAACAACCCTCCGAATCGGAAAATGTTACATGCCACTTTCAGGCCATGTAACTGGCTTTTAAATATTCCGCAATTTATGCGAATACTAAATAGGAATTTAGTTTGGTCCGCCCCTGTCTGCATGAACAATCTAGCGAAGGTGCGAACCGTAGCTGGAGGAATTCGTGTCGGTAGGTAAGGTAGGAGTTTCCGGTTGTTGAGGGCAGAGGGCAGGCGAGGGAGTCTGAAGGTAATGGAAAAGGAAGATGGTCGTCTAAGGTTCCATTGGAAAATAATTTCATTATCATCTGGGTGGATTTAAGTGTTTTCCATCAACAAATCGAGTTTTTCCATTGTGTAATATTGGAATTTTTGAATGGTATATGTATTTTTGTGGAAACTTGAACCCTTGAGGGGATATAGTTGGAACGCCGAGTCGCCGTTTTTTTTTCCTGTAAATAGCACGTTTTCGAACGTTTTCATTTCAAACTATGACCTAGTTTTCTTTATTATTCAGTCTCTCCGCACCTCAGTAATCGAAGACCATTTAGCAGCAAGTGTAGAAGGACCTGAGCCTATTTTTACAATTTGGGAAAGAAACCCTCTGGCAAGAGGTAAGGTTATGTTCGCTTATGTTACATTCGGCTATTTTCTTGGGTGAGTAGTTGCTCATGATGATGTATTGTTTTAGGGTTTTTTTTTACCTCCGAAACTTTTTATCCCGAAGTTCCCCTAACAGAAGTTTCTCGCAAGAGTTTTTGTAGAACAATTTTTTGCCCACCACTAGTTTTTTTTCAAGGGCATTCCACAACATTAGTTAATCATTATCCTGTGTCTGTGAAGAGCTGTGAATGGTGAGACTTCTTGTAACTGGGTAAAGTATCCTCGACTTCTGGAGTCTGGGACTTCATTCGTGCCTCAGCCTTCGGAACCTGCTGCGTCTTCTTGGCTAGGGCAAGTAACATCCGCCCAGAAAGGTATGTGTCGTGTATGTGTCAGTGCCAACATTATGAAACCAGTGGACTGGGTTGTCGCTACCAAATTTTGAGTAAACCGCTATTCAGTTTTGTTAGATTAAGTACCTAACGATCACACCTTACTTACCGCTTTGTTTATTGTAAACAATTTGGTTATATGTATGTATATATATATGTTTTGTTCCTATTAATGTACTTGAGTAACGATTATATTTTATGATATATGTTTATCGATTACCATTGACCAGTTAGTCAAATTTGTTATAGTCACATTCGCTTCAAGCTCTTGCTGTATTGTTCGTTGCATACTTATATACACATTTAGATATTGTTTGTTTTACATTAAATTTTATACTATTAAGTACACATTTTTCTTTAAAACCCCCTTGTTGCAACCCACGCCTATTTGCTATACGACTAGCCAGGCAGTGTCAGCTCCCACGCATCGTTAGGAGCGCACTTTAAACATTTTTTTTTGTAGCCTAAAAAAAGGGTAACAGCAAAACGCCCTTTGGACCCCTAATCAGGGGCCTGTATCATTTTTTAAAATTATTGTTTTATAGATAGTGAGTCAACGGTTACAAAAAATTTAGTTTTTTGCTAATATCTCGAAAAATAATAATAATAGAAAAAAACGGATAGCACCGTGTGAAAGAGCGGGATATTTTATAGAAAAATAGTATAAAAGTTTTTTTAAATAAATTTTTCCCTTAGCATGAGAATTTATTACAGTTTGCTCAATATTTCAAGCGCGTCGCGCAGGGAAATAATAATAATGTTTATTAGGAAAAAAAATACAATATTACATTGATAGGTAATGCTAAGTAAATGCAGAATAAACATAGAGAAAGTTCACAAAAGGTTTGTGTAAAGCCTTGAAATAATGTACTATGTAAAATTATCATCAATAAGATATTCAAAACATCTTTAAAATTGAAATGGAGCATTTCTCGACCGCTGTTACATAATAAAGATAATTTTGTACCCATTAAAAACGAAAAAATGTAGCATTTTAAAGAGGAAGAATTCAGCTTTCCAACGGTATACTTTTAATTTCTATAATTTTTATTTCTTATAAATTGCACGTGAAAGTTAAACTTTATAATTTTTTTCCACTATATATTGTTTTCACTTGAAACTTGTCTAGTCGAAAAAGGAAAAAAATAATTGTTACCTAAAAGCCTTTTACGACCGTTTTAGACCAGTTTTCAAGTGAAAATTTCCTTACCCTAAAAAATAGAAAAAATACCAATGATTTAAAACTTAATTTTTTTTACTCTGGATACTTTTAACATAAAAATTAATCTCAGATTGAAGTTTAAGGTAAATAAGCTATATCTACAAGGATTTTTTTAAATTAGTATTTTATTTAATATTTATGTATTAGCGGAAAAAATGATAAAGCTTAACTTTCACATGCAATTTATAATAAAAATTAAAAGTAAGTATACCATTGGAAAGCTGAATTCTTCCTCTTTAAAGTGATATCTTATTTTTTCGTTTTTAATAGGTACAAATTGTCTTTATTATGTAGCGGCGGTCGAGAAATGCTTCATTTCCCTATGTGACGCGCTTGAAATATTGAGCGAACTGTAATAATTTCTCCCAGATAGGAATACTGTTAATCAAATTGAACATATAGTAATTGATGCAAGACATTTAGACGTATGTACTAGGCGCGGAGCAAATATTGATTCGGATCATTACCTAGTTCAATCCAGAATAACGGCAAGAATCTCTAATGCAAAAAAGGGAAAAGGAAGCAAAGAAGAGAAATTTAACCTGGATGTGCTCAAAAACCCTGACACAGCTAGAAAATTTTAGCAAGAGCTTGAAAGAAAGATAGAAGTCCAAATGGATATCAATTGTGAAGATATTAATGAATACTGGGGAATATGTTGGTACGTACTGCAAGAGGTAGCAACAGACGTCATCAGAAAACAAAAACAAAAGCGAAGGGAAACAGAGTGGTACGATGAGAAGTGCAGGCAAGCAACGCAGAGAAAAAAAAACAGGCATATAGAAAACTTCAAGGCCGAAGAACAAGACAAGTAGAAGAAGAGTATAAGCAACTGAGACGAGACGAAAAAAGAATAATAAAACGAAAGAAAAAAGAACATATAGAAAACCAAATGCGAGAACTAGAAAGGTTTAATACCCAAAATGAATCGCGAAAATTCTACAAAAATGTTAACCAAAACAGAAAGGAATTCAAGCCCAGAATATCAATGATTAAAAGCGCAGAATGAGAGATTATCAGCGAACAAGATAAGATATTAGAGAGATGGGCTGAAAACTTTGAAGATAGATTAAACATTGGAAACCAGGGAGAAGCAGGCGAAGCAGAAGTACAGCTAGAAGGCACATAAGATGAAAGAGAAAGAGATAGCATCCCAACAGAGGAAGAAGTAGTTAGGGCAATAAAAAAACTGAAAAATCACAAAGCCCCTGGCATGGATGATATACCCTCTGAGCTGCTGAAATATGGGGTGACCAAGCTAAAACAACATATATGTAGGTTAGTAGCACTAATCTGGAGACACGTAAAACTCCCAGATAACTGGAACATAGGTATAATTATACCTATACACAAAAAAGGGTACCAAATGTAGTGCGACAATTACCGAGGAGTTACGCTACTAAACGTAGCCTATAAAGTATTGGCCTACATATTATATGATCACTTAGCTATATACAGTGAAGGAATCATAGGAAAATATCAAAGTGGTTTCCGGAAGGGAAAGTCTACAACCGACCAAATATTTCTTCTCAGGCAGGTCCTAGAAAAGACATACGAATACGGGATTGATACCCATTACTTATTTATAGACTTCAAATGTGCCTATGATAGCATAGACAGAAACGCACTCTATAACGAAATGATAGAATTTGGCATCCCTATACACTTAGTAAGACTAGTAAAGGCAACTCTCGCTAAAATCGAATGTAAAGTAAGGATACAAAACAGCAAGATCCTTTCAGACGTACACAGGACTACGTCAGGGAGATAGTCTATCATGACTGTTATTCAACATTGCTTTGGAAAAAGTGTTACCTCCTTTCTCTTATTATTTATTTTTGAGAAAGAATTGAGGCAACATGTGCGGACGACTAGCTGGTTTAAGCCGGAGCAGAGAGCCGTGGGTCCAGAGCAATCGTAAGAGTGGAGAAACTTACCCTTTCTGACATGTACAGCATAAGCGACAGATTTCTGTTTATTTCGAGAAAAGGAGACAAAGAAAAATTGATGTTAAATTGGGCACCATCTATAGTAAAATAAGCAAAATTGTCTCTTTTTCTCGAATAACCAGTCAGCTATAGATCAGACTGAAATTGTTGGTAAGAGAAATAAAAAGATAGTTTAAAATGAATGACAAAATATATTACATGAAAAAAATTTAGACAAATCGGTTTGAGACAAATTGAAATGTAAAAAAAATATATATATATAAAAAAGACAAATTGATACCAGTATCCTAGGTGGTTTATGGGTCAGGTGGCTGGTTCTGGGACAGCAATCCAGGCCCACAATTGTCTCTTATTTCAAGAATTCTAAATTTTCCTTGGCAATTTACGTCTCTCAATGAATGGGGTGAAAATTGTAGGAAATTTAACCAAATATAAGCACATACAAAATTTATGCAAGTTATTTATGCAAAATTTAAGCAATGTTAGCTATGCAAATATAAGCTAGTTAGCTGTACAAAATATATTTAAATTAGCTGCACGAAACATTAAGCTAGCTATACAAAGCTGCAGGAAATTAATTTAAGCTATACAAAAGTAATCTGATTAGCAGTACAAAAGTAATTTTAGCTATGCAATAGTAATTATTAGCTATGCACGAGTTATTATTAGCTATGCACGAATTATTATTAGCTATGCACTAGTTATTATTAGCTATGCACTAGTAAGCTGATTTCTTAGACTATAAATTGCCAAAAAAATTAAAAGGAAAGAGAAAAATATTTTTACAACCATGTGGTACATATAGCATTTTAACTACTTATTAAATTAAAAAGAATTGACTTTGAATTCAAAATTTATTTTAAAAATAATTGAAATTATATCAAAGGCAAAATTTGAAGATTAATTAAAATATTTTAATGAGTATAATGAAATGAAATTACCTGTATGTTCAACACTTTGTAACTGGGATATAAAAATGGTAATATCAATTACTGAAGTCCACAGTTAAAAATTATAATGTTTGAATCAGTACAAAGGCTGCAAGCAAATGACTTCCTGGTGAGTTTTACTGATAAAGTAAACTTTTTTTGTCCTGTTTACTGGAAAACAACGCCACCAAAAAAATGTGAGAAATCTAATTCCCTATTTAAATTGAAAGCTATCAAAATATAGAAATCGTATAAGTATGGCCATCTGTCAGTGGTTAATTTAAGCGCACCAACTTGCCTTGTAGATTCCCATACTCAACTAAAGTAGTGGCATATAATCTATAAAAGGAATCTATAATAATAGTTTATTTTCCATGCCAGCTGATTTGCCTTTGCAATTTCTATTTTATACATAACAACAAATATTAACAGATGTAAATAAGTAGTAAAACGTATTGATATTATTGATAAATCAGTAACATATTACATCTCATAGGATTTACTATATATAGAATGAGAGAAGGTAAGGAAAATAACCATATGTACTCCATAGTAAACAAAAATATAAAAATTGAAAAATAGATATCTGATGTAACTAAATTTTGTAGACAAATTGTTTCCTGGGATAATAATGCTGTATTACAACGGATATGAGATACATAATAGTGTTAGTAGAAAAACAGGACTAAGTTCCTAAGATATAAAATTAAGTACATAAAACAGTGTGACATGGTTTAGCAGTTATACATGTAAAATTCTGTTAGTTGAAAACAGTTTCACCTGCAAAAACTGAATCCAAAAAATATACAGGTCGTGCTAACTATCCACAAAACACTAGTTTTTAAATAAAACTGTTAAATGGACATAGGCCATGTAACAGAATGCCTCCCTTCTGGCGAAAAAATTTTTTTTTAAGGTACGTATAAAAATTTTTGCTTTGCTTTACTCGTAAACATATTATGAAAGTAAACAATACTTTAATATTATTAATTCCTTGTAGGAAACATAAAATACAAAATTGAGAAAGCGAGCGAAGAATGAGTGACAAAATACATTCTCTACCAGAAGTTCTACGTACAAGGAGCAAGTGTTTGACCTAAACTGGAGAAATCTTCGGAACTAAGTAATGAAAAAAATGTGAAAAGTTAAGTGTTGCGAAATTTAAAAACAGACAAAAAAATGGATAAAATTAATTTTAAGGAAGACGACTTAATGTCGAAATCCTACAGACATTATAACGTCTGAGCAACTGTGAAGCCGTTGCTAGTACTAAAATTGGTAGAGTTTTATAAAACTAATACCACGATACATATAATGTAATATTATATGCCAATATAGGTTAGCAAGAAGTGAAAACTTGTGGTATTGTTAACCTACAATTCAAGTGTATAGCCGTTGAGTGCTAAAACTGATAGTTCAAAACAAATCAGATAGTACATGTAAGATGTACTATAGTTAAATCAGAAAAATTGTGCTTAAAAATCAAAGCCAAAATCGTGATGCGAAGTAGAGAAGCTAGAAAAAATTTAAATTTACCTAGGTAGGAGAATTTTATTAATTACGGCAAATAGAAGAAACATAAACAAGAAAGAAAAGAAAGAGGAAAGTACTGAATACCCATAAGGCTGGTTTTCAGAAAGGTGATTAAAATAATCTAGTAAAAATATAAAACTTATGGTTTTAAACTTTTAGTTGTCAAAGTTTTGAGGTTATGGCTTCTTATCCAAGGTGGTAGGAAAAGATTAAACCAAATTGAAGTAAAGAATCGTATAGGTATTCACAGAAAGCACAAAAGAAAGAAGAAAAATACAAACACAAAAGAAGAGAAGAGACGGTGTTGTTGTCTATCGTTATGAGAATCCACAAGTAAAATTATAAGTAGAGGTAAGTACTCCTGTTCAGAAAGTTGAACAAAGGAAAAAGAAATAATTATAATATTTTTACATTTGTAGGTTCTCATCATCTGGTAACGTAAGCTACCGGATGTTATTTTGTTCCCACCCCTGAACCTTCGTGGATCTGAAGAAAGTAGAAATAGAAAGTTATAGATCCAGCCGGATAATACAAAAAAAACAAATAACATTTTACTAAAGTTACCGCTGTACGATAATAATGAACACTGTACGTTATGCAAAAGATTGACCCGCGCATTCTCACTGGAGAAAAAGTCTGGCTAGCAAGCGATGGTGAAGAAACGTACTTATTAAAGGTTAGTATTTGAGAAAATTTTCTCAACGTTAAAGAAAATATTTACATAATAACAATTTAGAGCAGTGTATATCTCACAAGTAAGATAACTTATAGGTAAGATATGAAAAAGAAATCTTTTTGATAAACAGATCTCAAAAAAATTGTTAATGGAAGAAATATTTTTAGAAAATATTTCCAGAAAAATATAGCTAAATATTTTTACTAATTTACAACTTAATTAAACTAATATTTACAATATGTACAGTACTTAAGTAATGAATGATAAATATATGTGATATGTTATAATTCAGTGATACTTAAATTAAGGAGTGCATGAATTATTAGTGAATAAAATGCACGAAGGACTTAATGAATAATGCATCAAGGACTTAAAGAGTAATGGATAGGGGACTTAACTTAATAATGCTTAAAGGACTTAAAGAATAATGGCCATTTTATATACAAAATTTACAAGGGAATCATCCTCGAAAGAGGAGCGGGAGGAAATTTTTTTAATTTCCGGATGAGTGAAACAATTCACTCAAAAAAATGAAGTATGTAGAAATGGTAGCATGCCATGTGTACAGATATAGTTAACCTTGAAAGTTAATCCAATACATCCCTTCGTTAGAGATTTACGAAGAAAAAAAATATCGACAAACGATGGTACGTACTAGTACCAAAAAGAAATTGCGTAAGCTTTGCTTACTGGTACGTACTAGTATCAAAAAGATACATTTTTGTAAGTTTTCACTTACTGGTATACCAAAAAAATTGTTTTTGGTGGCTTTGCACCAAAAAAATATTATACTTCTTGTATAATTTAAAGAAATTTGCCAAAAATAGACACTCAAAAAAATCAAGAGACATAAAATAGGTATTCAAGTGAATCGTTATGTTTACTTTGTTTTGATGATCCGATTTAAGAAAAAACATTCATTTCCTTATTCTGGTATCACTGAAATATTAGAGTTTGAACCAAAGTATGGTTTCAACTTTGAAATATGGTAATTTCCAGCGGGACTACCATCCATATGTTCCAATTCATATGAAACATTGGAAATGACGTTTCGGACTGTACATAAAACATAACGATTAGCCAATTTAGCAGAAAAATCATTTTCTTTATCGCTTTTCACAAAGTTGCGCCTCCAGACTATGTCACCAATTTGAAAAACGCGATCTTTTCGTCTTAAGTTATAATAGTTACAACTTCGTTTGTAAGCTTTGTTAAGTCTTTCTTGGACCAGTTTATAAATTTCTGGCAATTTGTCCAGCTCATTGGCAAAAAGTTTGCGATTATTATCAAGATCTGGTAAAGTTATGTCGGAATCTTTATCACCATAGCTGCCTCGAATAGGTAGCTTTCTACCAAAATTAAGAAATGCTGGCGTGAAACCAGTAACTTCGTGTACAGCTGTATTGATGGCAAACTGAATTTCCGGAATTTGTAAATCCCATTTTTTATGTGAGTCTTTAATGAAACACCTTATAGCTGTACCGATCGTCCTGTTTACACGCTCGACTGGGTTAACTTGGGGGTGGTAGAATAGGTTGAAAAATACCTGAGGGATACTAAATTTCGCTACAAACTTATCGAATTCTTTGCTTTTATGAGCTGAAGCATTGTCTAAAAGTAATGTCCTTGGGACACCATATGTTAAAAATACTGATTCCAAGAAAGAAACAATAGCTTGAGACGTTGCACGCCGTACAGGCTTCATTATAACGTACTTAGTAAAATAATCTACCGCAACTAATAAAAATCGGTTACCTTTTGAACTAGGCGGAAAAGGACCTTTTGTGTCGTAACAAACAAGTTCAAAGGGAAACGTAGCTTTTTTCTCAGCACCCATTAAACCACATTTTTGATCGTTCGGAGGTTTTTCTCGTCCGCAAATATGACACTTACGAACATATTTTAAAATATCTTGACGCATCTTAGGCCAATAAAAACTTTCTGCGACTTTTTTAAGTGTTTTATAAAAACCCATGTGTGCACTTGTAGGTACATCATGGCTATCTTGAATTACTTGACGTCGCTGGTCAAGAGGAACTACTAATTTCCAGTCAGAAATATTAGTTTTTAAAATTAATTTCCTTTGCGTATGTTTAAAAATATACCCATCTTTAACCATCCACTGTGGATATTTTTCTGGCCTCTTATTGATGTTCTCTCGCATTTTTATGTACCAAGGTTCAAGATTATCGAGTGAAATATCTAACAGGTTGATATCTGCATCAGGTATAGCTCTAGAAAGTGCATCAGGGACAACATGTAATTTGCCCTTTCTATGAATCACTTCAAAATCATACATTGAAAGTCTTATGGACCATCGACATAGTCTACCAGAGGGGTTAGACAAGCGATACAAATATTTAAGGCAAGCGTGATCAGTAATGACTTTAAAATGTACACCCTGTACGTATCCAGCAAAGGCTTCTAAAGAATAAACTACGGCTAAAATTTCTAACTCTGTGGCAGAATAGTTACGTTCAGCTCGAGATAAGCTTCTACTTGCATATGCAATGACTTTTTCTTCTCCACCCTGTATTTGAGTAAGCACCGAGCCAAGAGCAAGTGAACTGGCATCGCATTGAATAGTGAATTCTGAAGAAAAATCAGGTGCTACAAGTATTGGTGCAGATACCAATTTTTGTTTCATTTCATGAAAAGCTTTGTCAGCTGTTTCATTCCAAGAAATTGATTGTCGCTTATCGCGCCCCTTCAATAAGTCATTGAGAGGTTTGACTAAGTCGCTAAAATGTGGTATAAAACGACGATACCAACTACACATACCTATAAAACGTCGTACTTGAGTTGAAGTCTTTGGTTGAGGGTACTCAACCATAGCCTTAATTTTATCACTGGATGTTCTTAAACCTTGTGAGTCAACAACATAACCAAGATATTTGAGAGAACTCCTAACAAAATTACATTTTTGGAAATTAACTGTGAGGTTAGCTTTCGATAAACGCTCATAAACTTCGGTAAGAAGTGTCATATGTTCAGAGAACGTAGAAGACGTGATAATAATGTCGTCTAGATAAACAAATATTTTATCACTGTAACGAGGAGAGAAAATTCTGTCCATTAAACGTTGAGTTACTTGCGCCGAGTTGGCCAAGCCAAAAGGTAAAAGAGTCGGTAGAGCATGAGACTCTTAATCTCACGGTCGTGGGTTCGGGCCCCACGTTGGGCGCCAATTATGTTACCTCCTTTCTCTTATTATTTATTTTTGAGAAAGAATTGAGGCAACATGTGCGGACGACTAGCTGGTTTAAGCCGGAGCAGAGAGCCGTGGGTCCAGAGCAATCGTAAGAGTGGAGAAACTTACCCTTTCTGACATGTACAGCATAAGCGACAGATTTCTGTTTATTTCGAGAAAAGGAGACAAAGAAAAATTGATGTTAAATTGGGCACCATCTATAGTAAAATAAGCAAAATTGTCTCTTTTTCTCGAATAACCAGTCAGCTATAGATCAGACTGAAATTGTTGGTAAGAGAAATAAAAAGATAGTTTAAAATGAATGACAAAATATATTACATGAAAAAAATTTAGACAAATCGGTTTGAGACAAATTGAAATGTAAAAAAAATATATATATATAAAAAAGACAAATTGATACCAGTATCCTAGGTGGTTTATGGGTCAGGTGGCTGGTTCTGGGACAGCAATCCAGGCCCACAATTGTCTCTTATTTCAAGAATTCTAAATTTTCCTTGGCAATTTACGTCTCTCAATGAATGGGGTGAAAATTGTAGGAAATTTAACCAAATATAAGCACATACAAAATTTATGCAAGTTATTTATGCAAAATTTAAGCAATGTTAGCTATGCAAATATAAGCTAGTTAGCTGTACAAAATATATTTAAATTAGCTGCACGAAACATTAAGCTAGCTATACAAAGCTGCAGGAAATTAATTTAAGCTATACAAAAGTAATCTGATTAGCAGTACAAAAGTAATTTTAGCTATGCAATAGTAATTATTAGCTATGCACGAGTTATTATTAGCTATGCACGAATTATTATTAGCTATGCACTAGTTATTATTAGCTATGCACTAGTAAGCTGATTTCTTAGACTATAAATTGCCAAAAAAATTAAAAGGAAAGAGAAAAATATTTTTACAACCATGTGGTACATATAGCATTTTAACTACTTATTAAATTAAAAAGAATTGACTTTGAATTCAAAATTTATTTTAAAAATAATTGAAATTATATCAAAGGCAAAATTTGAAGATTAATTAAAATATTTTAATGAGTATAATGAAATGAAATTACCTGTATGTTCAACACTTTGTAACTGGGATATAAAAATGGTAATATCAATTACTGAAGTCCACAGTTAAAAATTATAATGTTTGAATCAGTACAAAGGCTGCAAGCAAATGACTTCCTGGTGAGTTTTACTGATAAAGTAAACTTTTTTTGTCCTGTTTACTGGAAAACAACGCCACCAAAAAAATGTGAGAAATCTAATTCCCTATTTAAATTGAAAGCTATCAAAATATAGAAATCGTATAAGTATGGCCATCTGTCAGTGGTTAATTTAAGCGCACCAACTTGCCTTGTAGATTCCCATACTCAACTAAAGTAGTGGCATATAATCTATAAAAGGAATCTATAATAATAGTTTATTTTCCATGCCAGCTGATTTGCCTTTGCAATTTCTATTTTATACATAACAACAAATATTAACAGATGTAAATAAGTAGTAAAACGTATTGATATTATTGATAAATCAGTAACATATTACATCTCATAGGATTTACTATATATAGAATGAGAGAAGGTAAGGAAAATAACCATATGTACTCCATAGTAAACAAAAATATAAAAATTGAAAAATAGATATCTGATGTAACTAAATTTTGTAGACAAATTGTTTCCTGGGATAATAATGCTGTATTACAACGGATATGAGATACATAATAGTGTTAGTAGAAAAACAGGACTAAGTTCCTAAGATATAAAATTAAGTACATAAAACAGTGTGACATGGTTTAGCAGTTATACATGTAAAATTCTGTTAGTTGAAAACAGTTTCACCTGCAAAAACTGAATCCAAAAAATATACAGGTCGTGCTAACTATCCACAAAACACTAGTTTTTAAATAAAACTGTTAAATGGACATAGGCCATGTAACAAAAGCTATAAGAGAATCGGGCATAGCGACAAGGGGAATCATTGTAAATAGAAGCGTACAAATACTAGCGTACGCAGATGACGTCGATCTAGTAGCAAGGACAAAGAGAGACCTAATACAAGCCTTCAAATCGTTAGAAGCGGCCGCGAAGAGAGTGGGGCTACAAGCTATTATATCGAAAACAAAGTATATGAAAGTTACTAACAACACTCAAGTAGCACCACCCGAAGACCTGGTGATAGATACATATAATTTTGAGGGAGTAAGAGAGTTTATATATCTTGGATCTCAAATAAACGAAAACAACATAATAAGTGCAGAAATCAAGAGAAGGATATATTTGGCTAATAGAGCTTACTTTGGACTAAAAAAGCTTCTAACATCAAGCATAGCGACCAAAAAAACCAAGATATTGATATATAAAACTCTTATTAAACCAGTACTCTCCTACGCATCGGGAAGCATGGACCATGGCAAAAAGTGATGAGGAGATGTTAGGCTGCTTCGAAAGAAAGATCTTGCGTCATATATTATATAGAGGTGTACTGAAGAATGGGACGTGGCGCAGACGTTACAATTTTGAGCTATATAGCCTTTATGAGGAACCTGATATTGTCAGGTCGATCAAAATAAATAGGCTAAGGTGGCTTGGACACCTTGAAAGGATGGACAACATGGAACCACCAAAGAAAATATTCCAGCAAACACCGGCTGGACAGAGAAAGAGAGATAGGCCTAGAGCTAGATATAATGATCAGGTGGAGGAAAATCTAAGAATGCTAGGAATTAGAAATTGGAAAACCAAGGCGAATAATAGGGAAGAATGGAAACTGATATTGGAAAAGGCCAAGACCCACCCGGGATTGTAGTGCCAGGGATGACGATGTAATAATTTCTCATGCTAAGGGAAAAATAAAAAAAAAAAAAACTTTTATACTAATTTTATGTAAAGTTTCTCGCTCTTTCACGTGGTGCTATCCGTTATTTTATTATTATTTTTCGAGATATTAGCAAAAAACTAAATTTTTCCGTGTTAGAGGGTTGTTATTTATAAGGGCTCGCGGTAGTAAATTTTGGTAAACTTTATGAGTCACTTTGTACTAGCAAAAAACTAGCCTTTCATGAAAAAATTAGCGAGGTAACAATTAATTCTAACTTTTCATCAAAATTAGTCTCTGACAACTGGGCTATAAAGCTTTAAGTAGCTTCTCAAATGGCAGAAAACGATGGACACAGGAATTAAATGTTATCAGTAATAGAAGAATTACCAGTGTTAAAAATTATTAAATAATATCCACATATAATCTTCAGTGCAGTATAAATCTATTCAGCAAATATTTACCATGCCCATAGATAAATTTGGTGACATATGTCTACAACATTTTTTTTTAAAATTTTTTTTATACATTTATTTAACGTCGGCCTATTTCCGCTACTGAGGCCTAACACCGACGCCTGTAGACGAGCTATCCCCAACCAGGAATTTTGCCGAACCTCTTCCCTTAAGAAGAGTAGGGATCTTTTACTTGCCTAACATTTAATAGACAAGGGACCGACGGCTTTACATCCCCTCCGAAGGATGGTATATCTCCTATACAACCCTCGCCTAAGGTTGTATAGCTTCCGCGCATACACTGATATACAAGCCGCTGGAAGATGTGTGAGGCGAGAACGCGGTTTCCGTTGGAATGGTCACCAATCCAAGTACTAACCGCGCCTGTCGTTGCTTTACATCGCATACCGAAGTATGTACATAGTAAAGACGCACCTACGCTCGCCCCATCTACAACATTTAATTACTGCTTTCAACTGTAGATGCTTCTAGAATTTTATCTAGCCAGTGCGTTATACAAATCGGAGATGTGGTACAGAAAACTTAAATATAGTATATATAACATAGTATATATGTATATAGTAAGTATAAATTTGCTTAGAAATGTAACGATGTTTTTTTAAAAGCTTTTATTTAACTTGCAATGTTTGTCTAGGTGAAATCTGGCAATCAAAATTTCGATTAGTTCTAATTAAGCTAGAGCTTTGAAATTTTGCACATGTATATAAGTCCGGTGACAATAGACTTTAAAATTTTTATATAAGAAAAAACAAGATGGCAGCTTCAAGATGGCGGACGACTTTGCCGTTTATGATCCAATTCGACTCAAAATCGATATCTGGCGGTTTTCAAGATCGCCAATTATGGATTTTTGGTCAAAATGTAGAAATTTAAAATAGCGGCACCATTATGGCCACTATGGCGGACGACTTTTCTCATTTATGGTCCAAATCGATCAAAATCGATATCTGGGGGTTTTCGGGGTCGCGGATTACGAATTTCTAGTAAAAAATTTAGTTCAAGATGGTGGACGACTTTACCGTTTATGATCCGATTCGACTCCAAAAGACTAAAAAGTAAAAAAAATAAAATTATATAAAAAATATTTTAAAAACAAATTTTTTAAATGCTCTAAAAAAGTAGCAAATAAACTTTGAAGTAAATCAAACCCATCATTTTGTTACATTATATATTTTTTATGATATAAAAGCTTGTCACGAGCAATTTCCTTTACACAAGAAAATCACGAGACAAGCTTTTATATCATAAAAAAATATATAATTTAACAAAATGATGGGTTTAATTTACTTCTAAGTTTATTTTTTACTTTTTAGAGCATTTAAATAAAAGCTTTTTTTTAAATATTTTTCATATAATTTTATTAAACAATTCTAATTATGATGTAGATAATAAAAACTCCAGTAAAGGAGACGATCTCTCATTGTTACTTCCTACAGTAGACACACCACCACTTGTATTGTATTTCGCTGCCCCTTGGTATTTACCAAGGGGCAGTAGGTTCGAGTCCGAGACAGCTCGGATAAACTTTCCCATTTAAAAATAAATAAATTTTGATGTAAAAATTTTTTAAACCTGCCGAACTAACGTGCCCTGTTCCCGTAATAAATTTATATTTCATCGAATCTCCGTAATTTTTCGACCAATCTTGACAAAATATTAAATATAGAATTTTAAAAGGCAACAAGTTGAATTAGCACAATAGAATTAAAACGACATAACAAAAATATTGGCTTGTTCGCAATGAAGTGAAGTGATTTCATCAAAGTTGGTGAAAATAAAGTGTATCTACGACCAAATCGAATGCACCTAATGCGGACACTGTAGGTCAAATAGAACGGTCAAAAATGGCGGGAGAAGTATAATTTTGAATCCTTCGCTAAGTATCAAGGGGGCAATTTGCATCAATTTTTCTTCTTTGAAGTCGTAGGTTCCGTATCGTGCTTTAAGGTTATATTACGGAAAACATTGTTTAAAAAATTTTTACAATTCTCAAGAATGCCTTATCTTTGAAACTCCTTTATTTTGTCCCATTTTCGTCTAAACAAAATGAAGTTACGTATAATTTAAAAAACTTTTGTAAAAGAAAACTCATCAATTTTTGCCAATTAGGAATCAAATAAAAGTTACTTCTTGTGTTTGCCACGATACACTAATTACAATATCGACTTTCGAAGATAATCATTATGAAGTAGAGTTCTTGGCTTTCTTTAGGTGTAATTGAAAAATTTTTCATGCGTAAATATTCAAAGCACAGAAATTTAGACATAAAAGAACGGAACTTTTCTTAACGAATTTGAATTGTCAACATAAAGAGCAACAAATAGATAATAACTATTCATACTTTCTCAAGCCAACTGATGAACCCAAAATATCAGATATAGTAAAAGATTTAAAAAATTCAAGGTCTCTTGGTGACGATAATATTAGTGTTAGTTTACTAAAAAAATATCTACCGGTAGTTGTAAAACACTTATGTATAATCATTAATTCATCTTTTTCTGAGGGCACATTGCCTGTTGGTCTTAAAATTGCAAAAACTAGACCGTTTTTTAAATCAGGATGTAAAAACAAAGTCGAAAGCTATAGGCCTATTGCTATTTCTAAATTCTTTGATAAATATAATATATTAAATAATAATTAATTTGGTTTTCGGAGAGGCCGTTCATTGTTGTCAAGCTCTTCTCGGAATTATACGACAACCTAGATAATAAAAATAAGTATATAGGAATATTTTTAGATCTCAGTAAAGCATCTGATTTTGTTAATCACAACTCACTTAAATAAATTAGAAAGTTATGGTATTCGCGGTGTAACACTAGAATTCAACAGTTACTTACGTGATAGGAAACACTATGTACAAATAGGCGATATCAAATCTGTGCAAAAGGAATTTACGGTAGGTATGTTGCAAGGGTCTGTCCTGGGACCATTTCTCTACATAATTGATGTCAATAACGTTAGTAATACTAATTCAATTCTTTTTGCTGATAATACCACTCTACTTATCACTGTTCAAAAACTACAAACGTAGCCTTGAGCAAATGAACAATTAGGCAGAGCTCGCAATTTGTTTACTGACAACAACCTTATTCTAAATAATAATAAATTCACCTTTATTCATGTTAATACAAGAAAAATTAGTGCTGATTATTGTCTCTTAGTAAAGTCAAATGAAGGATCTATTCAACAGATTATATACACAAAATTTTTAGGTTTACACTGTACTGTCGTGAGCAGAAGAAAAAAAATAGGACAACTTTTTTTTTCTAATGTAAATCTGTCTCTATTTGAATATGTAATGAGTAGCCGAAATAAAACCCACTATTAATTTATTTTTTATTTTAATGCTGTAGTTATTGCTATAGTAAGTAACTGATGGATGGTTAATGAGGCAAATTGCACTGCGTTATAACATTAACAAAAATTTGGTGTGTAACATTTTAAGAAAGTGGAGAATAAACGGTACGGTTAGTAGAAATCCTGGATCAAAGGACATAGGATATCCTACTTAACAAGAAACTAACTATTAATATTTCGTTATTGCACCATTTCTATAAGTCTGTTTGGCATAGAATTAAATAACCTTATACAATAATCATTAGTAATAATATTTCCCCATGCATTATTTACTATTTCCAGTAATTTTTCGGCATTCCGTGGTCTCACATTTCGTTTTTGGATACTTCTTACGAGCAGTCCCCATACTTCTTCCACAGGGTTAAGATCTGGACTATGACTGGGTCTGTTAAGAACATTGATGTTATCTTGAAACCAGTTAGTTACGGTATGAGCAGTATGAACGGAACAATTGTCTTGTTCAAATATGAACTCATTATTATAGTACAATCAATGAACCGATTCACCTCCGAAATCTGATCAACTCAACCGATTTGTTTGAAATTTTTACAGTAGCTCAAAAATGATGTAAATAACAAACCTGACTTAGTGCCGATATGTGCTTCCACCCCGGGGGTGAATGCCACCCTTTTCGGGGGTGGAAATTTAAATATTCAAAATGACACCGGGAATTGATAGAGGATCAAATTTTAAGAAGAAAATATAGTATAAAGTTTTTTCGCGGTTGAAAATTCCAATAAAAAACACGTTTTTCAACAGTTTTTCGTGAATAACTCGAAAATTAAACGTTTTCTGGAAAAAACTATTCTTATCAAAATTGAAGCATATAAAAAACAAAGCGATTTGTCTGTTTTCTTTAATGTTTTAGGTCATATTAAGCGACTTATGAGTCATTGAAAACGAATTTTTGTTTGTCGTAAATTTATCTAATGATTTAAACTCAAATAACGGAAAAATGAGTAATTTTTCAGAGAAAATGTTCATAACCTTTTTTAAAGTGCTTTATTAGACCTTTAAAATAAGATTTATTAAGTCTCTGGAATTTTTGAAAAAAATTGACAATAAAATTGGCGCCATGAGCGGCAAAATTAAAATTAATCGTAGCCCATGAAAAATTAACTTTATTTATGTCCCAATAACATGTTCCAAAAGTTTGAATGGTTTAGAGAATGTACATTTTGAAAAAAGTTGTGTTAAGTAAATTTTTTTTCTTTAATTTTTCAAAAAATACGTTGTTTTTTCAAAATAATTCAAAAAATAATGGTTTTACGAAAAAAAGTGTTCTCAATAAAAATTTAGCTTTCTTTTTCCTGAAAATTTTGCTTTTTATTAAATTCATGTAGCTTAAAAATTAAACGAGATATGGGCATTTAAAGCTTTGATTTCTATGCGAAGTAAACCTCTGTTTAGCCCTTCAACCTTATAATTCTCTGAACGAAAGGGTGTAGAAATATTGCAATCATCATGACTTTATAGCTTATGAAATTCCCTACAAAATGATGTCTGGGTGAATGCAAAAAGCTTAAAAGGAAGCCGAGTTATCGTTAAAAAACTAAATACATTTTTCTAGAGATAACGTAGGAAAATTACAGAGCGCCTAAATTTTGAACGTTTTGGAGCATTTATTCTTTTGTACATGCTGTGTCTTCTTGATACATACATATCTGGATTCCCACATGTATAAACACATGCATAAAAAGATATTATATAGATAATATGAGTAAAAGATAGAAAAGGAAAGGTGCGCTTCTCTAGGCGAAATTCCTCTGAAGGCGGCCTTCAACAGAGGAAGGGGCTCTTATATTTTTATTATAATTACAATGTGAAGTTTTAAGAGTTTAATTTCCCTGAGAGGGATGTTTTTAAGGGATGAAAATTTTAGAAAAATTTCATTATATCATAAGCAGCAATTTATTTTCATTTTTTTACGCATTCCACTACTTGGAGCTTTCAAAAGAATTTTTTCCCTAACTTTTAATAGTAAGGGGTGGTTTTTAGGGGTTGAATCATATTGAAAAATGATGTATCAGGTCGTTTACACTTACACTGTATTATTAGGAAATAATTGTAACACAGAAGGGAGCATAATATTGTCTAAAATCCTAATATACGTTTCACTATTAAATCGTTCCTCAATATGCGCCACAAAACACCAGGACCAGCTGCCGATATCCAAGCCCACATATTGACGGAAAATCTACCACTTTTATCATTGTTAGATATATATTTCTCATCGAATCGAGTATTCGGAGGGCGGTAAACACGAATACGACCACTGTGTGTTGACTGGAAAGTTTTTTCGTCTGTAAAGATTACATTGTTCCAAAAATTTACATCACGCGCTAAAAATTCAAACGCAAATCCTACTCGAGCTTCTTTATGTTCAGCTTTAAGTAAGTATTTCTGGGCTGCTCCAATATGTTACTCTATCTGTTAATTGCGTCATATAATTAGTAAAACATTATTTTTTTACTATTAAGCACATTTTCAGTCAATTATTGGTTATGCTTTAATTGACTGAAGTTCTTCACCTGATACGTTGAGGGTTTTTAGATTATAGAAGAGCAGAAGAGAGCTGTGCGATCAATAGCAAGAGTAACCAGGCGAATCAAATGCAAAGACATTTACAAACAACTAGGAATTCTTACGCTGCCCTGTTTAGTCATCCTTAGTTTATTGGTATATACTAGATCACAACTGAATAATAATACGAATCATGCAAAAATTTCGTATCACACACTATTGTTATATGAGCATAGCCCAAAATATCTAGCTATTAAATTGTACCCAATTCCTACAAGTCCATTGACGAATATAAATATATAAAATGCAAATATATATTTATATTTATATATATATATATATATATTTTATAAAACTTAATTTTAATTTAATATACTGGATATATGTATATATACGTCATACATTTTATATCTGTTGATTGATTGATTGAGTAACTGACTGACTTACTTGACTTATTTATCTATTTGTTTATTTATTTGTCTGGTCGATAGCCGAGTGGGTTAAGGCGCGAGGTGGCAATCACGATTAATCACACGGACATCGCACCACCGGGTTCGAATCCACTGGCACTGTCGGAGGAAATGGTTGTATGTCCGCGTTTTTTCAATGTGTAACCCCCTTCCGCACAAGCTCTGGCTTCTGGAATTGGGGGTTGTCTAATTTCTGTGGTGTTTATTTATTTATTTATTATTTACTATGTATTGTTATATTTTATCCGACCTTCAGATACTATTTTGATATGTCCTAATTGAACTGAATTGAATTTAGGTACAATTGTTTGGTACGCTATACTGGCGCTCCTGTCAAAGGTTGCTATCTGCCCTGTAGGCGTTTGTGTCTTGTTTACTATAAATTCATAACTATATGGAATCGCCGTTATCAGACTATGTGGGGCCTCTGGACCTCTTATTTTCGGGGGTTATGAGCACATAGGTAATTGCAACTAAAACATACTTCTTTCCATTCTAAGAAATATAGTATAAAGACAGATTAAAAATTAAAGACTTCCATATATCAGAGAACCGAGTTGATCTACAAATGGTTTTGCTCTGATGGCCCATGCTATTTTATAGGAATGCAGTGTTACGTCACAAAACATCACTGTCTACGTACTGAACAAACATAACTTTCAGGGTCAAATTGCTTGGTAAAGTTCATGTAATAAATTTCCGAGCCAGAAAAAACCTAACAAAAACTTTACGATATAATTATTATCGCCGTGGGCCATGACGCCAAGTCTGACATGAAACATTCCCGACCCACATTAAAAACCTATAAAGTTAAGCGAGTCAATTTGCGAACAGCACAAAAAAAAAGTACCGGTATTTTAATAAGGTCGTAAAGTTTTTGTTATGTTTTTTCTGTCTCGGATATTTATTACTTGAACTTTACATTGAGCGTAGGAATCGGTTCTCTCCTTGAAACTCATAGTCGCATGGTACTGGCTAAGGCCATTGAAAGAGGCCGGCCGAGCTACGGATCTCTGAACTTGAAGGCCTATAACACATGTGCGCGATCAAGGCCAAGGTCAGTGGTGGAGGAGACCCAATAACGCCTTACATCCTTTACTCCGGCTTTACTGCATTCGGCGCCGGAGGCTAAGGGAGGAAGAACTATTTTCCCAAGGATCGATATAAAAAATGAAGATGATTCGATTATTATTTAATAACATTGAATTTGCATTATTTGCCTTTTTTGTTGAGCGTTATTTGGCAGAACTAAATTAAAAAGTAGTAAACTGTCTGCTTTCATTACTGTTATATTTTGTGGTTTGTTTATATTATTCTTGATAAGGTTTAGTTTGCGTTTATATTAATGCTATTGCTGAATGGATGGTGAGAATTATTATAATGAATTATATATATATATATATATATATATATATTTTTTGTAGAATTTATGGAAAGCTGTAATATAAATTGAAATAGATATTAAAAAGCACAAAAACGTAATAAAGAACCTCACTGAATCGTCATTTAAGTGAAACATATTTCAGTTTACATTTCGGTTTATTAAATGTAACATAAAAGGGTAAATATATAACCTGCTTTTACATCTTTCCATAAACTTCACAAAAAGTTATTAAATAATTGATCGTAATAGTGCTAATCATCCATTGAATTAAAGTACAAATTAATATACATATAAACTAAAGCTTAGGAAGAACAACAACAAATCATAAAATCTAATAGAAATTAAACCTGCCTGTTTCCATTTCCTGTTTGATTTTGTGATTTGTTTACGTTAGTAGTTAGATAATAATTATTTCAGTTTAATTGCACCTAAACGCTCAACATCATCATAAAAAGAAAATGTAAATTAAGTCCTACGAATTTAATTAAAATAGCAATAATTTTAATTATATAAATTCACTGTAACAAAAAAAAAGTTTGTTTTTCTAATTGTATTCCTCTGGTGATACTTTTATAATAATCGGAAACGTAAGACAATCACAACTTTTTATTTAAGGTGGGCATATACAAGAAAGAGATCCGATAAGGAAATATTTATTATTTTTGGCCATAACTTTTAGTTTAATACATATATTGGTAAAAAAGTATAAGACTACCTAAGTAGAACTATGACAGGTGTAGAGATATGAATTTTCACTCAATAATTTAGTTGCTTGCAAAATTAGTGAATTTAAAACTACAAGATATGAAGTTTGGCACTATTTTCTATTTTTTAAATTAAATTAACTAATTTTGCAAACAACTGAAATTATTCAGTGAAATTCATATCACTACACCTGTCATAGTTCTAATTAGGTAGTCTTATACTTTTTTTTATCAATATATTTATTTTAAAAAAGTTATGACCAAAAATAATAAATATTTTCTTATCGGATCTCTCTCTTCCTCTTGGCTATGCCCAACCTTAAATTCACTGTTATTCCAGGAACACATCAATTAATGTGATATCCACGATCACGAAAACAAAAACACTTAAGTATACAAGTAAATGAAATAAATACCGATGTTACTGGATTATATTTTTATATATTCATAACTATGTAAATCCTTACCTCCTGATAAAGGGCCTCGAATCCCCTCTTTCCCAAGCTGCAGTAAGCCTTGTTTGATATCTTTCAAAATCTGAAACAATATATCAATAAATGATAGATACCAGTTTAGATGGGTTTCGCAAGAATTCGGGGTTCCTTTAATTATGTCATAAAAAACTTACAAATAGTGGAACAGATCTGGCTTTGGAATAAGGAAACGTCCGATTGCGATTTTTTTTGTCAATAAATAGAGTTGGCCCCTCCCAACATTCTGACACATTTGTGCCTCGGATGTAAAAGGGGGAAGGGGGAAACGACATATTAAATGTATGGGAAAATGATTTCTCTAAGATGACTCAGCGGCTTTTGATTTGACGAAAAAATTCCTCGAACCAAAAATGAGCAGCTCATGGAAATAAGCAACTTTTGTTCCCAACCTCATCGACGTCAGACCATTAATTCGCGAGACATCGCGAATCCAAGATGCAAAAATTAAAAAAATTGAATTCATTTTCTATCATGAAGGAGTGGAGTTGGGGACTAATTTTTTTTTAATAGAAGGGTATTTACCAGTTTTTTGTCGTCCTCTATCTCCCTTCCTAATAATTTTATCGCCACCTCTGGCCGGGCGGAAATTAAACGTTAATAAAAAAAGTTATCAAGCAGCGAAAATGATTTTTCCCGACCCTTTCCTTTCGTGCCAAAAAAATTGTTCGAAAAAAAACGTGCATTTTTTATTTCGCGCACCAAGCATTTGTTTGCAAAAAAAATCTTTTTATGCGAGTGCTATCTTGTAGCAAATAAAAAAATGTACGTTCGTCTGATCGTGATAGGTCAATTACACGGGGAGTTATCAGCATGTGAAATATTTTCGTTTTCCTCCTCTACCTCCCCTCCTAATCATCCCACCGCCCCGCCCCCCAGCCGCAGGCCCAAGAAAATATCTACTAATACTATTCTATTTAAAAAAATGGAGTCATCAACTTCACTCCTTCATAATAAAAAATGAATTCGGTTGTTTTAATTTTTGCATCTTGGATTCGTGATATCTCAATCAATAGTCTGACGTCGATGAGGTTGGAAACAAAATTTGCTTATTTTCATGAGCTCTTCATTTTTGGTCTGACGATTTTTTCGTCAGATCAAAAGCCGCCGAGTTACCTTCAAAAAATCATGTTCCCATACATTTCGTCTGGTCGATAGCCGAGTGGGTTAAGGCGCGAGGTGGCAATCGCGATTAATCACACGGACATCGCACAACCGGGTTCGAATCCTGGCTCCGGCACTGTCGGAGGAAATGGTTGTATGTCCGCGTTTTTTCAATGTGTAGTCCCCTTCCACACAAGCCCTGCCTTCTGGAATTGGAGGTTGTCTAATTTCTGTAGTTTATTTTATTATTTAATATGTCGTTTCCCCCACCCCCCATTTGACATCTGCGGCACAAATGTGTCGGAATGTTGGGTGGATCCAACTCTATTTATTGTCAAAAAAAAATCACAATCGGACTTCTCCTTATTCGAATCTAGTTTTCCTCCAGATCTACTCCACTAAAAATATATAAATTACAGAATAGTGGTTAGGATTCGAAAAATACAAAAGGTAAATTATCTGGACATCTGGTTAGGGCTGTTCTTTTACTATAATTTGTTCAGGGGAGCAAATTGAGTTTACAGTTCAGTTTTACAGTTTCGGCGAAGTCGGCGTATTATTTATTTAAACAATTAAATTTAGAGCGTGTTTTCCATCGGATTTTAAAAAATATCTCGAGATCTGTAAATTGTACGAGACAAACGGAAAATATGAAAAATTTCCGTGATGAGTTGTACAACGTATACAAGGTGGACCATTAAAATAATAGGCACTAGGCCATAGTTCAAGAGTAGATTTTTTAAATAAAAATATGAGGATATAACTTACATGCTTTAGTAAATTTTTGCTGTTGAAAAAGATACAGGATGTCAAAGTTGTAATTTCTTTTCTTTTCTTTTGCAATATCTTAACTACTTCTGTATCTATTTTCTCCAAAATAGGTAAGGAAACATTTTTTTAATAACCTAAAAAATGGTAATTTATATCGCATCACGCTAGCCCGTGGAGGGCGCCTCATGTGCTATACCTGATGATGAATATTTTTTTCTTTTTTTCTAAGAAAAGTTATGGCACTCTTGACTAGAAAATCTTAGGCAGGAGTCATTTCTATGTAAATAAGGTACACTTGATAGAACTTGATACTTCCAACCGTTTTTGAGAAAACTGCTGCAAAATATTTCAATAATTCTATGAAAAATTGTATTTATTGGGAAAATTACAGAACATAAATAAAAACTAAAGTGACAATTACGCAATCGCACCGATTTTCTTATGAACTAATTTGCTGCAACTTTATGAGGATTTTATATTTCACAGTAATGTTGTTTCTCCAATTAAAAATGCCACGACGACTAAAAGTTGCTTCATCGGTAAATAAAATGTTATTAATAAAATGTCGATGTCTGTTGTGTTTATTGATAACAAATTGGTAAAATTCTACTCATAGTGGTAGATTCCTTCGAAGTAAATGTTGCACAGGAGTGAAGCAATATGCGTGTAACCCCTCTTTGTGCAATATTCTTAGAACAGATTGTTCACTTACTCCTGTTGCCGATGATAAATGATTTGAGCTGACTAACACGAACAAAATTTTTTCTACCAGGTCTACAGTAATTCGTTTCGGTTATCCTACATAATTTTTATGGCGAAATGAATCACTTTCTTCCAAACGACGAAACAGATCTTTACAAATCTTATGATCTGGCTGCATTCTATTTCGATGCATTTCATTATATTTCTTAGCTGCAGCACGTCCGGAAGAATTTTCTTGTGTGTAAACACATATCATGTCCTTCATTCCTCATCTCCCTATTGGAAAAATTATTATGTCGAGATTGTTCAAATAAAGAAGTAAAAAGAAATAAAATGTCAAACTAATGAAATGACAGAGACGTCATCAAAGCACACTTTTCAACAAATACAATTTGTCCCTTTCAAATTGAGTTTGCTTTCAAAGAATTATTGAAATCTTTTGCTGCAGTTTTCTCGAAAATGGTTGGAATTATCAAGATCTATTAAGCGTACCTTTTTTAGGTAGAAATGATTCCTGCACGAGATTTTCTAATCAAAAGAAAAAAAGACAGAAAATATATTCATCATCAGATACAGCTTATGAGGCGCCATACACGGGCTAGCGTGATGCGATACATAAATTAACTTTTTTTAGATTAAAAAAATGTTTCCTTACCAGTTTTGGAGAAGGTAGGTGTTGCGTTCCTCACATTACATACGGTCTACTGACTGTAACCAACCATCTTTAAAATATGAGTTGGCCATATTTTAAAGATGGCTGGTTGTCAGTAGACAGTATGTTGTGTGACAAATGCTACACCTATATATATATATGGTATAGTGGTGAGAGGTAATTGAATCCTCTCATGTGGTCTAATGCTACTATACACCAGACATCATAGATGTCTCCGTGGTGCATAGCGACTTGCCATTTTGCAAGTACCGAGAGCGGCGACCTTCAGCCCTTGGTGGACTTAACCTATATACTGTTATTATACATGATTTGCAGGAAACAACTACTCAGCGGGCAAATACCCCGACCTGCATTGAATTACACCTTACAAATCATGAAAAATTGGTAGCCAATGTCATTTGTCAACTCCCTGACCAGACATAGACCGGTTTCGAACTTATTAGTTCTCCTCAGTATGCCATAGGTCATGGAGCAGACAAATGACAGTGGCCAACCTGCTAGTCTTATACAGACTAATGTAAATGGTATAGTGGTGAGAGGTAATTGAATCCTCTCATGTGGTCTAATGCTACTATACACCAGACATCATAGATGTCTCCGTGGTGCATAGCGACTTGCCATTTTGCAAGTACCGAGAGCGGCGACCTTCAGCCCTTGGTGGACTTAACCTATATACTGTTATTATACATGATTTGCAGGAAACAACTACTCAGCGGGCAAATACCCCGACCTGCATTGAATTACACCTTACAAATCATGAAAAATTGGTAGCCAATGTTTTTCATGATTTGTAAGGTGTAATTCAATGCAGGTCGGGGTATTTGCCCGCTGAGTAGTTGTTTCCTGCAAATCATGTATAATAACAATATATATATATATATATATATATATATATATATATATATATCATAATCATATCTCTTGTTTTATTATTGTGTCCTAGATAACAACAGAATATAGGTGTAGCATTTGTCATATATATATATATATATATATATATATATATATATATATATATATATATATATATATATATATATATATATATATATATATATATATATATATATCCTTCAGCCCTTGGTGGACTTAACCTATACTGATATTACGTAAGATTTGCAGGAAACAACTACTCAGCGGGCAAATACCCCGACCTGCATTGAATTATACCTTACAAATCATGAATGGTAGCCAATGTCATTTGTCAATTCCCCGACCAGACATAGACCGGTTTCGAACTTATTAGTTCTCATCAGTATGGCTGACATTGGCTAGCATTCATGATTTGTAAGGTATAATTCAATGCAGGTCGGGGTATTTGCGAGATTACCCGATTCCCCGAAGTTGCCGCCTTTCATAGAATCATCATGGACACATGGATAATGGGCATTTAGTTCAATTGACAAAACCACGAGACATAGAAGCATATTCCTGGTTGATGCAGCTATTTTCAAGTCTAGTTATAGAGTGCCGGTCCGATTGAACATCCCAGTAGACAACCAGCCACAAAATTGAAGATAGTCCTTGGATAGTATGAATTCGTCATTTGTATTTCCTCTGCATTCTTTTCAACTTATTGTCAAAGAACCAACATTTTAATATATAACGTATATATGTTAGATAGTGGATTCTTGAAATAGCTTTTTAAAAACTTTATTCACTTATTGGAGTCAAGCTTGACTCTTTATATAATAATAAACAATAATAAATTTAGAATGTATTTGACCAAATGTGAGTATAAGACTGAGGTTTACAATGACAGTGGGTAATATTTATATTGTCTGGAGAACAAAGAACATTGGATTTGCAATTCAGCATGATAACAGATTACTGAGAATGAAATGTTAAGCTCAGCTAACGTGAGCGGTTATTAGAGAAGAGCTGTTACGCAATGTGATATGTCTGAGAAGGTTAAGCCAGTCTCGGTGATATTATATATCATGGTATATTTCTAATATAACAGCTTCCCCCTTATAAAAAAAGTTGGTGTTTTATGCAGCAACTTTTGAAATGAATATAAAATGTATATAAAAGGTAATGGTACAATTTGGAAAAATATAAAGAGTACAAAATGTTAAATCGTAAGGTTTAAAATACAGAATATAACCTTAGCGTCTAAAATATGAAATGCAAGCACAATAAGCTTGATTCATAAAAATAAAATAACATAAAAATGTTAGAGTTAAAATATAGCTTTGGCAAGAAAGCGTAAAATACAAACATACTAGGTTTGAATTGTAAAATGGGATAAAATATTCCCAAGGTTAAAATATAGCTTTACTGTGAAAGCATAAAATATAAGCATGATGGGTTTGAATGAAAATGACGTAAAAATGTTAATAAAATTGAAATTAACAAATGATAGAAAAATAATGAAATATAATGATTAAACAAATGAAATAAAATTCACTGAAGAGTCCAGCACTAAAAGTCAGTAAAAAGGCACAAAACAGTTTGTCTTTATGTAAGTTCTATGTCTTCGGCTTCGTTGTCGTCTCTTCTTAAGGTGGGTCGTCTTCGTGAAGGGAATAGGTTAGCAAATGTCCTGTAGGGTTTGCTAGGCCTCGGTGGAGATGGGGGTGATGCAGAAACATCGATGGCTAGTCTTCGTCTTTTTGTTCTGCACTTACAAAATAGGTACAGAAATAACAGTCCAAATATTAGCACAATGATGAAGTAGGTGAACCAGGATATGTGTTTTGTTACGAATGGTTCGTTGATTAAATCGTCTAGATCTCTGGAATATTGGTCCAATTTGTGTTTGGCAATTTCGAGATCTTCTGTGTTAAGGTTGTTTAATTTTAATGGTTTAAGGTTTGGTGCTCTAATGTTGTTTGGAATTTTGTTGCAGCATTCGAATGGAATTTGGATGGGATGAGTGTCGTCGTTTACGTCGGTTACTGGCTTGGATTTTTGTGATGCCTATAAAGGCGTAACAATTAGGTTGTAATTTCACTATTGAGTTTTTGTAGATGACTTCAGTTTTCGAACTTCTTTCTGGACAATTGATGGTTGCCTGTAATGGTTCTGCGTTGATAACTAACCACGTATTTTCGTCTATCTTTTGGACGTTGTAACCTTGGCTGATGATGAATGACGTCTGGCAGCTTCCTGGCAGAGTTTTGAGGTTCTTAAAGAGACGGGCTTCGCAAATGGCATTATCATCAATGGGGTATGAAAATAGATTTAGACATAATTTAGTGTTGAAGTAGAGTGGTTTGCATTCTCTGAGGTCTGGGATGGTTAAGTACATTAAAGAATCATCATCTCTCGCGATATATTTTTGAGAGGTTGACAAGACATGATATAAGCCAGTTCTATTATCCAAAATAGGGATAGGGTATAATTGAAATACTAAGTAGGTTTGAGGGTCAACCAAAGGTATGTAATACGAATATTAAATCTGAATTTGTTTGAAAAGCTTTTAGTTCTATAATGTCTAAATACTGTGCAACTTTTGATAATTTGATTGGAAGTGGCAAATTGTTCTTTTGTAGGTTCTGTGAAATTTCCTGTAACGAATTTACCAAGTCTTTTGGGTTTATGATCGATGTATGAATTATTTTAAGCCTCGCGAAAGTGATAGAATTCAGGATATCGTTTAAGTTATCTTCGATAAATAGATAGCTTGCCATAAGCTGTTCGCAGATTTCTATAAATTTTAATTTTGCGTGAATATTTTCTATGTCTTTAGTCATGTCTAGAATTGAAGTTTCGATTTCTTTAATATCTTTATTGAAAGTTTCTTCATCAACTTGCAGTTTTTGAATTGTTGCGTTGAAATTTTTGATTACCGAAGTTGTGACAGATATTTGATTTTTGATTAAATTTTCGAGTTGGTGCTCGTCATTATTTAATTTGTTGATGCAATCAGAATAATACTGACCATCTTCTGCATCTAAATTTCCAGTTATTGATTTGAAAATTGTTCCAATACCGTTTAGTATTCCTCGCTTGTATCGTTTCGTGTCAAGGTAAATTTCGTCAAATTTTGATTGTACCTATTGATTGAGAAATTTGTGTCAATAAACTGAGGTGAGTTTTTACATCTCCTAAAAAGACGTTCATGTAATGATACGTTGGGTCGAGCGTGTTGTATAGTGTCTGTAAGATCTTGTTGTTTTTATCGAAAGCTGTCTTAAAGGTAGATATGTTTTTGTGTACCAGTAAAGTCCATTTCTTGTGAGAAATCACAATGTCTGTGTCTCGGTGATAGTATACTCCAATTGTATTGTTAATTGGTGTTATTTTAAATTGAGCAAGTGCTGATCCGAACAGCAGGAAAAACCTGAAAATAAATTTAATTTTCAGTATAAGGTTTCATTCGGTCAAAGTTTACTTTAGTCGTTTGGTTTGTTTCCGGATTTAATAATGTTGCAGAATTTTGAGAAGTTTCTAAAATTTCGAAGGGGCCGTTAAATTTGTTCTGTAATTTGTTTTTTATTTGTGATTCTTTGACGTACACTTTGTCGCCAATATTATATGTGTGTCGATTTTCGGGAATGTTTTTGTCGAATCGAACTTTGGCTTTTTGTTTTTGTGCTTCTGTTCGACTTCGCGCAATTTTGTAATAGTGGGATATCCGGTTGTTAAGGTCTCTAACGTATTTGGTAATCAGGTCTTTCGGGTTATAAAGAGTTTCGGGTGGTCGGTTAGCTGTATGTCCGAAAATAAGCTCGTATGGCGTAAAGCCATGAGTTTTGTTTACCGAGTTGTTATAACATATTACCGCGTATGGTAATATTGTGAAAGGATGTTCGTTCGGATTCTCTGTTTTATGTATTTTGATCATTTCCGCTAGGGCGGCATGGAATCGTTCGATAGATCCATTGGATTGAGGGTGTCCTACGCTGGAGTATGTTCATTTTATGTCGTAGAGAGTACAAAGATCTTTTAATAAATTATTATCGAATTCACCGCCGTAATCACAATGAATTCTTAATGGTGTGCCATAGTGTTGGAAATATAGCAACAGGGTGTTTACAACTGATTTTGCACTTTTGTCTGGGACAGCATAAGCTTGAGTAAATTTCGTTAACTCGTCGCGGATGGTTAGTGCATAGTTTCTCGTGGGAAATTCGAATAGATCGATATTAACTCTCTCAAATGGAGTTTTAGGGGTTTCGGTAATTACTAAGGGATTGTTGAGGTTCTTTCGACAGACTTTTGTTCTTTGACATGTTTCGCAGTTTTTTATAAAATTTTCGACATCTTTTGTTAAACCTTGCCAATTATATTTATTTTTGATTCTACGTATCGTTTCATTTATTCCACGATGTAAATTATTTTTTCCGGTGTGATGCTGGTCGAGAATGATCGGACGTTGGTCCTCGTCGGGAGTTCGTACTAAATTTTGACATATGATTAGTTTTAAGTCTTTTTCTGCAAAAATAAATGATAGGATTTCGAGAATTGGAAAGTCTAGATTGTTTTCAACATGGTAAGTTTTGGAAAGGTCTAATTTGTTCCGGTGTTTATATAATGTTAAAAATAAGTGTTCTACCACAGACTTTGGGTCGAAGGGTAGAGCGATAATGTAATAATTTCTTTGTCGGGTCGATTTACTGGAAATGATATTGATTGTATTGTTATAGAATTCGGGGTTTTCCTCGAAAATATCCTCGATAATTTGATGGTGAAGGTCTGTCAAGTTGTTTTGTTGGAAAAATGTTATGATGTTTTTATTTTCTCGATCTAATAGTTGTTTATTTGTGATTTGAATTTTGGAATAGTCTATTAGAGATTTGGTTTTGTAAAGACGGGAGAATGTGTCAAATTCTCGGGCAATTTGTTCGTCAGTGATCTCGTCGTCGTTGTCTGAGGTTTCATCTTCGTCTGAGTCTTCGTTTGAGTCTTCGTTTGCGGTTAGAATTTTTGAATAAAATTTGGAACATTCTGAAAAGTGATTGATTTTTATTCTGGACAACGCGTCCGCGTTTTTATTGATCTTTCCGGGTTTGTATATTATCTAGTAGTCGTATTCTTCTAGTTTTAAGCGCCAACGCGCTAATCTACTACCTGGGTCTTTTATGGAAAATAACCAAGTGAGTGGTCGGTGGTCGGTGACGAGTTTGAACTTCCTTCCGAATAGATATGGCCTAAAATGCTTTACACTCCAGACCAAAGATAAAAGTTCACGCTCAATGGTTGAATACTTGGTTTCCGCGCCGCATAAAGTTCGAGATGCGTATGCGATTGGCAAATCTTTTCCTATACTTCCTTGTGAAAGTACAGAACCTATTGCAAATGCACTAGCGTCTGTAGTTAGGACAAAAGGTTCATCGAAGTTGGGGTAGATCAATATCGGAGTAGTTGTCAAGGTTTGTTTTAGGGTTTCAAATGAATTTGTACAGTCATTGTCGAAATTGAAAGGTATATCTTTTTGTAACAATTTAGTCAAGGGTTTTGAAATTTTGGAAAAATTAGGAATGAAACGTCTATAATAGCCTGCTAAACCTAGAAAAGATTTAATTTCTTTCTGATTTTTGGGTTGAGGAAAATTTAGAATTGCTTCGACTTTGGCAGGGTTCGGTTTTACACCATCCTTTGTAATAAGATGTCCTAAATAGGCAACTTCTTTGCGAAGGAATTCGCATTTGTCTGGCTGAATTTTGAGGTTGGCTTTTTGTAAACGTTTGAAGACTTCTGTTAATCGAGAAATATGTTCATGGATAGTAGGGGAGTAGATAATGATATCGTCCATATAGACGAGACACCTTTCGTTTTGGATTCCTAGTAAAATGTTGTCCATCACCCTTTGAAATGTTGATGGAGCATTTTTGAGTCCAAAAGGCATTCGTATGAATTCAAAATGACCATTTTCGACTGTGAAAGCGGTTTTTTGAATGTCCTTGGGATCGATTTCAATTTGATGGAAGCCAGAGGCCAAGTCTAAAGTCGTGAAATATTGGCATTTGCCTAATTGATCCAAAAGGTCGGAAATGTTAGGTAGAGGATATTTATCACCTATCGTTACTTCGTTTAATTTTCGGTAGTCAACTACGACGCGCCATTTCTGTTTACCAGAAGCGTCTAGTTTTTTGGGGACTACCCAAACTGGGGAGGACCAGGGAGAAATTGAAGGCTGGATAATGCCTTGGTCGAGCATTTTTGAAACTTGTGATTTTACTTCTTGTTTGTGAATTTGGGGGTAACGATAAGATTTAGTGAAAATTGGTTTAGAATCGTTAGTGTCTATTGAATGCTTGATTTCGTTGGTAAATGTCCAGTTGTCACCTTCTAGATAAAATATGTCTGAAAAGTCTAAACAGAGTTGAGTAATTAATTCACTCTCCTCGTCGTTCAAGTGATCTAAGCGTAATTGATTTTTTATTTCGTAGTTTCGGTCTATGTATTGGGAATCCGGATTTTGAAGATTTACGTTAAATATTGATCTAAATTTTTGAACGGGTTCAAGTTTAAGATCCGAGAAGTTTACTGTTTTTGGAATCGCGTTTGCGTTTATTATCGTTGTCAAAAATTCACCATTGTTGTCTATTTTCACAATGGCATTCGGTAAACGTACCTTTTCATTTTCCTGGGCTATTAGTATAGCTTCGGTATTTTGTAAATTGCATTTAAGTTTAAAAATCTTTTCTGTGCGTGGTTCGATAGAAATTACATTTTGGTTTTTTGTTTCATTTAAATTTTGATTTTTAATCGGGCTCCAGATTGTAGTTAATATATTATCGGTAACTTGATACAATGGTACGGTTTTGAAATTAGTGATTAATTGTCTGTTTTTAATGTCTATCAAGCAATCGTAATGGTACAAAAAGTCGGCACCTAAAAGTCCGTCAAATTCTATATCTAGATTATGAATATAAACTTTGTACGGATCATTTGGATTGAAAGGCATGAGAGCAGATTCAGTGATATTAATTTTTTCGTCTGTTATACCCTGTATAATTACATTTTCGCGGGAGCGACGTTTATAGTTTTCTGCCGTTTCGGGTTTGAATATAGAGATACCTGCGCCTGTGTCTATCAAAATTTTGAAACGTTTAGTGATGTCTTCTATGTAAAATAAATTTTTTGAGTTTACGATATTTAGTTTGTAGCGGGGTGTTTTTACATGAATTGGTTTTCCGGGAAGTTCAGGTTTGGGTCGAAACTGTCCTGGAGGTTTATCGCTTGGACTTGATGAGAAATTTGGTCTAGCTCGTCCGTTTGTTGTGTTGGAGTATTCGTGGAATACTCCGGGCCTGTGTAAAAATCCGGAGGATTAGCAGTATAATCCTCGTATTGCTGAGAATTAACAGTATAATTCTCATGTTGCTGGGATTGGGGATTAGCAGTATAATGCCCACATTGTCCATTTTCAAAATCGTAGTCATAATTACTTTGAGATTGGTAATCAGGAGAATAGTTGGTGGAATAATTTACGGATTGATTTGCAGAGTAATTTTCGTATTGGTTTGGGTAATCTGAGTAATTATCATAAGGTTCTTGATTTAAGTGATGTGTTTTTTGTTGATTGAATCGATTAAAATTCGGGTTCGGTTGTATAGCAGAAGGTCTCTGCTGCTGGAAGTTAGGATTTGGTCTGATAGCTAAGGGCCTGTTTTGTTGTGGATAATTACGTTGTTGATTAGGCAAATTTTGGAAATTCTGTGGTCTAAAATTTGTTTGGTTAGGTAAACTCTGGAAGTGCTGTCTAGGAACTTGTGCCTGATTGGAATAGGCGTTTGGTGTGAAATTGGGGTGTGAAAATTGGTGGTTTTGCCTCGCGCGGCATTCATTAAAGCTGTGTCCATTCCTTTTGCAGAATGTACAAAATGGTGGGAGATTTGGGCGTCTTTGCTGATTTTGAACGGGATTTTTGTTTAAAGTTCTATTTCCAAATTTTTTAGATTCGAAATACGATAATTGTAATTCTCGTTTGATGCGATTTATTGCATCTAGCATATTGCCGGGGTTACCAGCCCTAATAATTTGACCTAATTTTGGTTCGAGTCCAGTGAGTAGAGTAGTTAACGTCATATTTTCTATTAAAGTGGATTGCGCGGTTTTTCCCTCTAAAGTTAAACTTTGTTTTTGTATTGCCGCGTGCATTTTTGCATTATGTGTTTGTAACCTGGACACAAATATTAAAGCTGTTTCGTTAGGTAATTGACGAATTGTTTGCAAGTCTTGTATCAAGGCTGTCAAGTCACGAGAGTCACCAAAATGTGATTCTAGCAAATTTTTTATTTCCGCCCAAGTGACGGGGTTTCGTGAATTTATCAATTCTGCGGCTTTTCCGCGTAATTTATTTTTTATGTGAAGCGTTAATAAGATGCGCTGATCATCGACAGCGATCCCCTGAGCGGTTATACAGGCTGAAATAAATGTTTGCAAGAATATGGGGTTGCCGTCGAATTCGGGCACTATGGAAAATATTTCGTTTAACCTATAAGGTTCAATATTTATAGTTTCGTTTGCAGTGATTGAGTTGTTTACATTGGAATTGCTTACGTTTGTAATGGTAGCCATTTTATTTGTATTATTTAGATAATTAAATAACTTAAAACACTTTTTCAATTTGAGCTAGTACGCTACTGATAATTGGCAATTTTTTTTTATATTATATGTAAAACAATGTGCTGTTTATTTTATAATATTTCAAAATTTAATTACAAGGATAATTGGATTAATTTAAAAAGTGTTTTTAGTTGGGAATAATGTCACTGAAATTTTATATACTAATGTGCATTTAAACAGTATAGAACATGTGGGTTTTATTTTATTTCACAGTCAAGTAAGGCGTAAACTTAACCTTTATATGATATATGATATTGTGATAAAAATAATGTTAAGATAAAAATGGTATGTGATTATAATTATTTATGTAGGAAATGTAGATAAGTTCGTACTTAAAGAGTATATGATATTACGATAAAAATAATGTTAAGATAGGAACGGTATAGTTATTTATGTAGGTCACATAAATTTTAAATAAAATATTATATTACTTCTGAATGAAATTATTATTTGAATATTAGAACTGCTGTTTGTTAAATTGAATTGTTTTTTTTTTATAAGAAAAATATACAAAATAATCGAGATGATTCTTAAAATCTACTTACATTAAAATTTCCATTCCACACGTCTGGATTGAAGTTGAATGCTGCTCCGTGAACTTTGTTACAATGCGGTCTTCTCTGCCAGGGGCGTTACCAGGTATTCCTTCCACAGAGGTCTCCTACACTGCCGAAGACACCAACTTCTCGACTGGGATGAATTCTTACTTGCTAATTTGTTGATTGATTGATATGTTGCTTTGTTGCTTGTTGAATTATTATTATTGTTGTTTCTTTGTGAACGTAGATTCTTCTGAGTAAAGGATTGGGATCCACCACGACAGCTAAGGAATTTCTCCTTTTTCCAGGGGCTCTTTTCTTCAGGTTAGGCACCTTTTCCAGATGAACTCCTTGTTCCTTCCGATATGTTTTCCACTGGTTAGGCTCCCGAACTGTGCGTGTTCTTCAGATCCGCCACGACTGCGCCAATGTTAGATAGTGGATTCTTGAAATAGCTTTTTAAAAACTTTATTCACTTATTGGAGTCAAGCTTGACTCTTTGTATAATAATAAACAATAATAAATTTAGAATGTATTTGACCAAATGTGAGTATAAGACTGAGGTTTACAATGAGAGTGGGTAATATTTATAATGTCTGGAGAACAAAGAACATTGGATTTGCAATTCAGCATGATAACAGATTACTGAGAATGAAATGTTAAGCTCAGCTAACGTGAGCGGTTATTAGAGAAGAGCTGTTACGCAATTTGTAATGTGATATGTCTGAGAAGGTTAAGCCAGTCTCGGTGATATTATATATCATGGCATATTTCTAATATAACATATATACTCTTAAAATTACAAAATGGTTGATCAAGACGCAGACTTATCTCCACATCAAAATTTTGCTTCTTCAGTTAAATTACCATCCTTTTGGACCTCACGTCCAGAAATGTGGTTTTCACAAATTGGCTTGCAGTTCAATGGTGATCGAAAAAAATATGACGCTCTCATATCCAGTCTTCCTATGGAGGTAGTAGATATCATTTACGACGTTATGCAATGAACACCCGAACAAAATTTATATTCTAATTTACGTTCAACAATTTTGGAAAAAAGACTTGATGATTTTATTAACCGGTTCGCAGATGGGCGAACGTAAACCATCTGATTTTTATCGCCACATGTTAGGTATTGTTGGCAGTTCTAGAATGGTAAGCCAAGACTTGCTTATCAAAATTTGGCAACATAGACTACCTATATCCATTTATATAGCTATTGCAGCTTCTGGAAAAATGAATATTGAAGACATCATTGATATTGCTGAAAAAGTCTGGGAGACTTGTCAAAACCCTATCATGTCTCAAGTTAATCAACATCCCTCAAATCTAAATTCTTCAGCTAATCTAAAATATGTATGAACTCGCTTGAGCTCTTTAGAAATTAATTTTAACCGTACCTCTAATCAAATCTCCGAAATCAAAGAAACTTTGGAGATGCAGGTTTCTATAATTAAGACGAATTCTTTCCCTAGTAGAGATTTTTTTAATCACCCGTCAACTTCGACAAATATTGAAAAAGTACATTGTTGTACAAATTGTCAAAATCGATCTCGATCACGAAATTTCTCTCCTAAGCGATCCTCTTATAATTCTTCAAATTCGAAAGTTTTTTATTTTCATCAGATATTTAAAGAGAAAGCATGAAAATGTACTGGTTCATGGTGTATTTATAATTAAAATTTCACTAGAGAAAATATGTCAAATCAATTATTAGATCAGTCAAAAAACTAACAAACACTAGCGTTCCAACAGCAAACGTTAGTACTCTCCATAAATCTTGTCTTTTTGTCTATGACATGACACACATTACGTTTCTTGGTAGATACTGGTGCCGATATATCAGTTATTCAAGAAACGATTTTACTTTGAGGAACAACTCTGATCTTACTTTAACCGCAGCTAACGGATATGGTACAAAATTACTGGCAGTTAACTTAGGTTTATGCCTTTGTTTTTAGCATTGCTGATATTCAAATACTAATTTTACGCGCTGATTTTAAACATTTTGGATGAATGATAGATTTAAAAAATAAACGAATAGTTGATATCAAAACTTCTTTATCTATTAATTGTATTATTGATAGTACGAATACTCCCGCTATTATTCCCAAATGTTTTCAATAACTAACCAGTACACTAATTTATTAGTTCTCCAAATTATTCATTACCAGTCAAGTGTACAGTTGAACTCATATCATAACAGAAGGATGTTTACCGTTTTGTCGGCTTCGTAGATTTGATAATATCAAATTATCATCGCTAAGAATGAATTCAAACAAATGGTCGATTTAAGAATTTGCACACCTTTTTCGTCAGTTTCTTCAACTTTGCATATGGTTGCGGAAAAAGAACCTAATGATTGGAGAACATGCGGTGGCTATCGACAGTTAAATACTATTACAGGTCCGGATCGATATCCCCTACCCCATATACATGTAATGATTTCAATTCAAATTTACATGGATGCACTATTTTTTCAAAAATAGATTTAATTCGAGCATACCACCAGATACCAGTAGCAAGAAACGATATTTATAAGACTGCAATCATTACTCCTTTTGGTCTTTTTGAATTTATTAGGATGTCTTTTGGTTTACGAAACGCTGGTCAGACTTTTCAAATATTCATGAATGAAGTTAAAGATTTGTATTCATTTGCGTTTATTTAGATGATATTTTGATAGCAAGTAAAAATCATGATGAACATTTAGTTCATTTAAAAACCGTTTTTAAACGTCTTGAAGATTTTGTCATCAATATCAAACCTTCAAAATGTATTTTTGGTGTGCCATCATTAGATTTCCTAGGACACCAAATTTCTTCTGATGGAATTTCACCTACCATTGAGCGAATTGACATTATTAACAACTTCCCAAAACCATCAACGCTTCATAGGAATGATAAATTATTATCTTCGTTTTGTTCCTCATTTCGTGGAAATTATTAGCTCCACTTCAATTTTCAGTACTTAATTAGCTAAAGACAAAATTAAGGATATTGATTCTTGGCCAACAGAATGTATCAGTAGTTTCTTCAGCTAAGCAAAGCATAGTTAATGCAACTATATTCTTTCGCACTCAGATTACAATGATAGCTATGGATGCAGTTTTAAAACAACAGACTGATAATGTTTGGCATTTTTTTCTCGTAAGTTAAATGACGCACAAAAACGTTACTCTACTTTCGATAAAGAGCTTTTATCTCTTTACTCATCAATAGGTCTGTCCACAAAAAAAATAATATACATTAAAAGTACTGAAAAATAAAGATTTTTACCCAATAATAACAATATTAGAACTGTGGTTGAAAAAAGTTAATCAGAACAACAGCTGCGGCCATAGAAATTGCTTGTTTTATTTCAGTAAGATAAACGCATATGATGTCAGATGCTTGCAAGCTCGGCAGGCGCCAGATCATCTGTACGCTGCATTAGATTTATTACGTGTCCTTACTGTCGTTCTCGTTCAAAACAAAGTTTGAATTCACGAAAGTAACAGTGCCTTTACTATTTAGAACATCAAATGGAGTTTGTTTATTGTTGTCAAATGTGGAGGAGGGTTTCCAGAAAGAAGATTCACATACTCTTCTGAACGTAGATATGATTATGATATTCGATTTTCTTTCAAAGTCCAGATAAATACGATTATGACAAATATCATGATAATCGCAAAATTAACTACATCACTATAGCAACACCTAGAGTATCGCAGCGTATATCGCATTGCGAGCATGTGGCGTCACTCGCGCCAAGGGAGCGTTTTCTAACCTCAACGCGTTGAGGTAATTTCAATTACAAATAACGCTGAAAGTAAATGACTACTTTTAAAAAACCTTTGTCGGGGTTTATAACACCCATAAATCTATCATTTCCAATTAAAAACTAAATTTTATGGACAGACCTATTAAGCATTTTAAATTTTTATTAGAGGGACGTCATGTTATTTGCTATGTAGATCATAAACCATTAGTTAGGGAACTTCTTACGAGAACAGAGAAAATTCCTCGTCAAACTAAGCACCTGGAATTTATTGCTCAATTTGCTTTTGCTTTTAATGACATACCTCATTTATCAGGAAAAGACAATGTCATCGGGAATATCTTATCACGTACAGACTATGTATCGTCGATTAAATCATATTATTTTCCTCCTACCTTCGTCTCTAGTATATCAGATAATTTCAATTTCAAATCACCTATTAATGCCCGATTAAAAGATTGTGAACTTACTTCTTTAACTAATAATCAATCTAATTCAAGTAAACAATCTAAATACAATTTACAACAAATTTTTATTCTCAACTCTAAGGACAAGATTTGGTGTGATTATTTTTAATTCTAAATGTCGGTCATACGTTCCAAAATCTTTAAAACATCCAATTATTGACGTATTTCATAATTTGACTCATCCAGGAATCCGTGCCACTAAAAAACTTGTTACGTCCACTTACTTCTGGCCTAAAATGAATTCAAACTGTATTTTATGGGCTAAAACTTGTCTTAATTCTCAAACTTCAAAAGTAAATAAACACTCTAAAACTCTAATTGATGCATTTCCTGTTTTACATGGATGTTCCTATATTCTTACGGTTATTGAACGATTCACTCGTTGGCCAGAAGCCTACCCTGTAAATAATATTTGTACAGAAACCGTTGCTAGAACATTGTTTCAAAATTACATTTGCCGTCTTGACGTTCCTTTGACAGTCACTACTGACCACTGGCCAAGTTTTTAGGTTTTCATCGAATTCATTCAACCTTGTATCACCCCCCAGGGCAATGGTATAGTTGAATGATTTCATCGAACTCTTAAAACGGCATTATTGGCCAGATCCAATTCGCTTCACTGGTACGATAAATTACCAATCATTTTACTGGGTTTGCGTGCTATGCCTAAAGACGATTTACTCGTTTATGGTCAAACTTTACGTCTCCCTGGTAATTTTTTTATTAAGCCACCTGTCGATCCTCAAGTTTCTACATTCATTTCAAAATTACATACGTACTTTGACAATTTAAACTTACTTCACTAAACCCACACAGAACACGTCACAGAGATTTTTTGTCAGTCCTGATTTGTCACCTTGTGACCACGTTTTTGTTCGTCAAGACAGTCTTAAGCCAGCTTTTACCCATTTGTACGAGGGACCTTTCCGTGTTGTCTCTCGTACACACAAAATCATTTCAGTTCTTCAACGTGGGAAGAACGTTACTGTCAGTTTGAACAGAGTTAAGCCTGCGTACTTGTTGAAGGATATTATAAATCATCCTGTAGATACTAGTTCAAAGAAGTTTAAGATTGATTTTATTTTTGCAGAGGGAATACATGCAGCGTTCCTCACACTACATCCAGTCTACAGATTGTAACCAGCCATCTTTAAAATATGGCCAATTTGGAATCTGGGACATAATAATAAACAAGAGATGTGATTATGATATATATTACATCAGCATTATACAACTTATAATCCTAGAATTGAGAATTATTTACAATATTTTAGATTTATTTATACTGATCAGACCGCTACTGACCTATGACTCCGTTTCCTGGGAGTATCAGGCGAAGCCCTACTTCAAGTGCATCCGGGCCATGGGGAAATCCCACTCAGGTGCACCGCTGACGCCTCTTGATTCATCAGAAAGACCGACATTTTCAGAGACCTGGAATACATCGAGTAACCGAAGACATTCAGAACAAATCGAAGAAACTTTACGCCCTTGCACCCGAGCACAAGAAACACTGATAAAAAACGTGACTTATTATGATCCAGCTGGTATTTAGAGCATATCAGCTGAAGCTCCAGATTCTGAATAACGGGTAAGTATCATTAAATCATTTTCTTTCAGTCAGACTAGGAATAACACAGAAGAGACAAGACGACACACCATCCCCTATACCTAGCCCAAGCTGAAATCGAGATGCCGCAATCTCGACGCCAGCTTTGCCTAGCATTACAATGGCCCAAAACGCTGCCAGAAGCATTTAGGCTGCGCACCTCTTGAGCTACATAATTTATCCTACCACGCAGATGATTCAGACGACAGAATGTGTACCGGCAGTCACTCTGATCCACAAAAACTACCCCAGAAAAAGGGCTGCAACAATCACCCTCGTTCAAGACGACGACGTTCCCAGGAGCAAACATGTCGGCGATGAAAGAAGATGAAACAGAAGAGCACCCGGAGGCTGTTCAGGCCGGGCCCTCAAGGGACGTCTGCCATCACCACACTATCCACATTTATGAGCAGGGGTGACGTAAAGGCAGTTCTACCCCTCAAGAGGCCAGTCCAGATCCACAGCGATGTTCTGAGGTAAAGAGTAATAGTCCTTCTCGATCAGCTTGGACAGTAATCCCAGACCATCATTACAGCTAACGGATATTGACGCGAACAGCGGCACAGTTTACTTACGGCAGTAATACAGCCAACAACTCTTCTACAACTCCAGTCAACATAATTTAGTTCACGTTGTGCCTATATATATATAAGAAAAATGCTACAAGTAAGTATCCGATAATTTCTGCTTATTTGAAAATTAATATTAGGAATAATGAAAGCGTGCTCGAAGTGCAAAAAAGCAGAAAGCGAAAATCTGTTTCCTTGCGATAGCTGTAAAAGAGAATTTTGTAATACTTGCTCTGATCTCTCAGCATCAGAGATTAGGTGCTTGTCACTCAAAAATAGAAAACTGTTATTTTTGTGTGAGGAATGTGAAAAGGGATTATCACTAGTTCCGGAATTGATTAAAAAAGTCAATGAACTACAAGCTGAAGTCAACAAATTAAAAACTAATAGTACGTCCTCGGTCTCAACTGATTTGACAAATCAAGAAAACTTAATAACTGAGATGCTTGATAGGCAAAATCACGTCAAATGTAGTTATATTCAATGTTAAGGAGTCACAAAAAAATTCTAGTACCGAGAGAAATAAGGATAATGTTGATACTGTGAAGGACATATTAAAGGATATCAATGTCAATAAAGACAACTTGAAAGCATATCGATTGGGTAAATACGATCCTAACAAAAACCGCCCCATTAAAGTTATTTTTAATTCAGCCGAAGATGCTAAATATGTTCTTAAGAATAAACTTAACATCAAAGTGCCCAGCATTAGAATATATGGAGACCAGACACGAGCACAACGAGAATATTATTTATTTGTTAAACAAAAACTACAGGACATAATTGATAATGGAGATGATACCAAAACCATTAGATATATAAACAACAAACCTACTATTGTTAATAAAAAATATTCACAACAACCAAAAAATTAACTGACTATCCTAATATTCAATTCAATTCAGATATCGTTTATGTAAATATTCAGAGCTTAGTTAGTAATATTGATCAAGCTATAGCAAGTATTACATGTTACAATCCGAATATCATATTATTGAGTGAAGCAAGAACTACAGAAGACGTTTTAAATACTGAACTTCATATTGAAGGTTATAAATTAGTTCGTTGTGATTTCTTGAGCAGACATACTGGTGGTGTTGTTCTGTATGTTAAAAATAATTTAGTTTTTACAGTATTTAAAACATTTGTTTGTGAAAATAGTTACTGGTGTAAATTTATAAAAGTTAACCTCCTGTCATCCACATGGCTAATCGGATGTCTTTATCATTCACCTTCAGCTTCTCACTCAACTTTCATTGATGACTTTGAAGAATTGTGTGATAGTGTTTTTTGTAATAATTTGCACTGTATTCTTATTGGTGATTTTAATTTAAACTATTTACATTATGGTTATTATATCAATAAATTTAAAAATATTATAACATCGTATGGCATAAAACAAACAATAACAGAACCTACACGCATTACTAATATAAGTTCAACACTTATTGATTATGTCCTAACAAATCAGGATAATGTTAAGTCAGTAGTTCATTCTTACCCTAAGATTACAGACCATTCTGTTATTTCGGTAAATTGTTATAATTCCGTTAACTGTAATACAGATGTATACAAATTGTTTCATAACTTCAGTGAAAGTCACTTACATGATATAAAAATTAATTTGTTGGCACATAATTGGTCATTAAATTCAGTGGATGTCAATTATTTATATGATGAAATTCTTAACAATTGTGAAATCACTATTAACAACATATCACCACTTCAGCAGTATAAATATAAAAATAACCTGCCATGGTTTGATAGCGAAGTAGCCAAATCAATTAGAGACAGGGATACAGCCTACAAGAATTTTAAAAACTCGTCGTACAACAGAGATGTTAATTGGAATACATTTAAAATATTAAGAAATAAGGTTGTTAATTTGTTAAAATAAATAAAAAGATGTATTACTGTGACCAAATTAACAAATATAAAAATAATCCGAAATTAATGTGGAAAACACTTAAAAAATTAGTTAATATGAAGAATAACTCTCCCATAACCACTGTGCAATTTGAATTTAACGAACACACAACAGTTGTAAATAACGATAATATAAGTATAGCTAGTAACTTTAATATTTACTTTGTAAGTAGTATTGAGGAAACAATTCGTAGCATAAGTAACAGAGGAAATGAATGGTTCAACATAAACTGTAATCTTTACTGTACATTGCAAAATTTTAAGTCACTTACGTTAATTGAGTTAGAAATTGTTAAATCTTTAGATAATAAGTGCAATACTTATGAAATTTTAAATTCTAAGATCTTAAAGCAAGTTATTGAATCTATTGGACATATCATTTTAAATTTTATTAACACCTCATTGCAAAGTGGAAAATTCCCTGACAAATTAAAAGCCAGCATTATTATTCCAATACCTAAAGTACAGAATACTGTAAAAGCATGTGATTACCGTCCAATCAATACTCTGCCACCAATTGAAAAAGTTTTGGAGCTTGCAGTTTACTATCAGCTACTGGATCATTTTAATAACAATGAAATATTAATCAACAACCAATCTGGCTTCCGGAAACAACATTCATGTGAAACAGCACTCCAACTCTCATTAACTAAATTTAAGTATGACATCGACGATAATAAATATGTTTTAGCGGTATTTCTTGATCTGAAAAGAGCTTTTGAAACTATCGATCGTGATACTTTATAAAAAAAACTCCAAGTTTATGGAGTTGGCGGCAAAGTGTTGGAATGGCTTAGGGACTACCTATCTGGCAGAACATAAAGGGTTCGCGTGGGGGATTCACTATCAAGTGAAAAGTCAAATAACTATGGTGTACCACAGGGTAGTGTGTTGGGACCTCTATTATTTCTTATTTATATTAATGATATTAACCTTTATGTTGATGGTGTATTTATAAATCTCTTTGCTGATGACACATTAGTATCATGTAGTGATCGAAATTTGACTGAATGTGTTAATAAAATGAATAGAACATTAGAGAGTATCAACAAACATCTAAAAATTAATAAATAAAGTTAAATGTCAGTAAAACAAAAGCTATGATCCTAACAACTAAATATAAGTATAATAATATAAATATTTCCATTGATAACGAAAATATTCATTTTGTTACAGAAATAAAATATCTTGGTTTCATTCTAGATAGCACTATATCCTTCAATAGTCATTTTGAATATATACGTAATAAAATATCACAAAAACTATATTTTTTCTCAAGAATCTCAAATAATTTATCGATGGAGTCTAGAGTGACAGTCTATAAATCCATCATTAGGCCACATTTCGAGTATTGTGCTTCAATCTTATACATGTTTAATCTAACTAAACTGTCACAACTTCAGAAACTTCAAAATCGGGGTATGAGAATTATTCTAAAGTGTAACCGATATACACCTATTTCCTTTATGCTATCAGCACTTCAATGGTTCTCTGTGTCTAATAGGTTGTTTTACTGTCTCATGATTTTTATATATAAGTTAATGAATAATATGTTACCGAAATATTTCAATACCTTTGTAACTTTAAATTGTGAGATACATGAGCATTTTACTAGAAATGCAGATAATGTTTATATTCAAAGGGCTAACTATAGTCAAACAATGAACTCCCTGTTCTACAAAGTTATTGATAATTTTAATAAATTGCCATTACAATTGAAATGCAGCCCATCATTATCACTATTTAAAAGAGAGTTAATCAAACATATAAAATACAATATGTAATATTATATATTGATGTAAATCAGCCGTTTTATTTTTTACTATAGCTATAATAAGTATTGTTTATGCTTTAAAATTATATTGTATATTAGGATGTCCTATTTCAAATAAAGTTATTATTATTATTATTAATTGAACCATAGCTTAACCAGCATTCTTACAAGCAATTCCCTGATGATTCTTGTGCAGTAGGCGGCATCACTAACTAAGAACCGAATGCGTTGACAGTCTCACCATCATTCGTCTTTAAGCTCTCAATCTGGCTACTTTTTATGATATTTTCGGTGCACTGATTAAACTATAAATACAAATTCTAGACAACAGGTAATATTGGGCATTTAAAAACATCACATCGTATAAAATATGCATTTTCGTTTTACCTACAAGAAGAAAATAAACGTTTTCAAGAATCCTTAGAAGACAAGATGTCAGAAATCTGCTACGACTGGAAATTTAATGGCGTTATCTGCACGGCCCATAGAGTCTGAAACTCAGTTATTGTCAAAAAATTTCATTAAGAAGGGTGCGGGCCCCAGCGGTAAAGGAGTGAGTGGAGTGTTCCCTTGTAACTTTGCATCGGTACTTCGCGAGCTCGATAAATTAAGGAAAGCGGAGTTAATTGATATTATAATCCACAATAAGTTGCCTGAAAGTATAAACAGTGAAATTCTTGATAAGTATTTTAAAAAACATTATGTATTGGACATGAAAAACAGTGAAAGTGAGAACATTAGCGTGGACGATCGTAGAGGTATTATTTGTGATAAACTGGAATGTGTAAAAACTCAGTATAGTGAAAAAAACTTAATGAATGAAAAAGTGTTAATGGGAAATAATATACAACTTCTAAAACATAGGATCTCTGATCTAGAAATGATAATATCCTTATTAAAATCAAATGATAAGAAAACTTGTTTTAATGAACAAAATCAAACATCTGAAACACCATTAAATATAACCAAGGAAAATAAACCTCAACAAAAATCTGTGGAAACCAATAAAACAAATAAATCCAACATAACCTCCAGCAACACTGAAATAAACCAAACTGATCAAACCGATTCATGGCAAAAAATGATGCATAGAAATCATAAACAGTCGACAAGAAACAAAAACCAGGAGGTACAAAACATTTCAAACAAAAACCAACACACTTTTACAGCTGAGAAGTGACAAATGCTATAAAAAGCACTGAGTTAAAATTAGGGAATAGACAGAATAGATACACTGCAAGCCACAGAAAACCGATCATTGGATCCTATAAAAATTGTTCTACTGTAAAGGCTGTGCCAAAATTGGGATACCTCCATGTCTACAGACTGGATCCCTTAACAACGCCACAGGAGTTATGCAGTGTTTTATCTAAAACGGCTCCACAAATTCCCTTCAAATGCGAACTACTAAATAATAGCGAAAAAACTTGTTCCATGATGGTATCGTTTCCCATAAATCATGTACAAGAGGTCTACAATCCAGAGATCTGGTCAGAGGGTTCTCTCGTTAATAGATTCTTTTTCAAAAATAAAAAATTTCCTCCGCATGCCTCAGAGAAACAATCACAATAAACAGACGAACGGAACTAAAGCGGATAGCAAATGCTAATTCAGCTGACAGTAAAGGTATGGGAGAAACAGGGATAACTAGTAATCACAAAAATATATAGATAACATCTGAATCAACTGTATTTAAGATCTTACTTCAAATGACATTCGAGATATAACTCATTTACCTAAGTTAAGTTCACCCAGAGATCACGCAGATATAAAATTCTTGCATAAAATCATAAATGGTGGCATCAATTGTCCAAACTTGTTAAATGAAATTGGCTTTCACGTTCCACCTAGGTTTACTTGCAATAACCAAACCTTTGCGGTGGCATTTCATCGGTGTAATTATGGAAAACATTCACCATTGGCTAGGATAGTATCACTTGGAAACAAAATTAATATCGATCTATTTCATTGTTCTGAATTAAATCTAAAGCACATGCTATGTTCAGTAGATTTATAAATAAATTTTTATTATAATTATTATTATTATTAGCAATGTCATACTAGGCTAATTGTATTTCTATGAATTTTAATGTAATATTGGGTTTACCTGTTAATTAAATAAATAAATAAATAAATAAAATATACAGTGTCTGAAAAACAAAACAGCAGAACTGGAAGTATACTTAAAAAGTATGGAAATCGAACCGACTGTGCTTTGTATCACTGAGCACTGGTATACAATCGAGGAACAATTAGCAATGCAGTTAGATGGCTATGAATTAGCATCTGTCTGGTCCAGGAAAATTCGGTCTCATGGCGGCTCCTGCATCTTTGTACGAAAGGGCGTCGAATTTGATGAAATAAAAGAATTTAAAGACTATAGTATAGAAGATAATATTGAGTGTTCGTCTATTGTATGTAAAGCAACAAAAACTATTATTTTATGCATCTACAGACCTCCAACAGGCAATATAGATATATTTTTTGATATATTGTCTAATATTTTAGTCCTAGCACAAAATAAATTTAAAAAATATAAATTAGTTCACTGTGGAGACTTCAATATAAATTTGCAAAACGCTGGAAATATGAATACTCAAACATTCACTACCTTGCTATTGTCATACAATTTAATACAAACCATATTTGAACCAACCAGAATAGCTAAGACTTCTAGGTCTATCATAGATAATATATTTGTAAGTTTTGAAAATGCATGCATAGGTGAGGTTATCACAACAGCTCTCTCTGATCACGAGCGGCAGCTAACAAAATTAAATATACCCGTTAATAAAAAAAATAAAACACATATAAAAAAAAGAATTTATTCAGAAATTAAATTACAGCAATGCAAATATGAACTACAAAATGAAGATTGGTGTGAAATTTATTGTACTGATGACCCAAATGCAGCATATTCTAAGTTTGCAAATGAATTAAAAAACATTCTTAATTTAATATATCCATTAAAAACAGCAAAAGAACTCAATAAAACAAAAAAATGGATTACTTCAGGCATTAAAATTTCGTGTAAAAATAAGAGAAACTTGTACTTAAAAAAACAAAACGGCGACGTGTCTGCTGACGCGTACAAACAATATTGTAAGATCCTAAAAAAAGTTATCAGTGAGGCAAAAAAAACAGGCTAATGGTGCATATATAGAGTCATAAAAAAATAAAGAGAAAGCGGTTTGGAACCTTGTTAAAACCTATACCAATTCAGAGGCGAAAAATAAAGAATCTATTCTAAAAAAATATAAAAATAGACGGACATAATAAAATTGATACGCTGAACGCTGTTAATAACTTCTTTGTGAATCAGGCCACAAACCAAAATGTCAACAATAACAACCTGCAAATATATGAACAGCCAACCAATATGAATATATTTTTAGAGCCAACACATTCGGAAGAAATATATAACGTAATAATCAATTTAAAAAATACCTGCTCTGTAGGTCCCGATGAAATACCAGTTAAACTGCTAAAAACAATAGCCACTGAAATAGCACACCCTCTTTCACACATAATTAATTTAACTTTAAGCTCTGGCATATTTCCAGACAAATTGAAAACTTCCCATGTCAATTTATAAGAAAGGTGAAAAAAACAATATTAGCAACTATAGGCCCATTGCCTTGCTATCAAATATTAGTAAAGTCTTTGAAAAAATAATTTACAGCAGACTAATAACATTTTTAGAAAGTCACGAATTAATATCTGATAATCAAAATGGTTTTAGAAAGAACAAATCCACAATCAGAGCAATATATCAAGCATTATCTGATATAACAAATTCTATAAGCAAAAACAATAACACCATGGCTATATATCTAGATCTATCCAAGGCCTTCGATTCGGCAGATCACAAAATTTTTACAAAAAAAATTGAAATGTCTGGTATTCGAGGTGTTGCTCTTCAATTAATAACTTCATACCTTCATAATAGAAGGCAATGTATAATAGAGCCTGATGAATCTGGTGAACTCATAAAATCAGACACCATGCAAATAAAAAGAGGAGTCCCTCAAGGGTCGATATTGAGTCCCCTGTTATACATAGTGTTATGTGCTGCCCTCTAACAGAGAGGAGAGTTGTAATTAATCCCTGGCCAGAAGTGTGGCGCCATCTGTGGGCCAACTGGCGAACCACCATTTAGTAGTGCCTAAGAAAATTATAGAGAATTCCAGTATATTTCTGGAAAGTCCTACAATGATATTCTGGACATTCCAAGTGGGTATATAAAGAGGTGAAGCCAGCAGATGGGGGAAGAGTACAGTACAGTTTAGTGAAGGATAAACAGTTCAGTTTAGTATCCAGTACAGTTCTGGGTAATCTGTGGTTCTGGTTACAGAGACAGTTTGTAGAAGAAGAGTTCAGTTGAGTGAAGTATGCAGTTTAGTGAAGTAAACAGACAGAGTTTTTAGGTTAGACAAGAGTTGACAAGTTTAAGAAGAAAAGTAAAGTACATAGTGTTTTAAAAGTAGTGAATTCATATTAGATTAAGTTATTATTAGTTGTGTGATTTTTAAGCATTTACTAGTGTAATTTTAGTGATTAAATAAATCAGTGGTTTGTGAAAATTCTTGTTGCAAGTTATTCGAATCCACGGAGTGTTTACTGAAAATTGTAAGCACGTAACAATTGGTGTCGGAAGCGGAATTGCAACAGAATTTCTAAAGAATTCGACGAAGTTCCATAGTGTTCTATTTGGAAACCACTGGAGATAGTGAAGTGAGTCGAACTGGAAAGTCATATAGACATTAGACGAGACTTATTTGTGCTACTGTGAAGAAATTTCTGCAACATTCTGTTTAGAAATTAGTGTAGTTTTATTTAAGTGCTTTCAACTGAGAAGTGATATAGACTTTAAATAAAATTTGACTTGTACCTGGCAAAGACTTGTTAGTGTTGTTTGTTAGTTTTTGAATGGAAACAAGAAGTATGGCTGCTGAAAAACAAATGCAAGACATGTTCGCCGCATTTAGAAAAATAATGTTAGAAGAAAAAGAAGAACAAGAAAAACGACGTCAAGAAGAAAAAGAGGAGCAAGAAAAACGACGTCAAGAAGAAAAGGAAGAGCAAGAGAAACGACGCCAAGAGGAAAAAGAAGAACAAGAGAGACGTCAAGAAGAACAAGAAAGACGACGTCAGAAAGAAAAACTAGAAGAAAAAGAAGAACAAGAAAGACGCCGTCAGGAGGAAAAAGAAGAACAAGAAAGACGACGTCTGGAAGAAAAAGAAGAACAAGAGAAACGTGAAGAAGAATTAAGGAAAATTATACAGGGGCAACAAGATGTTATCCTTTCGGCAACTGAAGACCTCAAAAGTGAAATTAGAGGATATGGGCAACGTAAAGACTGAAATATGTGATGTCAAAGGAAAAGTAAATAAGGTTGAAGAGGAAGTATCTGAAGTCAAAGGAAAAGTTACTGGCATTGAACAAAAAGTTACTGGCGTTGAAGGGAAAGTTACCGATATAGAAGGAAAATTTCGTGCAGTTGAAGGAGAGGTAGAGCGACTTAAGCGACTGTTAAGAGAACAAGGAGGCCAGCTGGTATTATCATCATCAGGTCCTCGATTACAACCGCCTTCCTTTGATGGTCAAACTTCTTGGTCAACCTATAAAAGACAATTTGAGGCAGCGGCATACGCAAACAATTGGAGTAATGAAGACAAAGCTATGGCATTGGTGCTAGCATTAAGGGGCCAAGCCTCAGAGTTGCTCCAGAGTATCCCAGTGACGCAGCAAAGGGATTTTAAAGTTTTGGAAGCTGCACTAGATCTAAGATATGGCGACCAACACCTCGCCCAAGTATACAGGACTCAGCTCAAATCACGCACACAAAAGGCTGGGGAAAGTTTACAAGATTTTGAAGCAGCTGTTGAGCGACTGACATACCTGGCTTACCCGGATGCACCCAAAGAATTCCAGGAACAATTAATAGTTGGTACTTTCATCGATGGCATAAGAGATGAGGAGATCAGGCGAGTCCTTAGATTAACTCGAGCTAAGACTGGTAGCGAAGCCTTGATCCATGCCCTCGAAGTTGAGGCCGCTTATGAAGAGACTCTACATCCGAGAGTACGAGCCATGAAAGTAGAAGAAGAGAACCATTTAGAAAAGTCAAATATGGAATCTTTGATGGCTGACCTGCACAAAATGATAAGCCAGTTGATGAACAAACCAGATGCTCCAAGGAAGCAGGAAAGAGAACAGAGCGATGGACAGCCAAGGAAGGTGATTCGGTGTTATCAGTGCAGCAAACCAGGACATATGATGCGGCAGTGTCGAGAACGGAATCCTGGGGAAGTAAACACTGCAAAGAAAGAGGAAGTTCGCTCTGATAAGATGAGATTGATTGTTATGTTAACAGACATACAGAAAATGGTCGCACAATTACTAAACGAATTAAGTTCGCGACCGGAGCTGAAACAGGAACCGCAACCACCGAAACAGGAGCCGAAGCAGCAGCGAAGTGCTGGAGGTCCGACAAAAGTAATCCGCTGTTATAATTGCGGCAAATTGGGGCATGTCAAGAGGTACTGTCGCCAGAGGAGCCCTAAGGAAGTGAATGCCGAGAATGTAAAAACGCAGCAGGATATAGCAGAAGTGAAGGCAGTTAAGATAGAGGTTCCGAAGGACTGGTCAAAGAAAGTTCTAAGAGAGGAACAACTGAACGACGATGAAATTGGACCAATGTTGAAGGCGAAAGAAAAAGGAATTCGCCCTGAATGGAAAGACGTTTCCAGTAAAAGTGTTGGACTGAAGGCTTTATGGGCGCAATGGGATTCCCTTAGGGTTATAGATGGACTATTACGGAGAGCATGGGAGAGCCCGGATGGGAAAGAAGTTACCATGCGGTTGCTGATACCCAGGTGCCGAGTACCAAAAGTACTTCGGGAAGTGCACGAGGGAATATCCAGAGAGCACTTTAGCAGAAATAAGACTTTGGCTAGAGTACGGGAGCGATTTTACTGGGTAAATAGCTGTCAGGATGTAGAGGCTTGGTGTCGCAGTTGCAAGGTTTGTGCGAATGTGGCTGCCAAGAGGTCACCTACAGGGAGTGGTGATCGAATGAAGGCTAGATATGACCGCAATGCCAGTTCAGCAGGATTCAAGGTGGGGGACTCGGTTTGGCTGTATAACCCACAGCGGAGTGAAGAAGGATTCTCGAAGCCTCGCTCACCTTGGGAAGGACCGTATTCTGTCATCACTCGGATCAACGACGTTGTTTATAGGATTCAACGTAGAAAGAAGTCCAAGATGAAGATCGTGCACCTGGACAGGTTGGCAAAGTATACTGGGGTATCTGAAATGCCTGACCGGGACGTTCAGGCTTAAGGAGGGGGCAGTGTTATGTGCTGCCCTCTAACAGAGAGGAGAGTTGTAATTACTCCCTGGCCAGAAGTGTGGCGCCATCTGTGGGCCAACTGGCGAACCACCATTTAGTAGTGCCTAAGAAAATTATAGAGAATTCCAGTATATTTCTGGAAAGTTCTACAATGATATTCTGGACATTCCAAGTGGGTATATAAAGAGGTGAAGCCAGCAGATGGGGGAAGAGTACAGTACAGTTTAGTGAAGGATAAACAGTTCAGTTTAGTATCCAGTACAGTTCTGGGTAATCTGTGGTTCTGGTTACAGAGACAGTTTGTAGAAGAAGAGTTCAGTTGAGTGAAGTATGCAGTTTAGTGAAGTAAACAGACAGAGTTTTTAGGTTAGACAAGAGTTGACAAGTTTAAGAAGAAAAGTAAAGTACATAGTGTTATAAAAGTAGTGAATTCATATTAGATTAAGTTATTATTAGTTGTGTGATTTTTAAGCATTTACTAGTGTAATTTTAGTGATTAAATAAATCAGTGGTTTGTGAAAATTCTTGTTGCAAGTTATTCGAATCCACGGAGTGTTTACTGAAAATTGTAAGCACGTAACAATACTATACACTAATGATTTACCTTCAGTAACTAACATTAGCACCAAAATGTACGCAGATGACACATCGTTAATTTTTAGTGAAAACATGGAAGAAAATCTTAAAAAGACAGCTCTTAGCACTCTAGATTCCTTAGACAAATATCAGTCAATAAATCTTACGTTAAATAAAGAAAAGACTCAAATAATCAATTTTACATATAAAAAAAATAACGATAAAATCATACTTACTAATGACACTCATACCATAACATCAGTTGCTAGCTCTTCTTTTTTGGGCGTAAATATTGACTCTAGACTTGACTGGAGGCCACATATAGAACACCTTGCAAAAAACATTGCTCGATATTGCTATGCACTTAAAGTAATAGCTCAAAACATCAATATATCGACAGCATTCATAGCATATCATGCATATATCTAGTCTCATATAAAATATGGAATTATTTTCTGGGGTAGTTCCTGTGAAGTCGAACGAATATTTAAATGGCAAAAAAGATGTCTTAGAAATATACTGAATATGCGGCAAACATACAGCTGCAAACAAATTTTCATTAACCAAAAGATATTCACACTAACTAGTCTTTATATATACGAGGCAATCAAATTCCTTGCAGAGAATGGCTCATTACTAGAAGATCATAATAGAAACCATCTATATAATACAAGAAATAAAAATGACTTAACTACGGACACACCAAATTATTCATATATTCAAAGGAATGTACCATTCTCTGTAATTAAAATTTATAACAAAATGCCTACAAATATACGAACTCTATCACACAGAGAACTAAAGAATAAATTAACAAATATTCTTCTGGAGAAGGCTTATTATACTCTAGACGAATACTTAAATGATGATAACATTATTTAATATTTTTTGTAATTATAACTTTTAATATCTATGTCTGGAAACTTGTAACTTTTTTGTATGTTTACCATAATTTTAATGTATCATTGTGTATATGTTTTTTTTCCTTTTTTATACTCGAATTAATTTCTGTCCATTGTAGTTTTAGTTTAGGTTTAGGTGTTTGACATGTTCAACACCGGTATGGGTAATTTGTATTTCTTATACAGTGAACTAATAAAGTGTATCTATCTATCTATCTATCTATCTGAACAGCGTAAAGTGTTATTTTATAGTAAATTCTATGGACTTTCCGAAAATCATAAGCTAAATGGACTCCCTCTTTTACAATTAACATGTATAACAAGTTTCCGTGAAAAATTGCGGGACAAGATCCTTTATTGTTACAATTATTCGTTTTTTTAAATATAATTTCGACTGATGTTTTATTCGCCGATAATTAATATAATATATGGGTTCGCTTGAAAGCTTGTTTCCATACCACCCTTCAGGTAAAGTTTACGGCGGGTTTTATTTTGACGTGGTTTCCCCCATAGGCCTGCTCCACGACCATTTTTTCTGGTTTGTATGCATTTGTATAGAACAGCAAGTGCTCTCTCTCTCACGCGATTCCGAGCGCGAACCAAAACCCGGAGGGTCACATGCCTACTTATATTTTACAAGAAATTTAGAGCTCTATATTATCGGCGAATAAAACATCAGTCGAGATTATATAAAAAAACAATAATTGTAACAATAAAGGATCTTGACCCGCAATTTTTCAGGAAAAATTGTTATAAATGTTAATTGCAAAAGAGGGAGATCGTTCAGCTTACGATTTTCGGAAAGTCCATAAAATTTACTATATGTACCGTACTTTCCCACAATTAAGCACGGATGTACCATAATCATAAAACTAACAAAGGTTATACCTTGAAGGCTAAAATGCCGACAGGCTGGAGGCAGTAATGGCCAATTACAATAGCCTACCGTAAAACCGTAATTTGGAATCCCGCTCATTTACCCATCCCTCAAGAGGTATACGAGAGACCGCCAAAATGCAGGCAAAACAGGTCAGTATTATTTCTGTTCTCAAACAATTCACTTCGTATATTTAAACTTAAAATTCGTAACCACTTCTTGTTAAGTTTTGTTTAATAAATAACTCCTTCTGAAAAACATTTAATTAGTTGTACCCACCAACAATTGGTGACCCCGACATGATCAGAAGGAGCACTCGTGTTAATCGTGTTAAGTATAGTGCAAGTAAAAAAAAAAACTCTAACAAAGTGCCAGTTACGGAGCAACAAAACCTTTCAGAAACAGTGTGTGGAGTGAATCGTGCGTCCATAAAAATTCCACCCTTTTGGCCAGAAGAACCGGCACTTTGGTTCTGCCAACTCGAGGGGCAATTCGTACTTTGTAACGTGACGGCGGATTCGACAAAATTCTATCACGTGATATCACAGTTGGACAATAAAATCGCGCAAGAGGTAAAATACATTATAACTTCGCCTCCAACTACAAAGAAATACGACGCAATCAAAAGTGAACTAATCAAAAGGCTATCTACATAACAAAAACTACGAACTAAAAGGCTCCTTGAACATGAGGAGATAGGCGACAGAACACCGTCTCAATTTCTCAGACATCTACGTAATTTAGCAGGTACGTCAGTTTCAGATGAATTTTTACGTACACTGTGGACAAATCGTCTTCCACCCTCCATGCAAGCTATCCTAGCCGCACAAACCGGCGTCGAGCTCAATAAGGTTGCAGATCTCGCAGACAAGATTAAGGAGACCAGACCCGAAAGTCAAGTGGCACAGTTGAGCAGACACCACGTAATCGACAAATTATTGCAGGAACTCCACACGTTAAAATTTTACGTTGCCGAACTCACACAGCGTCGTGGCCGCATACAAAACCGCCGTGTAAACAGGTCAAGGACAAGAAGCCACAGCCGCACCAACAATCCAAACAGTGAGCAAGAAAATCAGTGCTGGTATCATAGACGCTTTGGTGAAAGAGCAAAAAAATGTACCGCACCATGTCAGTACACGGGAAACGCCGACAACCGTCATTAGTCGCGGCACTAAATGACGGTACCACAGTAAGCCGCTTATTCGTAACATATTGAGTTTCTAAATCCTCGTACTGTTTTCCCACGTCAACCAGCGATTACAAAAATCGACATACGAACTATCAGCAGCAAACGGATCTACGATTGCCACATATGGAACTGTTATGAAGAACCTAAACCTAGGACTAAGACGCGAGATCATGTGGAAATTCGTGATTGTGGACGTGGATAAAGCAATAATAACTTTGTGTTTTCTTTGTAATTTAGCCAAGCTAATAAAGATTATTATTATTATAATAATAGGTGCAGATTTTTAAAGTTTTTATGGATTACTAGTTGACATTGGCAATCAGCGTCTAATAGACGGAACCACTTCACTTTCGACGACTGGTAACACATGTGCAACCAGTACGATTTCAATCAAGACCATAAATGGCAAATCGAGATATCATCAATTATTAACTGAATATATCGACATTACGCGCACTTCTGGTTTGTGCCGAACAGTGAAACACAACGTAACATATCACATTAAGACTACGCCCGGTCCACCGGTATTTTGCGGACCCCGACGCTTACCACCAGATCGCTTAAAAGCGGCAAAAGAAGAATTTCAAACAATGCTACAGAATGAAATTGTACAACCCTCGAAAAGTGAGTGGGCCTCAGCATTACACATTATACCTAAAAAAATAAAGGTTTGCGTCCTTGCGGCGGCTATGGAGCCCTGAATACACATACCATCCCTGACAGATACCCCTTGCCACACATAGAGGACTACGCACACATGCTGGCAGGTAAGAAAATATATTCTACCATTGATCTAGTTAGGGCCTACCATCAAATTCCTGTAAATCAGGAAGACGTACCGAAAACGGCAGTGACAACACCTTTTGGCATTTTCGAATTCAGCATAATGCCATTCGGTTTGCGTAATGCAGCACAAACATTTCAACGTTTCATAGACTCTATTTTGAGAGGACTGGACTTTTGTTATGCATATTTGGATGACATTCTGGTTGCATCAGAAGACGAACAACAGCATCTCTAACATCTACAGTTAGTTTTCGAAAAACTTAACGAGTACGGTATCGTTATCAATCCGGGAAAATGTGCATTTGGTGCAAGTGAAGTAAAATTCCTAGGATACTCCATTAACGCAGAAGGAACTAAGCCACTCTCAGAAAAGGTACAAGCAATTTTGGAATTCACTAAACCGGAAAATGTACAACAATTACGCCGATTTCTAGGTATGGTTAACTTCTACCGTCGTTTCATACCCGATGCGGCAGCGGTTCAACAACCCCTGAATGTACTTCTAAAAGGACCTAAGCTAAAAGGAAACGCACCAATTAGTTGGTCGAACGAAACAGAAAGTGCATTTAATGACTTAAAAACAGACTTGCGGATGCCACGATGCTTGCACACCCTGTAGCTGGTGCGTCACTGTGTATTGTAGTGGATGCCTCTGATTTCGCGATGGGGGTCGCCCTACAACAACTAGTTAATGGAGCCTGGCAACCACTATATTTTTTTTTTACGAAATCGCTTACACCTGCACAAAGAAAATACAGTGCGTATGATCGTGAGTTATTAGCCGCATACATGGCAGTCAAGAGATTTCGTTTCGCAATAGAGGGACGAGCATTTACCATTTTCACGGATCATAAACCGCTAATTTTTGCTCTGCGACAGAAAACAGATAAGTGCCCACCGAGACAATTTCGACACTTAGATTCTGTCGCGCAATTTACATCAGACATCCAACACATTTCTGGCAAGGCTAATGTAGTCGCTGATGCCTTGTCTCGTATAGAAGAAGTAACCGCCACAATAGAACCCCTGGAACTCGCAGCATCACAAACAGACGATCAAGAGCTGACAACTTTTATTTCCAATAAGAAAACAGGACTTATACTTAGAAAAATTAATTTCCCATCTTCAAACGTCGAAATTTACTGCGATATTTCCACAAACAAAGTCCGCCCGTTTATAACAAAGGACATGAGGCGAGATGTTTTCCTGTCGCTACACGGATTATCGCATCCGGGAATACGAGCAACACAGAAAATGATAAGCCAGCGCTATGTGGCCATCCGTACAAAAAGACTGCAAGGAATGGACTAAAACGTGTCTCCAGTGCCAAAAGTACAAAGTTGCAAGACACGTCTCTGCACCAATAGGCAATTTTGGTAAACACGCGTTAAGGTTCCAACACTTGCATATCGACTTAGTGGGACCCCTGCCGCTCTGTAGAGGTTACAAATACATCTTCACGTATGTGGATCGATTCACACGGTGACCGGAAGCAATACCCCTGCAAGACATCACAACAGAGACAGTCGCGAGGGCACTCGTCGAAACATGGATCGTTCGTTTTGGAGTTCCCGAAGCAATCACAACAGACCAAGGTAGACAGTTTGAATCGTGCTTATTCAAAGAGTTAACATGCTTAATAGGCACGTCACACTTCAGGACCTCAGCTTATCAACCCGTCGCCAATGGCTTAGTTCAGAGATTACACAGACAATTAAAAGCAGCCATTAAGTGTCATGAACAGGATGACTGGGTATCCAGCCTCCTGATGGTACTCCTAGGCATCCGAACAGCGATTAAAGAAGACATGGATGCCACCGTAGCAGAAGTGGTTTACGGAGACAATTTACGCTTACCTGGCAAAATAATCTCCAGACAGTTCAAAGCTTACAGTGATAGAAATGAAATGGAGGTTGTGGATGATACCCAAGAATGGACACAGGCTAAAAAGAAAAGGCGTAAAAATAAGAAAATTGGATTAGAACAGTACACCCAGGATGAAATTAACAATATTATTTCAGGTAATATTCCACAAAACAGCCAAACAAAAACTGTTGAGATAAATTCTACCACAAAAACATAGGAAGTAAAAACTCGCAGACAAACAAAAACACCATACCAAACAAAAACTATTCTCCTCATATGAATGAAATATACCACAAAAAATATAAACATTTATTTTACATAACAACTGAAAGTAGTTACACAAGATTAGAGCTCACAAATATTTGGAGTAGGATCTATCCTAAAGCAAGAGACATAATAATACAAACTAAAAAAGGATTTTTACTTAAAACGGATACCCCAGAAGAATCTATTATACAAACTCTAGACAAAATGGTCGAAGTTGAGAGGGTTCTCAACTATCATAAAACGTCTCCCAACACAAAACTCCCCACACCTACTGTTAGTGCAAGCTATTCAGTTATTATAGCAAACGTTGAACTTGAGATAGAGGACAAAACAATCAGTGAAATTCTGAATGTATATAAACTAGAACATCGATACTGTAGGAGAATCTTATCACGTGCAACAAATAAACCGACTTCTTTAGTACGAATAATAACTGGTTCGCAAAATTCTTTTGAAACACTATTCACCGAGGGTCTTTACTTTAATTATTGTCACTATCCGGTTTACCCCAGCAAACCACCACCACCAACACCAAAACCATGTAGTAGATGTCTAGCATTTGACCACACAACAGAAATTTGTAACACTCCCAGCAAATGTTCCAAATGCCTTGGAACTCACTCTACTAATAAATGCTCTTCCACATTACCACCTAAATGCACCAGTTGTGGCTCAGAGGAACACCAGGCATGGTCATTCAAATGTCCCAATAGACCGAAAGCACCAATTGATGGTATTCATAATGTGCAGATAAAATCGCTGAATAAAAAATCCCACGAAATTTCACAGAAAAACAAAAAACACAGAATCCACTCTCCTGTCACAATTCATGACATGATAATTAATACTTATATCAATGAGATAAACGACCCAATCAATAAAAGCAGAGAGGAGCTCTTAGCCAAACTGCGCAAACGTTTTGTAAATAATTTCAATGTGGACACAACAGCAGTATTCTCTGGAAACAGAGTGTATATTCTAATTTTTGAAATAGACGTGGGAAACACTTATTCTCCCACCGAACCAATCAACCAATCTACCAATGTACAGCATGAATATGTCAGTAATTAATATCATATATGCAAACATCAATAGCTACACAGGCAAAAAGCATCTGGTTAACAACTGTATCGAGAACAATAATATACAATGTGCAATGTTTGTTGAGACTAAAACTAAAAAAGACAGCAATACTTCCTACAGGAATTGGAATACCCTCCGTCTTGATGGCAATCAAATACATAACCATGCAAGAGGCGGAAGCCTCATTCAAATTCATCCTGATCTCAAGATGGGAAAAGCAAACCCTCCCAGAATCAACAACCCTCTCAGCGAATGTTTACATTTTACTATCCCATTCCTAGACGACAAATTACACATCTTTTTGGTTTATATCCACCCACACGCCCGAATCGAGGAAAATATCTTCACTATGAGCACGCTTTATAAATACTCATTAATCGTAGGAGACTTTAATGTAAACAATAGAGTAAAAAAGAGACAACTGAACAACTTCATCCAAAATACCGGTTTTTGCAAGTACGTCACTCCACCCACATTCTTAATGCAACATAATAATGACTCAACTCCAGATATCCTACTTCATACCTCCAACATAAGTAATAACTTGAAAGTTGAACTTACTCCTGATTTATGCCCAGACCATCTCAGCCTACATATTTCACTTGATAAGCAAAGGCCAATAGCCAATAACCGATTGTGGAGATACAACTTTGCAAAAACCGACATTAACAAAATTAATACATCCATGGTACAGTTTATAACCTCGAGACAGGACCAGGAACTAAATGAAGAAGTAATAACTGAATTTAACACAAAACTCTCTGAGTCGTTCATTGAAAATACACCTTTAAAAGAGATAAAGTACTACACTTATGAGTTGCCACCCTTTATAATACAATTAATTAAGAGAAAAAGAAAAATGTACAGAGAATACAGAAGCACCAACAATCCCGACGCAAAGATGGAAATGAATACACTTAACAAAAACATACAAACTTTAATTCAACAATTTAGATCACATAAATGGATTAACACATGCAACGAAATAAACAGGAAAAAAGGCAAAAACTACTGGTCAGAAATAAAAAAACTATCAAAATATAAAAATAAAGGGACATCAAGCTCTAGTATTAAAGTAAACGACATAATATATGAAAGACCAGAAGAAAAGACAAAAGTATTTGCAAATCATTTTGAAAAAGCCTATGCAGAAACACAGGACTTGAATTTTAATAATAACCATTACCAAAGTGTCCAAGAATGGTACGATACATTTATTAACAAACCTGTGCCAATGGAAGATTATTCAATTGATGAAGCCGACTATTTTGCTATAGTAAATCAAGGTAAAAATACAGCTCCAGGTCACGATTATGTCACAAAAAAATTTGTTAAAAAACTAGACTTAAACATTCACTTAAATAATAATAATAATAATAATAATTAAAATTTACGAATACTGTTTCAAACATCGATATTTCCCAAAAGAATGGAAAACTGGGACGATCATTAGCATACCCAAACACGGCACAGATCACTCCAAAGTAGTTAACTATAGACCTATTACGCTACTGCCAGTACTGGGGAAGAACTTTGAAAAATTAATTAACAACAAAATTCATGAAAGCATTGGTCACCAGATACCGAATTATCAATTTGGATTTAAAACTAACAGCTCTACAACAGTGTTTGTCATAAGGGTTTACTATATAAACTATACACACGAGGATGTTCTAGACATCTTCTACTTTTGGTTAACTGCTTTCTGTTCAACCGGAAATTAAGAGTGAAGGTCCAGAACGCCATATCTTATGAATTTACCCCTGAGCAAGGCCTTCCACAAGGATCACCGCTTTCACCACTCCTCTACAATATCTACTGTTCAGATATCTACCACGATAATCCACAACATTTTTCACATCAAGCATATATACTTCAATTTGCAGATGATACCACCTTGATAGCACACGACAAATCTATAAATGCAGCAATGGAAAATCTACAAAATCTCGCAGATGCTACATCTTTATGGTTTAACAAATGGAGGCTTAAACCCAACCCATCTAAGTCCCACTTAATTATATTCCAGCATACACCTTCTAGAAATTCCCCCTCATTAAACATATACAATCAGACAATTCATGCAGAAGTATCTGCAAAATATCTAGGGATTACCATCGACAATAAAATCAATTTTAACAACCATACAACTAATGTGAAAAAAAAAATAATTTCAAGAGCCAAACATTTTAGAGGATTATCTCATAAAAGAGATGGAATTAATATAACCACTATGGGTAAAATCTATAAATTAATTTGCAGACCGATCATAGAGTATGGACACGTAATTTTCTCTAATTTAAAAAATCCTGCTATCAAAAATCTCAAGGTAGCCGAAACGAGTGCCATCCGAACAATAACAAAAATTCGGCATCCCAACAATCCTCTACATAACCCGCCAAACCACCTCTTATACACTGAAACTCACATCCAGCCCATCCAAGAAAGACTTTCCACTCTTACACGAAGATTTTGCCAAAAGCAACATAACAAAAATTCAATCGACGAATTTTGTATAAGGAGGATCGACGGAATAAGGAGATGCACACACCCTGCTAATTCCCTTTGGGAGATAATTGTATCTCTAGAATAATACAGGACATTCATACTATATTGCACACATATTTATAAAAAAAAATTTTTTTTGTATACCCATTAAAACTGGATTTTTTTTTTTTGTATAAAATATGTACTACATAAATCACACATTTACCTGTACGTTATTATGAAAAAAATTATATTAAGGTTTATAAACTAAATGGGCTGAAGGACCTCGGTCAATTGCCCTTTGGAATGAAATGTAATTCTCATTTCAATAAAATTCTTTTATTATTATTATTATTAATCCCCAGATTCCCTGGTACTACAACAAATACTAGCGACTTTGTCATAGATCTACGCAAACACATGCGCACCCTAAAACCTACATCCATACGGCGACACGGAAATTGTTCAACTTTTGTTTTTAAGGACTTAAAAACAACATCCTATGTTTTCGTTAGACACGACGCGCCACGCGCGACTCTGACACCTACCTAAGACGGTCCCTTTAAAGTGCTCAAACGTAAGGAGCGAAACTTTACCATACAACGGGGAGAAAAAGAAGTTAATGTAACTATAGACAGATTGAAACCAGCTCATATCCTAGGCCAGGACTACGAGGACACCACCACGGCGCCAAGAAAAAAGGAAGTGTCAGTGAAAGTGTGTAGTGAGAAAGTGTAGTGCCATCAGAGAAAACCATGACAACGCGTTTAGGTAGAGTGGTAAGATTCACACAAAAGTGCTAAATTAACAAACATTATATAGCTGATAATTAGTAATAATTTAATGTCAGGTTTTTTTTCAATTACTCATTATATAATCTCGTTCAATTGTTCATACATATATCGTTATACACTAGTAAGGGGGTGATGTAGCGTACTTTCCCACAATTAAGCACGGATGTACCATAATCATAAAACTAACAAAGGTTATACCTTGAAGGCAAAAATGCCGACAGGCTGGAGGCAGTCATGGCAAACTACAATAGCCTACCGTAAAACCGTAATTTGGAAATTACGCTCATTTACCCATCCCTCGAGAGGTATACGAGAGACCGCCGAAATGCAGGCAAAACAGGTCAGTCTTATTTCTGTTCTCAAACAATTCACTCCGTATGTTTAAACTTAAGATTCGTAACCACTTCTTGTTAAGTTTTGTTTAATAAATAACTCCTTTTTAAATGAAATGAAATTTTTAACGATAACTGAGTTTTAGACCTTATGGGCCGTGCAGATAACGCCATTAAATGTTCACTGTAGTACATTTTTTCGAATCTCCCACACCCAGGCATTGTACTATTATGCTCTTGTGCATTACATATCATAAACTTCTTTTCTATTTACATTTATTTAGATAATTTTCGAATTGAGACAAAATACTTTTGTTAGAATTAGCAACGTGCCATTGCTATAACAAATGACAATTCATTTTTATCATAGACAATGTGACCGAATAATTGCCTCTTTTTTGTAGTAATAAATTATTCACTTACCTCTTCATGTTCTTTTGTAAATTTTTCCCGTTTTCTTAAAGCCTCTTGTAGTTTCAACTGGAAAAAAGAAATAAAAAGTTAGTGGAATTTTAAAAAGCGAACTTTTTACAGTCGCTTTATTTATTTTTCATTTTTAAAGAATTTTAAGAAAAATCAGTTTCCTCTGTTTTTATTTCTTTTTTCTATTGTTTAGTACATATTGTTGCTCGTTCAGATCAAGATCATCAAGCAGCAAGAAGTAGCAATAAGTAGGCATCACCGAGAATGCGAAGAAGGCACATGTCCAGTAAGCTTTGTTGTGATATTTTATAACCGCTCTTATACTTGTGTACAGAGCAGTCCCTTTTTGTAAACAACAACTACTATTTTTTTTGGGAGAGCAAAGTGCCGTGAATAAGTAGTGTGTACACAAAACGGCGCTACTGAGTTTAGTACCTTTCGTTGAATTTTACCCAGCCAAGAAGGCAAAATTATTCTGATTGAATATATGTTTTTCTATAATTTGGAATTTGAAACAAAGACTAAACTTATTATTTAAGGTATGCGATACGATATTACAATGTTCACATGATTATTAGGAATGCTGTGCAATCTAATAAAAATACGACAAAAACAACATTTTTTATAATACGAAATTTACAATTGAAAATATAATTTTAGCCGGGTGTGGATTTTTAGGCATCCGTTGAACAAAAAAATAATAAAACGTGGGACGACCGTTTGTCGAAAGTAAATATGCAACTGAGTTGCATAATGATGGAAGCTAATAGACTATGACACCGTTGCAAAAATGTCTCTCGCTAACTTTGCTGTATATTTGAAAATAGGTACAGGGGGCGGGGGAAGTAGGAGAGACAGTTGGGGGCGATCGGAGCGGTCATATTTCTTCTTAATAAATTCGAATTGAAATTTGATATCGGGGCTTTAAAGGGCTTTATTGCTGTCCATGTGATTCATGTTGTCCTGAAAATTCCAACAATACCATTGACAACAATTTTGGTGGTCATGTCTGACTTCCAGGTTCAACCTGCATGATGGTACGAGAGCTGTTTTGTCAGAAATCGAGATATTGCTTCAACATAGCTTTTATGAAGCTAAGATGCTATTGACAGCAATTTTTTGTGTCGCCGAAAGGGTTAATATGCAGAAATGTGTTTTGAAAGGTCGTCAAAAGCAAGCTGTTCTTTGCAGAGGGTGTAATATCAGAACCGATGGTCTAAATAAGAATTCTTTACTCTAAAAATGTTTGCATGGCTCTTAACTAAAACTTAAAATACTTGCTAGCAATTTTCCATGTTGTGATTTAAACCTATTAACCACTACATTCAAATATCGATCCTTTAGATATGATAAACCTAAATATACCAAAACAAAAATTTCACTAATGAAATAAGAGATACAATAAATTCTCTAAAAAATAAACGGAGTAAGGATATTTATGGATTTAGTGTAGAAACTATTAAGCGTATAAAAAATTTGATTATAATACCATTAACTAAACTAATAAACCTTTGCTTTAAGGAAGGTAGTTTCCCCTCTAGCCTGAAAAAGGCCTTAGTAATTCCTATTTTCAAAAAAGGAAATACTAACGATATGTCGAATTACAGACCAATATCCTTACTGTCGATAATTTCAAAAATATTTGAAAAATGTATTGCTAGTAGAGTAACATGTTATTTCGAAGACAACAATACTTTTACCAACTCTCAGTACGGATTCCGTAAAAACCGAAGCACCGTCACAGGTATATTAGATCTGTTACTAAAACTAACCAAATTATTTGAAGATCTTGAATTCACAGCAATAACGTTCTGTGACTTAAGTAAAGCGTTTGACTGCGTCTCACATGAACTACTCTTAAAGAAGCTAAAGTTATATAACTTCGACAACTGCAGCTTACAGTTGTTTAAATCTTACCTCGATAACAGGTATCAACAGGTACAAGTAGGAGAGGTGTTGTCTGCTCAGAAGAAAATAACTGTCGGAGTGCCACAGGGTTCTATATTAGGATCCTTGTTATTCCTAATTTTCATCAACGATCTCCCATTTGGGAACCACTTAACAAATTATTTACTATTTGCAGATGATACCACTTTACGCTCATCTGGTAAAAACCTAGATGCAGTACTTGAGGATTCATGTGAGGCACTAGTCAAAGCTGGTCAATGGTTTAATGCAAATGAACTTTTCCTTAACAATGACAAAACCCAAAATATGCTATTCACATTGAGAAATCATGACGATATAATTAACTATTCAAGTAGTGTAAAATTTCTAGGCGTATATCTAGATGGAACACTGAAATGGAATGAACATATAAATAACATTTCAAAAAAACTTAGATCTAACATTTTTGTACTGCGCAATTTAGGTAATTCTGTTTCTGCCAACACTACGGATTGCATACTTCGCTCTCTGCCACTCGCATGTTTCCTATGCTATTATAACTTGGGGACATGCTGCAGATCGTGAACGAATTTTCAGGTTACAAAGTAAAGCAGTAAGAATACTGGATGGGTTAAACTTTAAGGAAGACTGCAGAAATTCTTTTGTAAAACATAAAATATTAACATTTCCATCCGTTTATATATTAGAGAATTTATTGCATATAAAAAAAAAATTATCATATTTATGTAGAAAAATCAGGATATCCATGACCATGATACCAGAGGAAAAGAAAATCTAGCTGTAGAATACTGTCGCTTAAAAAAGATTCAAAATGGACCAAACTACTGGGCTATAAATTTTTTTAACAAACTACCTACATCTACCAGAAAATTGCCAACTAAACTTTTCAAGCATAGGACGAAAACATTTCTCATTGAAAACACATTTTATAACTATGATGAATATTTAAATTGTAATACTGCCCTGATCTGATTTCTGGAAAAGGGATATAAATTATAAATATATATAAGTACATCTATATCATGTCTATTTGTTAGTCTTAAAAACACTGTTTGTTTTATACCATTTCTATTTCATATTTTATAATTAAACTTATAAGTTTTGATTATGTACTGACCTGTGTAAATACATTATATTGTATAGTAACATCAATAAATTATCTTATTCACCCCTATGTCAACCCTGTGGTTTAATAAAAAAATTTCAAAACAACCAAATCCATAACCGTAATTAGCTTTAATTGCATGGAAAATTGCTGGCAAGTATTTAAGTTTGAGTTGAGAGCCATGCAAACATTCCTAGAGTTTGTTGAAGCGATATCACGGTCTATAAGGAGTTTAATAAATTCACAGAAATTCAGTGGAGCTTTGCATAGTGCTATATCCTGCCCAACATTTCTTAAATTCAAGTTTTAAAATTTACTACATACCATACTACGTCTCCTGAGACACTTCGACATGGTATGTCTGACTGCGAAATCCCACAAACACGAATAAGATGGTGATTCCTGATATTACGAAATACATCGACAGTTTTAGCCTCGAGCGCAAGAGTCTAGAATTTGGCTCTTTTAAACTGTTAACCGACTGCAATGTTTGCGGTCTGTTATACTTTTGAACTTTCTGGCGAAAAGGTAGGGTCGAAAGTATTCTATAAAGTTATTCACACTGAGAAGTTCCTTTTCGATTGTCGAGAAAGGTATCGATTATTAACCGTTTTCTCATTAATTTTTCTATGGTTTACGAAAATGCGTCATTTATTTTTGCCGCTCGCGTCAGCCTTTTTTGGGACTATCCAAATTAGGCTTGGCCATGGATTTTGTCTATGCCTAATTATACCGCCATCTAACATTTTGTTTGTTTGTTTATTCACCTCCTCTTTGCGACAGACGGGAAATCGATAAGTTTTTGTATGTACAGGTATTTCGTCCGTTGTTTTTATTTCGTGTTTAATTTTATTGGTGAATGTTAGTTGGGAATCATTGTTATGGAATAAATTGGAAAATTTTGAAATAATATTTAAAATGGCTCGTCCCTCCTCGTCGATCGCTCGGTTCTAATTTGACTTAAAGAGTATCGATTTTGTTATTTTTATATTCAGAAATGAATGTTTCAAAATTGAAGATTTCTACTTCATATGTAGTTCTGTAGCATGGAAGGATTTGAAACCATATATTGGCATATAGTGTGATTACTCGCGCTTTGAATTTAAAGATTATTTCAGGCATCCACATTCCTCTATATTTAATAACTGGTATAACTATTTCTCCTTCCGCTATGTCTACTGAAATTTTTTTATGTAAACTTGAGAAAGATGGGATTCGATAGTGAATGTGTTTTGTGTAGTCTCGTGTTTATAATTGAATGGTATTTAGAGTGGAGTTTATCGTCAGCGTAATTTTCTGGGAATTCGTTTGGCGGGTACTCATTGAAACATTGTTGTTCTGCTGGGTTAGAAATTTCAAATGATTCTCTAGGTGATTCATACGTTAGTTCATTTTCAACATTATCAACTCTTCAGCAATATACTTTAGTTTTTGTGAGGGTTTGAAGAACGGAAAATTATTTCTAATTTGTCATTGTGATAATGGTCTTTTAAGCTTTTGATGTTGGTTTAAATTTTGATTACTTTGTAATGATGATATTCTAGACATTGGTGTTTCTGTTTCTTAGAATAAAATTTGTATTCGGTTTAAACACATGTACATATGTACCTGTATTGTTAAAATTATTAGGATTTTCAAATACTTATTGATTTGTTAGAAATCTTTGCGGGGTAGAGTTCTAGGTTGCACATTCATTGGTTGGATTGGAAATGCGATCTATAGAGATTTTGGTAAAAATTTTGGGTCCTAAATATCGGTTTTTGATTTCGGAGGTGACTTTGATGTACTTGTGAATTTTCTGAATACATTTGAGATTTCCGTCTTTGCATATGACCATCGTATTCAATTTCGGATTCTTCGTTAGTTACGGTTTGTAAAGTAACTTCCAAAGTTTCAGGAGTTCTGCATTTCACCAACAGAAGAATTTCCTTACTTAGGTTATTAATAAAAGTGGTTAATGGTATTTGTTCATAATTAAAAATTTTAATTTGCCCAATCTCGGCTGATTCACCGGTCTCATTTAATTCAGCAACTAGCAAAATACGAAATAGATCACATTTCCGAATTTTCTCATTTTTATTTAAATACACTCTCATTAGGTCGTTTCATAAAGTTTTTTCGCTCCGTATGCCTGAGAATGTCGAATTTAAAAAATGTTTAATTAAAGGTCGTGTATTTAACTCGCTTCCAGGACCAACTAATTCGAATGCATCTCCTCGTAATTTTAAGATTATGATTGTTGCATGATTAGGTAATTGGATTGTCTGATTCTGGTACATTTTGGAAACGCATCACTAAATCATCACAAGCGCCTATAAATGCTGGTAACATGCGTCTGTCACTTACCACTGAAAAGCGAAATATTGTCAGAATAAATTATATACATTCCAGCGTCCATGTTTTTGTATCAATAATTATAAAACTACTTATTAATAAAAACGTTTATTATTATTTAGGATGGGTAATGGAATCTGACCACTTACCAACTATAGTAGAACATTAAAACATAATATTTTTAGTCGCAAACTAGTCTATATAATCCTTATTTTACTATAAGGAACGTAACCAGACTGCAACCAACAGCTACTATCCTGGCTATGTGCCCCGCCGAGCGCTGAATTACAAGTAACAAGCCTGGTGCGTTAAGTGTAATAATTGCATCTTACCATCAAAACGCTAATGCTTCGATTGCAACAAACACTAGCCGAAAGACTGATCCTACTTAAAGGAGCTCTGTGCCAGTCGTCACACACCAAAGGCAAATTGCAGTAATACCCTAGTTATTTTACCGACTGCGCCAATAATGGTCGAGAAGGGGTCGAAAATAAACCCAAGGAAAAGTACGAATTCACCTATAAACGTTTCATGGATCATTGCTACGAAAAAAAAAATACAACCACTTTCCGATTTATCTGCAAAGTTGAAGGCATCTTACATTATGGTCAAATTACTCCATGTTGAGAGCAACATTTAGCACAAAGGAATATATTGATTTATCAAAGTAATCGAAATTACGTGCTTTCTTGAAACATCAAGTTGACAACTATAAACTAAAGAAATCAAAATTGAAACATTTATTACTCAAGCAGGTTACCTTAATATTTGGTGTTGCCGGTGCATGTTGCTGGGGTGAATTGTATCAATTGAATTTGAATGCCATAGAAGACTTGGGGTCCAAGCTTCTGATTACAATACCAAATAATAAAACGAAGATCCCAGATCGTTTGTGATAAACGAAACTGATATGCCATATATCTAGCCGATAGCCGAGTTGGTTAAGGCGCGAGGTGGCAATCGCGATTACTCGAATGGGTATCGCGCTACCGGGTACAAGCCCCGACTCCGGCACTGTCGGAGGATATGGTTGTATGTCCGCGTTTCAAAGTGTAACCCCCTTCCGTACAAGCCTCTGGCTTCTGGAATTGGGGGTTGTCTAATTTCTGTGGTGTTATTATTATTATTATTATATAGAAAATATGTTGCTTGCAGCCCAGAAAATTTGTGGCTTGTTCTGTAAATATTCAAACGGGAAAGGTTGCAGGTAAATAATGGGATTACATCAGTTTGGTAAAATGCCTCAAATTGTCAAGCTTTTAAATTTGCCAAATGCAGATGAAACATTGTTTCCGTCAGTCCTCTGCCACAATTTTGGTTAATACCAAGGCAGATTCAATAGCTTTAAAGAGGCATGGGGGAGGATGGAAAACCATAAACGTTGCCGAAGGATATATAGAGGAATCTTTTACAAATAAAGTTGACAAGGCAGATAAAATATTTGGAGGGGGAGGAGACCAAAAGAAATCAGCAAATAATATATATAATAATAAATAATAATATAAAAAATAAACATCACAGAAATTAGACAACCCCCAATTCCAGAAGCCAGAAGCTTGCATGGAAGGGGGTTACACATTGAAAAACGTGGACATCAACCATATCCTCCGACGTGCCAGTGCCGGAGCCGGGGTTCGAACCCAGTAGCACTATAAATAGAATAGAATAGAATATATTTCTCTTTTTCACACAATGTGTATACAGTCGTCAAACTAAATTTAGTAGCATATAAATGTACTAAGTTATATATATATAAAAAAAAAAACAAGAAAACAATGTATATAATAAAAACAGTTAAGTAAATAACATACAACAATTAAATAAATAACATACATAAGTAAAACACAAACAAATCTATAACAAACAAAGAAAGAAAACTGGCTAGGCTAGAAGTCAGATAGATAATGAATTGCAATACTGAAAGTATTCTTCACTACTATAAATACAATCTTTAAGTAATAATGTCCTAACATTTTTTTTAAAACTTTTTATACCTGTATTTTCATTTTGTAAATGTCGTGGCAAAGCATTATAAAATTTACTGGACATTTATAAAAAGGAGTTTTTTGTCTTTGTCAAGCGTACACTTTTCAGACATAAGCTTTTCTTCTCTCTAGTATTATAACCATGAACATCCTCCTGAGCTAGAATAGAACCCAGCATACTTCTCTTTTTAAGGTACAGCAAACAATAATAAATAAAACATGAAGGTAGAGTCATAATACACATATCCTTAAGAAAAGGTTTACAAGAGTCAGTCGGCTTGGCTTTAGCTAAAACACGTATTGCTCTCTTTTGTAATATGAAGACCTGTTGAGCATGACTAGTATTACTCCACAGAATAATAGCATACACCATTACACTATGAAAAATAGAAAAATATGAAATCTTTAAGTAATTAACACTAAGTTCACTTTGTAATTGTCTTAGAAGAAATATTATACATGATAGTCGCTTACACAGTTCATTAGTATGATGTGCAAAAGTTAAAAAACTATCAAGAAAGACACCTAATGACTTTACAGGATTGTTATTTACATTAGAAGGTACCACCGCAAAGTCAAGTGTATTAGTTTTATCCAAGTTCAAAGTTAGGAAGTTACTAGAAAACCATTTTTGTAACAGATTTTCAGAGCGTTCAATGTCATTTATTATTTCATTTGAAGATTTACTTTTAAATAGCAAAGTTGTATCATCAGCATAAGCAACTGGAAGATTGTTATCGTCAATATTTGAGAAGAAATCATTGACATAAATAATAAAAAGAACAGGTCCTAAAACCGATCCTTGAGGAACACCAAATTTAACATACCTCTGGTTAGATACTATATTATTCCATTTAACAAGCTGAGATCTGTTATATAAATATGATGCAAAAAGATTTAGTGTAATGTCTCGTACACCATAGTATTCAAGTTCAGTCAATAAAATATTATGGTCAACAGTGTCAAAAGCCTTTGACAAGTCATAGAATTTTGCTGTACAAAATTCTTTCTTCTCAAAAGCTTCAAAAACATTTTCAATAATTTCACAAAGTGCCAGTACCGTTGATTTGTCAGATCTGTAGCCAAATTGAGACTTGCTAATATATTTATTCTTTTCAAAATAATCTATTAATCGATTTTTAATAACTAGTTCAACCCGCAATACCCATTAAATTAATCGCGATTGCCACTTCGCGCCTTAACCAACGCGGCTATCGGCTAGTAATAATATTGTAGAAGAAGAAATAACAATTAACAGTAATAATGTCGCCAACTTTTCAGGTTAATGTTTAATAGTTTTACAAACTATAATATAACTATAAATATGAACAAATACCTAGTTGTAATAAATGTTCATATGTGTATTTACACAATTCAATAAATGTTCTGTTTTACTAAAAAATTCTGCCACCTTACCAAAATTTTAAAGGGGAGATTTAGGTTCTGACCTAATAGTGGTGTGTCCAAGTTGTTGGGAGAGACGTTTACAAAACTTCAAACACCCCAGAAATTATATAACTGGACCAATGAGTTGATATCAGGTATCAATTGAATTAATTTTAAGTTACTGAATGGAATAATTAATAATTCCAAAAGATCTACTTTAATTCTATATCATCCTGAAATATATACATGTATAAAAAATACAACGTTATAAAGGATAATTATAAATGTCTGCTCCTGAATTTTTAAGTTTAAATATATACAGATATTGTATAGTAAAATATAAAGTTGCAAACTAATAATTATGGATGTCCGCGCGTGATCACGGTTGGCACACAGTAGGATTTGTCTTAAATAATATTACGTAATAATGTATCTGTAAAATGATAGTAACCACCAAAAAATTGAATACATACAGGTAAGACAAAGGCCAAATGATAAAAATAATGAATTACTAATAGGTAATGGCTTAATCGGCATACCAACATATATGATTAAATGTAAAATACAAAAAGATACTGCTTGATGTCGTCCTCGCACGGGATTACTGCAAAAAATGACGGCTCCAATGGTCGATTGGCCAGGACAGCCGGTATACTGCATCTATCTCAAAAATTCCAAAATAACTAATTGGAACGCAGAAGTATCAATAGATCTAACTACAATTTGATACCAGAAGTATCCCAAATTAAGTAATCAAAATTAGTAGATGGAGGGTGGCTTGAAGTGATCTAAGTTATAGGTAAGAGCTTGGTTGATTAACACGTTAATTAGGGGTTACAAATGCCCTCAAATCCAGCAGTACAGCCGAAATTATGCGCCGTCCAACAACTTTACGTAAACATACGGCCACAATTTAAACACAATTCTTCTAATTAGATCCAAAATGAACACATCAAAGTGTTAAACATATAGAAAAATGTGGATTGCACTATTAACACGAAAAGAAATACGTGGTAGTTAACTCAAACCCTGTTTTTTCATAATTCGCTCATAAAAATTTTGTGATAAAATATGAAAAAATATACAGTGTGTCCACGGATGGACTTAACTTTATTTATAAAAATGGTTATTTTCAATTTTTCGAAAAAAACTTATTCATCATAATTTCTTTTGCTTGTTATAGCAATACGATTCACATTGAGAAAATTTGATTTTTTTGTACAGGGCGCACAAAAATTATAAAAATGTGGATTTTCAAAATAAAAAATTTTAAAATCAATCTTTTTGTGGCATTGGGATTAAGGAACTTAAAAACAGTAATTGCAAAGCCAAATAATTTTTTTTCATTGGAGTTCTTGTTGCTAAGTTATTTGATATTAAAAATTAAATCGATTTTTCCCCATATCTTGTTATCGATTAATATGTTTTAAAGACTATATATTACTTGTAATAAAACGTTGTTTGTAACTATTATTAATAAGTTTGGGTGTAAATCTTGTTTCATAGTTTTTCAACTCAGGTCCTACTTCATTGAATTAACTTTTAGTAGAAGTGGACTGCTGTCTCATTTTGTGATTATTAATCAAGATTGCCGCTATGAAATAATGCTTAGGTGAATTTGTTATTTTTTAACATTTGTCAATTAATATCTTTAGAAAAATGTTGACCAGGGAGCAGCGTATTTACTTGATCAAGTGTTATGGTATTGGAGAAATGTCCTATAAATACACGATAGAAGTTTTCCACAGAAGTTTCTGTAAATGGTTTAAGAAATTTGGTTCGTAAATTCGATGTTTATGGTGATGTTAAAGATGTGAAAAAAAAAAAAAAATGATGAAAATGATGCTACAACAATTTTAGTATTAGAATCAGATCGCAATAATCCCCGACTTCCTTTGAGAGCAAGAGCGAGTGAGGTAGGTGGTGTATCTAAGAGTCACGTACACAATGTTCTGATCGCAAATAAATTTCACGCATTCAAACCAACCTTTATCCATAAACTCCAAGAAGGTGATGATTCATATCGACTTGAATTTTCTTTACTAATGGGTGAACGCATAATGGAAAGCCGTAATGTTCACCGTTATATAATATTCAGTGACCAATCTCCATTTACAACGAATCGGATAATCTCCAGTCAAAATTGTCGCTTTTGGGCAAATGAAAATCCACACTTCAAGATTCATAGAAACAGCCAAAAATTTAAGAAAGTCAACGTATGGTGTGCGTTAACGTTCAATAAAATAATTGGTCCATTTTTCTTGGAAGGAAGGCTTACTGCAAATTATTATTTAGAAGTTCTGTAGCAACAGTGGTAGAATCAACACCTATTATCTCTTGCTCATAGTACAAGCTATTTATTGTTAATTAATTTGAAATGTCTAGTGAAAGTGATGGAAGCTATAGTGAAATGGAAATATGTGACAACGGACAGTGGAAAAAAGAAGGCACAAACGAAAAGCAAGGACCAGATTAGGAAGTACTTCAAAAAAAAACAAACATTTATCCACAGAGGAAATAAATGATATCATCATAGGACAACAATTAGAAAGCCCAGAAACATTAAACAGCCAATCCACAAGTAAAAAACACGAAACAAAAAATTTAAACACTAACAAAAACAATAAGTCTAAAGAAACTTCACAACAAAAACAAAAAAATAATACATATACACTGCCCAACACAAGTTTAAATGAAGAGATTCTCACACAAAAAGAAAGACACATCAGACAAAAGCACTTTTCTGCAAAAATTAAGGAAATATCACAAAAACCATTTAGAATGCTTTTCTATATAAAAACACATGATACACTAACAAGAAAAATGATGTCAGATATATGGGACAAGGAACACCCTAATTCTGACGAGATGATCCTGAAAACCAAGATGGGATTTCTCCTAAAAACTAACCAAGACAAAAACATAATTATCCAGACTTTAAATAAACTTATTGCCCAAAAACATATTGTAAACTATAAAGAAACTCAACCATCATCTGTGCCAATAAACAGTAACATTTCTACTAATTCATACAGTGTGATCATCGGATCAGTAGAGCATGACATTACAGAAGATGAAATAAGTGAATTTCTCATTCAATCTAATATCATACACCGATATTGCAAAAGAATTGTTGCGAAAGCGACTAATAAAGCTACCTATCTCATAAGAATCATAACGGGCTGCTTGAGCTCCTCAGAAAAATTACTAAACGAGGGCATCTTTTATAAACACAGACATTACCCGGTATATCCAAGTTTGCCACCAGCTCCGATACCTCAACCTTGTTCTCGCTGCCTAAAATTTACACATACACGAGACAATTGTACCACACCAATAACATGCACTAAGTGCAGTGGATCACACCACCATACTAAATGTAATACGCAACTCCCTCCAAAATGTACAGGATGTGGCGCAGAGGACCACACCGCATGGTCACTAAAATGCCCCAAAAGACCGATAAAACCAATTGAAGGCATACCGAATAATCAAATCAAATCTCTAAACAAAAAATCAAGCGAAATAGACACGAGAATTACGAACAACTCAAAGATACACTCACCTGTTACAGTACATGATATGATCATCAATACTTACATAAATAAACTAAATAAGGAAAAATACACTGATAGAGAAGAATTAATTGCTAAACTTAGAAAACGTTACGTAACACAATACAACATTGACACAGTTGCACATTTTTCAGGAAACAGAATATACATTTTGATGTTTGATCTCGAACAACCCTCAACAATATCACCAACACAACCAATACAGGGTATTAACAATGTTCAAATTCACGTCGATAATTAAAATTTTGTATGCTAATGTCAACAGCTATATACCAAAAAAACACATAATCAACAACATTATAGAAAAACACCACATCAACTGTGCATTATTTGTAGAAACAAAAACTAAAAATACTAGTAATACGAAATATAAAAATTGGGATATCTTACAGTTTGATGGTAATGTTGTGTATAACAATACAAGAGGAGGAAGTCTAGTGCAAATACACCCTGGTCTAAAAATGAATAAAGATAATCCACCAAAAATTAATAATCCTCTAAGCGAAGCAACACAGTTTGCCATACCATTTTTGGAAGACAAACTACACATATTTTTAGTATACATTCATCCAACAGCGAATATTGACCAAACTATATTTACGAAAGCATCATTGTATAAATATTGTGTTATTATAGGTGATTTCAACGTCAACAAAAATAAACAAAAACAGCTTAACACTTTCCTAGAAAACTCCAGTTTTACAAAAGCAAATACGCCCCCCACTTTTCACATGGCAAACAATCCAGACACAACACCAGACCTAATACTCCATACAAAAAACTTAATAAATAATATAGAGAAAATCGAAACACACCCAGACATTGGTTCCGACCACTCAGCAATAGAAATATCCATAAATCTGTGCAGGGAAATTGAGAACGAAGAAGAAAAAAGGATGAACTACAACAAATGTAACATGGAAGAAGTAAACAATATTATGACAAAATACATCGAGGATATTCAACATGTGCCAATAAACAAATATATAATCAAACAGTTTAATGTAAAACTAATGACAACAATCACGGAGAATACACCCAAAGAACAAATAAAATACTATACATATAAACTGCCACCGTATATCATTAGAATGACAAAAAACAAAAGAAGAATGTATCGAGACTATCTAAGGCAGCCCAGTGAAGATTACAAGAGAGAAATCAACAACTACAACAAGGCCATTCAAAAACTAATAAGGCAATATAAAGAAAACAGTTGGATGCAAACATGTACCGAAATAAATAAACAATAAGGGAAAAATTAGTGGCAACAAATTAAAAAATTTACGCAATATAAACCGCACCAGGGAGTACCTGCACTAGAGAAAAATAATAAAACATACAGCTCTGATTCAGAAAAAGTGCAATTATTTGCTGACCATTTTAGAGAAACTTACATGGAAAACAACAATCCCCAATTCGATGATGCACAGTATGAAGAGGTCAACAACTGGCATGAAGCATATTTCAATGAAAACTTAACTCCACACACAAAAGAGATAGATGAAGAAACCTACTTCCGAATACTCCACAAAGGTAAAAATACAGCACCGGGATATGATAATATCACGAAAAATGTAGTAAGAAAACTCAACTACGAAACACATTTGTACATTAAACGAACATACGAATACTGTCTCAGCCACGGCTATTTTCCTCCAGAATGGAAATATGGAATATTAATCACCATTCCCAAACCCAACACCGACCACACAAAGGTTAACAATTACTGCCCCATTACGTTACTATCTGTTGTGGGAAAGAATTTCAAGAAAATTATTAAAACAATATTATACAATGAAGTTGGACATGTTATCCCAAGATATCAATTCGGTTTTCGAGAAAGATGTTCCACTGTACACCCCTTAACAATAATTACATCCAATATACAGACAGCAAAACTTAGCGGTCAGTGTAGTGCTGCTATTTTTCTCGACATTCATAAAGCATTCGACAGTGTGGCATCGTGGTATACTATATAAACTAATGGCAAACAACTGCCCCAAATATTTACTTTTTCTACTAAATGACTACCTAACTGGAAGGACTGTTCAAGTCAAAATCAATAACCATTTATCACAAAACATTTTAATTCAACAAGGTGTTCCACAGGGTTCTCCGCTCTCGCCCTTGCTTTATAACATATACTGCTATGACATATATAGCCCTAATTTGGATCCAGAATATATAAATTTGAATCTATACATCCTCCAATATGCCGATGATACCACACTTGTAAGTCACAACAAGAACATACATAAGACAACAGAAGCACTTCAGCAGTTGATGAACAGAACATCAACGTGGCTTAATAGATGGAGAATGAAACCAAATCCATCAAAATCACAATACATCGTGTTTAATCATAACGCATCTCAAACACTCCAACAATGACTATCGAAAATAATACAATATATTGCCAACCTACTGTGAAATACCTTGGAGTTACAATTGACAATAAACTTAACTTTAATAAACATACAAAACTAATTAAGAAAAAATGCATCACAAGAAGCAGACATTTTCGCAGTCTAACGTATAAAAACCAAGGAATAAGCAAACGAACTGCCGCACATATTTATACCACAATCTGCCGACCAATATTGGAATATAGCCACCCGCTATACCTCAATACAAGAAAACCAGTCAGCAAAAATATAGAAGTAGCAGAAACATCAGCATTACAATCCATTACTAAAACCAGACACCCTAGAAATCCTCTTCATAACCCCCCCAACAATCTGCTCTACGAAATTACACAAATAACACCGATCACTCAAAGACTACAACTACTATCCACAAAATTTGCTAAAGAAGAAAGTAATATAGAAATCATCCAGCCACTCTGCAAAGTAAGAGAACAAGGAATAACCAATGCCAGAAAACATCCAGAGCTAACACTATGGGAACACATCATAGCACTGAATGAATGAAACTTCCATATAACTGTTTTTTTTTTTTTTTGTTAACATGATATAAATACTCTATGACAAACTGTAATATACAAACCATTCTTAATAATTGTAACAGGCTGAAGGACTTAGGTCGATGGCCTTTTGGTGAATGCCAATAAAGTACCTTTATTATTATTATTATTATTATTATTATTTAGAAATTCTTAGTGAAAGGAATACTTCTTGCCACAAATGGATGAAGTAAGTTTGGAATTTAGAAGAATTATGATATTCCAACAGGACGGCTGCCCAGCGCATAGTGTAATGATTGTCACTGATTGGCTAAATGAACATTTCCCCAAAAAATGGATTGGCCGCTATGGGCTGATAAACTGACCAGCGCGGTCTCCGGACCTCACCACAATAGATTATTTTCTGTAGGGGTATCTTAAGCCAAAAGTGTATGCAACTGACTTGTAAGATAATATTGAGATTTTAAAAAACAGAATCACTGATGCCATTTCTACAGTAACACCAGATATTCTTCACAATGTTTATTACAAATTTCGAAGAAGGGTGGAGAAATGCGTTGATGCAGGAGAGTTTCATGTTGAGTAAGGACGTTACTGTTTGTTATTTGTCTCACTGTATAAATACGTAAGTTAAATAAATACTTTGATTATTTTCTCATTTAATTTTTAAAAAAATTTGTTCTGTCTATTTTTAATATTAAATAACGTAGTAACTCCTATGAAAAAAAATTATTTGTCTTTGAGGTTTACTGCTTTTAAACTCCTTACCCCAATGCCTCAAAAAGTTTGATTTTATTATTTTTACTTTATTAGCAGAGCTCTTAACAAAAATACAATACAATTTCTTATTTTGAAAATCCACATTTCTATAATTATTGCGCGCCCTGTACAACAAAATTACATTTTCTCAACGTGAATCGTATTTATATAACAAGCAAAATAAATTACGAAGAAAAAGTTTTTCTCGAAAAATTGAAAATAACCATTTTCGTAAGTATAATTAAGTCCATCCGTGGACACACTGTATCCTGATAATGTTATACTTATTTTTAAGGATATTTCTTATCTTTCACGAATATACGACAATGCGGTAGCGTAAGTATTGCTGATTGCATACTTTTAGGCGTTCTAAACTCCATAAAATTAACGAATAGATCCAACGAGCGGAATTTACATGGGATAATTTAAAATTGACCAAACTGACAAAAATTGAAACATTACAATGCATTTTTAATGCGAGTTGGTTGCGTGTATTTATTTACCGTCTAAATACAGATTAAAAAATCGTACCAGAAAGTTGATTGCATCATTAATTTGAGTTTGGAAAATGGGTTATTACGGGATCAGAGCCGGAGAAAGGTTGCTAGGCAACTTTCCGGCTGTTTTCTTATTAACAAAATAAAACGTCAAAACGTAACTTTTCTCACATATTTAATTAAAGCAAAACGGAATGATCTAACCTAATTATTATTAATATTAATGGTGATAGTACAATTCGAATTTTCTGAAAATTGAATTTTTGGTATACCACCAGCTATGCAAATATCAAAACCACAATATGAAATAAAATATTGTACGTTACACGTCCATTAAGTGATGCTACAGTACTCGTTTAGAAATAACTATTCCCGGGTTAAGTCGGAAAAGTAACTCTCTCGTACTGTTCTCTGATAGCTGTTTAGAAACGGACTAAAATGGATAGGATATTTTGGGACATGAAACTGCGCCGACAAATTAGGACTTTTGACCGATTTCAGAAAAACATATTGTGAATGCGGCACCGAATAAGACGACAGTTACAGTGGGTATATCAGTCTATTACTTTAATTCGTCCATAACAGCTCTGTCAGATGACATCGAAGCGTGTCGCTGTCGGCATATTCAATGTGCACATCTTTTGTTAATGCATCACTATATGGTTAGGGCATACTATATAAGGCTGAAAAATTGACATATTATATTTACAAATATAGCTAGCAAATTACCTATATTGTCTCTAAAGTATTAAAATAAATTTACTTTTAGTAAGTGTACGGTTTTTTTAATAGCGCGTTTTTTTGTTTTCAGATCTTTGTTGTAGTAGAAATTTAATATTTCCTATTATATACAATTATACCTTATAGATTGTTTCCTCAAAAGTGTTTGGCGTACCACCATTCATTTGTAGATGTCTAAGTCTATCATAGTCTCGGGGATCCACCATGGATCGAAGAACAGCATGTTGACCTAGATCTGTTAAACCCAATCCGCTTTGGAGGACACTGTCTGGGGTGTCAACCTGCAATAAAATGTTATTCAGTTCCCACTATGATGTATCATTCTAATTTTCGTTCTTGGCAGATAAGCTATGACAGTTTTGGCTCAAAATTCTGTGTTATTTCTTATGGAGGTTCATTCTGATTTTCCAAGATCATTTTTATAAAGAGCCGGCTAAAGACGGCAAGGTCATTCAAGGTCAAGAGTTGTGCCCTCCATATAGCAACCTATCCGTAAACAAGTTCCTATAGATGTCATCACGTCGCGTCACCTGTTCACTAAGCGGGAAATTCAAACAGTTAAGGAAATTCATGTCTTATATTTCATTTTTACAACACAGTTACAGCTTTTTTACAGGTTAGTACAGCTTTTTTACTAGTCTGGGTGAAGGTATTGCTTTTTTACTGGTCTCTAATCTGTTAACGTGTGGAACAGTAAAAAAGCCGTACTTACAGTGTACAGACCAGTAAAAAATCCGTACTTGCACCGTACAGACCAGTAAAAAAAAGCTGTACTTATGTTGTAAATATAAGATTTGAATTTCCTTAATTATTTGAATTTCCTGCCTAGTGAACAAGTGAAGCGACGTGATGATATCTACAGGATCTTGTTTACGGATGGGTTGCTATGTGGTGGGCACAACTCTTGACCTTGCCATCTTCAGCAGGCTCCTTTACAAAAATGACCTTGGAAAACCAGAATGAACCTCTATAAGAAATAACATCGGATTTTGAGCCAGAACTGTCATAGCTTATATACTGTTCTTTATTTCCAATTTTTTCAAATTGATGTTTTTATTAGAATTTTCAGACACATTTCCTTTTATCTAATTTACAGAGCCGAGGCTAGGGTTTTTTTAGTAACGACTCTGATAATTTTTTAACTGAAAATGTTGCTTTACACTTTTACTCTGATCTTCAGCTATCAATAATTTTATGAGATATTGGTGCAAATAATACCCCTACATGACAATTTTGTGAATGAACTTTAATATCAACGGTACAGAATAAGTTAAATGATAGCAAACCAATAATGTTGTACGTTATAATGTGCGTGAGCAATACGCGCATTCTAACGTACATTATTCCGCATTCAGCAGCAAAGCTTATGCAAATTTATTTGTAAATGGAATTTATTTAATAAAAAGGAATATGTAACTCCCTAGGTGGTTTCATGATTATTTAGTGCCATTATAGTAGAATCCTTGGAAATTGCCCTAGGAACATACGTGCCCTGTGAACTTAGTAAAAATTGTACACAGGGGTCAAGGAGGAGTACCATTTCCTCATGAGGTTTTGTAAGTTAAACAAATAGGCAAGTACAATTATGAGTAGCCAATAGAATCAAAGTATATTAGAATTCTGACCCAGTAAGGTAATCGAAAATAGCAATGTAATGATATGTGTAAGGCTTCCGACACTAATACGGAAGTCGCGCCAGCCACCGATTAATTTCAGCCATTTCCGACACCCCGTGGGGTTAGTGACTGTAAATATCCAGTCCGTGTGCCCTAAGTAAACGAAATGGACCCAGAATAACCACTTTCTGCATCTGGTCTGCCAGCCATTCCGCCGAGTTTTGATAGGCCGGTATGGTTCGTATTCCGAGAGAAACGTGAACTTCATACCGCCTAGTACAACGATTATAAGGACTTCCATCGTGATATTTGATCCGTTTTTTCTCCTCTTTTAAGACGAGCGTAGGTGCGTCTTTACTATGTACATACTTCGGTATGCGATGTAAAGCAACGACAGGCGCAGTTAGTACTTGGATGGTGACCATTCCAACGAAAACCGCGTTCTCGCCTCACACATCTTCCAGCGGCTTGTATATCAGTGTAGGCGCGGAAGCTATACAACCTTAGGCGAGGGTTGTATAGGAGATATACCATCCTTCGGAGGGGATGTAAAGCCGTCGGTCCCTTGTCTATTAAATGTTAGGCAAGTAAAAGATCCCTACTCTTCTTAAGGGAAGAGGTTCGGCAAAATTCCTGGTTGGGGGTAGCTCGTCTACAGGCGTCGGTGTTAGGCCTCAGTAGCGGAAATAGGCCGACGTTAAATAAATGTATAAAAAAAAGATGATCTTTATTTCAGCAGGCGCTGAAAACTCGATGATGCATATCGCTTTGTTCTAGTGATCGGGGAATACCATATCAGACTTGTCGGCCGCAATTGCACCTCTTGTTCTCGAAAACGGACTCTATATCTCCGGAGACGTATGGTAGGACTCGCGTTTCATCTACCCCGTACAAGTGCCATAGATGGTAGTAAAGCACCAATCTGGGATAATACATTAGACAATTCCACATCCTTAACTTGTTGTCAGCATGTCACATCATCGAGCAGTTTACCCGCTTCCTTAACAATGCTATAAATGGATCCATCTTCATGGAGGGAACACTTCTGAAACTAGTAAGGTATTAAGAAAGAGCTGCCTATACCATCATATAACTTTGCATAACTTTACATATTGCTTTGTTTTGCAGACATCATAATATGTAATACAAAATTTGATCCGTTTTCTTGAAGTACTTCAGATACTTTTTAACCATTCAGCAGTCTCTGTTGTTTTTTTTACTTCCATCTGTAAATCTTTTCCAACATGCAACATGAATATTTATTACAGTAACCGCAACAACATGGTTTCCACAGCTGCGGCTAGCTTGATTTATATCATCTGTTCCTTTTTGCAAAATTTGAACTACCTCTTGTCTTCTATCCGATGTTTTCATATAAATCACGCGAAATTCAAACATCTCCATTCTTTGAAACAAAGTTTATTCTGGACCAAAATGAAAACGTACATTATGATGCACAAAATGTTAAAAATTATTCACAAACGAACAAAATATTGCAGAATTCAGAACAGCCAGTCCGCTATTTTCAACCATTTTTGGGGAGGTTCTCGTTGATTGATTTTGTCGAATTTTGAACATGTTATTTAGTAATGATTCATGACCTGTTCAAAAAGAAGCAATGTTGCCCATGTTAAAGGTATAATTGTTTTAGTTTGCTTGGACTACAGAAATAAAACAAGAAATAGTACAATACGCCTAGTATGGTTGTAGAGCTCTCGTCTCGCCCACTGGCGGATCTAAAAAATATCAGACTTGTTGACTAGAAGTTACCTGATGACTGGAAAGAGTAATCTTATGAATCTGCCACTTTCGGATAATAAATATCGGACAATGAACGTAGACGCTCTTAATGATAATTATTAAATACATGGTAATACGTGGGTTATTCTCTATATTGATTGATATTCTATTTAAAACCTAAAACTCACCCTTTGCGGAACGCCTCTAGCAGCTGCTCTGCCATGCCTAGGAGAACTAGCTCCGTGTTTTTCTTTACGATGAGAGGTTTTAAGGCCACGTAAAAATTTGGAAAAAGTTGTTCGTTTTTTGTTGGTGTTTGTGTAGTTTTGATCTGAAAATTAAAAAATCAAGGATACTTTAAAAGCAATTACCTATTATAATGTTATGATACTATATGTGCATAACATAATATGATTTTGACGAATCTGTAATACAGCTGATCTCTTTCGCTATATATATTAAAAGATTGGAAAATATTTCAGAAATCTTGGTGTTCTCGATATACATATCTCCCTAAGGATAACAATTATGTACACAAAAATAAGTATATAAAAGTTACCTAATATTTCAGTCGCAAACTCCTCTATAAAATCCTTATTTTACTATAAAGAACGTAACCAGACTGCAACCAACAGCCACTCTCCGGGTTATGTGCTCCGCCGAGCGCTCATTTACAAGTTACAAGCCTGGCGCGTTAAGTGTAATAATAATTTCTGTGATGTTTATTGTACTGTATTGTTAATTGCATATTACCAACAGAACGCTAATGCTTCGATTGCAACAAATACCAGCTGAGGCTGATCCTACTTAAAGGAGCTCTCATGCCAGCCTTCCCACGCCACTTGCAGAGTGCAGTTTCGAGCTGTTGGCTTTCGTCAGTGCAAGATATGTGACGACCGATACGAGGATCCTTTGACTATTTGGTACATCTCGATATCCTTAAGGATAGCGACATGCAAAACAGTCAGCAGGCACCATCTAGCGGTCCAGTGTCTGTTGTAATCAAAAAATAAATAACCTGACTGGGCTTAGCATAGTTCAAATTTGCTTCTAGAGGGCAGAATATTAAAACATATTTCAGTCGCAAACTCTATAAAATCCTTATTTTACTATAAGGAACGTAACGAGATTGAAACCAACAGCTATGCCGGGGCACATAGCCCGAAAAGTAGCTGTTGGTTGCAGTCTGGTTACATTCCTTATAGTAAAGTGTATACGACCAGAATTTTTTTTTTTTGCTTTCGGTCGAAGACCATACTGCCAGTCACGAAATATCTAATTGAGAGTCACAGAGTCACATAAGGTTGGTTAAATTAATTTATTAATTATACTTGATTGATAATGATACCAAACAGTATGAGAAAATATCCTATACCTAGGTCTAACCTAAAAACGAAGAAGAAAAAAAAAAGGAAGCTAAATTGAAGACAACAAAAAGGGATACAACAGGGACACACGCTTCCCGTCCTGGGGTCTGTCAGGACATTTAAAAATAGACAATACAGGGAGGACCACGGTTGACAGGGGAAAAACAAAAGAGGGAAAAACATACGGTAGCCAAACATAACCTAAAGCTTAATACATGTTTGCATTGATCACAATTTGGTGAGGCACATATACCAATCTTGTACAGGTGTGCGGGATAACAGGCGTGACCAAACTTTAATCTAATGAGAGACGTTACATATTTTCTCGATGCTTGAAGGTCTTCATGCCAAAGTTTGCTAGGTATACTGGAATGAATCATTGTGTACCTGGTAGGGTTGGTAAAGCAATACTCTTTCCATTGGTAATTCCATTTGACTCTCAAATTTAGTTTAAGAGCACTATACATGTCTGCTAAACTGATTCGACCAGAATTGAAACCATATAAAAACTAAAAGCCGGCAAAAACGGCGGGCATCTCTTTATTGTTTTTCTTATGACAAGCATTTCTGTTTACACCCGCAAGAGATGCCGACTGTTTTTGCCGGCTTTTAGCCTTTATACGGTTTCAATTCTGGTCATATACACTATAAAATAAGGATTTTATAGAGGAGTTTGCGACTGAAATATTATGTTTTAATATTCTGCACTCTAGAAGCAAATTTGAACTATAAAAGTTATCTGTTTTACGAAAAAGATGAGATGCGACTTTTCAATAAACATTCTAATTATTTAAATATGACTAAAATTACTTATGAAAAAATTCACAGGCCTTGCATCTTACGAAAGTATTTAAAATACCTAACTCAGCTGCTAGTTTCTTAATTTGACACTTAATAACAATAATTATAGAAACCTTAAGTCCTTGAAAGTCACGAAGCAAACATAATGTGATATTTAAAAACTTATAATTTTTATAAGTCTTATATGTAATTGTGATACTGGAAACATACTTGTATCAAGCTGCGTAAGGCAGCTTGCAAAAAGAAAATAATCTCTTACAGAATAAGGAAGACAGAAATAGTACAAAATACATTATTTCCAAAACACACCTTTTTCTCTTTATATTTCATTGCTTCGTAGATGAGCATTAGAGAAATACATTTTTTAGGAATTACTGAAGCAAAACTTCCACACTGATAAGAAATTACTTAGTTTTTATCTTTATATCGATGTTCGTTCATCTGAACATACCATATAAAACTACTGAGTTTAAACAGTAATTATTAACAAACATAAACTAAGAAGGAATTACCTAACTTTTCTGTATTTACATAAACATCCTTAAATCCCAGTGTATCAACACATTAAAGCATTAGGTAAAAAATTATTACACACATTAGTGTTTAATAATGTGCTTAATAATAATATAATGTTGAAATACTGACGTTTTCATGAAACTGATTTACTTCCCCTATGCAGTAGGCAATATCAGATTCATATTCCAATTTTCATTAAAATCCAATACTACGAATTCAAAGGACGTACAATTTTATATAGTTGAATAATGTTACGATATTTGGGCTTCATTAGATGGTCAAATACTTTTATTTATTGATTTATCAAAGATATTATTTATTGTGATATTGTTTAATAATTGCCTGAAAGTTATTTGTGGCATTCTACGAATATTTTTTGTCGTACCTGATTGTCCCTATTTTCAACATTTATGAAAACTCTATCAACAAATGCTTCAGAGTATTGATTTTGTAATAGAACCTCTTTGATATTTTTTTTTCTCGTTATTTAATATTTCATTATTAGATGAAATTATTTTGGCCCTATAGTATAAACATTTTACAACACCCCTTTTAACATTTATTATACAGCAACAATTCCTTATGTATACGGACTATCAAAGAAGCTACGCCGTATAGGTGACAAATTTGATGTTAGGACAGTATTTCAAACGGGGAACTCTTTGAGATCTATTTTAACAAAATCAAAACCGATAAACCGGGAGTAGAATTCAAAAAACTGTATTTACAATATCCCGTGCGAATGTGATAAATGTTATGTGGGTGAGTCATCCAGACCTTTCAGTGTGAGGTTGGATGAGCACAAGAATTATATTAGAAAGAATGAAATTCAGAAATCAAAGATTTCTGAACATGCTTGGGAAAACGGACATAGAATAAAGTCAGCAAAAATTTTAACAAAAAAAGAAAATTAAAGAATCAGCAATAATCTTATTAAATGAAGATAAATGCGTATCGAATTGTTCTGTAGATATTTGTACAACCTGGCTACCAATGGTAGAAGAAGAACCTAACGAACTCAACATTATCTAAAAGAAAATATCATCAGTTCTGTGTAAGTATGGAAATAACAAACAGAATCTTAAAACTGTATATTTAACATACACAACAAAAAAGGAAAGAGACTACTCGTCAGTAAAATACATTGTTTTTGTGTTTATTCCGATTTATTTTATTTATTTTATTTTTTATTTTATTTTATTTTATTATACACTACCCAACAGAACATGTTCCAATTACAGGGTAGGAGAAATACACTATACATAATAACAGAAATACTTAATAATTACAAAATACACAATATTATAGAATTCTAAAGGAGTATAACGTACATATAGGTTTTGAAATAGCTTATTAAAAGCACATATAATGATTTAAAATTAATTGTTATAGTAAGCAGTTCTTATATCTGCAACACTGCAATTAAAAAGGTTAATATTATCCTGAATATCATGCCAGTTGTGACACATAACATACACCGGTGAGAATTTTAATAGATTTGTTCTTGGTGTGGGTAAGTAGAAAAGATTAGTTAGTCTTGTTTGCACCAATGGTATATGAACAAGCCAAGAGTTCGGGACATTTTATTTTATTATTGACAAGTTTATGTAAAAACATAGCAGACTGAAGGGACCGCCTTCTGACTAGTTCATCAGCATTGAACCTCTCTAGCAGTTTGTCATGTGGAAACCCTATTGGTGGATAGGTTTTGTCCTCCTTAAATGCCATAAATTTTAAAAATCGTCTATGGATTTGTTCAATAGCGTTACTATGTACAGCGTAATTAGGATTCCACACGACAGAGCCGTACTCAAGTTTAGACCGCACAAAAGACGTAAATAGAATTTTTAATGTGTCGATGTTGTTAAGCTCACCGAAGTTTCTAATGATAAAGCCCAGCGATTTGTAAGCTGATGATACAATGATATTGACGTGCTGATTAAAAGTTAACTTAGTATCAAAGGTAATGCCTAGATCTTTAAATACCTCTGGTTTGTTTAAATGTACCTGATCTATAGCGTAATCATACTGCACAGGATTCAATTTTCTAGTATAGGTGACAGAGTCACATTTAGCGGCGTTGAGATGTAGGGAGTTTGAGGTACACCAATCGTTTATTAGATCCAAATCAGCTTGCAGTAGCAAACAGTCAGATTCATCCTTGATAGCTAGATATAGTTTGAGGTCATCCGCATATAGTAGACAACAGCAGTTCAGGCCAAGTACGATGTCATTTATAAATAAAATAAAGAATAAGGGACCTAACACTGACCCTTGTGGTACCCCAGAAGTACAAACAATACTTTCAGATTTATGCCCACGATAGTGAACATATTGATTTCTACATTTTAAGTAGGAGAAGCAGAATAGAACTAAGTCTCGGTTAAAGCCGAAATCAGAAAGCTTTCTCAGTAAGATACCGTGGTCTAGTCTGTCAAACGCCTTTGATAAGTCTGTATAAATGACATCTACCTGTCCATTACCATCCAGCACCTCCGAAATAAATTGTGTAACACAGACTAAGTTGCTGATTGTCGACCGGCCTGCCACAAAGCCGTGTTGGTTAGAGCAGATTTGTTCACTGACATGCACGTGGAGCTCTTCGTATAAAGCAAATTCAAAGACCTTACTAAAATTATTAATGATAGTAATGGGACGATAATTTTTTATGTCAGTCCGATTATCTTTTTTAAACACGGGAATAATTTTGGAGTTTTTCCATAACTCTGGGAATGTGTTACTGTTGAGGGCTAAGTTAAATAAAATAAGCAGAGGTTTCGCTAAGACATTAGCACAGTCTCTGATAAGAAATGACGGTATACCGTCAGGACCAGCAGTGAATTTGTTTTTTAACTTTTTGATAGCTTTACATATTTTATCTTCGTTTAGTTGGACTAACTGTGATGATTCCTGACCATTTTCATCTATGTCAGTGTTCTCAGAGCCTACGTACTCAGATGATTGTGTAAAAGCAGTTTTAAAGAGCTCAGCAAATGCGTCGACAATCTCTTGAGGATTGCCCAAAGAATTATCGTTGTATGTCATATTATTTGGAATGGATGTAGTATTCCTTTTGCTATGAATATATGACCAAAAAGATTTAGGATTCGTCTTAAAGTTATTTTCAATATGGTTGACATACTGTTCATGTGCTAGCTTAATATCATTTTTTATTTTTGATCTTAGTGTTTTAAACTTTTCAAGGTCCTGAGTTTTGTTGAATTGCTTATATTTTTTCCATGCTGAATTCTTTTCCTTAATGTCATAGATTATGTCTCTGCTATACCATGGAGGATACCGATGACTTTTGGGATAAGTCGAGGGATAAGTCCTCGGGACGCATGTTGAAAATATATTCTTAATAACACTGTAGAAGTCTTCTACAGCTAGGTTGACATCCTCGTAGTTTGTTAGAAAAGACCAATCTGTTTGTAGAAATAAATTGTACATTGTCATATAATCAGCTTTTTTAAAATTAAAAGTCAATTCTGACTTGACTGGAATATTTATCGCTTCGTCATTTTCTTGAGGTAGGTTAATACAAAGTGGTGGATGGTGCAAATCTTCCCTTACCATGGAAATTTCTGACCTTTCAACTTGTAATGAGGTGATATTACTTATGACTAAGTCTAACAATCTACCATTAACATTAAAAACTGAGTTATGTTGATCAAAATTATAAAATTTACAACAGTTTTGTAAGGCTCGTAGTTTCGAAGATGTGCTTGCAATATTAGACTCATTATATTCTGGTAAGTTAAAGTCACCAATGAAGCAAGTATCCCATGTTTGGATTGGTTCTAAATTTGTAAGAGATTCAAATAACTCCTCATAAACTACGGCAGCTGAGTTCGGTGGAATATATATTATGAGCAAAATAAAAGTGTAGTGATTAATTTTAACTTTTAAACCTAATAGATCAACACTGAGAATATTTATGGTAATTTGGTTTATATCAATAGGAGAGACTGTAAATTTCTTATTTACAGCACAGAGAACCCCGCCTCCCCTTGCTAGCCCCAGGTTTTGAGATTTGCGATCTGCTCTAAATAAGTTATATCTACTACAGAAAAGTTCATTATCGAAAATGCTGTCATCTATCCAAGTTTCCGAAAAACAGATAATTTCATACGTACTTATTTGTGAGGCAAGGTGCACCTCCCCGGTTTTAGTCTTAAGACCACGAACGTTTTGGTAATATATGTTGTACTTTGTAGCAGCAGAGTGCGGGACATGCTGAGTATGCTCAGCATGCTCATTTGCAGGAGATGCAGGAGTAATAATTGCTGATTGCTACTGTCTACCGAATATTTTGGCTTTGTATTGCTGTAATTTATGTTTATACACCCTACATTCCGAATCCCATATAGCATGTGCACAGTCAATATCATTATTGTCAGGCTTATTACCCTTAAGATGTAAGCAGTTAATGCACCTCTTACTTGCTCCCGGTGTGCAGTCTTTTAGTTCATGCTCATGAGAACAGACAGGACACGCTTTTTTCCTCTGACAAGTGTTTGACGCATGATCAAAACCACTACATCTATAACATCTATATAAATCTACGGCATCATAAACTTGAGAACAATCATAACCTACGAATAAATAATTATCTCCCGAATTTATTACCTTAGTGTATGTTACATTGTCCAACTGAATGATTGCTTGATAAATATTCCTATTCCTTTTTGTCGGCCACAGACGTAGGACAATACATTCGGCATCTTCACCAAATATGGAGGCGTTTTGGCTTTTTATCAAGTCAGCTATGTCTGATTCAGTGTCAAATTTTTCAGATATTCCTGCTATTTTAATTCTGGGTCTTGGGTTGGAGACTTCCTTTATTTCATAATGTTGTGATAATTTCTTGTCAGCTAAATCTTTGAACTTCTTTGTCTCCGTGTCATTTTTGCAGCTTACAACAATACCACCATTTCTTACATTTGCCACTCTGTTTAGTTGTAGATTACTTTCCGATGGATTTATATTTTGGAATAACTCAGACTTCGTATCCGCATTATTTTTATTTTCGTCTTTGGGCTTAATTATAACAGCAGCTTTGTTGTTACTAACGATTTGGGAATATGAGGGAACCTTGTAAGCGGAAGCATGGTTAGAATTATTAAGTTTATTTTCAGCCATATTTTCTTTCAGTTCCTTTATTTCTTTCTGCATTTCACTCATCTTATGACTTTGCTCGGAAATAACTTCGTAACATTTTTCTAATTTCTCCTTAATACCCTTAACGATTTCCGTAATTCCCACATATTCGCACGCCACTGGAGTTTCTACTTTCGTTCGAGTATTCCGAGACATTATTTACCATAAGATTTACAATTTTATGGTAGGTCGGGGTTTGACCGATCGGCCAGATGTTCTTGGATCCTATATTTAGGTACTTGCTGCACTAATTTTGTCCCTTTTATGTTGTACACGTGTTTCCCACTTGTTTATGAAACACTGATCTTCCAGATACGATTTTTGATTTTTACTATTTCTTAATTATTAACTTTTGTAATAACAACACTCTTGTTTTAAACTGCATGTGTTTATGCACAATATTTCGATTTCTATGTCAGTTGAATTTTGCCATATTTGGTTAACTTTGAACCGCACTTTTTGATAAATTTACGGGAGCGCCTCGTGCGACAACCACTACACAGGCCAACTAATTTAAATTATTTGTTAAAAAAATAACCTCTGACTGTTCCTTTGACGTAAACGTCACAGGTGCAGAGGCTTTTTTCCAATTACCCCTATATTATTTTGTAGACTCGGTGATTTGTTTTTGAAGAGGATTAATACATGTGGTAGAAAACTAAAAGGAAAGAATATTGATTAATTAGTTTTTAAATAAAGTTTAATCTTTGTTGGATTAAAATCAGACAAAGTTAAAGGTAAGAGCCCTTTTAGCATATTATGGTAAATGATTATATTCAATGCATTAAACTAATTCACTTCTCCTATACGGTAGGCATCATCCGGTTCATATTTTAATTATTATTCAAATCCAATGCCATGAACTCGAAGGAAGTAAAATTTTATATAGATGGGTGAATATTATTTCGATATTTAGGCATCATTAAGTGGTCAAATATTTTTATTTATTGACTTATCAAAAATATTTTCTCTTGCGATTTTGTCAGTACACATCATCAGGTTCATATTTTAAGTTTCGTTAAAACCAATGTCATGAACTTGAAGAAAATGTCCGCCTGATTATTTATAACGTGGCACAGCAAATAATAATTGAAAGCAGTATAATAAGTGAACTTAGAATTCGGGAGATCTGCATATAGCTCAAAAAACTCTCTGTATACGCGCCCGGTCAGACCTATTGGATGCCGTTTCGTCCTATAAAACAAACATAGTAAAACGTAAGCGCTCGGCGGGGCACATAGCCCGGAGGGTAGCTGTTGGTTGCAGTCTGGTTATGTTTATAGAGGAGTTGGTGACTGAAATATTATGTTTTAATATTCTGCACTCTAGAACCACATTTGAACTTAAACCTGTAGTAGTATTTTCAATACTAAAAAATACTTAATTTAAGGGAAAAACAACTTGGTAATCCTGCATAAATAACATATTGACTGAAAATAAAATTGTTTTTCTCCACCCATTCAGTTATTATTGTTGTATATGGCGAAATTTTTTAACAATTGATTTTCTTTAAATCTAGCTGTGTGCATATTGACAGCATAACCTCAAACCTTGCGGACCAGGTTTGAAAGTATGAAGGTGCACTGAAGAAAGGCGAGAAATTGGCTTTCTGTCACATTAGATGTGTTGAAGAATATGTTGATGACAGCATTAACAGAGTTATTGCTATCAATCAATCAATCAATCAATCAATAAGACTTTATTTCTTATTTTAATATAAAAAAGTACCCCCCAAGAACCCACACTGGGTCCGACCGTGCAACCACCGCGCTAATGTGATGGCAGATTGCATGGCCGAGCGGAGTGGGACTGGTTCAGCTAAAAAGAAAATTAGAACAACTAAACCTAGGCTCCTTCCGTCGGAGACGGATTATAAAAGGTGTTAAAATTAGGAACATGTTTAAAGAACAAACTTAACAAAACTGAATAAAAACTACATACTAAATTAAAACACTTGCACACTGATCACTTTTAATTTCGTATCTGATGCTAGCACCTCAATTTGAACGAGGCGCCTTCCGCGAGATAAGCCAATGCTGGGCTGCGCATGGCTGACCTAAACTTTGATTTAAAAATTTAGGGTTGTATATGTTTTGATTTTGTAAAAAATTGTGAAGCGTAATGAATTTGAGACAAAAATGTAGAAAAAGAAAACGAGAAAAAACAAATGCGACAAAAAGGTTACAAACAGAAAGGAAGAGGGGGACAGGAACGATTTAAAGGTACAAAATGTCAGTAAAGGTGGATAGGGTAAGCGGAAGTTATAGTTGTTGAAGTTTGGCTACAGGGGTTGCCGGAAAATCGGTAACGTCTGGTACGGTAAAGGGTGTTTAATTCGAAATGGGGCATTATGCTGCCTAATTTGTGTTATGTGTCTTGTTAGTGGACCATCGCCCAGCTTGAAGGATAAGAAATTTTGGGAGATCTGCTGGACGTAATCCGCTATCGGGGTTCCAGAATTAGAAACGAGGTGCATAAATTTGTGCTCGAGCACTTTTAGTTTTTTCATTGTCGTGAAAGGTATGCTGCACCACACCGGCGCCGCGTATGTGATGGACGGCTTCATCACCATCGTGTACAACAATTTTTTATTTTGTCTGTTGAGTCTGCTACCCCTGACCATAAGCGAATACAGACTCCTGGATAGGGAATAGACCAGCTGTACAGTCTCATTTATGTGGGTGTTAAACGTCAGTCGTTGGTCCAGTCTAACCCCCAAGTACTTCACGCATCGTTTAGTTGGAATTTTGTTTCCCCTGATTGAAATGGATGTTATGATTTTGTTCTCTGTAAACTGATGCGTGAAGACTATCGCCTCAGATTTCTCAGCGTTCACCCGAATCTTCCACTGGTCGTGATAAGCCGTGGCACGAGCCATGTGTGCCTTCAGCAGCATATTCGCTGCTTGGGCGTTGTGTGAATGCGCGTACTTGGCGTCATCGGCGTACCGTGTTGAGAGTTTGTTATTCACTCGAACCTGCAGGGATCTGCCCGTCAAGAACGAGTGAATGAGTTTAATGAAGTAGGTCGGAAAGTTGTAGTGGCGTAGTTTAGAGTTATTGCTAAGTGTATTCAGCAAACTTCTGTCACCGAGCCACCTTACAAATTAGAAATAGAGGTGAATTCATAAATCCCAAATCAATAATGAATTTTTCGAATTTTACAATTAAATTATAAACAACCTCTTTTTTTAGATTAATGATGAAAGGCAGGCAATACGGGTGCAATGTACTTCCATCTGCACTAAAGAAAAGTGAAGAATTGCTTTTACAGATTTACATTAATGAAAAACGCTTCGTTACAAAAAAACAGTCAGAGGGTAACCAATATAAATCAGAACAAAAACAAGAATAACGTATTTTGCCGACGTTTCAGAAACTAAATGTTTCTCTCCTCAAAGCTTTTATAAAAAACTCTTGATTGTTGTGGATGTTAAATACACAGCCTTTAGATTATATTTATTCCATATCTATAGATTCTTACTTCTTATCCAAAGCTGTTGATATTCTATTCTAAATGAGACTGTAATGGAGCCAAAAAGAGTAAAAGAGCAAAACATCAGCGGCATTCTCGTCGATTTAGCTGTGATTTATGCTAAAGCGGCACCTTGTTCTGCTATAGAAATATATTAAATATTATCCATTTTTGCCTCCTACCAGAAATGAAAGAGACGAATAGGACATTCTGTGTAATTGCTATAGTCGACCAAATGGGTTGAATGTGTGAACGTGCTACATTTATACCTAATGATTTGTTAACTGTTGTGAAACAAGCAGAGCTTTTATAGACGAAGGTCAAATATTGGGGTAGCTCGTCATCCAGTGGCGCCACACATATATTTATGTAGGTATATATAAAATGATAATATTGTTCATATTTCATCATTCAACATTTTTTTTTTACTATATAGAAAATCCATAATATTTTAATTTAAGACATGGTAGCTCATGCATAATTAACACAATCCGAAGGCTTTAATTTTTCGAAATATTATGGAATTATGGAATTTACAAAATTCGTAAATCCGCACGCCCCTGGCTCTACTATTTACTCCTTTCGGCCAGACTATAAGTTTGTTAAATTCCTCTTTTAACATTGGAATCCAGGACGTGGTGTTTATCGGCTACATCAGGACAAGCGTTCCGCTTCCAAGCATTTTGTTAATTGTAGTAATTACCTGAGAGAGTTTTTTAAAGAAAATATGCCCCCTTCCAAGCTAAATTCATTTTTTATTTAATGATGTCAACGTTAATAGTCATTTAACGAACAAGTGTATTAATAACGGCGATTTATGATTGAGATATTTTAACGCGCAGAATTCGTGGCGTTGAATTTCAACGAAATTTGAAATATTTACCTGATGATGCCTACTGATTAGGCAAAGTGAATCAGCTACAGCAATGAACTTGAGCATAGTCACATTATAATACTGACATGATTATAAAATCTTTCAAGCGGATATTTTTTGCTTATGCTTTTAAGTTATTATAACCGCCTAATGTATTTAATAATTATATTTTATTATTATATTTTATATTATTATACTTTATGATTTTATATGAAAAAATATATAGTTTAAAAAAACTAAAAAAACATGCTTTAAGCAAACCGAACTAAAAAGTAAAAAATAATGTTTAAACAACTCATTTTATTGTAAACAGCGTGGGGTGCTTGATATCAATTGTTATAAATATTTTATTGGTAGCTATTGACAAAAGTAGAATTATAAAAATATAATAAAAAGCACCCCACGATTTTTACAATAAAATGGATTTTTTAAACATTATTTTTTACGTTTTACTTCGGTTTGCTACTAAAGCGTGTTTTTTAAGTTTTTTTAAACTATATTTTTAAGCGACGACCCTGTTGGGCACATCAAATTGTAGATATTTTGGAAGGCATTTGAACATGCATACAGTGATTTAAAAAAAAATTGAAAAACTGCAAAGCCGATTACTGCCCTAACCAAGCTTGACTGGCTAGGGAAGAAACTCTTATGAACAACAAAAAACTGAATATTTAAAGTGCCCCTTCCGGATACAGCTAATATTTTTCTCAGTGCGGAAGCGACACTGGCTAGCTCAGTAGGCGGTAGGGTGAGTAAGTGATTTTATAGGGCGGTTAATTTTAAATAATTTCCAACAAAAAGAAAACAAAATTTATATATGTACCTATATCTATTCGAAGCTTTCCCCTTGCAATAAACAGTAAATAAAGGAAATTGAGTAACTTTTCAATAAATAAAAAAAAAATTAATTACTAGAGGCAATTGGTGTTGTTAATAAGTAACTAGGGTACCACAAGTGATCACATAATTTTAAAACACGTAATTGTATCACGGAGAGTAGAAACCAAAGTTAATTTATTCTACAGCAAATCCTTAATCTAAACTTAGCTGTTTTCAAAAGATTTTATTTAACTTGCAATGTTTGTTAGTTTGTTTCGGTCAAACCTTGCAATCAAAATTTCGATTAGTTCTAATTAAACTAGAGCTTTGAAATTTTGCACATGTATAAGTCCAGTGACAGACACACTTTAACATTTTCATATAAGAAAAGAACAAGATGGCGGACGACTTTACCGTTTATGATCCGATTCGACTCAAAATCTATACCTGGGGGTTTTCGAGATAGCAAATTATAAATTCTTGGTCAAAATTTAGATATCCAAAATGGCCGACGACTTTTGTCATTTATGGTCCAAATCGATCAAAATCGATATCTGGGGGTTTTCGGGTTCGCCAATTACGAATCTCTAGTCAAAAATTTAGTTCAGGATGGCGACTTCAAGATGGCGGACCCGTTTAAGACCCGATTCAACTCAAAATCGATATCTGCGGGTTATCTAGGTCGCGGATTATGAATTTGTAGTAAAAATTCAGAAATTCAAAACGGCGGCGCCAATATGGCTGACGCCTTTTATCATTTCTGTTCAAATCGATTAAAATCGATATCTGAGGGTTTTCGGATTCACGCATTACGAATTTATAGTAAAAAATTTGGTTCAAGATGGCGGACGACTTTACCGTTTATGATCCGATTCGTCTCAAAATCTATACCTGGGGGTTTTCGAGATAGCAAATTATAAATTCTTGGTCAAAATTTAGATATCCAAAATGGCCGACGACTTTTGTCATTTATGGGGATTACAGCATATCAAAAGACTAAAATGTAAAATATATAATTATATAAAAAAATGTTTTTAAAAAAGCTTTTATTTAAATGCTCTAAAAAGTAGAAAATAAACTTTGATGTAAATGAAACCCATCATTTTGTTACATTATATAATTCTTTATGATATAAAAGCTTGTTGCGAGGAATCTCCTTTACACAGGAAAATCTCGCGACAAGTTTGGGTCAAATATTGTAATTCAATTATAACCCACTTCCTTTATATCTAGAGTTAAAATTTGATGTAATGATTTCTGATGACAATACATCTTAAAGGTGTTTGATCATCAATGTTCGCCTTAGGGAATAAAATGGATAAGTTTACCCTCAGAAATTTTGCAATCTCCTTTCCAGTATATTTTTATAAAAGTTTGTTTTTAAAATATTTTTTCCTTTTGTTTGTTGTTGCTGTTGTTGTAATATTAAAAAAAATATTGTTTATGGTATGTCTTTTGCAAGTAAAGCTTACATAGCACATTAGTTTATATTTCTTTTTTGATTTGTTAAAACTAGACATAAGAATAAAAATAATAATATGAGTTTAGTTTTATTTAAATTTTTGTCATAGATAACTTAACTTTTAGAATAAATTTGTGAAATTGATGTATTGTGCATTTTTAATAATGTTTACAAAAAAATTTCGACAAAATTTAGTACAGGTCCATTTTGATGAATCCAGTGGCGTTTATAATTTTAAAAAAATAGAATCGATATGAATTATTATTATTTTACTCTTAAAAACTGACGTAGTAAGGCCTTGGATTTTATAGAAATCTGGCACTTTTTGTTTAAAAAATTATAATAATAAATTATTTTTTTAACTATAAACTTACCATTTGGAGGAAATTCATAAAAATACGCCGATCTTGGACTAAGACACCTGAAAAAGAAGTTGTATCAGATTTGACAAATTATTATATAGGTGATAAGCAGCTCTACATCTCACACAAACGAAAGCAACTTTACGTTGATTACAGAGGGGCTAGTTTAGAAACTAGAAGTACAACAGCACAAGACACTTGACGATCTCGGAGAAATTAAATATTGCATGAATCATGCCACTATACTTCGCAAAAAATGGGGAAATCGGCACCTATATCACATTGTTTTGTATTTCAAAAACTTCTTCCGTGTATTATCTATATACTACTATGTACTATCTATTATCTATATATTAAGGTTTTAGACCATAATGCAACATTTTTATTTATTTTATTTACTTGCCACGGCAGATAATGAACAAATGGGTTTTTGAATAGCCACGGATACAACTCCGATTCCTAAGCGGACATGACGATACCTTGTCGACGAGTAGAGAACTGAACTATCGAGCTGCTTTTTGGCAGCTTTCTGTCTATCGTTACTCACAAAAAACAGTAGCCGTATGTCACACTATGGTCGGCCATCTGAACAAGTGATCAAAGTGCATGAAAATACATTAAAAAAGTACACGTGCCAGGTTTTGATTGATTAATGAACATATAGTTTCTGATCAGATCTGTGATGTGACGTTTATTATATTTTTAAGACATATATATTACGCTTTATCAACGCTACAGAAAATTTCAAGTAGTTACTTTGTCATTTTTTAATGTTTTGTCTACATTCCATTCGCAGCATACGTACGAAAATTTCAATAAACAAAAAAATGTGTCTCAGTGAAATTTTTCATATAGCCCAATAAAATGGGAAATTTTGAACGAAATAATTCAAAGCGGGCTGAAAGTTTGGAAGCGGACTTATTTTGTGGTACTTCTTAACATATTAAAAGTTCCCACCCGTAGACGCCGGCGGAGGGGAGGGGGGAATAGTTTAAAAAATCGGTTTTTGTAAAAAACTCGGAAAGTATCAATTTTACTGTAAAACACGTACACATGAAAATTATAGGTAATAAAAATCACTACAATTTCGTTTTTTCTTTAATTTCGTACGACCTATTGGAGCCGAGACAGGTTTTTTGAAATTTTACAGTTTTGGGACGCAACGGAAACGCGCGTTCTTCGCTAATATTTCAAAAATAGTCGTTCGGATTGCAAAATGTTGCAAATGAAATTTGTAGAGAATTCGATTGCGAACAAATTCCTTTTATTTTCCATTTCCATTCCATCAATATTGGCAGAGATATGAATTTTTAAACATCTTTATAGCGCGCTATCAGAACACTTCTTTCATGATAAAATCGATAAAAACTCGAAAACGATATATCGTACGCATATAGTGTATCTAATGAAAGTTAAAGAGAATCAAATTTTGAGTATATTGGTGTATGTACAAAATCGTTTTGATAACGAGTGATTGGAGGTAAAAGGAAAAATTGTCATTTTAAAGTGCATCCTATATACCTATTTTTTTATTGCTTTAGGCAATAATGACACTAAAGGTTTTTTGAAGAGAATTAAATTATCTGTAAAATGAGCTCCAAGTGACCTTCATACAAAGAATGGTTTACAAGTTACAGTTGTACATAATTTTAAACAACTGTAACTCGTGAACCGTTCATCGTATGAAGGTCACTTGGAGCTCATTTTACAGATAATTTAAATCTCTTCAAAAAACCTTTAGTGTCATTATTCCCTAAAGCCAATCAAAAAATAGCTATTTGTCTAAATGCACTTGAAAATGACAATTTTTCATGATTTTTCCTTTTATTTCCAATCACTCGTTATCAATACGATTTTGCACATACATCAACATATTCAAAATTTGATTCTCTTTAACTTTCATTAGATACATTATATGCGTACGATCTATCGTTTTCGAGTTTTTATCGATTTTATCATGAAACAAGTGTTCTGATAGCGCCCTATAAAGATGTTTAAAAATTCATATCTTTGCCATTATTGATCGAATGGGAATGAAAAATAAAAGGAAATCGTTCCTAATCGAATTCTCTACAACTTTCGTTTGAAACATTTTGCGATCTGAACGACCATTTTTGAGATTCTGGCGAAGAACGCGCGCGTTTTCGTTGCGTCGCAAAACTCAAAATTTCAAAAAACCTATCTCGGCTCCAATAGGTCGTACGAAGTTAAAAAAAACGAAATTGTGCGGATTTTTATTACCCATAATTTTCATGTGTACATATTTTACAGTAAAATTGGTACTATCCGAGTTTTTTGCGAAAAACCGATTTTTTTACCTATTTTCTCCTCCCTCCCATTCCCCCGCGTCTACGGGTGGGGACTTTTGATATGTTAAAAAGTACCACAAAATAAGCCTGTTCCCAATAGCCCGTTCCGTTATTTCATCCAAATCGACAAATTTCGTCCCATTTTATTAGGCTAATATACAAAAACGTAAATTTACTGTCACTTTTCGCTAGTACGAACATTCTTTTAATTTCAATGAAGAGGCCATTATAATAAATGCCATTTCTCCTACGAAATAAAATATTAGATCGATAACCCAATTATTTCCCTCGATATCTCGACATAGATTCATAACGAATCCGGCAGAATTCAAGTCGTAGAAAAACTTCTGCCTGAAGATTTTGGAACACGCGTTGATTTTTGCGAACATATCTAGCAGGCGCGGAAACCATTGAATAATATATAGAATGACCCTACAGCAATAAGATTAATAATAATTTATCTTAATTATAAAACAAATGTTCGAAGTGTTGTCCATTTTCGTCTCTGCATAACTCTGATCTTCTAATTGTAGCTCTTATTGTTCTATTCGAATGTTTTTCTATAATGCTAACAATAGTTCGTCTCACCCGATCCTCTAAATCTTATCTAGTTGTTGGCGTACTGGAGTACACCTGATATTTTAGATATCTCCAAACGGAAAAATCGGGTAAGATCGGGAGATCTTGGTGGCCACTGCACAGGGTCCTATCCATTGGGTACAAAATGTGGCATCATGAAGATAGTTTGTGGTTACTCTGGAATTGTGGAGAGGTGTCCCGTCTTGTTGTAAATAGATTTGTTCAAGTTGATTCAACGGGAGATTTTCTAGAAATTCTGCAACTTGATTCTGAAGAATCTCTACGTAACGTTCCCCAGTTAGCGGTCCATCAATCCATTAAATATTACTGGCCCAATTATTCTTGTTCCCACGATACCCAGCCAAACGTTAAAATCAAATCTATCCTAGAAGTTCCCCCTGTCTCAATAAATGCTCATTTTCGCGAGACCAGTATTAGGTATTTTGGCGATTAAATAGACCAAGATTTGTGAACCTCGATTCATCGGAAAATATTATTGTTTTAGCGAAGTCATTGCTTTCCACTTGGTTATGTAAAATCCAGTTACAGTACTGTAATTTTCTTTGGTAGTCATTTTAAAACAGGTGTTGGTGGACCTGATATTTATATGAACAGAAATTATGTTTTTTTAAAATTTCATGAACGGATTCATGATCCAGTTCAGCCCCAATTTCCCGTGTTGATGCCGTATTTCTGAATTCCACGTAAGCCAAAACGTTAATTTCGGATTCCCCATTAATAATTACATGGACTTCGGGGTTATTATTTAGTTCCCTTCTTAACTGATCTTCAAGACTTCTAGAGAAATTGTCACAGGACCTTGTCTATCTGGGTAACGTTGTGAATATAATATTTGTGCAGATTACGCTTACGTTTTTTTGGCACTCGCCGTAGATAAGCAACATATCTACTAGCTCATCTCTGGTGTAATTCACGGCATTTCAATAGTAGGTAAAAGCAAGAAAACAATCACCACTTGGCTTAGTAAAAGCTGTAACTGTCAAAATTACGTTTTTCAATTGTTTTCACACGTACTAGATATGTTCAATAATAAAATAATGTTCTTTTCTTCCTTGATTAAGATAAAACCTATTATGTTTCTAATTTCAATAGTCGTTATTTAACCTACTCCGAATTTGGACTCCTCGGATTCCTTAGAACATTCACTATATAGTGGTAGTATTCTACCATTGTGGTTCCATTTGGAAAAAATAAGTTTTGTTGACGAAACTTTTCAGGCCAAATTTGATGGCCCACGAAATACACATTCTCAAATTTTTTTGATCAATTTGATTTTTTTGGCATCACACCGGTCCATTACGAGCAATTTTTTTCTGATAATGGCACTCTAAATGCACCAATAAATTTCGAGACAATTTTTTTTATGGAGTCAAAATGTCACTTATGGGGTATCACTCAGAATTTTTCAAGGATTCCAAAAATATAATAATATACAGGGTGCTCCATTTAAAAATCAAAAGTTAGGGTCATTTCCGATGAAGGCGGAAGGGAAAAACTGACAGTTATGTCACGAAGTGTCTTCTTGGTCATGTAATACATCTACCAAGTTTCATTCTGACATTTTAAAAAATAAGGAAAAAGGGGTCTACCATGATCCATTGACACCCGGTATTTTGCTGTATTCTGCTTATCATTTTTTTTTGGTCACAACACTTTCTTGGAACTTGCAGCAGTGATTGATTCTACAATTTCCTGCTTAAATCCAAAAATTTAGCTTGTTTGCACTTTTGGCTGAATATTATAGATAGATGCTGAAATTTGGCGGACGGTGCACTGTGCCGGTCAATATTATTTTGTTCCTTTTTTTAAATAATATCTCCTACCCTAATAAAAGTGCGTAGCTTTCAATTTCTTGATAATGACGGTAATCACCACCTACTAATTCTTATTTTCGGCGCCCCTAAGGAATTGGTACCCCAAGCTAATGCCTGCTGACCTGCCATATGGGCGGGCCTTGGTCCTCGTGAAAATGACATGAAGAGCTCACCAGATCTTAGACTATTAAGAATAATTATAATTTAAAAAAATTTGCCGTAATTCAACTACTAGAACGCGAGCTACAGCTATTGTCGTTGATATAGAAAAAGTTGATCCTTTGACAGATTTTTTTAAAGTTTACTTATTATGTTCGTTTTGATATTTTGAATAGAAGGAAGAAATGAAATCGGTATAGTCGGATAAGCATAGGCGATTTGTCGCTGACAGGAAGCCCTAAAAATACCTATATTGTCAGGAAGGCAAGGCTATGGCAAAATGGTATGACTAGTTTTTTAAACCTGAACTTCATAAAGATTTCTATAAAAGCAGTTAAGAAATGGTGATTTTTCAAGAATTTATTTCTCATAAAATAATTAACATAGAAAGGCGAAACAAAAACTATGTGAAAGCTAATAAAATGGGCAATATATATCACTTAAAATTTACTTTCTTTAGGTTTTTTAATTAATGATAATAATCATAATTACTTAAAAAAATTACGTTATTTCAGAAGGATCCTATAGAGTGACCATTTGAAAAAAATACCTTAAATAATTCTACATATCCTCTATTACCACCAAAAGTTTCATGAAATTCAAGGTGTACAGTACTTCAAAAGAAAATATATAAATAATCACGTTCAATACAAATTAAACGCTCTGTAGGTAATATAAGCCTATTTATTCAATGTTTGTGTTTTATATGTATTAAATTATGTGTTAATATAAAGTAACAATAAATAAGAAATCCAGTTGGAATCGCATTATTTTTAATCTAAATGTGACAGTTTTAATATCACACTCATATCAAAATCAATGCGGATGTTAGTGCCAAACAAAACTTTATCTTAAGGCAAGATGCATGATACAATATGTCTATTCTTGTGTGTGTTTGAGCAACCTTATATGAGTCTGACCAACAATTCGAGTTTTGCGCCAAATAGAATTAGTTTGATTGTCGATCGTGTAAGGTAAGTGCGCCGATAGTTTACTTACTAAGTGTGGTTTTTACAATTTTCATATGTACAGTTGTTTGTCGCCTAATCCATCAAATATTTAATATGCTTAAATGTAGATGCTGCAATTGTTTGTTAAACAAAGGTGATCGCAAAAAAGACGAAAATGACTTTAATTTTATATTGTTTTTACCATGAAAGAACTTTCAGTTGGTAATGTATTGTGTGGAAAATGTCACTTAATACCATATCGAGTTCTTACTCTAGAATAAAATCAGATCCCGTAGAAAAAAATAAAATAAAATTTCGCATTGATTCCGATGATTAGATTGAGTTACATATAATAATAAAAAGAATGTCGCCACACATAACTACTGTATTATACGCGAAACCCAAAACCAACATTCATATGTTATACCTCGTAAGGCAAGACACCAATCTTTTATAAAAAGAAGAATATTTATTTCTCAAGGCGATTGGTATTGTAAAAGCCACTTGATATATGATAAATACTATGAAGACAAAGTTTCAAACCTGCATATTTATTCAAATAGTAGCAGAGTCAACCCTGTATTGATAAACCGGCCCTAAATCTTATTTCAATTGATGTCCCACTTTTCAACAGATTAATAGATTTTAATACACCCAAGAGAAGTAAGAAAGTTTAGTTGATCATCTGTCAACAATGGGAATAGGTAGTTATCCGATTTTTGTAAACAAACATAATCTGGTTTTATAAGAGATATCCTACCACTTTACTTCGTTTAAAGCGCAATTTCTCGAGGTGACTTGATTGAACAGCGCACTAAGTACATAGCAACAAAATTGTTCAATGTTGGTGATAGCCAACTGGTATTAATTATTCGCTAAAAAAAAGACATCTCCGTAAATCTTTTACTATATGTATCACGGATGGTTACATAATTGATTTTATTGGCCCTTTTTTGCTTCAAAATAATGAAAGTAGTGCTGAATTATTACAGCTTAATGACGTATTCATTGTTGATCGTTGCCTTAGAGATATACTAGAGGACATTACCAATTACCAATTAAAATCAATTTATTCAATGTTAAAAAATATATACAAATCATTTTTTGCCTTAAATATGTCTCATTATATGATTTATTGTATTTAACAATATATATTTATTCTGCGGCGTGACAAAATGCCGATGGCATCGACCCACCACAGCTGCAGGATGTTCTCGCAAGAGGCATAAGGCAAATTTAAGTTTCAGGGGAAATGATAACCGCTCACAAAAGTATTCGGTATGCTTTGTTTCAATGATTTTATTACCAACGTAATTTTAGATAATTAAAATGCAAACATTTGTGTTATTACCAGTGCAAGTTTTGCTACATTAATGCCAGCTTTTAAACGCCATCGATCTGAACTGATAACAAAGTAAACAAACGAATTTTTCTAGAAAGGTCACAAAATTAAGATGGATCGTTGAAGATATTCATGGAGCAATAGTACAAGAATATAAACTTTTACATAGGGGTTGTGTTAACGAGAACAGACTAATAAATTATGGAAACAAATTTCTGATATTTGTCGACGTTTCGATGTATTATTAAATCATCCTCAGGACTTTGTGAATACAATAAATAATACGTAATTAATATAACTTATGGTCCATACATTAAAAATCTATCTAAAAACTTAAAATCGACTAAAACTTGATTAAAAATATAGTAAACATTTAGTATTGAAATTTTAAACTAAAAATAGTTAAAATAATTAATAAATAATTACAATGATTGTAAAGAAAACAAATTATAAGTAATTTTTTGATAAAAAATAAAACATAATAATATAAGATACTCACATTCAGGAAGGTTTTTCCGTGTTAAGATTAAATAAATAAATAAAATTACAAACAGACACTGAGGTACAACAAAACAAACAGACGGATAATGGGAGAGTATCAAATGGTCAAATTCAGAATGGCGAGCACATTATTTGATATCGGTATGATGTTTCTTGCAACGAGGGAATGTTAGAAAAACAACTAAAAAAATATGGGTCATGAAAAAATAATATTAGGTTATTTTTATTTGGTCAATTAAATTAAAGTAACTTGAGTTTAGATTCTCCACATTCGGTCTTTTATTCACGGAATTGTTGTAATTTTTTATAGATATCATTTGATTTAACGTCGGCCTATTTCCGCTACTGAGGCCTAACACCGACGCCTGGAGACGAGCTACCCCCAACCAGGAATTTTGCCGAACCTCTTCCCTTAAGGAGATTAGGGATCTTTTACTTGCCTAACATTTAATAGACAAGAGATCGACGGCTCTACATCCCCTCCGAAGGATGGTATATCACCTACACAACCCTAGCCTAAGGTTGCATAGCTTCCGCGCATACACTAATATACAAGCCGCTCGAAGATAAGTGAGGCGAGGACACGGTCTTCCTTGTGAACCCGAACGATCCTCGGGAGTTGGGTAAAAAATATAATTCGGTTAACTCGGAGCGTATATGAGACTCCCCAAGGTTTGTTAATTTGTTTGTAAGAACTTCTGTTGCTGTTTCGGAGAAATAAATATACGCCGGTACCAGGGCCAATTCTTCACCCTGTACAAGCTTTCGGTTTTGATTAAAAGTTTAAAAAATTCACTATCTGTGTTTAGGAAGGTCATTTTCGTAACTCTCTGTATATTTTCGTGGAGTAAAACACACTTGTATTAATACAACTTAAAATATTTATTTAAATTAACTTCACAAGGTTGTTGAAATGACAATAAAAGATAACTAAAAAATAACTTCTAATAAATGAATAACTTTTCAACTACGAGAGTTTCGTCGTAGCTAAAAATTAAAAAATTAACTCGTTGGTTATTTAAGGAATTTCACAAATTCATTTTATGGCGAAGGAGCCGGTTAAATATTAATTAAAACGCAACTAAAATATTAAAGATGCACTAGGGCAGAGATTATGGATAATTTTAACTTGTATCACCAACGAAGAACGAATACGGTTATAGAACGTAGCACGGCTGAACTTGTAACGCGATACAAACGGAACTTGCTCGAGCTCAGTCTCGAGCGAGCTTATATACTCTCGTGTGGTTGCGTTAATCGTGCCCCATCGAGTCAAGCGGAAACGATTTTTGTAAGCTGGATATGTCCCCCGACTGCGTGCGGGCTTGGTCTAAAACCGGTTGCTTGCCCCATCCATTCCGTGCACACCCGTAACTGCGCAATTATCGAAATTTTTGAAAATCCTACTTGAAAGTTATGTCATCAAATAGAGTTTAAAATTTGAAGTGTTTTGATTTTTTGATGAGCTCTGTATCATCTTTATTAATGAAGATATATGTAATTTTATGAAAATCTGAAATTTAAAATTTCGCTAAGCGACTGTACTATACTGATCCCGCTGTGGTGGACGTATGTCCTGGATATCATGAGACGCGAATCCTTTATGCCTTGGGCTGAATATTTAGGTAGTAGGAGTAGATACTAAATACGCTACATAAAAACAATTAAACAGTTTGTTATTTGTTTATTATGCAATTATGGATAGACTTGTCAGAGCTTGTGTCTGAACGCGGTGAGGAATGCATGTAAAATGTTTATTTATTTGAATTAAAGTTTGTTATTTGGGTATTGTGGAGAGTACGACGAGTCGATTGAAAATATACGGGGGCGATATTTTTAAGGTTAATAATTTTGAATGTTTTGGCTGCAAAATGGGCAAAATTAATAATGTGAATGTTTTGATGATATTTTTGGGATCTTGGTGAATTATCGATCTGTGCTAAATTTTTCGAGAATTTAATTTTGGAAATTGTGATTTTTTGCTAAACTAAAATACAAGTGTACTTTTTTATGGGTCTTGACATTGTGAGTAGATAGATTTAGTATATTGACAATTTTTTATAATTTTTTGAGTTACTTTTTTGATCGAATGTAGTATACATTATAACACTTGAAACGGTCGCCCATCCAAGTACTAACCGCGTTTAACGTTGCTTTACATCGCATATTGAAGTATGTATATAGTAAAGACGCATCTACGCTCGTCCCCAAAAATACAAGTTTACAAACATACCAGTGGAATAAAACAGACTAACTGAAAAGAGATGGAGTTCAATAGAGGGTCACACTAATATTACGCTGAACATCGTTCTTAAAATATTTAATTTTTGTGTTGATAATAATAATAATGATAATAATTTTTACAAACAAATATTTGGACTTGGTATGGGAAATTGTCTGTGTGTCTTCCATTTGTGCGGATATAGTCATGTCCGAGTTACAGGAAAATTGTGTTAATAAACTGAATTTCAGTATACCCCTTTTCAAAAGAGATGTCGATGACATAATTACTGCTGTACCCAAAGACAATACTGAAGAAATTTTAACAATTTTTAACAGTTTTCACAGTATCCACAAGTAAAATAGAGAAAAATAACCTACTATCGTTCTTAGATACAATAGCCATAAGAAAGAATAGTGTTTTAATCAGTGATTGGTATCACAAGCCCACTTTTTCCTCAACTATTATTCACAACATCCGATGTCACAAAAAGTTAATATAATTCACAACTTAAAATACAGAGCGTTACAATTATCACATAAAAGACTTTTGGAAAAAAATTTAAACTTAATAAAAGAACTCGACTAAAAATAATTATCCCATTCACCTAGGGGTGTAATGGGGTAGTGAAGCGCAAGTTATAGCCTCTCCTACTCAATTGTTAACCTCACTTTCGCGATGAGTTCAATTTGAACTTGGTGCACCCTGTTTTCACTAACGAGGCTCTAACGACCGAGTAAGGGCGGAATAACCCTTACCTTTTGCCGTGAGCACATCCACCTTCTCACGAAGAGTGCGGTAAAAAAAAATAAAATAACCCACCGCACACAAAGGTTGCTTTTGGAATCGTTTGGTTACCCCATCGTCGCAGTCTCCTTCTGTGCCATGGGACCACACCACTCGCCTTCCGCAACCGAGCTGGTCAGTTGCATACCTGCTCCAGCTAAAACTTCAAATGCAGCTTCGTTTTCAGTCGATTAAGGCTTTAAAAAATGATGGAGCGTTCAAGTGGGACAAAATCATCCGGAGGTAAAATACCCTCCCGATCGGATCTCCGGGGGAGGGTGCCCACAGAGACACCTCATCGAATGTCGAAAAAACACCGTCAAGTTAAATCCAACAAAACTAATTCTTTCATCTACGGCGCTTGGAATGTTCGTACTTTGAACGACAGCACTCGCATCGATAGGCCTGAAAGAAGAACTGCTCTAATAGATAGAGAACTTCACCGACTCAATGTTGACGTTGCAGCTCTCAGCGAAACTCGATTTTTGGAGGAAGGCTCTCTCACAGAAAAGTACTACACCTTCTATTGGAAAGTTCTTCCCACCAATTCAAGAAGACAACATGGAGTAGGATTTGCCGTTCGGAATCAACTTGTATCCAACTTAACACAAGTATCACAAGGCCTATCCGAGCGTCTAATACTGCTACGCTATGAGCTATCAGATGGCAACGCGGTAAATCTAATAAGCGCCTACGCTCCCACTCTGGATGCAAGTCACGAAACCAAGGAAAGCTTCTATCAACAGCTGGAAGAAACCCTCTGTAGAATACCTAAAACGGAACGACTCGTTATTCTTGGCGATTTTAACGCTAGAGTAGGGAGAGATGCAGACACCTGGCCAGGCATCATAGGCAAGAACGGTTTGGGCAACATGAACGCTAACGGTCAACTACTCCTAACTAAATGCGCCGAACATGATCTAGTTATAACAAACACCATTTTCCGACAAAAGGATAAATTTAAAGGCACCTGGCGTCACCCCAGATCAGGTGACTGGCATCTACTGGACTATGTTATCGTACGTAGGAAGCATCTCAAGGACGTCCAAATTACAAAGGCGCGCATTGATAGCGAATGTTGGACCGATCATCGTCCTGTTGTCTCTAAAATGAAAATTGTTATGAGACCCAAACACCGAAGAACTCAAGTAAAACGTAGACCCCGTCTCTGTATTAGTAAATTGCGTGACCAAGAAACCGTCGAACAATTAAAGCAAAAAGTTCAAGAGAATTTGAGTGCACTAGAAGAAACCAATTCTGTAGATGTCGCTGCTACCTGGACACAAATTAAAGACAGTCTAAAAAGTGCGAGTGAGGAAATTCTTGGCACTGCAGCAAGTAAAAAACAGGAGGACTGGTTCAATGATAATGAAGCTTTTATACAAGAACTTCTTGACCGCAAACATACTGCCTTCCAAAACGCTATCAACCACCCCAACGACTCATCAAAAGCAGAAGCTTTTACCCAATCTAAGTATGAAACGCAACGCGAAATCAGAAGAATAAAGAACGAGTGGTGGGCAAGCAAGGCCAGAGAAATTCAAAGGTACGCCGATTCACACGACTACAGGAATTTCTTTCAAGGAGTAAAAGCAGTGTACGGCCCCAGTCGGAAAAATATATGCCCTATTAAAGATTTAAATGGAAATCTCCTCAAAGAAGACCAGGAAATAAGAGCCCGATGGAAAGAACACTACTCTAACATTCTTAACCAGCAAAGTCAAGCCGATCACGATATTATAAATCTTATCCCTCAATATGACACCTTCGAAGACTTAGATAAACCACTAACAACGGAAGAGATCTTAACCGCCATTGGGCAGCTAAAAAATAACAAATCTCCCGGCGCCGACTCACTCCCAGCTGAGGTCTTTAAAGCTGTGTCGTCAGAGCTCATACCCTACCTCAAAAAACTGTTTGATGTCGTGTGGGAAAGTGGTCAAGCTCCGCAGGAGTTTCGTGATACACTTTTAATCAACCTCTTCAAAAACAAAGGGAGCGCTGCGGACTGTGGAAATTACAGGGGTATAGCTCTCCTGGCTGTTGGAGGGAAGATACTCACTAAAGCGATGGCAAATAGGCTAACACCTGTTATGGAAAAGTTACTTCCTGAAACACAGAGTGGCTTTAGACCAAACCGAGGCACATCGGATTTAATCTTCACACTTAAACAGCTTCAAGAAAAAGCACTCGAACATCAAGGAGAAATTCACATGGCCTTCATTGATTTAACCAAGGCGTTTGACTCGGTGGACAGGGAAGTGCTCTGGAAAATTATGTTCCGCTTAGGTATCCCTAGAAAATTTGTAGAAGTATGTCGCAGTCTACATACAAACAACAACGCCCAGGTTATGTGTAATAATGAGGCAACCGAACCTTTCCAAACCCTCACTGGAGTTAGACAGGGATGTGTCCTGGCACCCCTACTCTTTAATTTGTTTACCACTGCTCTAACAATTATTGTTGACAACAAACTGACAGTCAGAGGAATAGGTCTCAGATACCGTTTTGATGGCGGTCTCTTTAACATAGGGCGCTTTAGAGCTTTCAGGAAGACACGCACACGATTCATTTGTGATCTCCAGTATGCGGATCACTGTGCACTTTTAGCCTCTACGCCGGAAGAGCTTCAAGAACTTTTAGATGTGTATGCGCAGAGCTATGATTCCTTGGGACTTAAAATCAACATTGGAAAGACTAAGATTATGTCAACTCCTCATCTAGTGAACCAAATAGACATTACACTTAACGGAAATTCCCTTGAAGTGGTGGATCAGTTCAATTACTTAGGCAACGTTGTTAATGACAAAGCAAACATGGACAGCGAGATTCGCAATAGAATTAACGCTGCATCTAGAGCACTCTGGGGACTTAGAGAGAGAGTATTTGACAACCACGACCTTGCTTTGTCAACGAAAATGGCTGTCTACAGAGCAGTTGTCATTCTAACACTGCTATATGGATGTGAAAGCTGGGTCACTTACCGTCGTCATGTGAAAGAATTAGAACGTTTTCAGCAAAGACACCTCAGAAGTATGATGAAAATCCGTTGGTTCCATCACATATCAAACGTGGAAGTACTCAGGAGAGCAAACAACCTTCCAATTGAGGTGCTTATTTCAAGAGCACGCCTAAGATGGGCAGGTCACGTTCATCGTATGCACGATAACCGCCTTCCTAAATGTACACTTTATGGTGAATTTTTAAGCGGTAGAAGAAGGCGTGGCGGTCAACGAAAGAGGTTCAAAGACGCTCTCCATGAAAGTCTAAAATCCTGCGGTGTTGCAGACGAGCAATGGGAGCAGCTTGCAGCGGACAGAACCGAATGGCGAGGGGTTGTGGCCAGCTATCGAGGAAATGTTGCTGCAAGAAGGCCGAATCCAAGACCTAACCAGGTCTATGTTTGTCCTGACTGCGGTCGACATGTGCTCTCCCGAATTGGCCTCTATAGCCATAGCCGCGTGCACCGTAGATGAATGGGAATTACAATAGACTACACCTTTTACTTATTTTTTATTGTACACAATTTATCGACTGTAACATTTTTTATACTCGGACTCGAGTAACGGCTAATAATAATAATAATAATAATAAGGAAAATATTAAAAAAATGAAATGAAGAAGTTCCAGACAAACAAAATATACAATTAATTTTTTTTACGAAATAACATACAAGGAATCTTTCGGAAAAATATGGAGAACATTAAATAATGATATTGAAATTACACAAAAAAGTGAAAACACAAACGAATTTCTTTTTTTACCAAAGTGAAAGCTAAGACACTATAAGACTTGGAATCGGGCATTGTTTATAAAATACCATGTAGCAATAGGGTTTTCCCAGAAAAAAAAATATTGCTGAAATACTTAACTCACGTAAAAAAATGATTTATGGCATATTTATTATCTTATTAATTTTACTAATAATAACAAAAAAAAACTTGAAGATTGAAAAATATTAGGTTCATTTTAAACAGCCATAAATTGGCGCGTTGTGACGTCAATACCCTGAAATCCAATCACAGAATTAACATCAGAGAGGTTGTCTCTGTTCAAGATTGTTTATTAATCTTGGTCTCTGTTAACATAACATAACCTCTATTTATTGACAGCACTCAGCACTTTTTAATCAAAATGCCTCAAAAAGGTAAATTATCAGCGGCACCTTTAACATATCCCTCTTCCACTTTACTCATTTTGATTGTATAATTAACAAAACATAAACCAGAAACTGATAAAATAATATTTTCACCCCAAACAATACAAACATATAAATATAAATTTAACGTTTTAGGTTAGTCATCTGATGTGTAATGTCGGTGAAGGTTAAACCTAAACTACAGTACAAAATATTAACGTCCGACGCTTTCACGAATAACTTGTGCGGCATTTATCTGGATTCTGATTGACCAATATTTACACGTTCACTGCTTTAGACCAATCACAGTACAAGCATTACAAATTGAAATTCTGAGAAGTTTTAGAGGAAAGCTTCCTTTAACACACAGTTAGAATCTATTACAAACTAATTATATCTATAATCTCATTGGTTTTCCGGGTAGATACGTAATTCTGGCGCAAAAAATGCTCGTTTTAAAAAGCAGTGAAATTATCAGCAAGTTGTTTGAGCGATATTTTCTTCGAAATAATTCTTATTAGAAAAGTAAATTGTTGTAAATTAATAAAGTGTTTTATTATCATTTTCACGACACAAATTGTTAAAATAAAATTAGTGGGAAAGCCCTATTGTGAAAAGGTGTATATAGGTCAAATGGGTAGATACTTAAAAACAAGGATAAAATAACAAAAATGAAGAACAGAATATACATAACCATCTTAAGAAAAACACTAAAATCCTACGGCATTTGTAGAACATATTATCCTGAACAATTTTCATCAGTTTTCCAGACTGGGAGGGGTGAAGTCGATTTTTCGGGATGTTTTCACTAATAGCCATGGAGCCATGGTCCTTTCAATGCGGCTTCGCTAGTGTTCTACCGTAGTTTTTCGGGTCGCTGATTTGAAATCCGATATCAAAAGTAGCATTTGACAGTTGACAGCTGTCAGTGGCACTGTCAACTCGCCTTATTTTACTTGAAAACATTTATCAGAATATATATACAAGAGGTTTTTCGGGTCGCTGATTTCAAATCCGATGTCGAAAGTGGTATTTGAGAGTTAACAGCTGGCAGTAACAGTGTTAGCTGTATTATCCGAAAAAGATTTATCACAATGTTCCCGGGTCACGCTAAAAATAGATGCAAACAATCCAATTAATGTGTTGTGTTTGTGCACTTTTATAGTATATTACTCAACACGCCAGTACAAGGCGAAATTCTTTTTGTTGATTGCTGACCGAATTATAACGTGATTTTACATTTGACGCATTTACCAGTGCTGGTCAGTGAAGAAGTTTATTTAGAACTTGTACGAGAAAAACGACGCCGGTGATGCCTTAGTGCAATGTGCAAGCAAATTCTAGTGCGTTTACGCTGCTACTGACAGCTGTCAACTATCAAATGCCACTTCCGACATCGGATTTGAAATCAGCGACCCAAAAAACCCCTTGTATATATTCTGATAAATCTTTTCCGGGAAATAAGGCGAGTTGACAGTGCCACTGACAGCTGTCAACTGTCAAATGCTACTTTTGACATTGAATTTGAAATCAGCGACCGAATCTCGAAAAATCAACTTTCCCCCTCACATACCTTGACAACTGTACATTTTCCGACCTCGTGGCCATGAGAACTATTGAACAGGAGCTCAAGAGGAATAACATATATCCATTCCAGCGAGTTTCACCGGGGGCATTTCCAATAAGAAATGTGCGGGGTCCTTTTAGTCGATTTTAAGTTTTAGATAGATTTTTAATGTATAGACCATAAGTTTAGAGTTTTAGAGTTTAGTTTAATTATGTATTATATTATTATAATTGTCGATGTTTCGATTTATATCATCCTTAGGACTCCTCGTAAGGATGATAATAAATCGAAACGTCGACAATTATCAGAAATTGGTTTTCATAATTTATTGGCCTATTCCCGTTAACACAACCTCTATATACTAAAAAGGCTATTATTATACTTAATATAAACTTTTACACCATACTCTGCACAACAAAATGCTTTGAAATGTTAGATTACTTTGCAGTATAGTTGGCTTTCTGCAAACACATTTGGTTCAAAACTATGTTCCAATAAGGAATTATTTGGGTAACGAAATTATTGGAGTAATAAACAGCAGGAGAAACGGTTAAAACTCTTGGATGAAGAAGCTCCGATACTAAAAGTTGGAATCGGCGTAAGTTAGCATTCAGGCAGTTATTGATTTCTGATATAGTGGATTTTCCTCAATAGGCCAAACGTGATTTAATTGTTATTTACTGACACCTACCAATTGTCATATTTGGCAGAAAAAATTGGAGACGACAATACAGTTCTTTGATATGTTAAACGAACACCGAATTTATTGAATATGGTGTAACGGTAATATAGTACTTTTTCTGGCTCTCTCTGTATACAAGTATTTATAGAAGGTCGATATTAATTTTTGTTTATGATAGTTTACCAGCAGTAACGAGTAAGTATATTAAATAATTATGACTGAAAAGGTGAGCAGGCATAGATTTGAGTGAGGCGGGTATAGTGAATACGACCAGAATTGAAACCGTATAAAAACTAAAAGCCGGCATCTCTTTATTGTTTTTCTTATGACAAGCATTTCTGTTTACCTCCGCAACAGATGCCGACTGTTTTTGCTGGCTTTTAGTTTTTATATGGTTTCAATTCTGGTCGTATTCACTATACGCCACTGTGCGAAGTATAAAACATTACGGCTAGTTTTTTAAGAGATACTTTAATTTAAAAAAAAATTTGACTTCGAAAGAACGCGAAGTAAAGTACATATAACCGGACATTATGATATGTAAAGACACTGAATACAGACGAATTTTTCTGTGAAATTAATTTAACAAAAAGGCCATTCTTTAGAAGGTATGTTTAAATTATTATCAATATATCCTATTATTGATTGTTTAGTATGTTTTGCAAATTTTCTTGCGGATTAAAGATATAAATGTATCATTGTATTTTTTTAGATTTGCAGGCCTTACTTACTTACTTACTTATCTACTTACGTATTTAATTAATAGAAAAATTTGTTACCGATACTGAGATTGCCGTATTGTCCGTTTGTCTTCTGAAATCATATTGCTGTTTGGACCACTGTTACTTAGCGGTTGCATAAACCGTCCTGTTTATTTCTGCTGTCTGCTCACCACATGCATCTTTGGTTGTCCTTCAGTTACTGCTGCTAGTGCTGCTGCTGTCGCCATTTTACAAATTACGTCATTCTGGATCTTATGCAAATATTACTTTCTGGCATTTGGGATACCACGAGGGGAAAAGAAGGTCAACTGGATTTCTGTTGTAAAATTAAGGTCAGATAAATCCATTAATATATTTCTTTCGACGAAAATTATATGAAATTCCATATCTCAACGTACACATATCAAGTATTTTATTGAGTTATTGCTAGACATCTGTCAGATAAAGTGTGAACCAAAAGTAGCGCTACTTACGGGGTAACCTGCATTATTTATATAATTTTGAATACTGGAATACATTAACCAGTTTTGCCGTTGTACAATTCACCTTATGTTTACTTGTATCTACTCACACAAACTAAAAATTTGAGTAATGTGCTATTGAAAATCCACTTAATGTTTTTATTTTTCTGTAAGTGCATACCGTAATGTAGTATAAATTTTCTTAGTTTTTATAACTTCAAAACTAAGTGGCGCCCCTATAATATCACATAAAAAGTTTGTGACAAAAGAAGAATCCGTACTCATCCCCATTCCCCAGTGCCTCCGACAAGAGAGCTGCCGCCAAGCACCAGGTACAACTTCCTAGGAGGTTATAATGGAAGTAAAATCTCACCATATTGTTATGTGCACGGCTACGCCACTGGATTGAAAATTCGAAAATGGCGTCAGAAAAGTCGCGAATGTTGGGGGAACATTCTGAAATATTCGACGAGGGTATATATATATATATATATATATATATATATATATATATATAAAACAAAGAAGCCTGGCTGCCGAAAACCAAATTAGAAAAATAATGCTAGACCAAAAAGAAGAACAAGAGAGACGCGAAGAGGAAAAAGAAAGAAACGTTAGGCAGAAAAGGACGAACAAAAAAGACGACATCAGGTAGAAAAAGACGATCAAGAAAAACGACGTCAGGAAGAAAAAGAAGAACAAGGAAGACGCGAAAAAGAAAGAAACGCCAGGAAGAAAAAGAAGAACAAAAGAAACGTGAAGAAGAATTAAGGAATATTATACAGAGGCAACAAGATGTTATCCTTTCAGCCACTGAATACCTCAAATGTGAAATTAGAGAGGATATGAGCAACATAAAGGCTGAAGTAAGTGAAGTCAAAGGAGAAGTTAGTGACATTAAGGGAAAAGTTGCCAATGTCGAAGGGAAAGTAAATTTGGTCGAAGAAGAAGTAAAGCGACTTAAACGGCAGTTGAGGGGAAGAGGAGGTCAGCTAGTAGCATCATCAGGCCTTCGGTTACAACCGCTCTCCTTTGACGGTCAAACTTCATGGACGATATATAAGAGACAGTTTGAGGCAGCTAGCTGCATGCACTTAACAACTGGAGTAATGAGGGTTATGGCAATGGCTTTAGCATTAAGGAGCCAAGCATCAGAAGTGCAGTGCTTCAGACGATTCCGTGATCCAGCGACAAGATTTTAGAGTTTTATGAGGCTGCATTAGATCTACAACATTTTACTCAACTATATTGGACTCAGCTGAAATCACGTGTACAGGAAGCTGGGGAGAGTTTAAGAGAATTTGAGGCTGCAGTAGAGAGACTGGTACACTTGGCTTACCCGAATGCAGCAAGGCAGTTCCAGGGGCAATTGCCAGTTAATGCATCTATTAATGGTGTAAAAGACGAGGAGATCAGGCGGGTCCTTAGATTATCTCGGCATAAAACTAGTAGCGAAGCATTGCTTCATGCACTTGAGGTAGAGGCCGCCTATATGGATTCCTCATCGCACAGGATACGAGCCGTCTCTGTGGAAAGAGCCCAATCAGAGGAGATGAATTTGGACACTAAATTTAAGGATTTACACAAGATGTTTAGTGGAACCTTGGGGAAGTAAACGCCGCAAGAAAAGAGAAAATCAGCCCCGAAAGGGCGAAAGTGATGGCTATGCTAAAGGACATACAGAAAATTGTCACACAAATATTGAACGAAATGAATTCACGACCGGAGCCGAAACAGGGACCGCAACCGTCCAAACCGGAGCCTAAGCAGCAAAGAAGCAGTGAAAGGTTTACGAAGGGAATCCGCTGTTATAACTGTGACAAATTGGGACATATCAAGAGGTACTCTTGCCAGAGGCACCCTAGCAGGATGCAGCAGAAGTGAAGGCGGTTAACATTGAGGTTCCGAAGCACTGGACAAAGGAAGTTGTAAGGAAGGAACAACTGAGCGATGACGGAATTGGACCTATACTAAATGCAAAAAAAGGCGTACGACCAGAATAAAACTGTCGAATTGAAGACTTTGTGGGCGCAATGGGATTCCCTAAGGCTTGAAGATGGACTATTATGGAGAGTATGGGAGAGCCCGAATGGGAAAGAAGTTACCATGCGGTTGCTGATACCCAGGTGCCGAGTACCAAAAGTACTTCGGGAAGTGCACGAGGGAATATCCAGAGAGCACTTTGGCAGAAATAAGACCTTGGCTAGATTACGAGAACGATTCTACTGGATAAATAGCCGTCTGCATGTAGAGGCTTGGTGTCGCAGTTGCAAGGTTTGTGCTGGTGTGGCTGCCAAGAGATTACCTACGGCAAATGGTGACCGAATGAAGGCTCGATATGACCGCAATGTCAGTTCCGCAGGATTCAAGGTGGGTGACTTGGTTTGGCTGTATAACCCACAGCAGTGCGAAGAAAATTTCTCGAAGCCTCATTCATTTTGGGAACGACCGTATTCTATTATCACCCGGATTAATGACCTCTATCACTGGAATCATAGAAAATTCGAGAATGGTGTCAGAAAAGTCGCGAATGTTGGGGAACATTATGGAATATTCTACTACATTTGATCAGGGTATAAATAGGGACTGAATCGACGCATTGGGACAGTTTGATATGAGAGAAGCAGGTGAACAGATGGAATAAGAACAATAATAAGCTGTGAATTATAGTAGTGAGACTATAGTAGATGGAACTTGTAATATGTATAAGGACTGAATTATTGTAATTAAGTGAATAATAAATCATTGGTTTGTGAAGATTCTTGTTGTAATTATTGAATCTACATACAGATTGTTTACTGGATATTGTAAACACGTAACAATATTAATGGCATGGCATTAATGGCATAATATACCGCTGCTATGTTGAAAACCTTCCAAATGGCTCAGGTCAGATCAGCGGAGTTTATCATTAGCTTTTCCACCACTCAACCAGAGCTCCTTCATACAGATAATTACACAACGATATTTCCTATGACATCGTCATCTGCCGCAGCTGAGGCTAGAACTCAGGAATGGTACAGAGACTAGCGGTGTTGCCTCTCGGACAACCCCATCTAGTCAACTGCTATGAACTCGGTAACACATTAAAAAAGCCACTAAACATCCATACCCTAGCCAGGATTTGAACTTGGGACTCCCTGATCTCAAGCCTAGCACGTAAGCATTGAGGGAAAGTAGAATAAGTAAGTGTTAACTATTGTCCATTTTAGTAGTTGTAACACAGTAGTTTTACCTTTCTATGTTAATTATTTTATGAGAAATACATTTTTGAAAGAAGCATCATTTTTGACATCATTTAGATATCTCCCAAACTTCAATTTATGTCTGAAAAAATTTGTCACACTGTTTTGCCGTTGCCTTATCTACATAACAGTATAAGTATTTACAGGGTTTTCTATCGGAGGCAGATCGCCTATGCTTATCCTTCTATGCACTTTTTTCACATGATATTGCTAGAGGCTTTTGGTATATCATTTACATTATTCCTGCATTTAATACCTTGAAAGAATATTACTGTTACTGAACTATACTGCAGAAAAAAAATCACTTACGTTTGGTAGTTGTGCTGTTGCTGTAACAAAAGTGGCTGATGACTAGTAGGAATCTGTCCCATTAATTTTTGTTGCTGCTGTTTCGCAATTTGTGCGGCAAATACACCATACCCGAAGCCATATATTTCATCCTCCTCTTTATCACTCAAGCAACTTGAAGGCTGTAACAGGAAAACGAACTTAAATTGTTACAAAATGACATGTGAATAAAAAGAAACTGGCTAATACAATGGCTATGAAGTTATCCTAGAAAATTTAAGATAAAACGTGATGTTTACGAATCGGCATTCTAGATAAAGTGGCTGAATTCTCAATAATATTTGAGTTTTAATACATTTATTTACTTCTTCTATACGGGTTGCAGTTTCATAATTTCATTATGCCCCTTTCCTCAACAAGTACGAGTGTTGTGACCCTCTTATCAGGTTTTAAGACACTGGTTAAATCATATCGCGAGAAAATTATAAAAAAAACTAGTCAAGAAGGAAACACAGTGCCATTGGCTAACTTATTGCTGTTGCGGAGGCAAGGGTGTGGGTTCCGGAAATTGCGGGCGCCACGGTCTAGAGTGACCAAAGGAAGACATTTAATTATATTTATTTTATTTATTTTTATTTGTTTTAATGCCTTGTTTATGTTTACGTCCTGGCGGAGTTTAGCTACAGCTACTCTTCCACTCAACCAGGAGGCGAAATGAGATGCCGTTCACCCATCCAAGTGACGGACTCGGCCAACGCTGCTTAACTTCGCTGATCGAGGTCTCAGCGCTTAAACCAATGATGGTACCTCGCTTCACAAATCAGATTCCAATCAATAGGTAAAAAAAATAGGTTTGTAATGCAAAAATAGCGTAACGCTCTCAGGTAGATAGCTGAGTATTTTGCCTAGTTGGCGCGGTAGGCGAGCATATGCGTTAGCCGCCATCTTGGCGAAAAGTTCAAAGATAAATATCTCGCGAACCGCTGATACTACGTCAACAATAGTAAGGACCTTTTTTATTCAGCACCAAATTGTCTACAAGTTCATTTTCTCATTTTCATAGGACAGGACTAACCGTTTACAAGTTACAGTGAATCAAAATTATCAAAAAATAGGTTTTGCGAATTATTTTCTAAACTACTAACTCATCATACAATAAAATGTCAATTTTCATTTCGATTATTTTTATACCAACGATAGTTTACGAGCACCTGCCTGTCAAGTTATAAAAAATATATTTTTAAAAATACTGCAACAATTTTTATTTCACTTTCTCGCTATATACCTACTCCAATATAGTTTTACTGTATTATATTTTTGACTGTATATATCCATCATTTAGCCCCACCACCTAAGTTATGAGGATGCTTTGGGTTGAACTACAGTAAAAACTTCGTAGTAGTACTTCTTTCGTAGCAAATACATGACTGCCACAGTGAGTGATTGATTCATATGTGGAAAATTCTGAAATGACGGAAACATTATGTTTGCCAGTACGACTGGTGGTCGAGAGGTGAACGCACTTGCCTCTCACCCAAAAGTTAAGGGTTCGATCTCCGGTCGTGGCAGTGGAAAATACTGTGAGAGGGATTTTTTCACTATACACGGATATTGGGTGTGTGTCCCTTGTCTCTAAATGTGTAGCCCCCTCCCACACAAGGCTCTTCTAGAGCCTTCCGGGATAAAGGGGGTCGTAATTACCTGTGGTGTTATTTATTATTGTTGATGTGAAAAAGAGAGGTGTGATATGATTTCAAAAAGATTTAATTGCAGAATATTTTTAAAAATTTCAATAATAGAATAAAAATAAATATTGCTGAATTTTTTAATTAATTTAAGTTACTTAATCCTCCTTCTCCTATAAACATTTTAAGCCCTAGGATGGGCTTTAGCCTATAGAATATTGGTTCTACAAAAAAATATATATATATTAAAAATGTATGCTTAACAACACAACTAATAACGTATTTGAGTGTATGATAGTTTAGGAGATATTTAAAAAGAGTACATTAGCTTACACGGAATAAAAGTGAGATTTCTTGTATCTAGCATGTACTTGATGGCAAGAAGAGCCCTAAATTTATTTTTACTTTGCCTCCGTGACAATGTTGTGCTATTGCCCTGGGAACCACAGCCTTACAACGGTGTCACAAATGAGCAACACGCTTCCTGTTTGTAGTTTCTTTTGTGTCGTTTCTCTTAAGCTGTGCCCATCCTTTCAACTTGGTTACGCCGTGCTAATGAGAACCAAAAAGTCCGTGTCCATAGTTGCTCGGTTTTCTTTGCGGACTTATCTACCTATGAATTTTACCGATAATTTGTTTCTTTTTTCTCCTTATATATGTATATATATATATATATATATATATATATATATATATATATATATATATATATATATATATATGTATATACAGATAGCGGCAGCCAAGTACGTACACGGACAAATTTGTGGGTATCCAGACATTTCATATTCACAGGTGCTAAGCAGATTGAATGCACAACGATACAAAGGAAAGCAAATGGTAGGGGCTCGATCGGAACGGCTTCAGGATATCGCATGCTATATGAAGGTATTTACATTTATTCCATTTTGAACGTATAAACCTGTGTTTTTTAGTATACTTGGTGACCCAGAAAGTACTTACCTCTCCTCCTACTTCCTTCTACAGTTTTAAAAATAAAATTCTGAAATTTGGGAAATCAAATATAGGTATCAATGGGCACATTTTGACCATTTGGTGGTAAAGAAATCACTTCCGGTATAGTCGGAAATTGCCACAACTTTAATTTAAATAGCACCCTGTATATTTAAGTCACTTTTCTTATAAAGCTGTAATTTCTCTTTCCAATGCTTTTTTCAGATTTAAAATCGATAACCTTGGAAATGGGATTTATTTGCTATTTCTAGTTGGCTTTGGAATTCAGGAACAAATTTAAAAAAATTCGAAGTAGACTTAGAATTTGAATAAAAGGGTATTTCTCAAAAAATTAAATGTAAAATTGGCCTATTTTGTTTATTTGCTTGGATTTAGAAATGTTTTTCCGTACCAAATATAAACACGTCTGTAAACTTCACCAACTATAACTTCCGCTTACTCTAAACACCTATATTAATATTTCATACCTTTTGTATCTTTAAATCTTTCCTGTCTCCCTCTTCCTTTCTGTTTGTAACCCTTTTGTCGCGTTCGTTCTCTTGTTTTCTTTTTGTACATTTTGTCCCTAAATTCATTTCTCATCGCAAACTTTTTACAAAATCAAAACCTTGTAGAATTAAAACTTTTAAAATCAAAGTTTGATTACAAATAAATTACATTTGAACAAACAAAAAGATTTCAAATATAAAATGCTTTTATTTTACTTTAAAAGCTCATGAAATAATAAAAAACATGGCGTACATTTGCTGATATATTTCAATTTTTGAACTAGCTATTTCTAAATGTTCAAATTTTCGTTACCGCAAAGTCAACAGTATTAAAATGCTATTAGCCCAGGCGGTATCTGCTTAAAATCACCTATGTTTGGGTAAATCGGGTAGTATGACAGATTTTTCGACTTAATGGCTCCTAAAAATCATAAGAAATGATAATTTCACTATCTGGAATCTGGAATTGGTTGGGAGGGTGGTCAATAAAAATTATTGAACCACAGCACTTAGGCCCCATTGGGCCCCTTGTACATCCTCCCTGTAAGCAGACCCTCACCTAGGCCTCCAATCAACCTAATCTTACGATATTTCACAACCTATTGGTTGCGATGCTGCCTAGGGGCATCTCCCTTACATCGGCCAAAGTAGGCCAACGTTCTCCCAAAATGGATTCTCTGATTGATGAGACAGCAGAACAATCATAGAGTACATGTTGAACTGTCTCATCTTCTTGTCCACAACCTCTACAGAGAGGTGTTTCGCTCCATCTCATATTATGGAGATGTTTCCTTAACGGACAGTGTCCAGTCTGGATTCCGGTTATAAAACGTAGGTTCCTTCTGGACATTGCCAGGTAGTCCTTTGCTGTACTCGTTGGGAATATTTTAGTAGTTCCCTACCACGCTGGCAGCTGTTTGCTTCATCCCACAGTTTCTTGAATTCATTGTGGGTGTTCTCTTTAATTATTTGTATTATCGCCGTGATCGGTAACAGACTGGCCGGGCCTGGTCCAAAGATACTTAGGCCTGCTGCTTTCTTAGCCAGTCTGTCAGCTACTTTGTTGCCACTACACTGTGCGTGTCCTCTCACCCAGCATACCAGTATGTTATTCATGCTGGAGGCACCCACAAGTGCTTGGTGACATTCCCATACTGCTCCTGTGGTAATTTTGTAACTTCTCAGGGCTAGTAATGATCGTCTACAATCTGTGTAGATCCTGATTGTTTTGCTCGTAATTTGTCTACGGACAATCTCTTTTGCAGCTATGGTTATGCCCGCCAGTTCCGTTTGTTGTACTACGCTGGCTCGCACATTCATAGCCCATTTATATTAGATTTGCAGACTTCTGGAGTATATTCCACATCCTGCCCCATCCCTCTTTTTTGATCTGTTTGTGAAGACGTTGATCACACCTTCGCCAGCAGCCTGGTTCTCACAATTCGTTTGTATTATGTAGGGTCTGTCAAAGACAAACCGGGGAGAAATGCCGTCAATGCACGCCTGCAGAACAGGCGTCTTTCTGACTTCTGGCCTTTTCACAGCCTACATTTGGTTGTATGCCAACGGATTTGAGGCGTACCATTGTTGTCAGAGCCACTTCTCCTAGATATTATCTAGTGGTGGCAGACACAGCATTACATCCATAGCTCTCGTTGACGTTGTTCGCATAGCTCCGGTTATGCTTAGACAGGCAACTCTGCACTTGGCTGAGCTTGACCTTAGCTTTAGTCTGTTTGCTCTTAGGCCACCAAACCACAGCTCCATAGGTTATCATTGGTCTTAAGACGGCAGTGTATATCCACATGACCACTTTGGGTTTCAATCCCTAGGTTATTCCCACGATCCTGCGACACTTCTTTAGTCATCTATCTATGTGAATATCCCATGTTAGTTTGCCATCGAAGGTTACCCCAAGGTATTTCACTTCTAATGCGAAACTTAGTGTTGTATCCAGGAGGACAGGCGCCTTCAATGCTCCTAGTTTCCTTTTCCTTGTGAAGAGAACCATCTCCGTCTTCCTGGGATTAACAGACAGGGAGTGTTCTCTGTACCATTTTTCGATTATTCTTAGGGCCCCCTGCATTCTTTCACAAAGGATTCCTTCGAATTTTCCGCTAAGCATGATTGTTAAAGCATCTGCGTAGGCAATTGTGTGGAATCCTTCTGAATTGAGGCAATCAAGAACGAGGTTCCATAGCAGTGGTGATATTACACCTCCCTGCGGACAGCCACTCACAACCATTTCTCGTACAGAAGCATCCCCCACACTGATTTGTACGGCCCTCTTCGAGATCATGTTGGATATCCAACTTTCGAATTCTTCTCCACTAGAGCCGCTGTAATTTTTGGAAAGGTGATTTTGTCGAACGCACCTTCTATAATAATAATAATAATAATCTTTATTTCTCAATCACAATATGTTACAAAAAGAATTTTTTACAATACAAGTAACTGAAGAAGGCGTCGATAAAACAGAGTAATAATTACAAAATTAGGAAGTAAACATTCATATGGGTCATATATATGTATAAAAAAAGATAGTAATCAATTATTAAAAAGAATGTCAATGTTACACAAAATATTCCTCCAAGGAATAACAATTTTTTTCTATTAAAAATTTTCTTACATTTCTCTTAAAACTGTTAATATTTTTAGACTGTTTTATCATGTCAGGTAGGAAGTTAAAAAATCTGCAGCCATTATATATAGGCCCTTTCTGATAAAAAGCCGAGACATGCTGATCAGGAGTCAGGGTATTTCTAAATCTAGTAGAATGTTCATGATTTATTTGGTTGCGTTGAAATAGATATTTATATTTGAACACAAAACAACAGATTTCATAAATGTAAACACTAAATACAGTTAAGATGCTTAATTTCTTAAAGTGATATCTGCAAGATTCTCCTCTAGACAACCCTTCTAATATTCTAATTGCATATTTTTGTAAAATAAATACTCTTTGGACTTGACTACAGGTGCCCCAGTTAAGAATTCCATATCTAATAATTGAATGGATATTTGCATAATATAACGTAAGCAAAACATTTAAGCTGCAATCGTATTTTATTGAACGAAGAGCATAGCAATTTTTTCTCAGCTTTTCACACATTAGGTCTACATGATTAGTCCACTTTAGGTTGTGGTCGAAGGTAACACCTAGTATCTTGGCTGACTGACTAAAGTTAAGATAGGTGTTATTTATTATATTGTTTTTATTACAGTTATAGTTATGCGAAAACATCACTCTTACAGTTTTATCTTGGTTTAATTCCAAAAAATTTTTTTCTGACCAAAATTTTATTTTTTCATATACAATATGCATGGTGTTCAACTTGACGTTGCATCCTTTTCTACTATTAACATGTTTGTGTCATCAGCATAACAGATAAGATGTGTATTAGGTATTGCTTGAATAGTTAAAGATAGATCGTTCGCAAAAATTAAATATAACAATGGTCCCAGAATCGAACCTTGCGGAACACCTCTGTTTATTAAACAATTATTACTTTTTTGACCATTAATCTCAACTATTTGATAACGATTGTTTAAAAACGAGTTTATGATATTTAAAGCGTGACCACGAACATCATATCGATTTAGTTTCAGCAAAAGAAGTTCATGATCTACACAATCGAAAGCACGAGAAAAGTCTACAAACAGTGGAATAATTTCTTTGTCAATAGCATTAAGAATATGTGTATTAAATTCAAAAAGGGCCGTGTCTACATTTTTAGTTTTCATAAAACCATGTTGAGTCGACATTAAAATTTTGTTTTTAACAAAGAAATTCATTAATTGATCATTTATACCTAACTCTAACAGTTTTGAAAAGCCCGATAATAAACTAATTGCTCTGTAATTAGAAAGCATGTTAACATCCCCTTTTTTGTAGAGTGGTAAAACCTTTGCAAATTTTAATTCATTCGGAAATTCTCCCTTCTCAAAACATAAATTTATAACAAAAGTAAGAGGAATGTAGATGAATCGTTTACACTTTTTTATTAAGTTGTTTGAAATTTCATCAAACCGGCAAGAATTGGATGGTTTTAGTCTATTAATAAAAGAAATAACATCAGACTCGGTTACAGGAGAAAGAAAAAATGTTTTATCTGACAATGAAATATTTGAATTTAAGAAATTAATATCTTTAGTCAAACCGTTGTTTGTGTCATTTTTAGTAAAATGAGTGTTAAATTTATTTGCAGCCTCCAAGTCACTGATCTGAACATTATTTTCAAAGAGTTCAATTTTCCTAGTAGATTCTTTACCCTGTATTTCTGAAATAATATTCCACATTGTCTTCATTTTATTATTTGATGCATTTATTTTATTATCATAATATGCACGTTTAGCCTTTTTTAATTTTACCTTGAATTCGTCGTTTAGTTCTCTACAAATAACACGTAGCTCAGGATATTTTTGAGCCAAGTCAGAGAACATACATACTCTATTTTTCAACTCTAGTAAATCATCTGTTATCCATTTACAGTCATTTTTTTGGTTATTAGTTGTGAAACGCGTTAATGGAAAACTTAAATCAAAGTAATATAAAAAAGTATTTATAAATGAATTGAAGGCCATATTAGGACATTGTTGTACTAGGACAGTGTGCCAATTCTCATTTTCCAGATAATTACAAAATTTGTTTGTATTTTTTTCATTTATTTTTCTTCCATACCTATTATTATTACTGCAAAATTTACTTTTGGTAACATTTAAATCTATTACCAGAAACTGAGAGAAATGGTCAGATAAATGTAAATTTATATTATTAGTTTCAAATTTGTAGTACGGGATGTTAACAAAGAAGCTGTCAATGCATGTTTTGGAAAAATTACTAACTCTAGTTGGAGTATTAATAGCCATATTTAAATCATGCGTTGACAATAAATCAGTGAACAGTACCCTATTACTACTGTGGGCCAAAAAATCTACATTAAAACCACCGCCCAGAATTAAGACGTTTTCCATAAATTTGTCAATAAATTATTGCAATGCTGTAAAAATAAATTGAAATTTCCTGCCGGAGGTCTATATATAACTACAATTATAATTTTTAAATGAAGTATTTCAACACATGAACATTCAATTGTACCTTCAAGACAATATTCACTTACAGATAAATATTTTACATCGAGTTGATGTTTACAGAAGATGGCCACACCACTATGTGCGCTTTGAGATCGACAGAAAAAAGACTGTAATTTATAATTCATAAAAGAAAGAGATGAAATATTTTCATTGGTTTGCCAATGTTCAGTTATTAAAAGCACATCCACATCATTTTCTTCTAGAATGACCTGTATAGGAAGTATTTTGTTTGCCAGACATTGAGCATTTTGATTCATTATAATTAATTTTTTACTACTGGATTTATTAGCACCTATGTTATTACATTTTTTTACAACACTCTTATTTATAAAAAATGGTCCTTGGTTACATTTAATTGGAGACTATCTTCTTGACCGCATAAAGGTTGTAGCTCCGCATTTAAACTGTCGTGTGACTGATTGGTCTGAAGATTAATAGTGTTTACTACTGTTTTATAACAATCAGGTTATATTTTGTATTTAAAAGTAAGTCAACTATTTAATTAGCTATATGTATTTTTTGTTTATTTTTGTACCCTTTATCGGTTATATCAAGAAGGCGTAATTTACCTGAAATGTCATTTTCTAACAAAAAGAGAAATTCACTCAATTTCTTGTTATATTTAGTAATGAACTTATTAACATTAACCGATTTATAAGGAGCCGTTGATATAATTAAGTTAGTGTGAGAGCACTTTTAAACTTTTTGCACTATGTCTCTAAACAATGGATATCTGTGTCTATTGTTAAAATTGTTCGAACCAGCAATAATTATCACATGGTCATTAAGAGTATAGTTTGTTGTTAGACCTTCCAAATTTTCTACTACTTGTTGAAAAGCTGCACCTGGCTTAATAATTATCTCAACTTGATACATGTTGGAATCAACTTTCTTCTTAACAAATTTGCCCACATGCCGACCAAAGTCATCAGATAGAATGAGTATTTTGTTTCTGAACTTCTGTTTAATATCGTTTTTCCTAACTACATTTGACGCTATACTTGTATCACTGACACTAACCCCTCCTAACGTATTGTTAGATTTAGACTCGTTACAAATTTCAATAATTTGGGAGTCAGTCATTACCTTTTGCAAGTTTTCAGTCACGCCACTGGTCAACTGAGTCGAAGTGGAGGCATTTCTGGTACAAAAACTTGTTTGTGTTTCTTTATTCTTTATCTGTTTATTACTAACCTCGGCTTTTTTGTTTAGCATTTCAATGTGCTTTTTTAAGTCATCGATAATTTTTTCTTGCTCTTTTATTAAATTTAATAGTTCTTCCTCGGCTCTCATTGCCTCTTGAATAAACGCATTTTTTTCACTTTTTAGTTTTTGTATGTGTTTAGATTTTAGGTAGCTATCTTCTGTTAATTCATTGACGGTTTTTTCTAGGATGCTTTTGTCGCTATCCTCGTCACTGTACTCACTGTCGTCAATGTCCTTACAGCAGATAATCTGGTTATCTCTAACAAAACGAAATTTATTTTTAAAACGTGGCAAACAACACTTATGAAACACACTGAAACATTTAATACATACGAAATGTATAAATGATTTATTTTTACAACACTTAAAGCTAATTAAACCGGGAGATGGAATCCGTCTGTCACCTAGGGTGGACTCTTTATTGTCCAAGGATCTCTCAATCCGACTCGCGACTGCATGGAGAGCGGTGTCGGTGGATCTTTCCAGTGTATGCATGCTGGTTAGGATGTAAAGGGTTGTCTTTTACTACAACATCCTTTATGTATCGTTCACGTAGCTTCTCCATCGTCTTAAGAACGAGGTTAAGCTAATAGGTCTATAAGCTTTGGGGGTGGTATAATCCATACGCCCTGCCTTTGGGATGAACATAACTTTCACTTCCCTCCATGTCTTTGGAATATAAAGGCGTGCTAGGCACGCCCTAAATACTCCAACCAGATGCGGCAGTAATTCATCCAGTTCCCATTGCAGTAGGGCGGGATAGATACCGTCAATGCCTGGCGACTTAAAAAAGGAGAAGCTCTGTATTGCCCATCTTATTCTGTCGTCACTCACTATTTGGTTGGCCATTTGCCAATCCAAATCCGAGGATTGGTTGTCGACTTCGTTTGGCCACTCCTTCCGTTCTGTTATCACAGATCCCGGGAAGTGAGTCTCCATGAGTAACTCTAGGCATTCACGAAAGTCGCTGGTTCTTGTACCATCACTCCTTTTTAATAAGCAGAGGTCATGGTCTTTGTCTTTGGCGAGGATTTTGCATAACCTAGCAGTCTGTGAGTAATCTTCGATTTCCTCACAGTAGGTTCTCCACGCATCTCTTTATCTCTGTTTGAATAGTTTCTTAAACTCGTTAAGATTGGTTTGGTATGATTCCCAATCGGATTCCTGTCTAGTCAGTTTTGCTTTGTTAAACGAAGTCCTAGCTTTCTTCTTGAGGTCAGTCAGCCCTTGAGACCACCACTTGATGGCCTCATTGGGCTGTTGCGAGGACCTCAAGGGGCAGAATGTTTCAAAAGCCTGTCTTGTGACTGTTTGCAAGATTTTGATATATTGCTCTATTTCGCCACTCATTCTGGGTACCCTCTTATTAACCTCTTCCAAGTTCTCTCTGAGTTGATATCGATATTTATCTCTTATCAGTTCTCCGGGGATCTCGGAATGGTTTCTTGGGTGCCTTGATGAGATTGATTTCAAAGTTTATCCATTGGTGGTCTGATAGTGTTACACAATCAGACACATGCCAATTCTGGATTAGGCTGGATATACGCCACGTTGTTAGTGTTATATCTATTATAGTTTTGACTTCTGCTGTTAATAAATGTCGGTGTACAGTCCCTGTTACTTACGCTAAGGTTGTTACCGGTAATATAATCATAAAGCGATTTACCTCTTGCATTGTTGTCTTCACTGCCCCAGGTCACATGGTATGCGTTGGCGTCACATCCCATGATTAATTCCCAGTTTTGATTGCGGCAGTGTGCTACCAGGTCCTCCATCTCCCTTGTTGGTGGTGGGGTGGCCGAGTCTTGAGGGAGGTACACTGATGCCAAGACAACATTTGTTGATTTGCTTGCCACCAAACATTCCACCTTCGCAGCCGTTAGGTCAGATGTTGAGAGGTGTTGATGTGGCTGGCTCTTGATATGCCGAGGAACGTAGATGGCTGTCCTCGGCCTATCTGTTGTTGGTGAGCTGTAAATAAGTCAATTTAGTCTTGATAACCCTGTTATCCTAGTCTGAGCTATCCAGGGTTTCTGAATTAGTGCCAGTGTGTCCTGCTCCACATTAGGGTACTGCACAGTACTGCCGTCGCCGCCCTGCTGTGTTGCAGATTGCACTGTACTATGCTTACTTTGCTCTGTGTTTTTGGCGGAGCGCCCTTAGGGTGTCTGGCCCACTTTGGGGGATGTGAATCCCTTGTAGGGACCGGCACACCTAGGGGGTGCTCCACCTCTGCTTTGAGCTGTGCTCGGCCTGAGGGGTTCACTGCAACAGCAGCGTAGTCCTCCTCTTCGCGTGCTTTCCACCTCCTGCATTCCTGTGGAAGGATCGTATGCGGCGAGCCTTGTGGCTCCGCCGTATTTTGTTGCCGCTCTGCCGCAGCGTTTTGAGCTGATTGCTTATCCATTGGGTTGGTCTTATTTCATCCACTTAGTTCCCCACCCGCCACGGAGCCCCATTCTGGGGATGTCACACGGCAATTTGCGATTTTTACATAGTAAAATTGAATTTTTGGATTCACAACCAACTGCATCTTATTTAAAGTTTGATTACAAAACTTTTTCATTCCTATAACTTTTCTCTAAAAGCAATAGTTACTGAGATATGTGAAAAAATAGGAAGAAAAAACGGAATTTTTAGGAATTTTTTCACATTTTGTTTAATAAAAAATTACGCCCACATTTTCAAACTAGCGCATAGTGAAATTATCATTTCTTATGATTTTTAGGAGCCAAAAATCTGTCATACTAGCCGATTCACCCAACCCAAAACAAATACCGCCTGTAGTACGGGGGCCATGAACCTTCCCGTGGCCCTTTGAGGTCGCAACGAGTAAATAGGTGTTTCCGACGTATTTTTTCATGCTAAATTCAAATATGCAACTCAATTTTACGGAATCATGCAAGAAAAATTGTTATTAACATTTTAATTGTTTATAAGGCTATAACTTCAAAGTTAACAATGGAAGGGAGAGTTTTCAAATTTTTTATGATTTCTGATACAAAAACAAAGAAAACTCTTTTTGAAAAATTAAAATCATAAAAAATTTGAAAATTCTCCCTTTCATTGTTAACTTTGAAGTTATAGCCTTATAAACAATTAAAATGTTAATAACAAATTTTTCTTGCATGATTCCGTAAAATTGAGTTGCATATTTGGATTCAGCATGAAAAAATACGTCGAAAACACCTATTTACTCGTCGCGACCTCAAAGGGCCACGGGAAGGTTCATGGCCCCCGTACTACTGGGCTATATTGAAAGTTTAAAATATCACTGTAAGTAATGCGCAGAGCTCAGAAATTCTTATAGCTAACTTTAGTTAAAAGATAGTATTTGTAAAAATATGAAAAGTTTCTTTATGGCTATGTGCCGGGAGCGAGACCAAATAATATTATGCTTGTCAGTTTGTGCAGAAGTATTGGTAATCTATGTTTTTATGTTTCATTTAGTCAAAAAGCCAAAGAGGGATATGTTAACTTGTTTATAATGAATGAATTTAATATAGAAAGCTTTAAATTTTTCCTTCTATATTTTCAAATTTGGCACGAGATTATGGTTTAATGACTCATTTTCGCTAATTATAATGAATCTTTGCTACTAACAATTTAGGATATAAACAAAAAAAAAATCAACATTTTGTTTATTTTAATTTTTTTCCTTTAACAAATTATCAAAAACAAGTTTTACCGCTCATGTTCTATAAGAAATTTTATTTCGAAAAAGCCCGTTTTTTTCTCGATATGACAAGTAGAGTTGGTTATTCCCTTTTAAATCCCTAACTAGCAATTTCTTTAAGAAAATACATAACTAAGAAACATTTTTTGATCTATTTTAAGAATAAGGAGCCGAGATAAAATAAAGGTCAGTGGTGAAAGTGCCATGTGGCAAGTGTTATTACCGTTTTAAAGAAAGATCGAGAACTTTAAGTGTTTCAATTTTAAAGGGCCAGAATATATACCTAATATTATTCACATTTTATCCTTGCAGTTTGGGAATTTTGGCACAAAATAATTTCCATATAATAGTAAAAATTTCAAATGTTTGCCACTTTTATAATATTTAATATATTTAAGAAGTGATCAATTTTGTTGCTTCATTTCGCATAAAAGTTTCAGGTTTCAAAATGGTAATTTTTATAAACTTCACATTAGAATTTGTAGGATGAAAAGAAAGTACTTACTGCACTCTTTGAAGTTTTACTTCATTGGCAGGATTGCAGAATATATGAAAGAAGACACCAATTTTAAAACCACGAATGGCCAAAGATAAAAGAGAATCTAGCCGTTACTGCTAACTTTAGATTAAAACGTTAGAAACGTATAATTTTTATGGAAACGGTTCAGTACAAAATTAATTTACAAAATAGCAACAAAAAAACAAAATATTTGATAGTTTTTCCCATTTTCCTAAAAATGGCTTTATTATTGTATCTTTCAAGGTTTTTAAAATATATACTGAAAAACATTTGGCTAAAAAGCCTAAAAAATATATGTTTGAAAACAAAAAGTTAGTTATTCTGCCTAACATACTCTAAAAAATTTACGACCCTATTTTGTGAGCAGTCAGATAAAAGCTAATATCATATATATTTTTGGAATTGTCTCTTCAATACATATAATTTGATTATGGGTGCCAATGATTCTAATTTTTTTCAGCTTGACAATATGGTACGTTAAATCGGCCAGTTTGAATTTTTCAAAATTTTATATACCCAGTATCTTGACGAAAATATGACGTAACATGACGAAAACAATTAATTAGTTCCTACTTTTGTTGATTTTTAATTTTAAATTAGTGTTGTTTATGCAACGTAAAATTTATTGTCTATCTTTAAATTTATGTGAACATCCTTAAACCTGTAGTAAAATATGTTTCAAAAATTGCCAAATAAGTGTGTCACTTCTGGTACTATGTAAACCTTCGAAGCTACAAAATTAACAATAATGTTAAAAACGTAAGTATCTGCTCACTATGATAATGTTCAATTAGATTGTCTAAACAGTATTAACAATAATTATTGTAGTCAATACGCAGAAATGTCAAAAATATTTATCAATAATTGCACACTAACGGACAACAAGGATCTTGGAAAAATGGCAACATCGTTTGGAGGCCCAGAAAACTTATGTTATCCTTAAAAGGAGGCCAAATTACATAAACAAACACGAAATATATACTATTATGTGCACGCCTACACCACTGCATCATAGAAAATATTAGAAAGATTGGAAAGATACACTGGATCATTCTAGAAAAATCGAATACATTCGACGCGAGTATATATAGAGTGGATCCAAGCGTACTATGACATTAGTGCTAGCGTTAAGAGAGCAAGCCTCAGAATTGCTTCAGACAATCCCAATGACGCAGCAAAAGGATTTTAAAGTTTTAGAAGCTGCATTAGACTTAAGATATGGAGACCAACACTTGGTTCAGCTAAAATCACGTATACAAAAAGCTGGGGAGAGCTTACGAGAATTTGAGGCTGCAGTAGAGAGACTGACACATTTGGCTTACTCGAATGCACCAAGGCAATTGGCAGTTGACGCATTTATTGATGGCGTAAAAGACGAGGAGATCAGGCGGGTCCTTGGCCTATCTCGACATAAGTGTAGTAGCGAAGCATTGATCCATGCACTTGAGGTAGAGGCCACCTATATGGATTTCTCATCCCACAGAGTACGAGCTGTCTCTGTGAAAGAAGCCTAATCAGAGGAAACGAATTTGATACTAAAGTAAAGGACATACATAAGATGTTTACTCAACTATTGACCAAGTCAAGTTCTCCAGAGGAACAGGAAAACCGACAAGGAGGTGTAAGGCCCGCGGAGGTATCCGGTGTTACCAGTGTAGCAAACCAGGGCATATGATGCGTGATTGTCAAAAATGGAACCCTGGGGAAGTAAACGTTGCAAAGAATAGATACATAGCCATCAGGATGTAGAGGCTTGGTGTCGCAGATCCTTGCTGACATCAAGGACACCTACAGGAGTAGTGACCGAAAAAATGCTCGATATGGCCGTCAGTTCAGCGGGATTGAAGGTGGGGAATTTGGCTTGGCTGTACAACCCACAGCGGAGTGAAGAAGGAATCTTGAAGCTTCACCCACCCTGGTATTCTATCATCACTCGGATTAATGACGTAAGAAGTCTAAGATGAAAATCGTGCACTTGGACATATTGGCGAAGTATGCTGGGGACTCTGAATTGCCTGACTGGGACGTTCAGGCTTAAGGAGGGGACAGTGTTATGTGCACGCCTACGCCACTACCTCATAGAAAATACTAAAAAGATCGGAAATATCTTGAACGATACATTGGGTCATTCTAGAATAATTGAGTACATTCGACGCGGATATATATAGAGTGGATCCAAGTGAACTGAGGACAGTTTGATATGAGACGAACAAGTGAACAGATGGAATAAGAACAGTAATAAGTTGTGAATTATGGTAGTGAGACTCTGGTAAATGGAACTTGTAATTAGTGTGTACTGATGTGTATATGGACTTAATTATTCTAATTAAGTACTCAATAAAGTAGTGGTTTATGAAAGTTCTTGTTGCAATTTATTGAACCTACATACAGGTTGTTTACTGGAGATTGTAAACACGTAACAATACAATATGAAGATAGGATGCCAATTTGACCTACAAAAATAATGGAAGCCGAATTGATCGTTTAAAGTATGTAATTAAATACTGCGTGTTTTCAGGTGGAGCCTTCGTAGGCCATGTATGACAAAGAAATTATTTATTTTATTTTTTAAACAATCTGAGAGTCAATATTTCCAAGAAATAACATTACAATATTGTTAAACGATATCCTATATCCCTGTTTTCAGTTAATGTAAAATTATTTATAACAGTAATTAGTCCTTATTACTAAAATTGTCACTAAATTCGCAGCATAATATTTTTGCAGGTTAAAATGTTATAAAGCGCACCTAGAGTTTATTAAAAATAATTCATTATTGTTTTGAAAGTCTTACTTGGTCCTTTTATTTATGATTCCCAATGCTGGATATGAAGAGCTAGTGCTGTGAAGAGTTTCGTTGTTTTCAGTGTTTACCTGGACAGGTTAATATTCATTCTTGAGACCCGCCTATTTTCTTTGATTTTCCATTTAATCCTTCTTAGTTTTCTTTTTCTATTTCAATTATTTTAACTTCTTACTCGTGCAACTTCAAAAATGACACCGGCTCTCTCAATTAATTATTTTTCTCATCCTATTTTTCGCTACGGAGATCGAGCAAAATTTCAAGGTTCATTTATAACCCCGCTAAAAATCTTCATGACACTTTATTTTAGCACTGTAAGTTGTTTTGAACACTCTTTACCTTTTATTTTTACTAGCATCTCCTTTTAGAATCTTTGCTTAATCCTCCCTAACTACATTAAATCTACTTTAATAAATATTACATACTAAATTATTCTAATTAAAATTCCATGTTATTTTTTTCTTTTCCAGAGTATTTACCCCTTGGTCTTGAAGTTTGGCGCAGATTGATCTAAATTGAAGTTTGTAACTAGTTTTGTGATGTTGAAATGATGCTGTGTATAATATTGAAAATTGAAGTTGTTTTTAAAAACTTATTGTAAGTAAATGATAATAAATGATTGAGATAAATACTTCATTTTGTTATTATTTTGTCATTTCATTATATTATCATGAACAAATTATATTTGTGCTTTGCACTGAACTTTCTTATATTAATTTTTCCTTCTATTATGTACAAACTTTTTTCTAGTAGTCTCTATGGAGGTGGGAAGGAGGAGCCGGCAAGGTATCTCAAGGTGCCTACGATGTTTTGGGAACATCTGGGAACTTTCGATTTTTTTTTACAAAATTTTGCACTTTTTTAAAGAAATTTCTCCAAAAATTTTCATATAATAATTGGAATCATTTCCGGCCAAATTGAAAATCTTAAAATATCATCAAATGTGTCAAAATATATTAACTGTGTCGAGTTTTATTATGATTTCTTGAAAAACAGGCGCCAAAAGAGAAGTGCTAGTGATTGTCACCCAGTATAAAAACATTAATTATAATATTAATGACTTACTGAATATTTTCCCGGAACGTAAATAGGTTGCGACTGAGAGGATGTGAGTCCATGTCCTGTTGTCACAGGCGTGCCACTACCAGGACTGTAGTCTGCAGGTGGAGTTTCTGGAGTAATAACAGTGCGTTCTTTTGGTAACTTGTCTATCCATTCCATTCTTCTTAAATTCTCTAAGTGGCCCATAACATCGCCGTAGTGTGTACTAAATAAATCAGCATATCGCGATGCAAGCCCTTCCAAATATCCTCGTTCGCCATCCTGTAAGTGAATGTTATATAAATAATTAATATTTAACTACACCGAAGATAATTTTAAAATCAAAGCAATAATAACAAATTAAAATTGAGTAAGCGATTTTTTTTGTTTATTTAGTTAATAAACGAAACTAATCTGAGTAAGAAACTAAATCATATCATGTCTCATAGTTCTGCCATACAAAAATAATAATCAGCTAATACGTAATTTTTAATGCAAATAAACGTTTGCATAAATATCTATTAAATTGATGCTTTCATTTATATATTATTATGTGCACGCCTACGCCACTGGCTCATGGAATATTCGAGAAGGGCCCAGAAACGTCGCGAATGATAGACTGGAACATTCTAGAATTATCGAGTACATTCGACGCGGGTATATAGTACTGAGAACAGTTTGGTATGAGATGAACAAGTGAACAGATCAAAGAAGAACAGGAATAAATTGTGAACTATAGTAGTGAGATTATAGTAGATCAATGTTATAATTAGTGTGTTATGATAGCGATTTAATTATTGTAATTAAGTCATTAATAAATCAGTGGTTTATGAGAGTTATTGTTGCAATTTATTATACCTACGTACATTTACTGGAGATTGTAAACACGTAAGAATTGGTGTCAGCGGCGGCATTGCAACAGGATTTCTGAAGAATTTGGAAATAATGCAGTTAGCTAAATTCTGTCAACTAGAAAGTAATATAGACATTAAATAAGATCTATTGTGACATTTTCAGAAAATTTCCGACATTTTCTATTTGGAAACTAGTGCAGTTAGCACTGGAAAGTGATACAACCATTAAATAACATCTATTGTGACATTTTGAGAAAACTTCCAGAACAGAGGTTAGTGTAGTTAGCTGATTCTGTCGGCTGGAAAGTAGTATAGACACTAAATAACACCTGTCGTGACATTTCGAGAAAATTTTCTAGAATATTCTACTCGAACTTATTTGAATTATACTAATACAGAGTTATTAAATAAGACTTATTAGCACTGTTTCAAGAACTTTTTGAATGGAAACAAGAAGCATGGCTGCCGAAAAGCTGAATTTAGAAAAATGATGCTAAAGAAGAACAAGAGAAACGGCACCAAGAACAAAAAGAAGAACAAGAGAGACGTGAAAAAGAAAAAGAGAGCAAACGTCAGGCAGAAAAAGACGAAAACTAAAGACGTGAAGAAGAACGAGAAAAAAAACTTCAAGAAGAAAAGAAGAACGGGAAAAAACGCGACGGAGAAAAAGAAAGAAGACGACAGGAAGAGTTAAGTAAAATTACACAGGTGCAACAAGAAGCTATCCTTTCAGCCACTGAAGACCTTAAAAGTGAAATTAAAGAGGATATGGGTAACATAAAGACTGAAGTGAGTGAAATCAAAGGAAAAGCAAATAAGGCTGAAGAGGAAGTAACTGAAGTCTTAGAAAAAGTTACTGGCGTCGAAGAAAAAGTTACTGCGTCGAAGGAAAAGTTACTGACATAGAAGGAAAATTTCGTGCAGTTGAAGGAGAAGTATAGCAGCTTAAACGACAATTAAGAGACAAATGAGGGGGGCGAGCATAGATGCCTCTTTACTATGTACATACTTCGATATGCGATGTAAAGCAACGTTAGGCGCGGTTAGTAGTTGGATGGCAATCCGTTTCAAAGAAGACCGTGTCCTCGCCTCACATATCTTGCAGAGGCTTGTATATCAGTGTATGCGCGGAAGCTATGCAACCTTAGGCGAGGGTTGTGTAGGTGATATACCATCCTTCGGAGGGGATGTAAAGCCGTCGGTCCCTTGTCTATTAAATGTTAGGCAAGTAAAAGATCCCTACTAAAGAGGTTCGGCAAAATTCTTGGTTGGGGGTAGCTCGTCTACAGGCGTTGGTGATAGGCCTCAGTAGGGGAAATAGATCGACGTTAAATAAATGTTAAAAAAGCCAGCTAGTACTATCACCAGGTCCTCGGTTACAACCACCCTCCTTTGATGGACAAACTTCATGGACGATATTCAAAAGACAGTTTGAGGCAACTGCATGCGCGAATAACTGGAGTGATGAAGACAAGGCTATGGCATTAGTTCTAGTATTGAGAGGGCAAGCTTTAGAATTATTGCAGATGATCCCAGTGGCACAGCACAAGGATTTTAAAGTTTTAGAAGCTGCATTCGACTTAAGATATGGAGATCAACACTTTGCTCAACTATATCGAACTCAGCTGAAATCACGTATACAGAAAGCTGGAGAGAGTATGCAAGAATTTGAGGCTGCAGTAGACAGACTGGTACACTCGGCTTACCCGAATGCACCAAGGCAGTTTCAGGAGCAACTGGCAGTTGACACGTTTATTGATGGCACGAAAAACGAGGAGATTAGGCGGGTCCTTAAGCTATCTCGGCAAAGAGTAGTAGCGAAGCATTGATCTATGCACTTGAGATAGAACCCACCTATATGGATTCCTCATGGCAAAGAGACATACAGCTCGTCTTTGTGGAAGAAGCCCAATCAGAGGAAACGAGTTTGGACACCCAATTAAAGGATATACATAAGACATTTACTCAATTAATGACCAAGTCAAGTTCTCCAGGGAAACAGGAACGCCGCCAAAGAGGTGTAAAGCCCAGCGGAGGTATCCAATGTTACCAGTGCAGCAAACCAGGGCACATGATACGTGATTATCGAAAATGGAACCCTGGGGAAGTAAACGCTGCAAAGAAAGAGGAAACCACTCCGATAAGACGAGATTGATTGTTATGCAAACAGATATACAGAAAATGGTCGCGCAAGTACTAAGCGAATTAAGTTCGCGACCAGAGCCGAAAAAAAAAACCGCCACCGCCGAAACAGGAGCCGAACCAGCAGTGGCGTGGTGAAAGGCTGACAAAAGGAATCCGACTGGGGCATGTCAAGGGGTACTGTCGCCAGAGGCACCCTAAGGAAGTAAATGACGAGGATGTAAAGAAGTAGCAGGATGTAACAGCAGTGAAGGCGGTTAAGATAGAGGTCCCGAAGGATTGGACGAAGGAAGCTGTAAGGAAGGAACAACTGTATGATGACGAGATTGGATTGCTACTGAAGGCAAAAGAAAAAGGAGTCAGCCCGGAATGGAAAGACGTTTATAGCAAAAGTGTTGGACTGAAGGCTTTGTGGGCGCAATGGGATTCCCTAAGACTTGAAGATGGACTATTATGGAGAGCATGGGAGAGTCCGGATGGGAAGGAAGTTACCATGCGGCTGGTGATACCCAGGTACCGAGTACCAAAAGTACTTCGGAAAGTGCACGAAGGAATATCCGGAGAGAATTTTGGCAAACATAAGACCTTGACTAGAGTACGGAAACGATTCTACTGGGTTAATCGCCGTCAGGATGTAGAGGCTTGGTGTCGCAGATGTAAGGTTTGTACGGTTGTAGATAGTAAGGGGTCACCTACAGGGAGTGGTGACCGAATGAAGGCTCGATATGACTGTAACGTCAGTTAAGCGAGATTCAAGGTGAGGAACTTGGCTTGGCTGTACAACCCACAGCGGAGTGAAGAAGGAATCTCGAAGCCTCGCTCCCCCTTGGGAAGGACCGTATTATGTCATCACCCGGATAAATGACGTTGTTTACCGAATTCAACGTAATAAGAATTCCAAGATGAAAATCGTGCATCTGAATAGACTGACGAAATATGGTCGGGGACTCTAGAATTGCCTGACCGGCACGTTCAGGCTTAAGTAGCAATTGAAATTTATTGAACTTACGTACAGGGTGTTTACTGGAGATTGTAAACACGTAACATTATATAAAGGTAACATTGGATTGTTAATTTTCATTTAATAAAAGCCATGCAGAGAAAAGTAAAACAGAATTTAATTAGTGATTTCCATCAATCATTGCTGTGAAGCGGTAATGTGTTATATCTTATTATGAAATCATAATTTTAGAAGTGGAGGAAAAGCAAAGACCATTACCATAATCTTAAATAAGAGACAGGCACAGAAAAACAAAATTCAAATCGAAGAGCATTGGATTCACGCTTATAATCAATAACAGAGACGTGTTAAAAATTAAAAAACGACATCTATTTAATTTATGAATTTTAAAAAATTATAAATATATAGTGTATATATTGAAACCGTATAAAAACTAAAAGTAGGCAAAAACAGTCGGCATCTCTTGCGGGGGTAAACAGAAATGCTTTTCATAAGAAAAACAATAAAGAGATGCCGGCTGTTTTTGCCGGCTTTTAGTTTTTATACGGTTTCAATTCTGGTCGTATTCACTTTAGTATCACACACATACCATTACTTGTTGGCCAATATTTATGACACCTGAGAATAGTCAATCGCTAGAATTCGAAAAATTAAAATAGGTACCTACTTAAAAAACCTGGTGCCAATATGATATCAAGGACATATCAACTGTACGGATATGTGCCATAAGTTATTATCTAATAAACGAAATGAAATTATAAAATTATAATTATTATAGAATTTTGATAATTTTATCAGAATATTTTTTTTTACCAAATATAAAATTACATAGACATTACAGCATTTAATATATCAGGAGACGTATAAATAAATGTTTTAACCGTCGGCTCGTCCAAATCACTTGAATGACCCTCTTAAACCTATACTTGTGTGAGTAAAGGAGATGTGGCCCTACAGTTTATAGCGGGATCCGAAGCACTTCTTAGGTTGTAACTTATAATTGAAAATTACTTTGCAGTAGGTGGGACTCGAACCCACTTCGCTAGGTATGCTCAGAGTGAAAGCTAGTCGTGCTAATCATTATGCTTCCCTCCCCGGCTATATATTTTATGTCTTTATGATTTATTAATATTTTATTAAGTTTCAGTTTAATATAGTTAATTGGTTAACATTATTTGCAGCAGGAATATTGTATTGTCATACAATTAGAAAGAAAGTAATCCACAGGATAGAAAACATTGCTGAAAGATCACGTCTCAAACAATACATATATGTTTTGCTTTAAAATTAGGGATGGATTCATCTGGAAATACACTGAGTTCAGTTCGAGCAACAAGGAGCAGCAGTAGACAGCTTTCAGCGAGACCCTGAAGATGGCACTTGCGATTCTGCCGAAACGTCGTTTAGACAACGGTTTAGATACGGAACTAAATAATAATAATAATTTATTTACGGAAATAACATACAGAAAAAATATACAGATATTATTTGTACTATTTATGTAAACAAATTGGATAAATTTACAGTAAGTTAAAACTTGGAAATACAACACTTCATTTAACACCTGCGAAAACCTAAAAAACAACGTATAATGGCTAAATTCTGATTCAAAAATTAAACGCAAGGTTCTTGAGAAACACGGAAATTTAATTTTTTAAATATTACATCAGTCAAATGACCTCCTCACCGCTCTCTCACAAAAGTTTTTCATCACCGCCTTCAACCATATTCTTCGCAAAATTGTCATAGAATCCTTAGCAGTGTGGGAAGTGGCTCCATCCTGCTGAAACCATATTTTTTTAATATCCACACCAACATTACGAAGTTGTTGTTCAAAGTTACGCAATACTCGTTGATAACGTTTTGATGTAACAGTAACCGTCAAGTCATTTTCCTCAAAGAAAAATGGCATAAAAATTCCAAAGGCGGATACTGCACACAATGCAGTAACCTTTTTGCTACGAACGGATAAATACTTCGTGCAATTGCAGAGAATTTTTCGTCGCTCAGTAGTAAAAGTTCTGCTTGTTAACATATCCGGAAAGATGAAAATGAGCTTCATCTGACATCAGCAAGCAATCAAAGAGATTCGGGTTTTCAGCAAAGAGCCCTTCGAAACGTTTGCAAAAATCAACGCGTGTTAAAAAATATTGTGGCCGAAGTTTTTATACGACTTGAATTTTGTAGGGATGAAAGTGTAGTAAGTCTTTCGGAATGCGGTGAAGACAAAATGAGGACAAAATAGAGACGATTACACTACACAGGAAATTTACGAATACGAAGACTTTCACTAAAATAAAAATAAGCGACAAAGAAATTGGGGAAATAAGCAGGGTCAAGTATCTAGGAATAACTCTGGATACGAGGCTCTATTTTGGACCCCGCATTACAAATAATATACAAAAGACATATGCAGCTTTAAGCAGACTCTACTCACTAGTAAACCGAAGAAGTAAATTGACCACAAATAACAGACTGACGCTTTACAAGACAATTTTTAGATCCATAATGACTTATGCCTTCGCGTCCTGGAATTCCATTTCGGACGCGCAGTTCTCACGTTTACGACCTCATGAAAATACTGGTACTCTTTTTTGTGCTGTTCGCAAATTGACTGGCTTACCTTTATAGGATTTTAATGTGCGTCGGGTATGTTTCATGTCAGGCTTAGAGCCATGGCCCGCGGTGATATAATTATGTCGTAAAGTTTTTGTTGCGTTTTTTATTTACTGGGATCTATTTCTTTCAATTATCACCATGGCCCGCGGCGACAATAATTATGTCGTAAAGTTTTTGCTAGGTTTTCTCTGTCTCGGGAATTTATTACTTGAACTATACTAAAATATCCCAACACAGCAATGGACTACCTGGCAATGTTCAGAAGGAATCTGCATTTTATAATGGGAATCCAGACTGGACACTGTCCGTTAGGGAAGCATCTCCATAATATGAAATTAAGCGAAACACCTCTCTGCAGAGGTTGTGAACAAGAAGATGAGACGGTTCAACATGTACTCTGTGACTGACGAGAGCCAACAGCTCGAAACTACAGTCTGCAAGTGGTATGGGACGACTGGCACGAGAGCTCCTTTAAGTAGAATCCGTTTTTCAGCTGGTGTTTGTTGCAATCGAAGCATTAGCGCTTAGTTGGTAATATGCGATTATTACACTTAACGCGCCAGGCTTGTAACTTGTAATTAAGCGCTCGGCGGGGCACATAACCCGGAGAGTAGCTGTTGGTTGCAGTTTGGTTACATTCCTTATAGTAAAATAAGGATTTTATAGGAGCTTGCGACTGAAATATTATGTTTTAATATTTCTGCCCCCTAGAAGCACATTTGAACTATGCTAAGCCCAGTCAGGCTATTTATTTTTCGATTGCAACAGACACTGGACCGCTAGATGGCGCCTGCTTACTATTTCGCTATCGTAAAGATACCGAGATGTACCAAAAGGTCAAGGGATCCTCGTGTCGTTCGTCACATGCCTACCTTGCACTGACGAGGGCCAACAGCTCGAAACTGCAATCTGCAAGTGGTATGGGACGACTAGCACGAGAGTTCCTTTAAGTAGAATCAGTCTTTCGGCTGGTGTTTGTTGCAATCGAAGCATTAGCGTTTTGTTGGTAATATGCGATTATTACACTTAACGCGCCAGGCTTGTAACTTGTAATTCAGCGCTCGGCGGGGCACATAGCCCGGAGAGTAGCTGTTGGTTTCAGTCTGGTTACATTCCTTATAGTAAAATAACGATTTTATAGAGGAGCTTGCGACCGAAATATTAAGTTTTAATATTTCTGTCCTCTAGAAGCACACTTGAACTATGCTAAGCCGAGTCAGGCTATTTATTTTTCGATTGCAACAGACACTGGACCGCTAGATGGCGCCTGCTTACTATTTTACATTTCGCTATCGTAAAGATACCGAGATGTACCAAATAGTCAAGGGATCCTCGTGTCGTTCGTCACATGCCTACCTTGCACTGACGAGAGCCAACAGCTCGAAACTGCAGTCTGCATGTGGTATGGGACGACTGGCATGAGAGCTCCTTTAAGTAGGATCAGTCTTTCGGCTGGTGTTTGTTGCAATCGAAGCATTACCGTTTTGTTGTAAGTAATATGCGATTATTACACTTAACGCGCCAGGCTTGTAACTTGTAATTCAGCGCCCGGCGGGGCATATAGCCCGGAGAGTATTTGTTGGTTGCAGTCTGTTTACATTCCTTGTAGTAAAATAAGGATTTTATAGAGGAGCTTGCGACTGAAATATTATGTTTTTTTGTACTTTTAACAGCTTTATTGTAATATTCTACAAATGTATGAATAAACATTATTATTATCATATATTCATAAAATTATAATTTTATTTTTCAGAAAAATGCAGTAATTTCTGTATAAACCAGAAGTGGTATTTATGATATTTAAAATATACAGACATGTATTGCTTTTATTTCCCTTTAACAGTCAACTAACAAAATACAAGAATCGACCATTTTGAATTCTTTGGTAAAATAACTTTTTTATTTGTTGAATTGTTTGTTTCTTAACGGCGTCGGATTCCGTGGAAAAAACTACAGCTTTTAGATAAAGGAGAATTCTAAAACTCTACAGAGAAAATCGGGCGTACAGCGTTAAGTGGGACACCTTGTACAAGCGGGACTATTTATAAACGTTTTGTAATATTTTTGATCTTCAAGTAGTTCTTGACTTTTAAGTGGGCATTCCTCCTTATAAATGACTACAGTTACATTACCTTTATCACTTCTATCTACATATAACTCAGGATATTTTAACGTAATTTTTACAGGTTGAAACCTTTTAAACGGAAATATTTTTAGAAAAATGTCAGTTACATCCGCTGCGTTTAAGAGAGTAGTTTTATCAAACGGACAGGGATTCTCCAGCCACTGTTTCGGTGTCACTGGCGATGTCTAATGCAGAAACATTTGTATAGCATGATAATAATCTCAGCGACGGTTTTAAATTTACTGGCACTAGTTTAGCATGCATTAAATCTTTTCCTAGGAATTACAAACATTTATCTCAACCATCTTATTCATTAGAAAAATTATTCACCTTGACGTTTTCTGCTACAATGGGTAAGGTTAGTTTAATTATTCTAATTAAATTTTACTCCAAAATTTTATCAGTATTTAGGTTAAATTAATGGTCTTCATTTCTTTGATTTATTTTGTTCTTGGAATTTAACTTGAAGAATAATTAAACATTAATTGTCTAAGGAGCCTAGTTGTTCTAAATTGATTAGAATATTATTTTCTTAAGTAAATATACATAAGCTGCGAACATAATAATTTATGTAAATAAAACATTTGACAATAGACTAGGCGGTATGCGCGCTGTCGTTTCTAATTAAATTCGGATTAGATTTTTTTGCTGGAATCAATTCAGAAGATAGTATCGATTATGTATATGTTACCAGACGGTAACCCGGGTCGGTATTTTTTAAAACAATTTTATTTATGACGAGTAGAATCAAATCAAACAGGTTTTTTTTATATTTTTTTTTTCGTAAAGTTGATATTTTCAGTATTATTAATTTTTAAATATTGAAAAATCGCCAGTTTCCCGTTTTTTGACGTTCTAAGTGTAATATATTTTTTTTAAATACATAATTTTTTATAATATCTTCAGACTTTGTATATTAACTTCGTTATATATGTAAAAATTATTTGTTTTTATCCGCGTTCACGTGCCAGCGGTCCTAATTCTCTCCCAAGTACTGTGTTGCTGTTTATGCGTATCGTGCGATTTCTGTTGTTTATGCACCTACCGTGATCATTAATTTATTATTAAATCGGATTTAATAATGGATTAATGATGTCCCCATGGCGTATAGCGACTCGCTATTTTGCACGTACCGAGAGCGACGACTTTCTGCCCTTGGTGGACTTCACCTACTGTTATTATATATGGTTTGCAGGAAACAGGAAACAACTATTCAGCGGGCAAATACCCCGACCTGCTTTGAATTATACCATACAAATAATATATATATGAAGTGTTATTGTACTTCCGGGTGCTCTCCCGAGTCGATAGTCGACTCCTCCAGGAGTCACGGTTGTCTAAACGACGTTTCGGCAGAATCTCATCTGCCATCTTCAGGTTCTCACTGAAAGCTGCCTACTGCTGCTCCTCGTTGCTCGAACTGAACTGACGTTCCCCGCGTTGTGCGGCTCCTTATATAGGCCAATTTATTTGTCACATTTGCCTTAGTCGAGGCTTCTTAAAGTGTTTGTAGCAGATGCCGTTGGAGGGGCCTATTTGTACTATTTGTAAGTTGCCGATATGGTGTTACTTGCAATGTATATAACATCAGGAGACCGCAGGCATGGTCAGTGTCTGGGTCTGCTCTGCACTGATGAGAGCCAAAAGCTCGAAACCGGTCTGCAGATGACTCTCGACATTGCCGATGCTGCGGAACTCCTCTGTTTAAATAATGGTATATCAACAATTAAAATACACACACATCTGTATTTGAAGAATATTTTTCATAAATTAAATTATCCGTCTTTGTAACTGTAATAAATTTTAATTAAGGTGTAAGAGCAGATACATCTGCCGAAAGTAAGATATTCTGCTATCAATATCTCTAAATAGGGTTCTTAATACCTATTTCTTGTATAACAAACGGGATACAGTTATTCCAGTCGGTAGACTTTATAGTTTCTTTTAGTTATATCCCTTAAGGAAAGTTGGGATATATTTTTATTTCTACAACGATGTCACCTGGGAAATTCAGTGGGTAGGCTTTCACTGTACACAAAGCCACGATATCCCTCGTTATTATAGTTGTAATCCCTTACCACCACAACAAATAAATTCAAGTGCGACAAATCTACATATACAAATAAAATGCCTGGCCGTCACATATAAAATCACCCAATTGTATTAGGCATTGAATAAACCTTATTCAACCTTAGAATATAAAATACCAACATTGGGAAGTTAATATTATAAAACATATTTTCAAATGGAAAAATGAGAATTTATATTTCCTCAGAAATTAAAATACTTTTTTTAAAGGTTATCATAAAAACATTTTTAGAAACAAATCAAACCAGAAGAGTAAAAGTGGAGTGTATGACAGATATAGTTGGGTAACGTTGGGATGGGTAATTAATTAATTTAAATAACAAAAATATTTTTTTGAATTGTTTAAGGAATTTTTAAGGTTTCTAATAACCAGTTTCGTAATCGTTGGTTTAGCTTTTTGGTTGAATAACCTGAACCTATTAGTAAATGCATATTTGGGTTTCACAACATTTGTTTTATGCTTAGTAATCTAACCAATAGTTAAGCTTAAATTTTGAATAGTTAGTATAGCAGATTAATTTTAGAGAAGAAACGAAATCATAATATACTTCATATGTTGCTGAGTTTGTGCTTCTAGAGGGCAGAAATATTAAAACATAATATTTCAGTCACAAGCTCCTCTATAAAATCATTATATTACTATAAGGAATGTAACCAGACTGCAACCAACAGCTACTCTCCGGGTCAGGCTATTTATTTTTCGATTGCAACAGACACTGGACCGCTAGATGGCGTCTGCTTACTATTTTACATGTCGCTATCGTAAAGATACCGAGATATACCAAATAGTCAAGGGATCCTCGTGTCGTTCGTCACATGCTTACCTTGCACTGACGAGAGCCAACAGCTCGAAACTGCAGTCTGCAAGTGGTATGGGACGACTGGCACGAGAGCTCCTTTGAGTAGGATCAGTCTTTCGGCTGGTGTTTGTTGCAATCGAAGCATTAGCGTTCTGTTGGTAATATGCGATTATTACACTTAACGCGCCAGGCTTGTAATTTGTAATTCAGCACTCGGTGGGGCACATAGCCCGGAGAGTAGCTGTTGGTTGCAGTCTGATTACATTCCTTATAGTAAAATAAGGATTTTATAGAGGAGCTTGCGACTGAAATAATATGTTTTAATATTTCTGCCCTCTAGAAGCACACTTGATATATATTGAGGTTGCAGTCAGTGATAAGATATTTGGCCAATAAAAAGAAAATTCTTTGTTATTGTCAAGCTTTCGCTAATGTTTATTAGCTTTTTCAAGACATTAACTTGAGGTTAATTTGATAAAACTGCGTCGAAACACATGGCAGGAAAATTACTTAATACGTTACTAGTGATCGATCCCACACACATAGCTACACTGCTATTGTTATTAATAAAACATTTAACTTAAGTTTAATTACACATATTGATAAAATCTGATTAAAATTTCATTTAAAATAACTTACAAAATGGACTCTCAGTTAGTTGAAACTATGCTGAAGCCCCGAGATAACCTCTGATCTCTAGAAGCACATTTGAACTATGCTAAGCCCAGTTAGGCTATTTATTTTTCGATTGCAGCAGACACTGGACCGCTAGATGGCGCCTGCTGACTATTTTGCATGTCGCTATCGTAATAATACCGAGATGTACCAAATAGTCAAGGGATCCTCGTGCCGGTCGTCAATGCCTATCTTGCACTGACGAGAGCCAACAGCTCGAAACTGTGGTGTGGGGTAACTGACACGAGAGCTCCTCTACGTAGGATCAATCTTTCGGCTGGTGTTTGTTGCAATCGAAGCATTAGCGTTCTGTTGGTAATATGAGATTATTACATTTAACGCGCCAGGCTTCTAACTTGTAATTCAGCGCTTGGCGGGGCACATAGCCCAGAGAGTAGCTGTTGGTTGCAGTCTGGTTATGTTCCTTATAGTAAAATAAGGATTTTATATAGGAGCTTGCGACGGAAAAATTATGTTTTAATATATATGTTATAATGTTTGGTAATAATTTTGGATATATGCATTTGGTTTTTCTAATCTAATAAATATGTTTAATATGAAATTCAACAAAAATTTTGAGTTATTTGCATACATGTGCTTAGTAACGGATTGTTACTATAAATGGAATATTCAGTATTAATAGACAACAACCAAAAAAGAAAGCATTTGAAATAATCCCAGTGAGGAAACAGAACCGACATTCAGTTCTTGAGAAAGAGTGTGTACCTGCGTTAAAAATAATTTTGTTGTTGTTCGTAAACAAATGATTTTGATAAAAATAATATCATATGTTTCATATATATAGTTATTATACATGATTTGCAGGAAACAACTGCTCAGCGGGCAAATACCCCGACATGCATTGAATTATACCTTAAAAACCACGAAGGATTGGTAGCCAATGTCATTTGTCAATTCCCTGATCAGACATAGACCGGTTTCGAACTTATTCTCATCAGTATGCCATAGGTCATGGAACAGACAAATGACAGTGGCCAACCTGCTAGTCTTATACAGACTAATGTAAATGGTGTAATGGTGACAGGTAAGTGAATCCTATCATGTGGTCTAATGCTACTATACACCAGACATCATAGATGTCTCCATGGTGTATAGCGACTTGCCATTTTGCAAGTACCGAGAGCGGCGACCTTCAGCCCTTGGTGGACTTAACCTATATACTGTTATCATGTATAATAACTATATATATGAAACATATGATATTATTTTTATCAAAATCATTTGTTTACGAACAACAACAAAATTATTTTTAACGCAGGTACACACTCTTTCTCATGAACTGAATGTCGGTTCTGTTTCCTCACTGGGATTATTTCAAATGCTTTCTTTTTTGATTGTTGTCTATTAATACTAAATAAAATTTTTGTTGAATTTCATATTAAACATATTTATTAGATTAGAACAACCAAATGCATATATCCAAAATTATTACCAAACATTATTCTCTACCTAACCGATTCTACTTTATATAAGAAACATGGAGACAAAACAAAACAAAAAATACTTCCAACACTACTTAATTGGCAAACCAACACCAAACAATAAATTATAAAAATTGTAATCGTTTGTTTTTTTTTTGTAAGTCAAAATCAAATAACTTGTTTATAAAACACTCACGATACTGTAGCCGTCAGAACAGTCATCTTCTTCTATTCCTAGAAGTACTCCACGAAAAACCTGCTAGCTTCTAACAGAAATCCTCTTAATTGACCTCCTGTCTGTGCCTGCTTACAACTATTACACAAAATTACCTAGTCTATGTCCGTTTTCCCAAGCATGTTCATCAAATCTTTGATTTCTGAATTTCATTCTTTCTAATGTAATTCTTGTGCTCATCCAACCTCACAGTGAAAGGTCTGGATGACTCACCCACATAATATTTATCACATTCGCACGGGATATTGTATGTTGAAGACACGTTCTTATATTTTTATTATTGTTTTAAATATATATTTGGATCACCCTCTATAGTAAACAGGAAAAAACAAAAGATTTATTGATTGATAATAATAAATATTTGTCAGTTGAAAATAAAAGTTACTCACTTTTAAATAGTTTTATTGTGAGTGCACTAATTTTACATTGGTCCTTCGAGTAATACAAAGAACGTGCTATGGAGAAGGCAGTACCAAACAGTCAAGCCGGTAATATTGATGTTCGAAGAAGTAAAAGGGTCTATAAGGGCATACCACCAAGGAGGTTTACAGTGAGTGATTTTGGAACCAATTTAAATGTACCTTCATCTAGTATGATAAATGAAGCTAGGAGAGACGAGGGTTACATCGGTGGTGTAGAAAGAATTACTACTGAAAACGATTTGGAAAGAAAGTCGAATAATTTTGATACTACCAAAAGACAGGTGCTGCCAGACATTTGCATGAATAAATCAGCAGAAATTAGTGTGACTAAGATTTGTAGCAAATCTAATAGAGAAAAATCTGTTGTATCGAACATTTCTCAGTTAGATTTAGAATTAACGGCAGTACGAAGGCAGAGATATTTAGATGAGGAAGAGACACGTATTAGATTGTTAGCTATTGAAAAAAAACGAGAGAATCTGACGAAAGAAATAGAGTTACAAAAAAAAATTTCCGAACAATTTGAAGCAGGTAGTGAAAACAGATCTATGTATTCTCAAAGTCTCTATGGCAACGAAAAATGTTTCAACAAATGGGTTGGTGATTCTAAGAAATGTGTAGCTAAGGGTAATAATGCCAAGAGGTCTAGTGATCATGATGACAAATTATACTTTGATTCTATTGGAGGATGCAGAAGCACCTTTGATGCTGGTGAAGGAAATAACGACAAAAATAATGACGTCTTACTTGGTATTGCTAAGCAATGCATAGAAAATTCAAGGCAAACTAACAGGTTACTGCTTCGTCAAAAAGTTAGAGAGCTCACTTATTTCTCAGGAGAACTCACTGAATGGCCAATCTTCATAAGCGAGTTTAATCGGACAACAAATCAGTTTGAATTAAGCGATGAAGAAAACTTGTTAAGATTAGATAGGGCTCTACGAGGAAAAGCTAGAGACACTGTGAAAGCCTTATTAACATCTCCAAGAAATGTAACTAAAATAATTAAAATGCTAGAAATGAACTTTGGCAGACCAGAATGGATTATTTTATCACTAATTGAGAAGGTGAAAAAAATCAATAATGTTAAAGAAGATAAATTAGAAACATGTATTATATTTTCTAATGCCATAAATAACATGGTTACAACAATGAAAAGCATTAATTCTGATTTATATCTTTTCAATCCAGAACTGCTTTATAATTTGGTTGAAAAGTTGCCTCAAATACAAAGATATAGTTGGGGAAAATATAAACATTAACGGGATCGTGAAGGGAAACAGACATCGTTGGAAAGTTTTGCTGACTGGTATGAAGAGGAGGTGAATCTTCTGGCAAGCATCAGTAACCCTTTTCAGAGGAAGACGATTGTCTCAAAGAAGGAACTTGTGATGATTTCAAAAAAGAATCAGAACAAAAACGATCAGGACGATAGAAAATGTGTCTTTTGTAAAAATCCTAACCATTCTGTGTTAGAATGTGGAGAATTTAGGGAAAAAACAGTGAAGGAAAGAAGAGAAGCAGCATCAAATCTCAAACTTTGTTTTTTATGTTTAAAAATGGGACACATGGTAAATAAGTGTTATCAGAAAACGAGATGCGGCGAAAATGATTGCAAGGGAAAACATAATAAACTTCTTCATATGATACGAAGTTTAAATGACTCAAAGAATGAAGGCAAACAAGAGCAAGAAATCGAAAGTAAAGACCTGACTATTGCTAGGGAATTTTGAGCAAATGTGAAGAATGAAAATCATGTTGCTTTGCTGCGGATTGCACCAGTAATTTTGAGAGGACCTATAATAGAGATTGAGACATTTGCCTTGTTTGACGAGGGTTCCACATGTTCAATGATAGATGAAGATTTAGCCAGAAAACTTGAATTAGATGGTCCAATAGTTCCACTCTGTTTTCAATGGACTAATGACATAACACATTTTGAAGACACTTCTAGGCGAGTTACACTAAATATATCTGGAAGAAGCTCAAATCCAGTCTTTTATAATATGAATCAAGTAAGAACAGTCAAAAATCTTAGTTTACCTCAACAAAAACTAGATGCGAATGAATTGGTAAGGAAATTCCCTTACCTAAACCAAGAAACTTTGGAGTTAGTACAGTCAGCTAAACCAGACTTATTAATTGGTCAAGATAATTATGGGCTAATTGTTCCGAGACAGATAATTCAACCAAAAATAAATCAACCTATAATCTCACGATCAAAATTGGGTTGGACTATTAACGGGGCATGTAATACTGCTTTCAATGACGAAACACGCCATGTTAATCTCTGCTGTCGTCACTTTACTGATGAAAATTTGCACCTGTTGGTCAAAGATAGTTTTCGACTCGATTGTTTTGGATTGAAACCTCAAGACAAAGTAATTAAATCTGTAGAAGATAAAAAAGCAGTTACCATAATGGAGAACACTTTGAAAAATATTGGGGATAGATATGAAATAGGTCATTTATGGAGAAACGAAGACACTTTTCCTGATAGTCAAGCTAATGCTAGAAAGCGCTTATTATGCATGGAACGGAAAATGGATAAAGCTCCAGAGTTTTCGAAACAATATGTAAGTAAGATAGAAGAATATGTTATCAAAGGATATGCAAGAAAATTACAATATTCAGAAATTATAAACACTCCAAGAACATGGTATTTGCCACATTTTGCTGTTTGGAATATTAACAAACCAGGGAAAATTAGAATGGTTTTTGATGCAGCTGCAAAATCATACGGATCAAGCCTAAATGATTTTCTTTTGCAAGGTCCAGATTTCGTTCCTTCTCTAGTTGCTGTCTTGTGGCGTTTTAGACAAAGAAAAATTGCCTTTAGCGGATATATTAAAGAGATGTTTCACCAAGTCGTCATCAGAGCCGAAGACAGATGTGCACAACGTTTCTTATGGCGAGGAACACACAGAGATTGTAAACCAGAAGTCTACGAAATGAATGTAATGATTTTTGGTGCTGTATCGTCACCATCTGTTGCCCAGTTTGTTAAAAATAGAAATGCTAAAGAATATGCGTCCAAATTTCCAGGTATTACCAGAGCAGTGGAAAAACAACATTATGTAGACGATTATCTTGATTCATGTGAGAGTGTAGAAGATGCTGTCAAGAGAATAAAAGAAGTCATCTATGTTCATAAAAGAGGAGGATTTGAGATGACTAAGTGGATAAGTAATTCCAAGGAGGTAATAGAATATACCTGAATATTTACGGTCAAATACTCAAGACACTCTGAAAATCGACTCAGAGAGAATAGAACGGGTACTTGGACTTTCATGGTCCCCAAAAGATGACAATTTTGTTTTCTCGTTAAACTTGAGGAAAATTCCACCAGAAATTTATAATGGTTTGAAAATTCCTACGAAAAGAGAAGTTCTTCGACTAATAATGTCTATATTTGATCCGTTAGGTTTTCTTGCACCACTGATTATTAAAGCTAGTATTTTAATGCAAAATGTTTGGAGAAGCAATATTGATTGGGATTCTGAATTAACAGAAACTTTGTTCATTATTTGGAGAAATTGGCTACATGATCTTCAAGAACTAGCACCAGTCCTAATTCCCCGGCCCTATTTTCTAAGAATATCTGGCGTGAAAGGAGTAAGTCTGCATATGTTTTGCGATGCCAGTGACAAAGCTTACGCCACAGTTGGATATATGACGGCTACAGTGGACAACGAGGTATATACTACCTTTGTAACATCTAAGTATAAGGTAGCACCTTTAAGTCAACAAACAATACCAAAATTGGAATTGCAAGGAGCACTGCTAGCTAGTACAGTTGCAAAAACAATATACACTGAATTGGAGTACGAATTCAATGAAATACATTACTGGACGGATTCTATGGTAGTGCTTAAACAAATAAGATCAGAAAGTAAAAGATTTCCAATGTTTGTTGCTTGTCGTATTGGGGAAATACTAGAGGAAACTGACGTGTCCCAATGGCATTGGATTCCTTCTGAATTGAACGTGGCAGATCAAGCTACCAAAGAGATAAAAAAGATTGATTTAACACCCGATAGTGTCTGGTTGAATGGTCCTGAATTTTTGAAATTATGAAAAGCGCTTTGACCAAAGGCACCCCAGATCTATGCTTCAGATGTTGAATGTACGCTCACTGTTGATGATCTCGAAGTAAGGAATTTTTGTCTACCTGATATTCAAAGATTTTCAAAATGGAACCGACTAATCCGATCTAGTGCTTGGTTATTACATTTCAAGAAAGTTTGTCGAATTCCTAAAAGAGAGAGAGAAGCCACAAAATTTAATACTGGAAACGGAGACTATTTCAGAAGCTTCCTTATTATGAATTTATAAAAGTCAACTTGATTCCTTTGGAGTAGAATTTGGACAATTGCGAAGAAAGAAAAAATTACCAAGGTCTAGTCGACTTTTTAAATTATCTGCCTTTATTTCCGATGATGGAATATTAAGAATTAGTGGAAGATTCCCCGATGATGATATATCTATAGATTATGACACAAAGTATCTTATTATCTTAGACCCGAGACATAAATATGTTGAATTGATGATTGATCATTTTCATAGGAAAGCAGGACATGTGGGAATAGAAACGGTGGTAAATAATTTGAGAATTTTGCAGCTAAGATCTGCAGTAAAAAAGAGTTTTTACAGGTGCCAAGCTTGCAAAATTAGAAAGTGTAAACCGATTGCACCTGAAATGGGAAAATTGCCCAAAGAAAGAATTGAACCTTTTATTTTTCCATTTACCTATGTTGGAATTGATTTTTTTGGCCCAATGAAAGTCACTGTAGGAAGAAGAACTGAAAAACGGTATGGTGTTCTCTTCACTTGTTTAACGACAAGAGCCATACACATCGAATTAGCATCAAGTCTAGATACAAGTTCTACTATTATGGCAATAAAAAGATTTATGTGCAGAAGAGGACAACCTAAAGAAATTTTTTCTGATAATGGGGCGAACTTTGTAGGTGCAGAAAGAGAATTACGCGAATGGATACAAGGTATGGACCAGACAAGGATAGCAGATGAACTCAGCTTGAAAGACATAAAATGGAAGTTCAATCCCCCAGCTGCTAGTCACATGGGTGGAATCTGGGAGAGAATGGTGCGGTCCGTGAAGACTGCCCTTAAAGTAACACTTACATCAGCTAAACCAAGAGAAGAAGTCCTTCTAACATTGTTGCAAGAAGCAGAATATATAATAAATTCTAGACCTCTTACTCATATTTCGGTTGATTCCACTGAACCTGAAGCGATTACGCCAAATCATGTTCTTTTACTTCGCCAAGGAGACGTAAAGTCCTATGGCGGAACTGAAATAACAAGTAGGAAGCAGTGGCGTATTGCACAATCATTTGCTGATCTTTATTGGAAGCGATGAATTCGAGAATACAGACCTTCTTTAATCAAAAGATCAAAATGGTATTCGAAAAGCGATTCCGTCAAAATTGGAGACATAGTACTAATAATTGATGAGAAAATGGCCAGAAACGAATGGCTTCTTGGAAGAAGAAGTATACCCCGGGAAAGATGGAATTGTCCGAGTTGCCCATGTGAAAACAAAAAAGGGGTATTATATATACTAGACCAGTGACAAAATTGTGTGTTCTTCCTACGAGTTGAGATTAATTAGAGAAGATCCCAGCTCTTCACGGGGTAGAGAATGTTGAAGACACGTTCTTATATTTTTATTATTGTTTTAAATATATATTTGGATCACCCTCTATAGTAAACAGGAAAAAACAAAAGATTTATTGATTGATAATAATAAATATTTGTCAGTTGAAAATAAAAGTTATTCACTTTTAAATAGTTTTATTGTGAGTGCACTAATTTTACATTGTAAATACAGTTTTTTGAATTCTGCTCCCTGTTTGTCGGTTTTGTTTTTGTTAAAATAGATCTTAAAGTGGTCCCCGTTTGAAATATCGTCCTAACATCAAATTTGTCACCTATACGGCGTAGCTTTTCCGATAGTCCGTATACATAAGGAATTATTGCTGTATAATGACGTTCAGGTTTTTGTCGTACCTGATTGTCCCAATTTTCAACATTTATGAAAACTCTAACAACAAAGGCTTCAGGATATTGATTTTGTACTAGAACCTCTTTGATAAATTTTTTCTCGTTATTTAATATTTCATTATTAGATGAAATTATTTTGGCCCTATCGTATAAACATTTTACAACACCCCTTTTAATATTTATTGACTGATTTGAGTTAAAATTTAGATATCTATTAGTATGTGTTGGTTTTCTATAAACGCTTGTTTCAATTGTATTATTTACCCTTGTCATTAAAACATCTAAAAACGGTAGTTCATTCCTAATTTCTACTTCTAATGTGAATTTAATAGACGGTTCCTTACTATTTATATTTTCCAAAAAACTATCTAGTAAATCGACACCATGAGGCCAAATTGCAAAGATGTCGTCAACATATCTCCACCAGACAACCGGTTTGTTTATACAATTTTGAACATGTGTGTTCTCAAAGTTCTCTATAAATATGTTGCTTAAAATTGGTGATAATGCAGTCCCCATAGCCATACCAAAATCCTGCCGATAGAACTCATTGTCCAATTGAAAATATGTTGTTTTTATACACAGTGTTAAGAGTTCCGTTATGCTATTTACACTTAATTTAGTTCTAGTTTCCAAATTATTATCATTTAGCAACCCGTCTTTAACTATTTTTAAGGTTTCATCTACCGGAACATTGGTAAAAAGACTAACTACATCAAAACTAACCGTCAGGTGTGATTCATGAATATCGTTTTCATAAATTTTTTCTATAAAATGTTTACTATTTTTAATATATGAATCGGTATTTCCAGATAATGGATCAATAATTTTAAGTAAAAATGTTGCCAAATTATGACATGGTGAATTAATAGAACTAACAATTGGTCTTAAAGGAATATTATGATTATTAGCCGTTACTCGAGTCCGAGTATAAAAATGTTACAGTCGATAGATTGTGTACAATAAAAAACAAGTAAAAGGTGTAGTCTATTGTAATTCCCATTCATCTACGGTGCACACGACTATGGCTATAGAGGCCAATTCGGGAGAGCACATGTCGACCGCAGTCAGGACAAACATAGCCCTAGTTAGGTCTTGGATTCGGCCTTCTTGCAGCAACATTTCCTTGATAGCTGGCCACAACACCTCGCCATTCGGTTCTGTCCGCTGCAAGTTGTTCCCATTGCTCGTCTGCAATACCACAGGATTTTAGATTTTTATGGAGAGCGTCTTTGAACCTCTTTCATTGACCGCCACGCCTTCTTCTACCGCTTAGCAATTCACCATAAAGTGTACATTTAGGAAGGCGGTTATCATGCATACAATGAACGTGACCTGCCCATCTTAGGCGTGCTCTTGAAATAAGCACCTCAATTGGAAGGCTGTTTGCTCTCCTGAGTACTTCCACGTTTGATATGTGATGGAACCAACGGATTTTCCTCATACTTCTGAGGTATCTTTGCTGAAAATGTTCTAATTCTATCACGTGATGACGGTAAGTGACCCAGCTTTCACATCCATATAGCAGTGTTGGAATGACAACTGCTCTGTAGACAGCCATTTTCGTTGACAAGGCAAGGTCGTGGTTGTTAAATACTCTCTCTCTAAGTCCCCAGAGTGCTCTAGATGCAGCGTTAATTCTATTGCGAATCTCGCTGTCCATGTTTGCTTTGTCATTAACAACGTTGCCTAAGAAATTGAACTGATCCACCACTTCAAGAGAATTTCCGTTAAGTGTAATGTCTATTTGGTTCACTTGATGAGGAGTTGACATAATCTTAGTCTTTCCAATGTTGATTTTAAGTCCCAAGGAATCATAGCTCTGGGCATACACATCTAAAAGTTCTTGAAGCTCTTCCGGCGTAGAGGTTAAAAGTGCACAGTCATCCGCATACTGGAGATCACAAATGAATCGTGTGCGTGTCTTCGTGAAAGCTCTAAAGCGCCCTATGTTAAAGAGACCGCCATCAAAACGGTATCTGAGACCTATTCCTCTGACTGTCAGTTTGTTGTCAACAATAACTGTTAGAGCAGTGGTAAACAAATTAAAAAGTAGGGGTGCCAGGACACATCCCTGCCTAACTCCAGTGAGGGTTTGGAAAGGTTCGGTTGCCTCATTATTATACATAACCTGGGCGTTGTTGTTTGTATGTAGACTGCGACATACTTCCACAAATTTTCTAGGGATACCTAAGCGGAACATAATTTTCCAGAGCACTTCCCTGTCCACCGAGTCAAACGCCTTGGTTAAATCAATGAAGGCCATGTGAATGTCTCCTTGATGTTCGAGTGCTTTTTCTTGAAGCTGTTTAAGTGTGAAGATTAAATCCGATGTGCCTCGGTTTGGTCTAAAGCCACTTTGTGTTTCAGGAAGTAACTTTTCCATAACAGGTGTTAGCGTATTTGCCATCGCTTTAGTGAGTATCTTCCCTCCAACAGCCAGGAGAGCTATACCCCTGTAATTTCCACAGTCCGCAGCGCTCCCTTTGTTTTTGAAGAGGTTGATTAAAAGTGTATGACGAAACTCCTGCGGAGCTTGACCACTTTCCCACACGATATCAAACAGTTTTTTGAGGTAGGGTATGAGCTCTGACGACACAGCTTTAAAGATCTCAGCTGGGAGTGAGTCGGCGCCGGGAGATTTGTTATTTTTTAGCTGCCCAATGGCGGTTAAGATCTCTTCCGTTGTTAGTGGTTTATCTAAGTCTTCGAAGGTGTCATATTGAGGGATAAGATTTATAATATCGTGATCGGCTTGACTTTGCTGGTTAAGAATGTTAGAGTAGTGTTCTTTCCATCGGGCTCTTATTTCCTGGTCTTCTTTGAGGAGATTTCCATTTAAATCTTTAATAGGGCACATATTTTTCCGACTGGGGCCGTACACTACTTTTACTCCTTGAAAGAAATTCCTGTAGTCGTGTGAATCGGCGTACCTTTGAATTTCTCTGGCCTTGCTTGCCCACCACTCGTTCTTTATTCTTCTGATTTTGCGTTGCGTTTCATACTTAGATTGGGTAAAAGCTTCTGCTTTTGATGAGTCGTTGGGGTGGTTGATAGCGTTTTGGAAGGCCTTCTTGTGTAAATGTCGAGAACATGACATAATTCCGAAGTTTTTACGGCTAAAAGTACTTTTCCAAAATGCGAAAACCAGAAAAATTTTGGACAAGGCAAGCAAGTCCATGGTTAGGGAAAGAATTCAATATCATAGATACCAAAAAGAACGAACTATTGGTGACATTATTTACACAGAGAATGAACTAAGCAGGAACATTATAGAACAGGATTATCAGTTTATAATCCGGAATGTCAGGTTGAGTTACGAAAAATATTTTAATCCGCAAAAAGGTACGCATTTACATAAATTTAGAAACTTAATAAGGGAAAAATAGATTAGGCAATTACAAAATATAAATAATAATCCTTTAATTGACAGGACTGTCATTAATATGTCAAAAAGACTTTTGTCCATTTCAGACAGGCTTGTCCTATCAAAAGGTTTAAATTTTGCAATAAACCCGAAAACTGTTCCAAAATTTGATATAGTAGCGGCAATAGAAAAAACGGCTCAAAATTTACCAACAGATAATGATAATGAATATCGCATATGGGCAAAAATTGCTTTAGAGAAGCAATACAAAATTAAAGATAATTTAACTCCAGAAGAAAAGTTATCGATAAATTCGATATTCGATCGATAGATAAAGATATATATATATATATAAATATATATAGATATATATAACACAAAAATCATGACTCTTGTAAATGAGGGACCTTACTCAAAATTAAACAAAGATCCAACAAAATCAATAGAGGACAAAATTTACAGAACTTTGTTTAAATACAAACATGAATATAATGATTTTGAACGAAGGAAACTTACACCACATCATAGTAAGCCTCCTCATTTTTATAGCTTACCAAAGACACATAAACAAAATATTCCTTTAAGACCAATTGTTAGTTCTATTAATTTACCATGTCATAATTTGGCACAATTTTTATTTAAAATTATTGATCCATTATCTGGAAATACCGATTCATATATTAAAAATAGTAAACATTTTATAGAAAAAATTTATGAAAACGATATTCATGAATCACACCTGCAGCGCTATTCTTGACATACTTCGCAGTTGTGCGTATACGTGTTAATGCGAGCGGTGAATTTGCGAACACTTCCAACAGATGATATTCTCGACTACACTTCGCATATGTACACGAACGAAATTAATCGCACGTAAAATTGCACTTGGCAACATCTCTGTTTCGAAAAATACCTAATTTCACTCTATTAGGGATGACAAGACAGCATTGTCGACTGACATTTCTTGATGGTTAGTTTGTTGTAGGTTATGTTTGTATTCATAACGAAAAATATTTATTTGCTAATAATTTATTGTGTAATGGAGACTCCACGCAGAACTGTTAATGCTCTTACTGAACAAAAACGGTTAATACTGGAATTTATAAAGAAAAATCAAAAATTCGCATCTGGTAAATTTTCTAATGAATTTACTCAAAAAGATGGCCATCGTAGAAAACTGGAGGAGGGCCTTATGAAATAAATATATTTTCCATATTTTCAATCTTCGCAATATATTGTAAATTGTCCATTATCAACAATTTACAACACAAGAGACTTTTTGATTTATACCGTATCACGAACATAATAAATTAGGTTATGTCATCATTCGCATATTTACCGATTGTCAAAATCCACTCGCTGTTTAATGCGAATACTCGAGTGTCTTGCGAATGATCAAGAATATTTAGTATGAATTTTTATTCGCATTATGGTGGTATGCGAGTAACTTTTAATAATGTGAACAGTCAAGAATAATGCTGCTGATGGTTAGTTTTGATGTAGTTAGTCTTTTTACCAATGTTCCGGTAGAAGAAACCTTAAAAATAGTTAAAGACAGGTTGCTAAATGATAATAATTTGGAAACTAGAACTAAATTAAGTGTAAATAGTATAATGGAACTCTTAACACTGTGTATAAAAACAGCCTATTTTCAATTGGACGAGTTCTATCAGCAGGATTTTGGTATGGCTATCGGGTCTGCATTATCACCAATTTTAAGCAACATATTTATGGAGAACTTTGAGAACACACATGTTCAAAATTGTATAAACAAACCGGTTGTCTGGTGGAGATATGTTGACGACATCTTTGCAATTTGGCCTCATGGTGCCGATTTACTAGATAGTTTTTTGGAAAATATAAATAGTAAGGAACCTTCTATTAAATTCACATTAGAAGTAGAAAGTAGGAATGAACTACCGTTTTTAGATGTTTTAATTAGAAGGGTAAATAATAAATTGAAACAAGCGTTTATAGAAAACCAACACATACTAATAGATATCTAAATTTTAACTCAAATCAGTCAATAAATGTTAAAAGGGGTGTTGTAAAATGTTTATACGATAGGGTCAAAATAATTTTATTTAATAATGAAATATTAAATAACGAGAAAAAATTTATCAAAGAGGTTCTAGTACAAAATCAATATCCTGAAGCCTTTGTTGATAGAGTTTTCATAAATGTTGAAAATAGGGACAATCAGGTACGACAAAAACCTGAACGTCATTATACAGCAATAATTCCTTATGTATACGGACTATCGGAAAAGCTACGCCGTATAGGTGACAAATTTGATGTTAGGACGATATTTCAAACGGGGAACACTTTAAGATCTATTTTAACAAAAACAAAGCCGATAAACAGGGAGCAGAATTCAAAAAACTATATATATATATAAACATAAAATTTATTGAGGTTGCAGTCAGTGATCACTGACTGCAACCTCAATAAATTTTATGATTGTACCTTAACTAGTCAGTCAAGACTACCTTTATATATATATATATATATATATATTTCTATGTTCGTGCAAATTCGTGGTTTCATTTTATTTCGGAGAATTGCATACATTGTTAATATGTTTAAGAATGGAAGTATGTGAGTTTTTCCTTTCTTTTATGTTATTCAATATAATGAATTTTATTTGAAATCCGACGAATGAAATGTCAATGATGGTTTTAAAATTTCTATTTGAGATTTGTCACTATGACAACATATTTAATTTGTTTCATTTTATCGAATTTCCATAATATAAATTGGTAATTTGCTATAATAAGTTATTTGATTATTTTGGTTTAGCGAATGAAAGTTTCATATTAGAAGCATGTTAATAAATCATTTAATGATTGTACATAAGATATAATTATGGTTATAAATTTGTAATTTTGAGATTGAAGGTAGGAAATGGAAGTTGTGAATCAAGGTAGAAAAATTTAAAAAAATAAAAAAAGAATAGGATGGTCGTTAAGAAAATAATAACAAAGAAGAAAAAATTTGGAGAGAGAGAAAACAGAATTAATGATATTCAGGAGAAGAATTGAAGAAAATTGGATAAGTATATTATTGAGGGTACTTTATCAAGAAAATCAAGAAAGAAACATTTGGCAGTATTCAATGAAATTTAGAAGTGGATCAATGATGATATAAGAAGTAGGAAGTCAGTAATTACGAAGAAAGAAAATATCATTACATTAGACATTAGAGGTCGTATCAAATTATTACTAAACAGACAATTCGCTGTTAAATTAAAATTCAAGATTTTAAATTGTAAATATTTTAAATCTCAAAACGAAATAAACAAATTTGTAATTCATATAAAACTTTTAATTTAATAAATTAAATTTTCCATTTAGAAAGATCGATTTTGAACCGACTACTGAGAGTGAGCTAGCCTGGACATTTTAACAAATTTCAATTGAGAAATGATATATTGACAACATGATTTCGGATTTTCTGTAAGGTAGGAAGTTTATTTCCTAATAAATTATAACATAAAAATAGAGGAACGAATCACATTCATATTCTATTTTAGAGTCAGAGTCAAAATTTTATATATATGACTTATTTTATCTGACATCGAACCTGGGCAAGTAAGTTATTTCACTAAATCTTTATAAAGTATTAGGCTTCGTTTCGCTGGCTGGAGTAATATATCAATAAAAGAAATGAAAATACATATGCAAGTTGTTATCATGCTAGGTCACGTTATTCTCCATAGAATATTAAATATATTTATCTGTACATTGAACTAATTTAATAAGTTTAATGAAGTTTTCACAGTAGTAAGAAACAAACAAGGTGCACAGTGGCAAGCAGGATCCTTAAGTACGTGAGTTGAAGTTTTCGATTGCTGTTCCGCAAGTGACAGTTTCTCAGATAAGTGCAATATATTTGGTTCACGTACGGATTCTCGGAGGAGTCGACGCGTCCGGAATGGCCAACCGGAAACTGATACTCGCCCCAGGCTGCTATAAAGATTTCCCAGACTCGCAATTTTTTCTGATTGTACTTACTTTATTACCTTAGATTTTTACTTGTATGCATGTAAGTTCAATTATTGATGTTATATATAGTGAAACCGAAGTAGTTTCTTTGCGTTTTTCATTTTTGCAATAGAATGTGTCCTGAAGATAAGAGTCAGCTGCATATTAATGTGGATTTATCCACTTAAAATGTTCATAGATTTCGATTGCATTAAAATAGAAAATTCCAACCGTTTTATAATAATTATTTAGAACAGTTAGCTCCAAATTGACGTCAACTAGGTCGGCAAAACGCCTGTCGTCCATATCACTGGAGTGAATTTTTCTATGCTTTGGAGTTTATGAAATCTATTTCAGTGACAGCGTCAAAAAGAAGAAAACCTGCATTTAAAGATTAATGCGTGTACTTGAGTTTAAGTATTTATTAACTTTTTATGCTCATATACCTCCACAAAGCAACTTTAAGTTCATGTTTTTTGCAATGCGAACAGAATAAGAAACACAATTCTGATAAACTTCATTTATCTACTGCAATTATGGGAGTACCCAGTCAAAAATAAGATATTCTCACTCAGTTGAGTTTGATAATGTCCCTCGAATATGTTGAAGTTTCAATAATAGAGTGTAAGCTTCACCTAATAATATAACCATCTGTTCCAAATAATTTTAAAAATATCTTTAGTTAAAGAGTTTCCACCCCCGTAATGACGTATTAAGTTAGGATTCAAATTTGATTTTAGTAGAGCTGACTTAATACAAAGGAGAAATCCCAAACTTGTTTATTGAAAATGGCATTGTCAATATTCGCTCATTTCATCACTGTTCAAGAAATTTACAAATATCCAATTTTGAAATTTTATATCATTATATTAATGCTTCTGATAAATTAATAAGCTCTAAATGAAGAAAGCTAACCTAAGTAATTTGAAAAGTTTGGTAGGTACCTCATAAATGGGTTAAGAAAATAGTTATTGTAGTGCAATAATTATAGGCTAGTACAAGTGGATGGATTGGTAATCAGCTTAGCAATATTACCAATTCAACAATATCAAATGCCAAAACAGATGGAGGTTATATTCCAATATGTTTATATGTGATTGATCTTTTTAATATTTTGGTTGACAAATTAGTGTAGGTCCTCAATAAACCGAAATTTGAATTTGAACATTTAACGGGACTAGTAAATCATATAAAGACCACGCAAAGTCAAGTAATAAATAAATAACACGGTATACATGTACAATATACGTTAATTATAAACAGATGATAATAATAATAATAATAATAATAATTTATTTATTCACAAATAAGTACACACAAAAATTACAGGTATGTATAATCAATAAGTTATCTTAACTAAAATTTCATTTTGAGTACAATGTGTTAACCATTTATGTTTATACAATGTATTACAATATTTTACAATATACAAATTATTTTTATACGCAATTTTGAGGTTTCATTTGCAAATAAATATGGAAGACCCATTTAGGCTTATTTAAGCCTGTCTATGGGTTACACCTCCTTAAGTTGCAAGGAAAGAGTAAGTAAACTGAAAAATAACTGAACATGATATTCGAAAATAGAGGTTATTTTATTTATTGTCTATATTTAACTTCTATTATATTGTTGGAATTGGAGTCCAGAATGTGTGTCTGATTGGTTAATAGATCACGGTTCGTCGAAAATCTAGAATTTAGGTAGAGGCAGGGATAATCGAATTCGTTGAACCATGACATTAGTAAAATTTAGGATACTTGGTCAAGTTTACTTAGTTTTAATCAGCACCCGATAAGGTTGACACTCGTCTAGTGAAGTGATCAAGTGCTGTGTTCAAGCGTAGTGATAAATGCAGTGTTCAAGTGCTTTTGGTGTTTGTGGAAATTACGTTAATATTAATGTCACACCAAAAGTTCCATCTCTCCAAGACTCCAGGAATAAAAAAAACAATTTTCAAAAATAATTCTGAGAAAATTCATACCATATCGATAATTCACAAAGAACCTAATCAACAAAATCATTCAAACATCTAAATTACCTAATTTATAGAAAAAAACATTACAAACGATTGCCCTAAAAAATACCGCCCCATCATTATTTCGATTCACTTCAAAATCACTATCCGAATCCTAAGTCAAATTATTTTAACTCACTTCCGAAAACTTTCTACAAACTCTTCAAATCAACTTCTAATTCAATCTTCTATTTATTCCTCAAAACATACATCATTCAAACCATCACTCCATTCATCAAAACTTTGTTCCGAAATGCCGATATCAAAACTTAATTCCTACTCATATGTCCATACCCGTTGCCAGCATCTCGCGGCTATCTTCACTTCAATCTTCAAAACTTGCTTCCATTTCTTTTCAATACCGGCAACGGAACATTTTCAATATGACGTTAATATGGATTAAATTACGACTTTCAACATTACTTTACGAGACCCATTTAATTTTAGCAACTTTCATTTATATATCGAAAAATCCGTATATATGATATATTTTTCAGTCCTGAATTCAAATTTTTGAAAACAATTGCATAATATTTCACAATATCGAGCCCCATAAGTCTATGGGGCTAGTCGGCCAGGGACCTATCCAGCTCTATCCAGACTTCGGTGAGCCAAGTCCCCATCGTACCGTATTATAGGAGCACGACAAGCTCAAAGAAAGTCAGTTTCAGTATTTTATTCAAGTTATATATGTTCGCGAGTTATTAATTGTAAGAAGTATACTAGTGAATGCATTCGGTTTACATAAATTTAAAAAAGTAGTTATCGTCTGTCTAGTCTAGTTGTCATATACTAGTAAGCTTTCGAGTTCTAAAACAGAAGTACAGTAAATCCTGGAAAAATTTTAGTTCCGTCTGTCTAGTCGACGTAATATACCAGTAATTATTTCGGTTACCTTTAAAATATAGTGCCGCCTGTCTAGTTCCACTTATTTTCCGTAACATCAAGAATTTCCCTGTAACTAAGTCGCTGTTCTACTTCCTTGGGCTAGCCAAGTAAAAAATAGTAAAAATAGTAATTTTAAATAAACTGCCGTCGCGCATAAATTAAAAAATGAATTTTCTGTCTTTAAAAATCTAAATAAAACAAATAAAAATAAAATCTTGTCTTAAAGCCAAAATTTCAAGTGTGGATAAGTTAACTATTTTATCTTGTGCAAACAAATTTTAATAAAATAAAATACTCAACTCTGTTACTTACGCTTAATAAAATAGTTGTTAATTTTCGTTTAAAACCAAGTGTTTAATTTCAAGAAAAGTATATACAGGGAGGGTGTATTCGTTGACCCTGCCATAAAAAATTCAATTTAAACAAGTGCTAGTCAGACTCTAATAAACAAATACAAGTGAACTACTGCTCTGAAATATATACAGGGTGAAGCATTTGGCCCGTTTCACCATTTAAAAATAAACCACCCCTAATCTTTTCAAATAAAAATTAAGTGCACACACGGCCTTTGGGGTCTCAACTCAAGCTCTCCACACCAAACCTTTTTATTTTTTGCGTGCTCACAAGGAAGACCTCGCCGCAAATCTCCCAGCGGCTTGTATAGTGAATGTACCATCCTTCGGAGGGGATGTAAAGCCGTCGGTCCCTTGTCTATTAAATCTTAGGCAAGTAAAAGATCCCTACTCTTCAAAAGAGAAGAGTAAAATTCCTGGTTTGGGGTAGCTCGTCTACAGGCGTCGCGTCGGTGTTAGGCCTCAGTAGCGGAAATGGGCCGACGTTAAAAAAAAAACGATTTATTTAGTTAGTTGTATGACAATCTTCTCGTGACTTTTGAATATTACCTTAATCTTACTTGCACTGTATTATAATTTTAATGTACCACCCTATAAAATTAAAGAGTTTTCTAGAAACAATGTTTTCATTTAAAATTTTATTGACATAAGGTCATTAAACTTTATATCAATTAGGTATTTTCAGTTGACCACCACCACCACAATAGTAAGTAAATTTGTCAAATCACAGTAAATAAAAAAAGAGGAAAGGAGGTAACCAGTGTGAATATAAAAATAAGATTGACGGAGTAACGACCAAGGAAGAAGTTGAAGAGGCATTAATAAGGAAGCTGGGAATTCAAAGTGACGGAATAAGGTTGGAAAGCTGAGACTATATTTCGGCGGGAACCAGGCGACAACTGTTGGAGAGTCCGAATAGCGTAGCCAACGAACTGATACGACAGTCGAAGTTATCAAATGTTACAAATGTATGTGGGGTACACGTCCTCGAGGAGAGAGGCCAGGAGAGCAAGTCTCAAAAATATATAAATTTATACAAGTAAACCTAAACAGAAGTTCTGCCGCACATGATTTGCTAGAACAAACAGCAGCAGAACTACAGGTTGATGTTGTGTTCGTAAGTAAACCAAATAAACGAAGGATAGCGGGAAATAATAACAATAACTGGATAATAGATAAAAAGATGGACGAAGCAACCAAAGTATATAACCAAAGAATGACGAGGAAAATACGAGATAATGGACGGAACTGTATGGCTACATATAGAAAATTTCAGAGTGTATGGCTGTTAGGTGTCGCCTACACAATGCAAGAGTTTACAGGCTGTCTGGAAGTCTTGTGAAGAAGCAGAACAACAGCGCGAAGGAATTAATTGTAGGCGGTGATTTCAACGCTAAGGCCTAGTTACGACCAATGAAGAGACCGAATCCACATTCTTTAGAGGCGAGAGCAGGTCCATAATAGATATAACATTAAGCACGGAAGGGATATCCAGGGCGGTCCAAGAATGGCGAGCAATGCAGGAGAAGAGGTTAAGCGAACACCGATATATATACTACTACGAAATCGACAAACGATGGATAAGGAGGGGACGCCTACGGAGCAAAGCTGGAGTGCGCTTAGCGGATGGGTAGTAAGAAAGTTAAATGAGGAAATTTTTCATAGAGAGCTTAGGCGCAGACAAAGTTTGCCACAGGAGTAAATGTGGAGGAGTGCACGGGCATAGTCGCGGAGGCGTGTGATAGATCAATACCCAAAAAGCCAGCAGCCATGATTAGAAAACGTAGATTTAGATAAATCCTTCGAAACTCCTTGATCTTTCAAACCGAGCAAAAGAATACGAAATTTGTATCAATTCCATATGAACCCCGATTTACCCGGAGTTTAAATAAGATTTCTAAAAGCTTAGATATGACAGTGATCCACTTGACCGGAAATAAATTACAACTTTTAGGCAACCCAAAGGATGATATCCGAGATTTACGAAATCAGTTGTAAAGATTGTAATTTGAAATATATTGGATAAACGAAACATCCAATTATAACTAGATTCAGGGGCATATGACCCATGTCAAATACGGTAGAAATGAAAAATTTAATGATGCCCAACATTCCTTTGATAACAATCATAAAATAGATATTAATACCTTAAGACCAATTATGAATTTAATAAATAATAGACAGCTGGATGAATTTGAAAGTTTAGAAATTACAAAATGTAAAAATGGTGACAAGTGCCTATTCTAAATAGTCCACTTTATTGGTTAATAAGCCACGGTTCATTAAAGACATCTAGAATTTAGATAGAGGTAGGGATAATCGAATTTGTTAAACCATGACATTAGTTTAGTATAAATTTAGGAGACTTTGTTATTACTGAGTTTTAATTATATCCCGATGAAGCTAACTTGGTTGTGGTGATCAAATGCAGTCAGTGTTTAAGTGTAGTGTTCAGTGCAATGTGTTTGGTGTTTGTAGAAGCTACGTCAGTAGTGTTAGTCTCATAGCAAAGGTTCCAATTCCCTCCAGGGCTAAGGAATTCAGAACCCCAAAACCAATCACGAGTTGATACTCAGAACGTGATATAGTAGAGTGCCCGGGCCCTCTGAATGTGTCATTCTGTTGGCATCTTAATTTGAAAATGTACTGACCATCACAACTCATTTCTAATACCTCATAGACAACAAAAATTGAGGTTGTCAAAAAATCGTCCTATGCAGGGGGTGAATGGGGTGAAATTAATGAAAAGCGCCCTAAATATTTTTATTGCATAATTTGATCCTCTGAAATGGATTGAACCTCGTAAAAAAAATCTGTATCTATAATTAATTTGATATACTTAAAATAATTTATTTCCCGTTTAGATTTACATGTGTTTAAATGGAAATGCCGCCGAGAAAAGTGCTGTTTACTCAAAACTTGTAATGTTGCAATTTCTGATTTTCGTTCAACTCGCATTATCTCCGAAATCAGTAATTTTTTCTAAAAATACTCTGAAATAAAAATTATGGGCCGCTCTTGCAGAATGCTGCCGGTTTTTTTATTTTTTCAAATTGAAGCAGCGGTTACTGAGAAAATGAATATTTAGATTGCCGATTCACGCAAGCGGGACGCGAAACGCTTACTACACCTCCACGTTCGAGGTGTAAAATAGCTTACTGATAGAAACCAATGCAGTATTTCTAAAGAAATAAATATAATTATTCACGCTTTATTAATTGGTTCTAAATGTAATATAATTGTAATAATCTGTAGATCTGTGGTTACATTGAGTGTGTAAAGGTTGGAATAAATTCTATAAAATCATTAAAAAGCAATCGATAATAAATCGGTTACTCAGGCCGATTTTTAAATATAGTCCGCTATTTTACATACATAAAAAAAATTCTAAAATTCTTAGAAGAAATTTTAGAAAAAAATTGGGTTATTTTAAATGGCACTATCTGAAATTGATTTGCCATTTAAAAAAATTGTTGTCATAAATTCTAGAAAAAAAATGTAAAAGCTTATTTTTTTTATGAATGCTGTATTAAAAGTTCTGAATATTATAATGAAGAGAAATAAAAAAACAATATTATTATTCGGTATCTGATATGTTTGAAGAGGTTTCTTCATCGCTACAATTTGCTTTGGCAAGCTGAGTACTATTGTGACAAGTTAATGGTTGTGCCATACACTTGCAGGATGCTATGCATGGAATTTTCCTCTTTTTACAAGAGCACTGGTGACCATTACAACCTGTAAATATAGCTTTCGATAATTGCGTTACTGTTAAAAATAAATAGAAACTATATACCTTTTTTACATTGGCAAGTGACGAGACAAATAGATTCGCTTTGTGGTAGAGAAGGTAGTATGGTGAGGACAGGGACTAACTTTTCGTCCACAATTTTCCATCCACATTCAATCGGATCCAACAAATTTGACTGTCGGTTTAAACATTTTAACCAAATCTGCGTTTGGTAGTTAACCCTAAGGAAATGTTGTCTTAGACTATCCTCGGTCTGTAGACGCTTGTTTATAGTTCGGCTCTATGCTAAAAGGCCTCGTAGTTGATTAGTGTCCTTAACTACTTCATTTTTACTATATAAACGTATTGCAAATGACTACGTCTCTAAATACTTCTTCGCTTAATTAGACCATTCCTACATTCTTTAATAATTCTTTGCAAACGTCGCCTAACATAATTTTTGCTCATACCTACAAATTGGCTTGTAGTGTCGGAACCTGTCATCGTATGAAACGTAGGAAGACTGTGCAATTATTGGTTGCCCATCTCTATATTATGAACTGCAATGAAACGTCTAGAATCCTTTGTCCCCACTCGCAACCAGATTTCCGAAGTAAGTTCATTTTTGAAATGCATCAGTAACACCAAATCATCGGTTTCTTTGCAGTCTATTATTATCCGAGATAATCCTTCATTTTTAGTACATAAAAGGTGCAATAATATTCTGGTGTCTGCTTCTTCATGCGATGAACACAAATATTGATCATCACACACATAATTAGTTTTGTATTCATATATATCAATAAATCCATCGGATGTACCAAATTTGGTAATATTATTTTGGCTAATGGTTCTCGTATACACACTATCAATTTAATTTTTTACTGCCTTTAATAATAGGGTGGGAGTGGTAGAGGGGGTAGCTAACGATAAAAAAATTTTTTGAGACGTTTCGTTCTTGTATACAAACTAAATCACATTTTAATTTTTTTTACTCTCTTCCATAATAGTGTGGGGGTGGTATTGGGAGTGATAATGGGGGTGGCTGATGCCAAAAAAAATTTGATTTGAATTTATTTTCCCTTATTTACCCCATTTACCACCAAACCATTCAACGGAATTAGATCAAAATATAATCTAGTTCCAGATCTCGTTATAATACATAAGATCAAATTTCAAGGCAATATCATAAACGGTTCCAAGGTAAACGTGCGCACAAAAAAAGTTACAGACAGAAATTTTTTTCGACGTTTCATGACATTTTAAGCCTATTTCAACAAAAAAAATTTTTTGCGTTACTATACTTCCACTTGACGTAGAAGTAAAAAATATTGTCAATAATGTGAAATATTGAAAAATACGCACTTTTTAAACTTGTATTGCAAGAAATAGCTAAATTCGAATTATTATACATGTAACATGCTGATTCAAATAATATACCAACTGTATTTTGGAACAATAATAGCGATCCCGATATAGGCTTCTTATTGGAGAAGTGAATTGAGGGGGGTCTCGGTGGCCAGCGCGTTCTGCTTTCCGCTTGCGTGCATCGGCAATCAAAATATTCATTTTCTCAGTAGCGGCTGCTTCGATTTGAAAAAACTAAAAACCGGCAGCATCCTGAAAGAGCAGCCCATAATTTTTATTTCAAAGTATTTTTTGAAAAATTTACAAATTTCGGAGATAATGCGAGTTGAACGAAAATCAGAAATTGCAACATTATAAGTTTTGAGTAAACAGCATTTTCTCGGCGGCGCCGGCGCGGCGTTCCCATTTAAACACATGTAAATCTAAATCGGAAAAAAGATTTTAAGTATCTTAAATTAGTTTTTTAATGGATAATTTTTTTCTGAGCTTCCATCCATTTTATCTGATCAAACTGTGCAATAAAAATTTTTGGGGTGTTTTTCATTAATTTCACCCTATCCACCCCCTGCAGACGACGATTTTTTGACAACCTCAATTTTTATTATCTATGAGGTGTTGGAAATGAGTTCTTATGGTCAATACATTTTCAAATTAAGATGTCAACAGAAATAATTTCTAGAGGACTTTTATGCATTTGGGAACTCTACTAATATCTTAACGTGTGAAATAGTGAGATTGAAGGGAGGGAATATTTAATGAAACTCAAAGAGATCGTTGACCAATCATATACGAAATTTATTTTATTTCAATTATTATTTTTGTCTTAGTTTGCTTGTTCCAGTTTTATTCAATTAAAACTTAAATAGAATTAGAATTTCTAATAATTAAATTAATTTTGAGATGTAGATGTAGATGAAACTATAATTATTGTAATGCTGCAGTGTCTCACGGTTTTTTAATTATATGTTGTACGTCAATTATTGTACTTATATATATGTATATATTTTATATTTTTGTATATTAAAGTTTAGTACTTTTTTGACTTTACAGTAAATATTCCTGCAGTTGATTTAAATGTTAGGAAGTATGGAATATGTATACATTTAATTTTCTATTATGTAGGAGAATACCTAATAGTGAAGTAAATTTTTTAGCAAATTATGACTCATAAAATTACAAATATTTTTACCGTGGATTATGCCTTTTACATCATTTGATGCGATGGCTCACTTTATTTATGAATTTTGACTAAGAAATTCATTATTCTCATATTCCTGCTCTATTTTCCATTTTCAATGATTCGATCACCCATATATATATATATATATATATATATATATATATAAAATATTAAATAATTTGCTAAACCGACATAGAAATAAATAAAGAAAAAACTGTTTACCTGCAGGTAATTTCATTTTCATTATTTTATAATTTAGTGCTTACCAATTACAAAAGTGAGGTGCATGTGTTACATTTGTCGTCCTTAGTGGTAAAGTCGCTTACCTGAAAAAAAAGAAAAAATAGGGATGAAATGTGCACACTGTAATGAATAATAATAATAATAATAATAATAATCTCTTTATTTCCAACAGGTAAGCACCCAATTACAGGAAATACATGAAAACACATATCATTTATATATCAATAGCGAATAAAAAAGAAAAATAATATTGACACTTAAGTTACAAACAAAATTAAACCTACTATTCAGTAATAATTATATGACTTAATATACTGCCTAGACTATCAAAATTAATATCACATAGATGGGAGATTTTATTAAAATTATTGCACATTACATAAATTGGAGATCTCACCATAATATTTGTCCTATAATTCTTGACATAGAAGGTTGTGTGACGGCGGATTTCAAGTCTGGGTATGTGGAAATTGATTTTATCTAACAAAAAGGGACAATCAATAGTGTTGTGAATTAAACTGAATAAATATTTAATGGAAATTATTTCGCGACGAGTTTCTAATGAAACGATATTAAAACGGTTCGTTAAAATGGACGTATTAATTCCTCTCGGCGGGTAAATGCCATCATCCTTAAAAAACAAATATTTTAGGAACTTCCTCTGAACTGACTCAATATTATTCACGTGACATGTGTACCACGGATACCATATGATGGCACCATATTCCAATCTTGAGCGAACGTATGCGTAATATAACAACATTAGGCTAGAAGTTTTGCTAAAACACTTGCAGTTTCTTAATATGAAGCCTAGCATTTTATATGAATTTGATACAGCACTATTAATATGGGCTCGAAATGTTAACTGGTTAACTGAAGTAAATAAGACGAAATGCTGAAGCTGATAATGAAATAATAAAGTTGGATGTACTACACAACTGTTATTATTATGTTTGGGTTTAACGTTACATATGGAACAATTTTTATTAAACGGAAAAATGTATGGAAAATCTTGGACACGCCGACTATCCTTATTATTTTTATACCAATGATCAAGAAATTTTTTAACATAAATTATTTAGAAGAATTTATAAGTTGTAAATATAGAGAGAATTATTAGAAATATACTACTTGTAAATGTTTGGTTATAAAATTTATAAATTTTCAAACTCAAAATTTAATGAACATTTAGTGCTGTATTTATATGGTCAGTATTAAAATAAAATCGGTAGTGAATTTACTCACTAACACCAATAGCCCCAAGTACCCACTTTACACAATTTAAATCGAGATTTAAATCAAATTAATTTTGTTCACTTTGCAACAAAATTGTTCTTAAAATGAAGTTTATGTACATATTTTTCAATGATACATTTTTTTACCACTTTTCATTATCTAATAGAATTAACCAAAATTAATTATCTAGTTGTGAAAAAATTATTCTATTTAATTTTATGATGAATATATCTTGCCAGTACCTATGTCATTTGCAGCAATGAGCTCCTAGTACTCCTTGGAGATATTAATTTAATCTTGACGAATATTGATTCGTATTTGTCCTTAAGTCTCTTGAAATATTAAGTGGGATACTATAACTTATATACACCCCTTTAAATTTTTTTATAAGGAATTAGGGTGCATGCGATAGCTTATTTGGGAGGGTTTTTAATTCTCTATCCGGCAATATAAGGTTTTTTTGAATTTTGTATATTCTTCATGAAGAAAATTAAATTTGAAAATTTTGAAATGTACTTGAAATGTATACAATCAAATGTATCCTAAACTATTTTATGCACCAAATGTCTGTCAAATCTGATTTTTCCTTTTAATGTTGTAATCATAACATGTAATTTAAATGTATCGTTTTTTCTGACAAATTTTGCATTGGAAGTAAGAGCCTATCTCAATCAAGTTTTTCCCAATAGGTGGATCGGTAGACGCGGTGAAATTGAGTGGCCTGCCCGTTCCCCCGAATTGACCCCGCCTGGCTATTTTTTATGGGGTTACTTAAAATCCAAAGTCTACTACAATAGACCAAATAACGTCGATAATTTAAGAGACAGAATAAGGCAAAAAAATAATCAAATCACACTGGAAATGATACAAAATGTTTTAGAAGAATTTCAGCAACGCCTACATTATTGTCAAGAAGCTACTGGCGCCCAGTTTGAACATTTGTTTTAAATTGTTTCATATTCTTTTGTTTACTTAGTAACATTAAAACGGTAATATTTTTCAATAAAAACAATTACGAAAAATTCAAAAAATCTTATATTGCTGGATTAAAAACCTTTTCAAGTGAGCTAACACACGCACCCTCGTTCCATTTAAAATTTTTAAAGGGATAGCTGTCACTCCAATGGGATTGAAGGGGGAAGTATAAAATTATGCTCATAAAATGCCATTTCAGAATTAAAAATTGAGGTGTTTTAGGATTTTACTCATAAATTGTTAATTACGCAAATAATGAATTTATCCGTTACTTATGGACCTCACTGTATTATTCTTTATTCTAACTTGCTACAAATGTACTAACTATATGTATATGCATTAGTTAAATAAGCTTTATCTATCTGTTTAGTTGCTGAGGAAGAGAGAATAAACAATTTTTTTGTTTAACGTTTAATAATAATTAATCATAATCATTTCATTTATGTATTTCTTGTTTAAATTCAGTGTTTGTTGTAAATAACATTCAATAAATTGGTCCCCACAGAGTTAAACATTGTTACAATTTTTTAGTTATTATTATTATTATATTAACATATTTCACGCTGTTTCTTTCATTAATAAATTGTACAATAATATAATATATAATTTTGGCTTATGAAAATATGCTAGAAAAGGTAATTTGTTATTATAACTAAGCCCAGATAATTTAAAAAGTAGTAATATTTCTCCATAATTATGAAACCAGCTAATAACTCTTACTCTTGGGAGTTAAAACTTTGGCTATTTCCCAACCTAGTACAGTTTCAGATTAGTTTGCCCAGAATGTTTTAATTTTCTGTAATTTATTTGTTCTAGAATTTGCAATACATTTTACTTACATTTATGAGCCACAACAATTCACACATCAGTTTTAATTTTAATAAATGCTTCTACGGTCATACAATATTATATGGTTAAAATAAGTCTTAACTGGAAAAAATTGTTAAGCTTGAAAATTATACTGATGTAAAATCTGTTGTTAACTAATGAAATTATCAACCTAATCAGATCTAACTCTCAACTCCATCAGTGGGTCGGTCTATTTGCGCTATCTCAAATAAACTATTAGCAGAAAAGGACGGAAGATATCGAAAGTACCAGGCATTATTGCGCTAGACTATACATGTATTACACTATATATGTATTCCCGTATGTAAAGGAAATTCTTTGGAATTGTTTGTACGTGGAAAAAATGAGTAGCGCAATTTTTTCTATTACATATGGAATGTATTTTGTGCTGCTGCTTTTCTTACATAATTCAATGGGTACCCCTACTACGCTAGTACTACTATTATTATTAGCCGTTACTCGAGTCCGAGTATAAAAATGTTACAGTCGATAAATTGTGTACAATAAAAAACAAGTAAAAGGTGTAGTCTATTGTAATTCCCATTCATCTACGGTGCACACGACTATGGCTATAGAGGCCAATTCGGGAGAGCACATGTCGACCGCAGTCAGGACAAACATAGAGCTGGTAAGGTCTTGGATTCGGCCTTCTTGCAGCAACATTTCCTTGATAGCTGGCTACAACCCCTCGCCATTCGGATCTGTCCGCTGCAAGTTGTTCCCATTGCTCGTCTGCAATACCGCAGGATTTTAGATTTTCATGGAGAGCGTCTTTGAACCTCTTTCGTTGACCGCCACGCCTTCTTCTACCGCTTAGCAATTCACCATAAAGTGTACATTTAGGAAGGCGGTTATCATGCATACGATGAACGTGACCTGCCCATCTTAGGCGTGCTCTTGAAATAAGCACCTCAATTGGAAGGCTATTTGCTCTCCTGAGTACTTCCACGTTTGATATGTGATGGAACCAATGGATTTTCATCATACTTCTGAGGTGTCTTTGCTGAAAACGTTCTAATTCTTTCACATGACGACGGTAAGTGACCCAGCTTTCACATCCATATAGCAGTGTTGGAATGACAACTGCTCTGTAGACAGCCATTTTCGTTGACAAAGCAAGGTCGTGGTTGTCAAATACTCTCTCTCTAAGTCCCCAGAGTGCTCTAGATGCAGCGTTAGTTCTATTGCGAATCTCACTGTCCATGTTTGCTTTGTCATTAACAACGTTGCCTAAGTAATCGAACTGATCCACCACTTCAAGAGAATTTCCGTTAAGTGTAATGTCTATTTGGTTCACTTGATGAGGAGTTGACATAATCTTAGTCTTTCCAATGTTGATTTTAAGTCCCAAGGAATCATAGCTCTGGGCATACACATCTAAAAGTTCTTGAAGCTCTTCCGGCGTAGAAGCTAAAAGTGCACAGTCATCCGCATACTGGAGATCACAAATGAATCGTGTGCGTGTCTTCGTGAAAGCTCTAAAGCGCCCTATGTTAAAGAGACCGCCATCAAAACGGTATCTGAGACCTATTCCTCTGACTGTCAGTTTGTTGTCAACAATAATTGTTAGAGCAGTGGTAAACAAATTAAAGAGTAGGAGTGCCAGGACACATCCCTGCCTAACTCCAGTGAGGGTTTGGAAAGGTTCGGTTGCCTCATTATTATACATAACCTGGGCGTTGTTGTTTGTATGTAGACTGCGACATACTTCCACAAATTTTCTAGGGATACCTAAGCGGAACATAATTTTCCAGAGCACTTCCCTGTCCACCGAGTCAAACGCCTTGGTTAAATCAATGAAGGCCATGTGAATTTCTCCTTGATGCTCGAGTGCTTTTTCTTGAAGCTGTTTAAGTGTGAAGATTAAATCGGATGTGCCTCGGTTTGGTCTAAAGCCACTCTGTGTTTCAGGAAGTAACTTTTCCATAACAGGTGTTAGCCTATTTGCCATCGCTTTAGTGAGTATCTTCCCTCCAACAGCCAGGAGAGCTATACCCCTGTAGTTTCCACAGTCCGCAGCGCTCCCTTTGTTTTTGAAGAGGTTTATTAAAAGTGTATCACGAAACTCCTGCGGAGCTTGACCACTTTCCCATACGACATCAAACAGTTTTTTGAGGTAGGGTATGAGCTCTGACGACACAGCTTTAAAGACCTCAGCTGGGAGTGAGTCGGCGCCGGGAGATTTGTTATTTTTTAGCTGCCTAATGGCGGTTAAGATCTCTTCCGTTGTTAGTGGTTTATCTAAGTCTTCGAAGGTGTCATATTGAGGGATAAGATTAATAATATCGTGATCGGCTTGACTTTGCTGGTTAAGAATGTTAGAGTAGTGTTCTTTCCATCGGGCTCTTATTTCCTGGTCTTCTTTGAGATTTCCATTTAAATCTTTAATAGGGCACATATTTTTCCGATTGGGGCCGTACACTGCTTTTACTCCTTGAAAGAAATTCCTGTAGTCGTGTGAATCGGCGTACCTTTGAATTTCTCTGGCCTTGCTTGCCCACCACTCGTTCTTTATTCTTCTGATTTCACGTTGCGCTTCATACTTAGATTGGGTAAAAGCTTCTGCTTTTGATGAGTCGTTGGGGTGGTTGATAGCGTTTTGGAAGGCAGTATGTTTGCGGTCAAGAAGTTCTTGTATAAAAGCTTCATTATCATTGAACCAGTCCTCTTGTTTTTTACTTGCTGCAGTGCCAAGAATTTCCTCACTCGCACTTTTTAAACTGTCTTTAATTTGTGTCCAGGTAGCAGCGACATCTACAGAATTGGTTTCTTCTAGTGCACTCAAATTCTCTTGAACTTTTTGCTTTAGCTGTTCGACGGTTTGTTGGTCACGCAATTTACTAATACAGAGACGGAGTCTACGTTTTACTTGAGTTTTTCGGTGTTTGGGTCTCATAACAATTTTCATTTTAGAGACAACAGGACGATGATCGGTCCAACATTCGCTATCAATGCGCGCCTTTGTAATTTGGACGTCCTTGAGATGCTTCCTACGTACGATAACATAGTCCAGTAGATGCCAGTGACCTGATCTGGGGTGACGCCAGGTGCCTTTAAATTTATCCTTTTGTCGGAAAATGTTGTTTGTTATAACTAGATCATGTTCGGCGCATTTAGTTAGGAGTAGTTGACCGTTAGCGTTCATGTTGCCCAAACCGTTCTTGCCTATGATGCCTGGCCAGGTGTCTGCATCTCTCCCTACTCTAGCGTTAAAATCGTCAAGAATAACGAGTCGTTCCGTTTTAGGTATTCTACAGAGGGTTTCTTCCAGCTGTTGATAGAAGCTTTCCTTGGTTTCGTGACTTGCATCCAGAGTGGGAGCGTAGGCGCTTATTAGATTTACCGCATTGCCATCTGATAGCTCATAGCGTAGCAGCATTAGACGCTCGGATAGGCCTTGTGGTACTTGTGTTAAGTTGGATACAAGTTGATTCCGAACGGCAAATCCTACTCCATGTTGTCTTCTTGAATTGGTGGGAAGACCTTTCTAATAGAAGGTGTAGTACTTTTCTGTGAGAGAGCCTTCCTCCAAAAATCGAGTTTCGCTGAGAGCTGCAACGTCAACATTGAGTCGGTGAAGTTCTCTATCTATTAGAGCAGTTCTTCTTTCAGGCCGATCGGTGCGAGTGCTGTCGTTCAAAGTACGAACATTCCAAGCGCCGTAGATGAAAGAATTAGTTTTCTTGGATTTAACTTGTCGGTGTTTTTTCGACATTCGATGAGGTGTCCCTGTGGGCACCCTCCTCCGGAGATCCGATCGGGAGGGTATTTTACCTCCGGATGATTTTGTCCCACTTGAACGCTCCATCATTTTTTTAAAGCCTTAATCGACTGAAAACGAAGCTGCATTTGAAGTTTTAGCTGGAGCAGGTATGCAACTGACCAGCTCGGTTGCGGAAGGCGAGTGGTGTGGTCCCATGGCACAGAAGGAGACTGCGACGATGGGGTAACCAAACGATTCCAAAAGCAACCTTTGTGTGCGGTGAGTTATTTTTACCGCACTCTTCGTGAGAAGGTGGATGTGCTCACGGCAAAAGGTAAGGGATATTCCGCCCTTACTCGGTCGTTAGAGCCTCGTTAGTGAAAACAGGGTGCACCAAGTTCAAATTGAACTCATCGCGAAGGTGAGGTTAACAATTGAGTAGGAAAGGCTATAACTTGCGCTTCACTACCCCATTACACCCTACTAGAAGTAAAGACAAAATAGAAATTCAAGTAATTATTATTTTTGGTGGTATTGTTATGAAAACAATTTTGAAACATTACCTGTACATGATTTCAACAATTTATAACCTGCAATATTTTGCTTTTGGCTATTATTATGTATTAATAAAATGTATTTCACAATAAATCAGGTTTAAAAAAAGCTCTACACGATTTTAGAAATTTCTGATCGGTAATATTTTATTCCTTACCATCTATCAGTGTATATGAATAGGAAAAATAGAAAAAAACTCTGTTAAAATCAATAAGGGTAAAAATTAGCTCTACACGATTTCATAAATTTCTAATCTGTATTTTGTTGTGGTAACATTAAAGCGATTTTTGTTATATTTTATTCTCTACCATCAATGCACATTAATAGGAGAAATTTTAGTCTTTTAAATAAAATAAATAAGAAGAAAAATGAGCTTCCACGATTTCATGAATTTTTAATCTGCATCAAAAAGTAAAGGTGGTCAGAAGGTGCAGGGGACTACGATAACGGTAAACCGCTTTTTGTTATTGTCTTTCAGTTTGGTTTAAGCAAAGGTTATGTTGCTCATCATGACGTGTATAAGATAAACATGATGGATGGTCGGGGGATGCGGGGAAACCACATAGAGAATTACCTTGTAGTATTATACATTGAAAGTGTTTTGTGTGTGTGTGTGTGTGTGTGTGTGTGGGGGGGGGGGGAGGAGGTTATTTACTTGAACATATTTTAAGAAAAGAATGTCGTTTTTTTGTCACCATAGAAATGATTGATAAACACTCAACATTAAAATAGTTAGAATCAATAAAACATTTAATAATTTTCCTTAGTTTTGAGAGGATAAGCCCAAAATTATATTCGTGTGAATTTCTCTTAATGGCATTTCATAAATTTACTGCAAGAAACATCTTTTTGTTGTGATTTTAGAAGCATTTATTTTTTGGATAATTAGAAAACGACCAAATCTCCTTTACATTATCCACACATAACACAAATAATACTCTTTTTGAACCAGTAGATTTGGGAACATCAGTGAAAGTGGTAACTGTTTTCAATATCTTTCATTAGAATATAATTTACAGTTCGCTTTATCGATAAATCTTCAGTCCATTAATTTTTGGTCATCCGATTCACATTTATTTATTGATCCAATTAGAGTAGTATTGCCATTTTCTTTGGTTCATCAACTCGGATGAATTTTTATTTTCAACAGAATAGACTGTCGATCATAGGATCTTATTCATGTAGTTGTTTCGACAGTCCCATAGTATAGTACATTTTTGTTAATCGGACCAATTGTTTTTAGTAAAAGATTTTAATGTTATTATATTAGCTTTCAAAATTGTAAAAATGTGTTAACGAGAGTAAAATTGCATGCATTATTGGAATTAAAACATAGATACAACAAAATCCGTATTTTTGGATACTGTAGTAGACGAGATTTTAGAAAAATTTGATAAATTTATTTATAACATACAATTTGTAGCTGAAATGGTGACGGTTGGTTCTAAAAATAAAGCCATATCACAGAATAACAATATTTTTAGTAGAAAAGTCAACATTTAGATTTTCGGAATTGTCTTCCCAAATTTAGTGCCGAAATTAAAGAATGGCCTTTGTTCATAGAATGTTTCAATAGCTTGGTACATACTAATTTAGGTTTACATACTATTGACAAGGTTCATTATTTAATATTAAATTTAAGATAATTACAAAATTATTTTAGAGACTTATTGATAAATTCAAACGTATTCTAGCAAATTATTACTTAGAAAAATTTAACTTTGCTGACTCGGTATGATCCATGTTTAGATTCTGAGGACTCCCATAGAATACAGGTTATTTAGAACTCCTGTTTAAGGTTAATTTTCGGTGTCCGGAAGCGGCAGAGTATTTTGCATAAACTTAATGAAATTGGATGGCTTACCATGGATAAACGTCGTTTCTTACACTAGGTGTGCTTATTTCACAAAATCATTATAAATAAAATTCCAAATTATCTACATAAAAACATATCGTATAGGTCAGACGTTTACAACATAAACATCAGATTTAAAGGAACCCTAGTACCTCCCATGTACCGCACTTAATTATTCAAACGTTCATTTACCTACCAAATTTCCCAAATTTACAACTCCGTACTATCTAATTTTAAAAACATATCATTAGCTACATTTAAACATTATGTTAAACAGTATCATCTATTTATCTGAATATAGTCGAGGAAAATGGGAAATAGAGAAAAAGGGGAAAAGAAGAAAAATACAAAAAAGGTATGGTCCAAGTAAGGACTTCCTGAGACAAAAAAAACTAAACAAAAACTTTACGACATTATTATCGCCGCGGGCCACCGGCGGTATGCCTAACATCAAACTATCAAACGACTCGCCGCACATTAAAAACGAACGAGATACTTTGCGGTCGAGGGTCGGTCGAGGGTCGGTCGAGGGTCGGTCGAGGTAGCACAGAGAGTAATGGTATTTTAATGAGGTCGTAAAGTTTTTGTTATGTTTTTCTGTCTCAGTTTATTCCCACTTGAACTATAAAAGAAAAATGGGAAGAGGCAAAATAAAGGAGAGAAAATAAAGAAAATAGAAAGAAAGGGAAATGGCACATTCTTTATTCTCGCTTTCCTGAATTGTTATTGCATTGCATTGTAATTGAGCTGTAGAATATGTTTGTATGTATTATTGCTTATTTGTTTATAAGTTGTATTGTTCTTATGGGTTGTGTATGATGTAGTTATTATTATAGTATGCTGTATGCTTAAGATGAAAAACAGGAGTATTGTTACTCATTACCATCTGATCTTTGGCATTTTTTCATTAGGTCATCTTAAACGTTATTTATTTATATGTATGATATTTGTAATTTATATGTACTTGCTTAATGAAAAATAAAGACCTATTATTATTATTAAAAGGTACCTACTCATTTTTAAACGAAGTCAAATCGAAAATTATCACAGTTTGAACTTATTTTTAGGGAAATTTCATTCTACCCTCACTGTCTTATTGAGATTTGATTTTGGTTGGTACATGCCAGATTATTTCTTAGCTTATTTGTCTTTTAGCAAACTTAGTTCACAGACGCAACGTCTATTTGAAAATACCCGAAGGAAATCGTATATCAGTTAGTGAATGCTGTGTCCTAGAAGATTCGTTATTTTTACTTAACCCTAACTGCCCGCCAGTGGCGGAACAGTTTCATCTCCAATCATGTCGGGCTGTTCATCGTGTACCCGTGATAAAAGTGAAGGGCTTGTAGGCTGTGAAGGAATCTGTAATAAGTGGTTTCACTACTCATGTGCTGGCCTATCTAACATGGAATTTGGAATGCTTTCAAAAAGCAAACGTTTATTCTACCAGTGTGATAAATGCAGGCGTACATGTGAAATTCTTTCAAAAACTGAAGTTTCTGCTTATTCCGAGAATCTTACTGCTCTTAATGAAACAGTCACCAATATTAGTTCCCAGGTCCAGGGTCACATAGATGCAGCACTTGCTGTGTTTACTTCTATGATTGATAACATTAAGCTCGAAGTTACTAACTTAATCAAAACCGAGGTCCAGAAAGTCATCCACCACAATATCGATAAACTGGTTACTCCCAAAATTGATGAACTTAAGCCAAAAATAGACAACATTTCGACATCTGTTTGTAATTCTGTTAACAAAAAATCTTATGCTACTGCTGCTGCTAATCAAACATTCTTTATTAAACCAATGCATAAGTAAACTGTTTCTACTACCAAATCGGACATGCTTCAGAACATCAGCCCGGTAAGCTCCAGTATAAGTCTAAGTAAGGTTCGAACTGCTAAAGATGGAGGCCTAGTTGTTTCTTGTGATATTACTGACTCACAAAAATTCAAAGAATTAGCTGCTGAAAGACTCTCTGATAAATATGTTGTTGAGGAGTTGGCGACTCTACACCCGCGTGTGCGTGTAGTCGGAATCACGGAAGAATTAGATGCTGAAACTGTCCATAATTTTCTAACATCACAGAATAAAAATGTTATTGTGCCTAACAGTGAGTGTAAGGTTATATCTGTGTCACATATAAAAAAAAAACAACAAAATATTTCAGGCTATCCTTCAAGTAGATAAGACTACATATGGTAATATATTAGAGCAGGGTAAATTATTCGTTGGCTATGATTATTGTAATGTTTTTGATGCTATTGAAATGAGACGCTGTTTTAAATGTAATGGTTTTCACCATCTGTCAAATAAATGTGCCCTCCAGCATGTGATCTGTCCGCGTTGTTCTCAAAAACATAACATCTCAGAGTGTAAATCACAAGATCTTTGTTGTATCAACTGCCTAACCTTCAATAAGGGTAATAAAGACTCAATAGTTAATACTAATCATGCAGCATGGGATAAAAATTGCTTTGTCCTCCAACAAAATCTTACAAATTTCAGGAATAATATTTTAGGTATTCGGTAGCAATCAGCTCCTTTAAGTTCCAACTATGCGCTAACCACAAAAACATTTATAAACACTGAAAAAGCAATGGCTAAGAACTCTTATTTTATGTCGTTCTATTATCAGAATGTTCGTGGACTAGGGACAAAAACTAATGAGTTATTTACTAATTCACTCGTTGACCAGTGTGACTGTATTGCTCTCACCGAGACATGGGCTCATGCGGGATTGTCAAATGCCGAACTGTTTGATATAAATGTATATGATGTATTTCGCGCTGATAGGTATTTTCAAGCTTGCAATAAAACGCGAGGAGGTGGAGTATTACTCGCACTTAAAATTAAATACAATGCTTATTTACTTGACGTTCGTTCCCTATGTCCAGGTTTTAATAATCTCAAGAGCATCGATATACTGGGTGTAAGAATTAAAACATGTAATCACTATTTTCTGATTTTTGTTTTATATATTCCCACTGACGCTACCTGTGAGGATTATGAGTGTTTATTTGATAATATTGAATCACTATATGACCTGTATGGATCCGACATTCTCATTATTGGCGACTTTAACATCCCTGAATATTTCTCAAAAACTCCCAGTCGAAAATACAATTCCCTGCTGCATTTTATGAACTTTTTTAATCTAAAGCAACAAAATAATGTACTCAACGCTAATAACAGACTATTAGATCTCATTTTAAGTAACATGTCTTGTAACGTCCAAAAATCAACTTCAGTTTTGTTAGCGGAAGATCTTCATCATCCTGCTCTTTGTATTAATGTGTGTGTACAAAATCTTACGACTAATAAGTTTCCACTATTTAGTCATGAGTCGTTTAATTTTAAAAAAGCTAATTACCCCGCACTCTACAATGAGCTAGCTCTAGTTGACTGGAGTTTTATTTCTAATCTGGCAGTAAACGAAGCTGTGTTTGAATTTTATGACAAAATATATTCTGTTTTTAAGAAACACGTCCCTAAAAAAACACCATCACACAAACAGTATCCCCCCTGGTTTAATTCCAATACAATTAGACTGCTTAAACAGAAGAACAGGGCACGTAATACATACAGAAGGACTAAAAACCAGGATGATCTAATAATATTCAATGAATTAAGAGCTTTGCTAAAAATGACTATAAAAGATGCTTATGCTGCATACATACGGGATGCCGAGAATGCCATAAAATCTAATCCAAATAAGTTCTGGGGTTATATTAATTCAAAAAATAATGCCACATTTATTCCTAGTACTATGAACTACAACAATGCCACTCTTGAAAGCCCCCAAGATATAGTTACTCCTTTGCTGATTTTTTCTCTAATGCGTACATTAATTCTAGTGACTATTTGCCTGGTGACAGTGTATATAATAACAATGTTATGCGTATTCGAATATTCACTGAGAGCGAAGTCCTAAACTCAATTAAAAAACTCAAGGCAAACATGACTACAGGACCTGATGAAATACCCGCGTTTATTATAAGAGATTGCGCTAATGTTTTTTACAAACCTCTCTGTATTATATTTAATTTAATCTTAAGCACAGAAACATTCCCTGATAAGTGGAAACTATCCAGAATTTGTCCAGTGTTTAAAAAGGGCAGTAAAAATGAAATAGAGAACCATCGTCCCATCGCAATTTTATGCAATTTTTCTAAAATTTTTGAATTCTTATTGCATGATTACGTATCCTTCCATACTAAAAGTTCAACAATTGAAGAACAACATGGCTTTATGGGCGGTCGGTCAACTGTTACAAACCTGGTATGTATCACCCAATTTATTTCTGAAGTCATAGATCGTAAGGGTCAGGTTGATGTAATTTATACCGACTTCTCTAAAGCATTCGACAGACTAGACCATGGCATTTTATTGACTAAATTAGAAAGCTTTGGAATCAGTACTTCGCTACTAAATTTATTTATGTCTTATTTGTCCTATCGGTCTCAATATGTTCAGTATCGTGGTTATCGGTCTGATCATTACAGCCAATCATCTGGAGTACCACAGGGCTCGGTACTTGGACCATTGCTTTTTGTACTGTTTATCAATGACATTGTTGATGACTTGGATGTTCACTATTTGCTTTATGCTGATGACCTAAAAATATACTTTCCTATAAATTCCGACTATGACTGCCTGAGGGTTCAGCGTAACCTGGATCTTCTTAATACCTGGTGCATTAATAACCGTCTTCCTCTTAATGCTGCTAAATGTAATGTCATGTCTTTCACACGTAAAGTAAATAAAATTTCATTTAACTATAAATTAAACGACTGTACTCTAAATAGACCTGAGTTTATAAAAGATCTTGGCGTTGTTTTTGATACTATATTAACTTTTTCTAAACATATCGAGGAATGCACCAGTAGTGCATTTAGAAATTTAGGTTTTGTTTTGAGAAACAGCAAAGATTTTACTGAATTATCTACTCTACGTATGTTATTTGTTACATTTGTCAGATCCAAACTGGAATATGCGTCCATTGTTTGGAGTCCTAGTTACAACATTCACATAGCGTCCTTGGAAAAACTACAACGAAGATTTTTTAAGTCCACAACTTTTATTCTGGAGGGCACATATCCAATGAGAGGGACACAACAAGAATTTTTTTTAAATAAATTTAGTATGAGTAGCTTAATAAGGAGACGTGTAATGCATTCAATAATGTTCTTACACAAAATTATCAATAATAAAATTAGCTGCACCTGCCTCACCTCACTTCTTATGTATCGAATTCCGAGATTAAATTCTCGAACAAATAATGTACTCATGCTTCCTACTCCACGCACTAATATATTAGAATCATCTCCCCTACATCAAATGTGTTTAAATTATAATAGTATTGAGGCTAGCCTGGATATATTTAACTGTAATATTGCTGACATAAAGAACATTTACTTAAACCCCATTTAAACACGCTCTTGTCTATATTTCTGTGTTACACTTGTGATATATATATATATATGTGTGTATGTGTATATATGTATATGTATGTATGTATATATGTGTATGTGTGTATATATGTGTGTATATATATATATTTATTTTACTAGAGTATATATTTTGATTATAGTTGTTACATTTTATATTTGTGTCATTTGTGTACCTTTTACTTACACCATATTCTTCTATTTATCGATATTTTATTTGTCCTGTAATTGGGTTTCACCCGTTGGATGAATTTTATAAATAAATAAATATGCCTTCATATGACGAAATCGTCAATTTTGTAAAGGAACAAGCAAAAATCTCTTCAATAGCGTGTACCAATAAAGGCAGCAGATCCAGTTATAGTAACCACAAAAGCAACACTAAGATGCCTCATTCGTTTTGTTTTCACCCAATCCCTCCTAACGAACTTCATAAGCTTTTAACGTCCCTTTCGGACATCAACTACAAAACATATGTCAACAACTGATATCGCTGATAAAGTCATTAACCAACAGTATTCTTCAAAAGACTGGAAAATAATGATTTCAGTTCTAAAACCCAGAAAACTACTTTATGAGCAGAGAAGTGGCAAACACAGGGAAATTCACGCAAAAAATTATTCTCAGAATAACAAATAAAATTATTGCAAAAAATCGCTAATTTCGGTTCAGCCGATTTTAGAATAGAACATATTTCAACATTGTCGAGTTGCAAAGTAGTATAGGACATTTTGTCCTCCTACACAGAAAACATCATATCGTATGTTATCTAAAAAATCTGTGACACTGTGTCACACAACGGTCTAATCCAAAAACTACTTCATCTGCAAATTACCGGTGCATACAGTCTATCTCATTAAAAGTTACATTTCTCAGAGGAATATTGCGGCGAGAATCAGTAATTTCCCTCTCAGTTCCTATGACCCATCCTTTTCATTATTTTTTTAGATATTTCTACTAACTTTACACCTAATTTACCTACGACTATTTACGGGCACTCTTATTACGCCTAAACTGCGATAAAAAATATTATACAGGGTGGGGCAATAGTGCGTCGGACCTCGATATCTCGAGTTCTACGATAGCTAAAAATGTTTTAAAAAATTGCTAAACTAGATAAAAAAGTCTATAACAGGAAATTATATTCGAACATACAGGGCGAGCCAAGACGAAATTACAGGACCAAGTGCCTTTATTTAAATGGAACGCTATGTATGTCAGTACATTTCTTTAAGCCTTTTTCTAGGCTTTATTTATTCCTATATTAGCATTGAATATCTCCCAACCACTTGGATGTAATGAATTTTTTTGTTGAAATAATGCAATCTGCAGACGGATATTAAAAAAACCACCACAGTCACAATCGGTTTTAAGAATAACTTATGTGAATACCAGTTACGAGGCATCTATTTAATGTTTTTGAATCATTTTCATTTCTTAAAAATGTACAGGGTGACCAAAAATTATTTTTCAATTAAGAACATTTTAAATTGAATTTTCTCATTTTTTTCAAATGGAACATCCTGTATATTTTTCAACAATGTGATGTAGAAATGAAAAACGAACATTTTTTGTAAGTACTTCCCTAGGGCTAATTGCAACCAATTTCGTTTTATTGAACAATAATTACAAAATTCAAAAATAAACTTAAAAAAAGAGGTTTCTTCAAATAACTCAGTAGAAAAAATTATAATAAGTGTTCCACATGTTGCCCGTTTTGATTGACACACATCTCTATGCGCTTTTGAAATGAGGTTCCCACTGTTCCTAAAACTGCCGATGTGATAGATGTAAAGGCAGTTATTTCCTTCATATTTTGTACTGTTGTTGGTGTGTCTCTATAAACAATTTCCTTCACGTATCCCCATAAAAAGAAATCCATTTTTGTAAGACCTGGGGATTTAGCAGGCCATTTAGTGGGTCCATTTCTTCCAATCCATTGATGAGGGTACGTATTATTTAAGTGGTCTCTTAACTGTATTTAAATAATCTGGTGGAGCACCATCTTACTGAAACCACATCCTATTTCGAATTCTTCCAGGGTATAATTCAATGCAGGTCGGGGTATTTGCCCGCTGAGTTGTTGTTTCCTGCAAATCATGTATAATAACAGTATATAGGTTAAGTCCACCAAGGGCTGAAGGTCACCGCTCTCGGTACTTGCAAAATGGCAAGTCGCTATATACCATGGAGACATCTGTGATGTCTGGTGTATAGTAGCATTAGACCACATGAGAGGATTTACTTACCTCTCACCACTATACCATTTACATTAGTCTGTATAAGATTAGCAGGTTGGCCACTATCATTTGTCTGTTCCATGACCTATGGCATACTGATGAGAACTAATAAGTTCGAAACCGGTCTATGTCTGGTCAGGGAATTGACAAATGACATCGGCTACCAATCTTTCATGATTTGTGAGGTATAATTCAATGCAGGTCGGGGTATTTGCCCGCTGAGTAGTTGTTTCCTGCAAATCATGTATAATAACATATATATATATATATATGTTATATTAGAAATATACTATGATATATAATATTATCGAGACAGGCTTAACCTTCTCAAACATATCGTATTACATACTGCGTAACAGCTCTTCTCAATAACCGCTCACGCTGCATGAGCATTGTATTTCAATTCTCAGTAATTCTGATTGTGCTGAATCAGCAACACTGTTTCCTTTGTTCTCGAAACATTATAAATATTACTAACAACCTTTTTGTAATCAGTCTTATACTCACTTCAGATTAAACTACTTCAAAATTATTATTGTATCTTATTAAAACGAGTCAACGTTGACTCAAGTGTAATAAATAAATGTTTTTAAAAAGTTAAATCTACAATCCACTATCTAACATTGGCGCAGTCGTGGCGGATCTGAAAAACACGCATAGTTCGGGAGCCTAACCAGTAGCAAACATATCCGAGGGAACAAGGAGTCCATCTGAAAAAGGTGCCTAACCGGACGAAAAGAGCTTCTGGAACAAGGAGAACTTCTTAGCTGTGGTGGTGGATCCCAATCCTTTGTTCAGAAGAACATACATTATTCTCAAACGTACAGAAGCGAAACAATAATAATTATCAAGAAATACAAGCAACATTTCAAATCAACACGATTCAACAATTAGCAAGTAAGAATTTCATCCCGTCCCATCGTTGGTGTCTTCGGCATCAAAGGCAACCCTGTGGAAGGAACACCCAGTGACGCCCCTGGCAGAGAGAGACCTTTGGTGAAGCTAAGCTCACGAAGTCGCATTCAACTGGACCACGAGGAATGAAAAATTTAGGGTAAGTCATTTTTGAATCATCTCGCAAACATTTATTTGCAAACAACGACATAATTCTACATTCTATTTTATCGAAATACATTGCATTGCTACATACAGTTCTAATATCTAAGGTAGTAATTTTATTTAAACTTGAAACAAAATATCTTGATTATAATTTGTGTGACCTATATAAATAACCGTAATCATACACTGTTCCTATCGTAACATTATTTTTATGGTAATATCATATACTCCTTAAGTGCGAATTTATCTAATTAACTGTAATCACGTACCATTGTTATCTTAGCATTTTTATCGTAATATAATATTGCATACCACATAAAAGGTTAAAGTTAAGGCCGTAAGACAAAGCTTATGTTCTACAATACTATTTAAAGTGCACACATTAAAATATAAAATTATCAGAGATATACTATTTCCAAACTCAAAACGCTTTTTAAACCAAACGCGTTTTTCTAATTAATCTAGCTATTTTATAATATAAATTTTAAATATTACAGAATAAATTCTTGCACATTTCATATAAAAATTTCTTATTAAACACCAGTAGCGTACTAAGTTAAATTGGAAAAAGGCGTTTTAAGTTATTTAATTATCTAAATATTATAAATAAAATGGCTACCGCTACAAATTCCGATGTAAACAACTCAGTCACTACAAATGCCAACAATTCAATCGCTGCAAACGAAACCATAAATATTGAACCTTATAGGTTAAGCGAAATATTTTCCATAGTGCCCGAATTTGACGGCAACCCCATATTCTTGCAAACATTTATTTCAGCCTGTATAACCGCTCAGGGGATCGCTGTTGATGATCAGCGCGTCTTATTAACGCTTCACATAAAAAATAAATTACGCGGAAAAGCCGCAGAATTAATAAATTCCCGAAACCCTGCTACATGGGCAGAAATCAAAAGCTTACTTGAAGCTCATTTTGGTGATTCTCGTGACCTGACAGCACTAATTCAGGATCTACAGAGGATTCGCCAATCATCTAACGAAACTGCATTGGTATTTGTATCTAGGTTGCAGACACACAACGCGAAAATGCACGCCGCTATACAAAAACAAACTCTAACCCTTGAAGAAAAAACGGCTCAATCAAATTTGATTGAAAACATGACATTGACCACTCTATTGACCGGGTTAGAACCCAAATTAGGCCAAATCATTAGGGCTGGTAATCCTAGCAACATGCTAGATGCCATAAACAGGATCAAACGTGAATTGCAATTATCCTATTTTGAATCACAAAAATTTTCTAATAGAGTTTCAAATAAAAATCCCATTCAAAACCCACAAAGACGTCCAAACTCCCCACAATTTTGCACCTTCTGCAAAAGAAACGGACACCATTTTAACGAATGCCGCACAAGGCAAATCTATCAGTCCCCATCTCCCAATTTCACACCAAATGCTTATTCTAATCAAGCACAGCCTCCAAGGCCACATTTCCAGAATGCATCTAACCATAGACCACAAAACTTTCAAAATTTCTCTAATCAGCAACACAATTATTCTCAACAGAACAGGCCCTCAGCTATCAGGCCAAATCCCAACTTCCACCAGCAGAGACCTTCTGCCATACAACCAAACCCGAATTTTAATCGATTCAATCAACAAAAGACACATCACCTAAATCAAGAATCTTATGATAACTACACTGATAGCCCAAACCAATATGAAAATTATCCTGTAAATTATTCTACCAATTATTCTCCCAATTATTCTAACGAAAATGATTATGATTACGATTTTGGAACCCAACAATGTGAGAATTATACTGCTAATTCTCAACCCCAACAGTACGAGAATTATACTGCTAATTCTCAATCTCAACAGCACGAGGATTATACTGCTAATCCTCCGGATTTTTGCATAGGCCCCGAGTATTCCACGAGTACTTCAACACAGCAAACGGACGAACTAGACCAAATTTCTCGCCAAGTCCAAGCGATAAACCTCCAGGACAGTTTCGACCCAAACCTGAACTTCCCGGAAAACCAATTCATGTAAAAACACCCCGCTACAAACTAAATGTCGTAAATTCCAAAAATCTATTTTACATAAAAGACTTCACAAATCGTTTCAAAATTCTTGTCGACTCAGGTGCAGGTATTTCTGTATTTAAAACCAAAACAGCGGAAAGGTACAAACAAAGATATCCTGAAAACGTAATTATACAGGGTATAACAGATGAAAAAATTAATATCACCGAATCTGTACTAATACCATTCAATATAAATGACCCATACAAGGTTTATGTTCACGACCTAGATATAGAATTCGATGGATTATTAGGTGCAGACTTTTTAAAATATTATAAGTGTCATGTGGACTTTGAAAATAATCAACTTATTACCAATTTTAAAACCGTACCACTATTCGAGGTGACTGAGGTAACATCAATCAGGAACCACAATAATTCTAACGAAAACAATAATCCAGGTATTAGAATTTCAAACCCAAATTTAAATGTCAAAAACCAAAATGTAATTTCTATCGAACCACGCACAGAAAAGATTTTTAAACTTAAATGCGATTTACAAAATACCGAAGCTATACTAATAGCCCAGGAAAACGAAAAGGTACGTTTACCGAACGCCATTGTCAAAGTAGACAACAATGGTGAATTTTTGACGACAGTAATAAACTCAAATGCAATTCCGAAAACAATAAAATTTTCAAATCTTAAACTTGAACCCGTCCAAAAATTTAGGTCAATATTTAATGTAAATCTTCAAAATCCGGATTCCCAATACATAGACCGAAACTACGAAATAAAAAATCAATTACGCTTAGACCACTTGAACGACGAGGAGAGTGAATTAATTACTCAACTCTGTTTAGACTTTTCAGACATATTCTATTTAGAAGGTGACAACTTGACATTTACCAATGAAATCAAACATTCAATAGACACTAACGATTCCAAACCAATTTTCACTAAATCTTATCGTTACCCCCAAATTCATAAACAAGAGGTAAAATCACAAGTTTCAAAAATGCTCGACCAAGGCATTATCCAGCCTTCAATTTCTCCCTGGTCCTCCCCAGTTTGGGTAGTCCCCAAAAAACTAGACGCTTCTGGTAAACAGAAATGGCGCGTCGTAGTTGACTATCGAAAATTAAACGAAGTAACGATAGGTGATAAATATCCTCTACCTAACATTTCCGACCTTTTAGATCAATTAGGCAAATGCCAATATTTCACAACTTTAGACTTGGCCTCTGGCTTCCATCAAATTGAAATCGATCCCAAAGACATTCAAAAAACCGCTTTCACAGTCGAAAATGGTCATTTTGAATTCGTACGAATGCCTTTTGGACTCAAAAATGCTCCATCAACATTTCAAAGGGTGATGGACAACATTTTACTAGGAATCCAAAACGAAAGGTGTCTCGTCTATATGGACGATATCATTATCTACTCCCCTACTATCCATGAACATATTTCTCGATTAACAGAAGTCTTCAAACGTTTACAAAAAGCCAACCTCAAAATTCAGCCAGACAAATGCGAATTCCTTCGCAAAGAAGTTGCCTATTTAGGACATCTTATTACAAAGGATGGTGTAAAACCGAACCCTGCCAAAGTCGAAGCAATTCTAAATTTTCCTCAACCCAAAAATCAGAAAGAAATTAAATCTTTTCTAGGTTTAGCAGGCTATTATAGACGTTTCATTCCTAATTTTTCCAAAATTTCAAAACCCTTGACTAAATTGCTACAAAAAGATATACCTTTCAATTTCGACAATAACTGTACAAATTCATTTGAAACCCTAAAACAAACCTTGACAACTACTCCGATATTGATCTACCCCAACTTCGATGAACCTTTTGTCCTAACTACAGACGCTAGTGCATTTGCAATAGGTTCTGTACTTTCACAAGGAAGTATAGGAAAAGATTTGCCAATCGCATACGCATCTCGAACTTTATGCGGCGCGGAAACTAAGTATTCAACCATTGAGCGTGAACTTTTATCTTTGGTCTGGAGTGTAAAGCATTTTAGGCCATATCTATTCGGAAGGAAGTTCAAACTCGTCACCGACCACTCACTTGGTTATTTTCCATAAAAGACCCAGGTAGTAGACTAGCGCGTTGGCGCTTAAAACTAGAAGAATACGACTACGAGATAATATACAAACCCGGAAAGATCAATAAAAACGCGGACGCGTTGTCCAGAATAAAAATCAATCACTTTTCAGAATGTTCCAAATTTTATTCAAAAATTCTAGCCGCAAACGAAGACTCAAACGAAGACTCAGACGAAGATGAAACCTCAGACAACGACGACGAGATCACTGACGAACAAATTGCCCGAGAATTTGACACATTCTCCCGTCTTTACAAAACCAAATCTCTAATAGACTATTCCAAAATTCAAATCACAAATAAACAACTATTAGATCGAAAAAATAAAAACATCATAACGTTTTTCCAACAAAACAACTTGACAGACCTTCACCATCAAATTATCGAGGATATTTTCGAGGAAAACCCCGAATTCTATAACAATACAATCAATATCGTTTCCAGTAAATCGACCCGACAAAGAAATTATTACATTATCGCTCTACCCTTCGACCCAGAGTCTGTGGTAGAACACTTATTTTTAACATTATATAAACACCGGAACAAATTAGACCTTTCCAAAACTTACCATGTTGAAAACAATCTAGACTTTCCAATTCTCGAAATCCTATCATTTATTTTTGCTGAAAAAGATTTAAAACTAATCATATGTCAAAATTTAGTACGAACTCCCGACGAGGACCAACGTCCGATCATTCTCGACCAGCATCACACCGGAAAAAATAATTTACATCGTGGAATAAATGAAACGATACGTAGAATCAAAAATAAATATAATTGGCAAGGCTTAACAAAAGACGTCGAAAATTTTATAAAAAATTGTGAAACATGTCAAAGAACAAAAGTCTGTCGCAAGAACCTCAACAATCCCTTAGTGATTACCGAAACCCCTAAAACTCCATTTGAGAGAGTTAATATTGATCTATTCGAATTTCCCACGCGAAACTATGCATTAACTATCCGCGACGAGTTAACCAAATTTACTCAAGCCTACGCAGTCCCAGACAAGAGCGCAAAATCAGTCGTAAATACCCTGTTGCTTTATTTTCAGCATTATGGTACCCCACTAAGAATTCATTGCGATTATGGCGGTGAATTTGATAATAATTTATTAAAAGACCTTTGCACCCTTTACGACATAAAACTAACATACTCAAGCGTAGGACATCCTCAATCCAACGGATCTATCGAACGATTCCATGCCACCCTAGCAGAAATGATAAGAATACACAAAACCGAAAATCCCAACGAACATCCCTTTACTATATTACCCTATGCGGTGATATGTTACAATAACTCGGTAAACAAAACTCATGGCTTTACGCCATACGAGCTTATTTTCGGACATACAGCTAACCGACCACCTGAAACTCTTTACAACCAAAAAGACCTGATCACCAAATACGTTAGAGACCTAAATAATCGAATATCCCATTATTACAAAATTGCGCGAAGAAGAGAAGACAACGAAGCCGAAGACATAGAACTTACATAAAGACAAACTGTTTTGTGCCTTTTTACTGACTTTCAGTGCTAGACTCTTCAGTGAATTTTATTTCATTTGTTTAATCATTATATTTCATTATTTTTCTATCATTTGTTCATTTCAATTTTATTAACATTTTTACGTCATTTTCATTCAAACCCATCATGCTTATATTTTATGCTTTCACAGTAAAGCTATATTTTAACCTTAGGAATATTTTATCCTATTTTACAATTCAAACCTAGTATGTTTGTATTTTACGCTTTCTTGCTAAAGCTATATTTTAACTCTAACATTTTTATGTTATTTTATTTTATGAATCAAGCTTATTGTGCTTGCATTTCATATTTTAGACGCTAAGGTTATATTCTGTATTTTAAACCTTACGATTTAACATTTTTGTATCTTTTATATTTTTCCAAATTGTACCATTACCTTTTATATACATTTTATATTCATTTCAAAAGTTGCTGCATAAAACACCAACTTTTTTTATAAGGGGGAAGCTGTTATATTAGAAATATACTATGATATATAATATTATCGAGACAGGCTTAACCTTCTCAAACATATCGTATTACATACTGCGTAACAGCTCTTCTCAATAACCGCTCACGCTGCATGAGCATTGTATTTCAATTCTCAGTAATTCTGATTGTGCTGAATCAGCAACACTGTTTCCTTTGTTCTCGAAACATTATAAATATTACTAACAACCTTTTTGTAATCAGTCTTATACTCACTTCAGATTAAACTACTTCAAAATTATTATTGTATCTTATTAAAACGAGTCAACGTTGACTCAAGTGTAATAAATAAATGTTTTTAAAAAGTTAAATCTACAATCCACTATCTAACATATATATATATATATATATATATATATATAAATCTTCGTGGAATCTTTTCTTGAACCTTTGAATTTATGTAGTAAAATCGATAGGGGATTGTTCTTGGGAATTAGGTACATCAATGAAACACCAAACTTATTATTTTTTTAACGTTTCGGCTGGGGGCCCCTAGCCTTCATCAGAAAAATTTGTTTTTAATAAGTATCCATACTCGTAATATTCGTATACAAATTCGTATAGTCATGTAATCCAAAACGTGTCATTGCCAAGTTGTACTAGTTTATAGTGTTATTTATTATTTTCTTTTACTTTTTTTCCTTCTTCTATTCATTATACAAGTATTACTGTTATATTTTAATATTTTTTACCATGCAATTGTACCTCGTGGTTTGATCGCAAGAATGACAAAAAAAATAATTTTTATATATATATATATTGTTATTATACATGATTTGCAGGAAACAACTACTCAGCGGGCAAATACCCCGACCTGCATTGAATTATACCTTACAAATCATGAAAAATTGGTAGCCAATGTCATTTGTCATTATATATATAAATTTTTTTTTGTCATTCTTGCGATGAAACCACGAGGTACAATTGCATGGTAAAAAATATTAAAATATAACAGTAATATATATAAATTATTTTTTATTATTTTATTATAATGAACATTAGTAAGTATTCTGCCAGCATCGCTAAGATGGTTCAGCAGGTTAGTCCTCCTTTCGGATTTTTCTTCTTTAAGGAGTAGATTAAGCGACATGCCTAAAGCTGATATGCCATAACCTAAATTATTTTGTATTTCAGTCAATCTCTTTTCCCCTTTTGATCCCGTTTCATTCAATAACAGACTAAGTTCTGAATTTAAGGATGGAGCTTTTATATTTTGAAGATTTTGTGGCGGCGGATACTTCCTACCCAACTCAGAATTGACCTTTTTGTCTAGTCCTGTAGCAAGAATATGGCACCATCTTGAGCATAGTGCTGGGTGCAATTGGAAACTTTCTACACTCCCCGCCGAGGGATCCACTCCAAGACAATTTAGTGTGTCTGAATCCAACTCTATCTCTAATATAGGTTCTGTCGTTGGTATATTTTCATTAACCTCTGTACTGATTGGTAAGAGATCATCAACGTCATTCCTTGGCTCCGAGTGTGCTGGAGTATTTGGGGAAAAGCTGCTGACACTACTATCCCTTTTTTGCGGACTGTTTGTCCTGCTAGACCTATTACGAGGACTGTTTGTCCTGCTAGACCTATTACGAGGGCTGCTTGTCCTGCAAGACCTATCTTGGCTACGTGCCCTGGACAAATCTCCGAATGAGGGGTGACATCTGAGACTGCGTGTCTCAGATGATCTGTAACTGGAAGAGCTGCCTGCCCCTGAGTTACCGGCCCTCGAATGGCTTCCATTGGATTGTCGGATTTTTTGAAGCTTTATAATCTCTTCTATCTTCCGAATTCTCTTCTCCAATGGAGAGATGTCCCTGGATCGAGATCTCGATCGCTTTCTACTCTTAGATTTGCCCATATCGCCTAAAAAGTAAATAATTTTTAGAGAACTTAGTAAAAATGACGTGACTCACTTGCACACGAAAACGAAGATGAGAGAAGTTAGTTGGGAGCATCGAGGAGTGTATTCCTCTTCTTCTTCTTTAAACAAAACGTGGCTCTAAGACACGCGAGAACGGTACTACTTTAGTGATCCCTGCGGACGAGGCGCCGAAATATAATTTCAATATATTGCACATCAGTAATATATATTTTTTATTCGCAGTAAAACAAATGTTATTTAATATTCACTTTATTCTTTTAAAATATCCAAGTTCAGGTTCAGTTGAGCCAAAAAAAGACCATAAATTAGATTCGGACATAAATAGGTTTAAGTTAATTTTTTTCTATCAAAAGGAGGATGTTCCTGAGACAGACCTCTTGTTTCTACTTTTTTGGCCAATCCATATCCCATATTCGCAACATTTCTACATTTTTCATGGAAGGTATTGGCCAAACGGAAAGTCAGTGGACGCTGATCCAGGATTGATCGATGGTATTTGGACGATCATGCAGGTAAAACAGAATCGCTATATGACTGCATACTTCTGATAAAGATGTACATCTGATACATGTACAGTGAGCAATGGAAATGCTGGTATAGAATCCAATTGTAATGTAAAATTACGCATTAACTTTGATTTCTTACCTTCCCAATGACAACAAATGCCTCATCACTGATTTGTTTTGCCAAAATTCCTTGAACAGAGCCAGATTCGTAAAGCTTATAGGCTTGCAAGCTTTCATAAGGCTTAAATTGTTAACCGGTATAATAAATATGAGTTAGTATCAAATGATTAACGAAGTCCATCATGGTAATAAACTTCAAGCCTGCTCTCTGCTAGAGGGATTGCATAGTGGTCAATATTGTCAATAATTTCGATTTTTTTATCATATCTGCACTTACTATCGCCTCTAAGGGCTACATAATATTCACTTCGAGACATCTTGGCGAAAAAATTTGCAACAAATCACAATAAACTCAATCCATAGCACGAAAAACGAATGTAAACGCACGGAAAATAATCGCTTTGTGTGCCACCCAGGCAAAATGGCGAATCTGTCAAAGTCAAGTGTTCTGGAATGGTCTATAAATATTCACAGATTTTTAAAGGTTATTTTACCTCCAGGGTTAGTTAATGACGTCACGTGCACGACACCAATGTAGGTAGGTATCACGGTTAGTATAGATACGGTTGGATTAATGGGCGGGGACTGTGACGTTACAGTAGACCTTGGAACGCGCCATATTTGTATCGTTTGTTTGGTCACAGACACGGTTTATCAGATACTCTGTGGTTTGGTTGTGCATTGTGAACTTGTTTCTTTACTTTTGTGTATTCGGTGTATTTTAAAGACGCTTTAAAAATACTATTATTAGGAAGTATGTGGTTTTGTTTTGGGAAGTCGACTTGCCCTAATAAAAAGTAAGTACGAGTATTGTTGGTTCATTCTATATTTGTTGGTTAATTTTTTATTATAATTGTGTAGGTAAATATTGTTTTTTTAAACAGTTATGCCTGGAACAAGGTGTGCAGTGGCTATATGTAACAATAGTTTACAAAAGACTAAGCAAGGAAATTTGGCTGTTTCTTATCATAAATTTCCAAAAGATGACAAACTATGATGTTTCAATAAAGACTTATTATTACTATTTTATTTAATTTTACATAATGCTAGATATATTTTTTTATTTTCATTGCTCAGATAGATATTCGCAGTCAGCAACGTTCGATTACCAAATTTTCACTCATTTCCTAATAGTCTTAATTAAAAATATCTTTAAATAAATTTAATATATCACCTAATATAAAGTTCGTTCGTACGTGAGAATACTGTATATAACATTTTCCTTATACTTCTTCGTATTTTTGTGTGCTATGCTAATACCTAAAACCTTGGGGTAACATATATTTTGCTTTAAAATTATGATGATAGGACGATAGTTTACACGCTTTTGGGCTATGTTAAAATAAGAAATGCAGACTTTTTGTGCAGTAACTTAAAATTTTTTGTCCGATTCTAGTGCGTCCCTTTCTTATTAAATCAAATTTGTATAAAATAAATAATGCCTGTTTTTTTGTATTAAAATAAAATAATAATTGCAAGATATATAAGTGGAAGCAATAACGACTTAAGAGACTATTAATGAGGGAGAACGAGACAGCATTATATGCGAGCGTAAACGAGGTCTACTTTGACGTCAATGCACTAAATGTTTTCTGATTGGTAGGGGCGGGCATAATCCAACCGTATGTATAATAACCGTGGGTAGGTATAACCTAAAAAAAAACCTATACGTTAACTAAGATAAACTAACAAAAGATTCTTACCCAAAGGTAAATAATAAGAGAATAACTTGGTAATACTAAAGGAGAACGGAAACCTCGAATTTTTGCGTGATTTTTTCAGGATACCCGATTTTGGGGTCGTAGAACACGAATCTGAAATTAGTTTTGCATGCGTACGAACCATTTCCCAAAAAAAAAATTTTGAAAATTTTTCTTATGATGCACTTTTTCATGCACTAATTTATACACCAGCAGCACTTGTATATCGTCTTTTTCCTTATTAAGATCACACTATGGCCTTTATAGAACAATAAACCCTTCACTTATGGCAGAAGACTAACTTTCTTTTGTATAAAAATCGGAATTTTATTCACAGAAACTGTATTAGATGAACCTCCATCTGTCATTTGATTACATATATTTGCATGCGTTGTTTGCGCATGTGTAAGGTTTGGTGTCTAAAGGCACAAATAATTGAAAGTTAATGGGTTGAACTAATTCATTTTTAGTGTTGAAAGACATATGCGACGTTACTTTTCCAAACACATTCGCGACCGGTCGACGCTTAGAAGGAGATATATATGTTTATAAATAATACTTAACGCTATCTGCCCCACATTTAATAAGGTGCTAAGTACTATTATATATCCCTTGCCCTTCAAGACACTTTGCGCGAACGTGTCTTGAAGGGCAAGGGATATATAATAGTACTTAGCACCTTATTAAATCTGGGGCAGACGGCGCTAAGTATTATTTATAAACATACATATCCCTTGCCCTTCAAGACACGTTCGCGCCCGTCGACGCTTCGAAAGTGTCTTGAAGGGCAAGGGATATATAATAGTACTTGGCACCTTATTAAATCTGGGGCAGACGGCGCTAAGTACACATATTAGCGCCTTGAAGGGCAAGGGATATGTATGTTTATAAATAATACTTAACGCCATCTGCCCCAGATTTAATAAGGTGCTAAGTACTATTATATATCCCTTGCCCTTCAAGACACTTTCGAAGCGTCGACGAGCGTGAACGTGTCTTGAAGGGCAAGGGATATATAATAGTAATTTAGCACCTTATTAAATCTGGGGCAGACGGCGCTAAGTATTATTTATAAACATACATATCCCTTGTCCTTCAAGACACGTTCGCGCCCGTCGACACTTCGAAAGTGCCTTGAAGGGCAAGGGATATATAATAGTACTTGGCACCTTATTAAATCTGAGGCAGACGGTTCTAAGTACATACATTCGCGCCTTGAAGGGCAAGGGATATGTATGTTTATAAATAGTACTTAACGCCGTCTGCCCCAGATTTAATAAGATGCTAAGTACTATTATATATCCCTTGCCCTTCAAGACACTTTCGAAGCGTCGACGGGCGCGAACGTGTCTTGAAGGGCAAGGGATATATAATAGTAATTTAGCACCTTATTAAATCTGGGGTAGATGGTGTTAAAGCATTGTGACATTGGTCGGTGTCGGTACTTTAGATACAACTTTGTAAATGCATGCGCATCGGGTTGACAGTTGTATAGTTTTGAGTAGCTCTTTTGTGATGTTTTACAAACTATCTTTTTATTTTTATGTAAAAGAAAATGAGTTTTCTGCCATAAGTGAAGGGTTTGTTGTTCTATAAAGGCCATAGTGTGATCTTAATAAGGAAAAAGACGATATACAAGTGCTGTTGGTGTATAAATTAGCGCATGAAAAAGTGCGTGTCATAAGAAAAATTTTCAAAATTTTTTTTTGGAGAAACGGCTCGTATGCACGCAAAACTAATTTCGGATTCGTATTCTACGACCCCAAAATAGTGTATCCTGAAAAAATCATGCAAAAATTCGAGGTTTCCGTTTTCCTTTAGTATTACCGATAACTTTGCCTCCAAACACTTTATCAGCACAATTAAGTTAATCTTGAAATAAATATATAAAATATAAAACACAGACTGTCACAAACGTCAACAAAACAATGACTCAAAATGGCGTCGACGTCACAGATCACATACACTAGATGAGAAAGTTAAATAGGACCACGTGGAATCGAATATAGATGGTTTAAGTCTGTGCTAATAGTCCCCTGCATCTACAGAGTGGCTCTGTGCCCCAGATCTTGAACTTGTTGATTGCAAAGTAACACTACATTATCAACTTCTGTCACTGAGTAGTGTCAAATGACAAATATCGCATTTTTGATGTTTATATTTTTCAAAATCTGTTAGTTTTGTGGTAGTGAATAGGGATCGACCGATACCGATATTGGTATCGGTATATCGGCAATATCGGCGCCTAAGGCCGATACTTAGTATCGGCACACTCTGATGTATATCGACCGATATATCGGCAGATATAAAACGCGTCAAAATGGTAATTATTATATACCATTTTCACCTTAAAGGACGCGGTCTTCGTTGGAACGGTCACCAATCCAACTACTAACCACGCCTAACGTTGCTTTACATCGCATATCGAAGTATGTACATAGTAAAGACGCACCTACGCTCGCCCCTAGCCTGGAGATCAATGATTTCCAAGCGACTGGAAGACGATGACCGTCATCCCTTTTGTTTAGACAATCGGGACGTTTTTCAATCTCAATTGCTTCGCGGATGATTCGCGGTTTCTGGAAAAATGATGGCTTTGGTGTTATCGAAGTCTATATTATGGCCTGTTAGAAGGCGATGTTGGGCAAGTGATGATGTGGGATCGGATTTTCTAACTGCAAGACGATGTTCATATATTCTATTGTTAATCCGTCTGTTGGTTTGGGAACAGTTTGAGCAAGGTATTTCGTATACACCGTGGGAATCATTAGGTATTTGGTCTTCTGGGGTTCTGATTAAATTGGAAATTGTTTGGTGTGTTGTGAATATGGTTTTTATGTTATTGGATTTCAGGACTTTTGAAATTTTGTCTGTATATGTATATATATATATATATATATATATATATATATATATATATATATGATATTACATATGATTTGCAGGAAACAACTACTCAGCGGGCAAATACCCCGACCTGCATTGAATTATACCTTACAAATCATGAATGGTAGCCAATGTCATTTGTCAATTCCCGACCAGACATAGACCGGTTTCGAACTTATTAGTTCTCATCAGTATGCCATAGGTCGTGGAACAGACAAATGACAGTGGCCAACCTACTAGTTTTATACAAACTGATGTAAATGGTGTACCGGTGAGAGGTAAGTGAATCCTCTCCTCTGGTCAAATGCTACTATACACCAGACATCATAGATGTCTCCATGGTGTATAGCGACTTGCTATTTTGCAAGTACCGAGAGCGGCGACCTTCAGCCCTTGGTGGACTTAACCTATACTGATATTACATATGATTTGCAGGAAACAACTACTCAGCGGGCAAATACCCCGACCTGCATTGAAAATATATATATATATATATATATATATATATATATATATATATATTTAATTTATTTTAATTACTTATTTAGATTAACGTCCTAGCGGAGTTTAGCATTAACTATTCCACCACTCAACCAGGACACGTACACAAAGACAATTATACAACGAGCATTCAATACGACATTGTCATCTGCCGCAGCTGAGACTCGAACTCAGGAGTGGTACAGAAAATAGCAGTGTTGTCTCTCACACAGCCTCATCTAATCCACTGCCACCAACTCGGTAACACATGAAAAATACCATTAAGTAACCATACCCTAGCCAGGATGCGAACCCGAGACTTCTTTGTTGCAAGCCTAACATGTATGCATTGAGCCACTGAGCCGGTTATTATTAATATCCGACCTAAATCCTAATCATCCAATTGTTCGATATAAGTGCAAATTACTTCCATTCAAAATACATATACTGTTGTATATATGTTCTACAGTGTGTCTCACTTAAGAGTGTAACAGCGTAATCATTTTTTTGTTTTTTGTCCGATTTAAATCAAACCGATCTCAAAAGATATAATCATTCAAAAACCCTGAATCCGAAGTTTAGTTGAATTCTAAAAAATGAGGATTTGATGAAAAAAATTATTTTAGGCATTTTAATAAAAATTATTTCTAAATTTATTTCTTTGAAACAATTTACACGAATCAATAATAAATATAACTAATCTGACATTTACGAAATCGTCTCAGTAGAAACAAAGGAGTCGGAGCATGCTTATCAAAACGAGAAATTTGAGATTTTTTTCATCAAGACCTCATTTTTCTAGAATTGAACTAAACTTCTTTCTCTCGGATATCGTTAATAAATGATTAACGGAGAAAAAATTATAGTTTATGAATCATTATTTCTGATTAATAAAAAAATAGCACAGTTCCATTAAAAAAAATTCCATAGAACCCCTACGGAAATGAATATGAAATTTAAATTCCGTTTTTTGAAAAAAAAAAAAAAATACTGGTACCTATCAGTAATTCAGACAACTATTTTCTTCTTTACAGACAAGTCTACAACCTTACTAATAATTTCCATAGCCTACTTAGTAATTTTCTTACATCGCATTCATCTGACGCAGCTATTTTGAAAAAATTAAAAAATTGTTGGTATCTCACTTATTTTTTGGAATTTTTTACATGTGAATAAACTGTTGCACTTAGCAATGTATGCTTAATGAGAAATCATCAAAAAAATATAGTCATTTCATTTAAGAAAAAAAAGTTGATGTCACTTCCCGTTCAAACCTGTTAGTCTAAAAGTAGCCTATTACTATTTAATTCATGTGTACCAAAAACCAAATTTTTAAATACAAGAACAACTAAAATATTGGGGGCATACATTGACTCGTGGCCACCCGATATAGTAGTTTAAATACACGTAATAGTCAAGCAATATTTATAGTTAATTATGGAATTCAAAGCTAACTTCTTGAACTGCAAGCTTAAATGTAGACAGATAGGAGAATGTCTAATTAGTCCTAATCCCCTCTTTAAGTCTTTGGTTAGATGTGTAGACAAGGGACCCATGGAAATTGCTAAAACTGCCCATTGTTGATGGAATCTTGTAGGCATGCCTGCGTTGTTCGTTTAATCCTATTACGATTATAAAGACCTGCTAAAGCTGTATATTTAAGGACAAAGTTTACCATAACTATACTGAGCTAGGGAATAGTTTCAGTATTTTTATTTTGTAACATAATGCTATTATTATTAACAACGTCTAGAATTCGGATAGTTTTGGTAATGACATTTCCTATACCTACGAAAGAAGGATCATTATTATTGACAGTTGGTAAACGACTTCTAAATAGCAGCTAAATCGAAATCCACAAATTTCTCTTGACTGTAAATTATGTACAAATATGAATGAAACTACATGTATATAATAATTATCAAAAAGTATCTTTAAATTCATAATTTCTGTTCAAAGTTCAATATAGATCTATTTGATCAAGTTTGCTGATTGCTGCCTACGGCTTATTGTTGTTCGAATTTGTGGTACGTTTGCCAACAGCGATACTACACAGTTAATAATCAGTCTTAGTCGGGCTCCTTTACGAATCCATTGTAAACCATATAGCTTGGGGTAACCTAAAGATTTTCCTTCTGGAATTATTTGGTTTTGTAGATACTGTGTCATCGAGTGGAGTGATTTTAATTTTAGTGTTCTTCTCCAGGTATGTAGCAAAACATGAAGTGATTGCCTTTTGCCTTTTAATAGTTTCTCTGCTATTATATGATCATCTTCGCTATTTATCATTGAGTAGTGCTGGTTTTAGATGCTGGTAAGATTATGAAGCTGTTTTTTCGTATTATTTTAGTGTCTTTTGTTTCCTTTTCGACGAATGAAGTAAAAACACGTAACACGATTACTTATAATGACAAGACTAGCCATGCAGAAGCTTAGTCAAATACCGATCTATTGCAAAAGATGCCACAAGCTACATGGCGGGACCTGTTACGAGTTGCCGCAGCAGCTGAATGCCGAGTAATTATGAAGTTACACGACAATCTACAACGATTCGATACCAAGCAAGAGCACGACAATCTGGGACGTCGCGTCAGGTCAAATGACACGTGATATTTGAGTGAGGTAACTTGTTGGGTTGGTTTCTAGCTATGTCCACAAAAGTGGAAGAGAAGCAATTGAGTTCTGATGAACAGCGCCCTTTTCGCGACTAACCACAATATATTTAGGGAGCAGCCAGCTTAACACGTAGAATATCAGAATAATAATATATATTACATACTACCCAGTCTTCATAAGTCTTAAAATGCAAACTGGTGGTGTGTAGACCATGTTTCCAAAAGTACTTTCCTCTTAGTTTGGTAGTACAAAATGTATGCAGCTTTTTGTAGTCTTTGAATAAACTATGAATTATGATGGGCGGTAGCTTTTTAATTTGCTATTTGGATTCTCTTATTTTTCATTTTCCTTCACAACTGGTGTAACATTCATATTTTTGTCTACTCTTTCAGCATTTCTTTTAGTTTTATATGTGTTTACCGTAACTGGAACCGGCTTTGGAACATTATTTTAATTTGCCACCTTTGACGTTGATGGATGTGTAAAAGTAGGGATACTCACATCTATCAAACGTCGCTTTTTAGTTTTTAAGGCTAAGGCCTCTTCCCCACAGGGCGCGATCCGAAAGCTTGCGATCTCGTGTTATAGTTATCACATTTGTACTCAGTATATCTCATCCAAAGGATTCGAAACTGATCGTGACGATCTCGGTGGAACGAAAACGCAGATTGCGCTCTGTGTGGAGGGGATATACTGAGTACAATTGTGATAACTATAACACGAGATCGCAAGCGTTCGGATCGCGCCCTGTGGGAAGGAGGCCTAAGAGCTTCTGATATATATTTGTTGCAGCATCGTGACTGTCAATGACTAATTTAATTTTGTTATTTGTCAATGTCATTTGGAACATTTTATGTTATTTTTAAAAGCAACTGTCCCTGTCAAGGATCCTTTTTTATTTTCTAACGTTTCCTTTCCTAAAGCTGACTTTTAAATACAAAATTGACGTAACTTCTTGGCACTTTACGAAATCGACTCTTTCTCGCCTGTGCTACCAATTACACACGTAGATAACAACAATAGAGAGGTACACGATAAAGCTAGGAAAGGACCAATCACACAGGGAACGAACAGCAAGAAAAAAGAAAGGAATACCACACTAAAACCATACAATGATATACGCGCTGCCGAACACATAATAAAGGAAAGAGAAGCCTCAAACTGACTAGTGCAGAAACAAAAACACAATAATAGGAACATAAACAGTTCATACCACCACATAATTCGGCAACGCATTTCACAAACACCGACAATTTCCATCCATATTCGTTTCCTGCTCGGTTCCCTGTGTCGCTTCTAACGACAAGCATGACCTAAGTCCAACTCAGCGTAGCCCTAGCTGGCACGGCGGTATCTTTTCTGGAAGTATATCTGTTCGTTGGTTCTATTGCAAACGTTTCGCTAACATCACATTTGGCATCTTCATATAATTTTCTGAACTAATAGTTGAGAAGTAGCAGCCATCAGTAAGAACATGAAAATGCCGGATGTGATTCTGTCAAAATGTCATTTATCATGACCTATCAGTCACGCGGAAATTTAAACCATAATTATATAATTCGTATTTAGATCAGGCGTCAGGGTTTTTCTTGTTATAAAAATTCCTAAGGAAGCTTTTTCTTTTTCTATCGCTTCTTTTTACGTTTAGAAAGAGACTTATTGAAAATGCCCCCTCCAGTGCGGTCCGGAACATATTGTTTAAATAATTGAAAAGGGAAATTCTAGCATTTTTTTAAATATCTCCGAAAATATCAATAATAGGACAAAAAATCAAGAATAGAAGTTTATTCCCCACTAAATTCTACATAAAAAAGGACTCTACATTTTTTTCGATTGGTGTAATACTTTTGAAGATAGAACGGTGGGAAAGAGCAAGTTGCGGGTCACATCAGCGTAAGAGAGCAAAAAGTTGAAATTATTATGAATGTGGTAGTAAAAGAATTTAAGACACGAATTCGGGAGAAATAATTGTTTATTCAGGATTATGCTTATGATTTATTGTTATTCATACAACCATTCTCCTTCTTTTGCATTTAGGTTGGTGCCCAAGATAGAGTTGCTCTGCTATTTCTGGTTCTCTGATTTCTTGATGTTCCTTGGTTCCTTCAATCTCTCCAATCTCTTTAGGTTCTGCAGTCTCTTCAGCTTCTTCCGTCCCTGCATGATCCTCATTTGACATCTCAACGTTAAAAAACTCCTCGAGATCGATGTCAATATGTTCATCAATGTCTTCTTCAATGTCAATTCTGAGTGCTTCGACATTGAAGCAAGTTTGACCTTCGCAATGGGAGCAAGTGATGGAACATTTCAGTCCATGTTTACGGCACCCGCAGTTTCTCTTGCATTCACCTCGACTACTACAAGATATTATTTTCAGCAACGCTGGTGGTGCAGCTTCTTTTTCAGTGGTTACTGGGAGTAAATCGTTCGCTTCCACTCCCATTCGGTTGGTTCCAAATCAATGTCTCCCCATCTTTGTATTTGATGGTACACTCTGTATGCACGCTGTCATGCTGCTGCACGAGTAGGTGATAAAGAACGAAGGTTGAATGAATTTTCAGCCACTGCTTCTTTATAGTAAGTACATATAAGAGAACACTTACGTTTAAAACTCAACAACTCACAATTCCCCCGCAGCGTACAGCCATTGAACTTTATAAGGAACTGGAACGGAAGTTAACGCTTTGTGCAAATCATCTAGCCTCATCGGTGCGGCGCACGGCTAACTACAATTATAAAATCGGATAATGTGTAAACAAGGAGTGTCGATAGCAGCGTGACACGCGAGGGGAGTCGGGCGCGCTCCTTCGCACGGTTCTATCTTCAAAACTATTACACCAATCAAAAAGAATGTAAATAAATTTCTATTCTTGATATTTTGTCCTATTATTGATATTTTCGGAGATATTTAAAAAAACGCTAAAATTTCCCCTTTCAATTGTTTAAACAATATGTTACGGACCGAATTGGAGGGGGCATTTTCAATAAATATTTTTCTAAACGTAAAAAGAAGCGATAGAAGAAAAAAGCTTCCTTAGGAATTATTCCATCAAACCGGTGATATTCAACCTCTGACGCCTAGACTAATTTGAAATAATAAAAGAAAATAAATATAGCATTTTATACAACAAATTTGCGACTATCCAATGTAGGAAACTTATTCTCCAGTTACAAATCTTTCGAATCATTGGTTTCAATTTACTAAACCTAAAATCAAGCGTTGTCGGTTCACGGATCGCCAATCTAATTAAGAATGGCCAATGTCCAATGCCTAATTAAAATACAAGTCTGCTCAGTGAACATCCTGCGATGGCCACACACATGCTGGCCTATCAAAAGTTACACGAGGTGGAGTGGCCAGCTGTTCGATAATTGTTCAGTTTAATTATTGTGACAATGTATGCGAATATTTCAAGTAAAATAATAATGAAATAAATCATTACGATATAAGTACATATTTAATTTTAATAAAATATATTTTGCCGGTTATGCTACAAAAAGTTAATGCTATTGTAAATTTCTAAATTGTATTTATTAGGTAAGTACTAATCAAATGAAAACCTTTCACAATTTTTCATTTATGAAATTGTGTATTTCTTTCAGGTATATTTCTTATAGCTCGCGTTCATTATCAGGAAATTCGTCCAGTACGACATTAGAGAAGTTGCTTTCTAGTCTATGAGTCAGGTCTAGCAAAAATCGAGTTGACAACCATTAGGTGGGACTAAACGATATTTAGGTTTTAGATTGTCCTATATGTGAGGTAAAATGAACTATATTCTGGACATTTCAGATTCCCAGATAAATACGCTTTTTAGCCACCATTTTGAAATAGTGAGAAGGTTTATCCCTATGTTATCATTACCTCAAGGTAGTGCGATTGTACCAAAGTGTATACGTATATTACCAAAACAAATGCAGGTCACAATTCACTCATCCAAAATCTCTGACATAAATTACAACTACAACAGCTACGTTTTCAAAAGAAGAGGAACAAACTTCGACGGTAGAAACCACTCCGAAACCAAGGTACTCCACGAGGCAAGCCCTAAATGTTGCTGTGCAGTTCAGAGTTTTTGCATGAAAAAATCTAAGTATATAAAAGGGACAAATAGTCGTGAACCCTTAAAGTAGTAGTACTTAGGGCTGACATAAACATTCGTGAAATTGCTGCGCAACGCCTAGATAACAGGATATTATCGGTAACTTTAAGAGATATCGTAGCAGCTGAAGCACATTACCATGAAACAAAGATTACATGCGCACAAGACCTGATAAAAATGCCCGCGACGTGGACAAATAACCGAGAAAGACACTCTTAACATGATTTTTGATACAATTCGAAATGAACTTTGCTCAAATTCTCGAATTAGGAATTAGTTCACTTGCAGGACTGGCTTCTCAACTCGTATCGTTTATGCAATCCAAGGGCATTGGAGACGTTTCAGATTTGACTAAGAATCACTTTAGAAGAAATCTTAAGTCAGAGTTCAACGAGTCATTGCATTTCATTACAGTGTCATGCCGAGTTTATGTCATGCCTGACAACTTGGGATTCGAAGCAATCGCAACCGAATATATTGCGATGTATTTGCATATTGGACGATTACGAAGATTGCATGTTTGTGTTATTTGCTGAATCAAGGTTTGAATTTGTTTATTTCCTTTAGATGGTTTTCAAAATTTATTTAAATTAGCTAAAGATCCGAAAGATATGTGTTTTAGAATGTTAATACTTGTTTAGAGTTGTTTTAATAGTTTTAAAGTTTTTATTTGATGTCAACAGTAAGTTTGATACTGACATCTATGTTAGTAGTTATTAAGTTATTGTTGAAATAATTTCTGACATTTAAGTCATTATGACATTTCTTTTAAGTAGTAAATTTTATTTTTATAGTTGGTAAATGTTTTCCTGAGTTATTAAGTTGTTGTTGAAATAATTTCTGACATTTAAGTCATTATGACATTTCTTTTAAGTAGGAAATTTTATTTTATAGTTGGTAAATCTTTTTCTGGAGAAAGATAAGGAGGTTTAAGTTAGGTTATGTTTGGAACGAAATTAATCAAAATTCATATGGTGTTTTGTTTTGTTTATTTTGGATACTTTGATATTTAGTGAGATAGAACAATAAACAACAGATAAAAGAGAGGTTGTAAAATTGTAAAAACAAATTTAAGAAAAAAAGAACAAGTGAAAATTAGGGAGTGAAGAAAAATAATAAACAAGGATTAAGAATTTTTAAATTGAATTGAAAGTCAGAAATTGCGGAGATCAGCGAAGAAGAGAAAAATAGACTGTAAATAAGAAGGTAGAGGTGTTATTGTGGTTTGGAGTTGCAGAGGAGATAAGGACGAGATAAGGTGAAGAATTAATGAAAGGAGAATTGTTGGATTTGGAAAGAGAAGTGTGTAGCTACCAAGAAGGAAGGTTTTTGTGTGTGTAATTTTGGACAAGGTCGTATATTAAAATTTAAATAGTGTACTTATTAGACTTTCGAACCTGTTATAAAGCTAAATTATCTAAATATCAAAGAAAATAAATTATTTATATCAGATTAAAAATTTTACTTTAATAAAAATTTCATTTTAAATAGGAACTGAATTTGAACCTGCTCCTGAAGGGAAAGATAAGCTAGCCGGCCCATTAAATATTTTGACATACTTTCGGATCAAAAGGTAAGAGATTTTAATTTGATCTTTTGGTTTTAAAGTTTTTTTTATCTATTGGAAATAAGCAAGTTAAGGTTTGATTAGTACTGCAAATTATTAAGTACAATAAAAAGTAGAACAGCACAATCTATATATATATATATATATATATATATATACTTTTGAAGATGCTTGAGACTCACGCCGAGCAACAAAAACAAGAATCTATGATTAATGATGTTGCCTTGCTTTTGCGAAACCAAATAAAAGAACAGTCAAGGAACGATCTTTGCCTCCACATCCAGAGGAGATCTTATTTGGAGGAAAGCAAGAGGTCTCACCTCATATCATAAGGCTTACGTTATCTATTTCTCAAGACATTATTGCTGCAGTAACTCGTGGATCAGTCCTAACACCTAAGTACGCGTGTTTTGATCTCTTCAGTTAGCAAAACATTGACAGGCAATGTAAGTTTGATTAGAACAGTGAATCGATTAGGCCATGGATGTTCATACCCATCTTTGGAGGAGATAGAAACCGCATTGCGTATTGATAAAATTAGTACAGTAGTCAGAGATGTAGTTCCTCTTCCGAGCAGCATAGATCCTTCAATACCTATAGCATCGGCGTATGATAATATTGATAGATAAGAAGAGGTACTCAACGGCATGGGAACATCTCATCGTCTTAATGGCATAATTGTTCATCCCAGATCCTTATCATGTGCCCCACCGAAATCAAACGGAAGTGTCAATAAGAAAGAAAAGAAGCGATCTTCGAAGCAGTTAAGACACCCCTTCCTGTGTACACCGTAGGGAAAAGGCAAGGCCCACCTTCCGTCGTTCCAGCTGATCTTTGCACTATATTGGGTGATGCAGCTCTCAATGCTCTTCACCGGAATATTCTGTGGGTACTGTTACTCGCATGACACAGAATACCAGATAATCTGTTCTTGGACGGGATTCAATATTTTAACAAGAAATGACGTACAAGTAACGAGAGACACGGTAGGATATCTTCCAACAATCAATGCCATTGCAACTGGAATGTCAACTGTGCAAGAAATTTTACGAAATTCCATCACCATCCAGAAATCGTTACATCTTGAAAACTACCTTGAGGTAAAGTTAAAATAGGGATAAACTGTCTCACTGTTGCAGCCTCACAAAGTATACAGTGTGTCCCAAGATAGGCTACCCCACTATTGTAAACTTTCTTATTTTTGCCTATATCTAGAATAGTTTTCAACTTAGTTTTGAAAATAGGCTTTTCTTATTTTGCAACTAAACTTCTTTCTAACTGAAAAACTTTGTTAAATAAAACGTTCATTAAAAAAGTAAAAAAGTAATTTGCTTAAGTAGATCTCATATTTTCTAATTTTTAGAATACTCTATATAATTTATCTTCAGTTTGACGGCTATTTATGACTTCCTAAGATAAGTAAAATATTTTATTAAGAAAAAATGTCTCATATCAGGTTACAAGCGTGCGGTACCCCATCTGAGGACACTATATTTATCATTATTATAGTGTTTAATCAAAGCCATAATCGAATTCATAAGTACCCTTCGCGCTTGTTATTCAACTCTTACAATCCGAAATTAACATAAATTCGCCCCTCCATTGTTACGAAAGTATGATTTTGATGGAAAGATCGATGAACGTGAAGAGAATGTAATGAGCTTTAATTTTGCATCGAACTATTCCTGTCATAAATTTAAAGAAATCCGGTTATTATCGGATAAACAAGTTTTATTACTGGCTATAAAGCTTAGAAAATACGCAAAACTTGATACTAAGTATTTATAATAATAAAGTTGTTATTATTATATCTTTTATTGATGTATAGATTTTTTCGACTGGGCACTGGTCTATTTTAATTCTGTAATTTAGATTATACAAAGAATCACATAAAAAGAAAACAATATTCTTTGCTACGTTGCAAAGAACTTTTTATTTCACGATACATTTAAATAATTCGCGGATTGCTATGTATCAAGCTGTGTACGAGGCTTGAAATACGTTACCTAAGTCCATCACAATACAAATTGTACACGTTCAGTTGCACTTCGTGTTTGGTTCAGACAAATCAATTTGCAAGATGGCATACTTGCCTATTCTGTGTGCATGTTCACGGAAAATTTCTTTACCTTGACAGGTTACATGTTTTTGTAGAGATATAATTGGTTATTTGTCAAAAAAAAACCGAAACTTTTAAATTAATCAAACTGTCTTCCACATGGTACTCCATTAATTCGTAGATACCTTATCTGATTGCAAAATACATAGTGAAACGACACCGCACCGACATCTGTGAACTATTTTTAAGTATCTGAATAATGTACACACTCCAGTTCCAAGTGTCATTCGTAATCTACGGTTAGTAAATAATGTTGTTTTTGTGCAAACACCACTAAAATTAAAAAATGTCATTCTATAGCACCAGTGTTAAAAGTAAGTTACTTAAAACACTAGAGTTAGAAGTCATTTAAAATCCATATAGTTATTTAATAAGAAACAATAGTATATTGTTTTATTAGGAGTAATAGTGATAGTTTTGTGACGAGTCTGTAGGTCTGCCGGTTGAACGAGGTGAGTCCGGCAATTACAGACGAGTCACAAAGACGGCTTTTACTTTGAATACGACATGTTATTTTTTCTTCAAACGTCGATTGGCTACAAAAAAAAATTAAGATAAAAAATTTAGCTATGCGTTGTCATTAGCAGCGGAAGTAAAAGTCCGATCGAGCGGAAGAAAAAGTGGTTTTAATTCCGTTGCTGATAGCAACGCACAGCCGTCTGAAATGTCAAACTTCAATGTCATGAAACGAGTAAGAAATGTCATAATTTTATGACGTCTGAAGAAAAACAAATTTTCATTAGCTTAGTTACATTGAAATACTTTGAATATCTTGATTGGCTAGCTTATGATGACACAATGTCATTTTTGACAGACAAATACAAATACAAAATTTTAAAATGTTGCAATAATACGCAGATATTATGTCTTTAAAATCAGATTATTAGTGATACTTTTAGGTGTTTATGCAGAAAATAGTATATGAAAGTGATCTTAAAAGTGATTTTATCTTGTTCGTGAAATTGCTTCAATTCGCTTCGCTCATTCTACAAACTTCCCCATTCAAAAATAAAATCTCACTTGGAACACAGTGCATAGAGTCGTGAGTACAAGAGTATTTTATTTATTCTGGACGTAATTACTATCACAAGCACACCAAAACACCAGGACTTCACTAGTACTACAAATATTGCAATAATGTGAAATTTGTTTGAAAAGTGTTGAATCGAAACTGAAATTGTTATGAGCAATGTCAAAAGTATGTAACTCACTGGATGAAAGTAAACCGAATATGTGGATACTTTAACTATGAATTTCCTATAAAAGCAGACAGAGAAACAAGGTTAATCAGTAACCTCTTCTATATGAATAAAAATATATGCTGCAAACAAAAAACAGCTAGGAACAGCATTGAAACTGACTTATTAACTCTGTTTAGATACTTATTGGACCGACTTTTGGAGTCAAGAAATGTCAAACGTCACCATCGAAAGGGGGAGCTGAACGAATCACCACCCATACAACTAGATAACTCCTCTACCATCGAGTCTATGTCTGATAACCCCTTAAATATCTGGGAATCCTTCAAACCAATAAGATTGTACATGTGAAAATTAAGCAGGTACTAATGGATGTCTAGCCCGTTCTTTATGACACTACTCTAAAGGTTTCCAGGACGGTGAAGTATTTAGGCGTCATCCTGGACTCTAAGCTGTCCTGGAAAGATCATATAGAAAGGCAAATACAAAGGGCCACCACTACCCTAGAAGGACCTTTGGCAAAACTTGGGGATTGAACCTCAGAGTAGCAATGTGGTACTACTCTGTTATAGTGAGGCCCAAGGTAACGCACGCTTCCGTTGTCTGATGGCCGGCAGTCGCTAGACATTCAATAGAAACTTGAGCAGCTCCAAAGGCTTGGGAGTCACAGGAGTTATTCGCACTACTCCCACGGCAGTACTGAAGGCCCTTCTGGAGCTTGTGCCTCTTGACGTGTTGATCGAGGCCGAGGCTCGGAAAGCGACCTACAGGATGAAGTGCGGTGGTCAGTGGAAAGAAGAGGGAGAACGGCTAGGGCATACAGGGGCTCTATTCGACGCGGTGAGAGCTGTATACCACCTATGTTCTCCTTTTCAGTACCTTTTAAGGTCATTATCCCGAAAAGGGGTGATTGGTGCCCACTCGGGAATATACTCGGATCTGCCGATATCGTATGGTTCACGGTATATATATATATATATATATATATATATATGAGTCACGGTTGTCTAAACGACGTTTCGGCATCTCATCTGCCATCTTCAGGTTCTCACTGAAAGCTGCCTACTGTTGCTTCTCGTTCAGTTCGAGCAACGAGATATATATATATATATATATATATATATATATATATATATATATATATATATATATATATATATATATATATTGTACTGTTCTACTTTTTATTGTACTTAATAATTTGCAGTACTAATCAAACCTTAACTTGCTTATTTCCAATAGATAAAAAAAAAACTTTAAAACCAAAAGATCAAATTAAAATCTCTTACCTTTTGATCCGAAAGTATGTCAAAATATTTAATGGGCCGGCTAGCTTATCTTTCCCTTCAGGAGCAGGTTCAAATTTAGTTCCTATTTAAAATGAAATTTTTATTAAAGTAAAATTTTTAATCTGATATAAATAATTTATTTTCTTTGATATTTAGATAATTTAGCTTTATAACAGGTTCGAAAGTCTAATAAGTACACTATTTAAATTTTAATATACGACCTTGTCCAAAATTAAACACACAAAAACCTTCCTTCTTCGTAGCTACACACTTCTCTTTCCAAATCCAACAATTCTCCTTTCATTAATTCTTCACCTTATCTCGTCCTTATCTCCTCTGCAACTCCAAACCACAATAACACCTTTACCTTCTTATTTACAGTCTATTTTTCTCTTCTTCGCTGATCTCCGCAATTTCTGACTTTCAATTCAATTTCAAAATTCTTAATCCTTGTTTATTATTTTTCTTCTTCACTCCCTAATTTTCACTTGTTCTTTTTTTTTCTTAAATTTGTTTTTCCAATTTTACAACCTCTCTTTTATCTGTTGTTTATTGTTCTATCTCACTAAATATCAAAGTATCCAAAATAAACAAAACAAAACACCATATAGACCATTCCAGAACACGTGACTTTGACAGATCCGCCATTTTGCCTGGGTGGCACACAAAGCGATTATTTTCCGTGTGTTTACATTCGTTTTTGGTGCTATGAATTGAGTTTATTGCGATTTTTTGCAAATTTTTTCGCCAAGATGTCTTGAAGTGAATATTATGTAACCCTTAGAGCTTGCAAGCCTACAAGCTTTACGAATCTGGCTCTCTTTAAGGAATTTGGCAAAACAAATCAGTGATGAGGCATTCGTTGTCATTGGGAAGGTAAGAAATCAAAATTAATGCGTAATTTTACATTACAATTAGATTCTATATGTTAATGTATATAATTGTGATATGCCACAGAGGTTTTAAACTTGACTAACATTTTTAAAAATCTTTGTTGCAGGATAAACACTCAACGAAAGAAAGGAAGAAGTTACTTCAAGTTCGGATTATTATTTTAAAGAACACCACCATTTCCATTGCTCACTGTATATGTATCAGATGTACATGTTTATCAGAAGTATGCAGTCATATAGCGATTCTGTTTTACCTGCATGATCGTCCAAATACCATCGAAGACAGTGGTCCTGGACCAGCGTACCTTCCATGAAAAATGTAGAAATGTTGCGAATACGGGATATGGATTGGCCAAAAAAGTAGAAACAAGAGGTTTGTCTCAGGAACATCCTCCTTTTGATAGATAATGAACTTATGCCTATTATAGCTAATTTATGGTCTTCTTTTGGTTTGACTAAACCTGAACTTGGATATTTAAAAAGAATAAAGTGAATATTAAATAACATTTGTTTTACTGCGAATAAAAAATATATATTACTGATGTGCAATATATTGAAATAAATAGGGACATATAATTAAAAATTTTTTTTATTAATAAACACATAGGTGCATAGATAAGTCAATATTTATATTATTTGGTATTTGAGAAGGCACGTTTATGATTGCACTACATACCACGACAATTTTATTCATTTCACTCAATTTCCTCATTTTGACAACATGCTTATGGGTATTGTTTCATGAAAAATCTTTTTTTTGAACAAACCTAAAACTCTTTCTACATGAACCTGTACAGTTGCATTTCGTGTGTTTTCCAAATCTATAGGATACAACTGATTTGGCCTTTTGTAAAAGCGGGTATTTGTAGTTTTGTCCTCTAAAGCAGCTAGTTTTCCTAAAATCACACACATCATTTAATTTTAACCTTATAAAACCTAGAAGGAGTTTTTGTACAAAAATTAAGTACTTTCTAGTTATAAAATGTTTTGAACAAATACGACAGTATTTTAGGTGGCTTTTACTTAGTGGCCCCCGTCCCAAAACTTTAATCCGAGTATTTCTTCTTTCTATAGGCATTGCATTAAGATGATTCCCTTATTGGTTAAAATAGCGGGAAATCGGAAAAACAATGCATGATCTTTTTCACCATGCATTGAACATTTAACAGCAATACAAAAATGTGGCATTTTCTATCAATTAGACCAGGATTAAACAATTTAATGATGAAATACTCGTAATGTTTACATACTCAAATGGTTTTGTATGCCACCCAGCAAATATGGCCGAACTGTCAATGACGTCATTCTGGATTGGTCTATGAATTTTGATTAATTTCATGCCAAACATAACCTAACTCAAACCTCCTTGTCTTTCTCCAGGAAAAGATTTACCAACTATAAAATAAAATTTCCTACTTAAAAGAAATGTCATAATGACTTAAATGTCAGAAATTATTTCAACAACAACTTAATAACTCAGGAAAACATTTACCAACTGTAAAAATAAAATTTCCTACTTAAAAGAAATGTCATAATGACTTAAATGTCAGAAATTATTTCAACAATAACTTAATAACCACTAACATAGATGTCAGTATCAAACTTACTGTTGACATCAAATAAAAACTTTAAAACTATTAAAACAACTCTAAACAAGTATTAACATTCTAAAACACATACCTTTCGGATCTTTAGCTAATTTAAATAAATTTTAAAAACCATCTAAAGGAAATAAACAAATTCAAACCTTGATTCAGCAAATAACACAAACATGCAATCTTCGTAATCGTCCGATATGCAAATACATCGCATTTTCCCTCCCCAAATTATAAGCTTTTACTTATGTAAAACTGTTTAATTTTATTCAATTATGCCGTATTTGCAAAATACTGTATTTATCATCAGTTTTGTTGTGTTTTCTTTGTGTGTTTTAATTTGTCAAATATTTCTTTGATCTGTCGTTGTCAAAATATGTCGCATTGTCAGCTAAAATTCTTCTAGGAGTGCCTACAGTTTTAAAATATTTAGAAAGTATTCTACAAACCGTATTTGTATTACGTCTTTTTGTGGGATATACCTTTGTGAGTTTTTGTAATGCGTTTTATAATAATAATTTGACTTAACTGGAATGCAATTAATAACTTTAATTATAATATTGTTAAATTTTATATCATTAAACTCCGTTAGAATATGAACCCATGTCAACTCCCGCACACGTGTATCATAATAAGAATAAACATTTTGTTTGGACCTTGGATATTTTAAAACTAAAATTAACATATGTGGTAACTTCACCATTCATATACCTTTTTGGAGAACTGACGTGTCCCCGCACGTATTACATTTTCATTTATCATTTATAATCATACTTATTTTCATATATGTTCCGGTAACTCTTGACCGTTTTATATAATTCATTAGTCATTTATTTATTCCGCACTTAAAACTACATTTCCCTTGGTCCAAACAAAATATCTCTGCACAATATAACATCAAATGCTGAGGGCAGGCATAATGACCAACTCGTCTCCATTGCCATTGCTCTCAAATTTCAAATTACAACGATATTTATGTACATTACCCTTTACTACGTCATTACATATTATTTCAAATTTATATCCACGCTTATTTATCACTAGTATATTTTTCATTATATCCCACAAATCCAAATTATCTTTGTTAATAGATCCGTGTTTGTATATAGTGTATAATTCCGTATAAAATTCCCTATTCATGTCCCTTTCCGTATTTTTCTTATTGCTCCTGTTCCAATTATTTCCAGTGCAAAATTTCTTGAAGTTTTTGTGTTTTCATTTTCCAAATATTTTGAGTTTACTTTCATCTACTATCAACTTGTGTACATAACTTTTAGCTATTCTCGGTTTGTAATTTATTAACGATATATAATTTTGTAACTATTTTTTTACTAGATTTTCATATTTAGTAGCACAATTTATCTCCAATCTTTTAGGCATTTTATAATTATTCATTTCACATGTGGGCTTATATTTTTCATCATTTAAATCATTTAAATTATTATTATTACAATTACCTATATAACCCACTATGTTTAACTCATTTCTATTAAATATTTTCACCGCAGTACCTTTTAAAACTAGGGACTTTTCCCCAAAATCTATTTTTGCCTTAAGTCGTGATAAAATATCTTCACCAATTATGACATCAAAACTCAAATTGTCAACAATTACAAACTCGCCTCTAAAACGTATCTCTTTTACTTCAAAATCTAAATTTATAATTTTATTGCATTCTGTGAATTTCTTACCATTTGCATTTAATAATTTAATTTTTGAAATCTTAGTACAATTTTTTTTATATAACTCTTTTTTACTATCTATTATCTTTCCATTTATTAAACTGACTTCTGATCCCGTATCAATCAATGATTTTAAATTTATTTCATTAACTTTGATGTTGATGATTGGTAAATTACTAATTCTATTATTATCTAAATTTGATTCATTCTCAATACCTATAAATTCTCGCATATGTCCGTATGTTGTCATCTCAATTAAAACTTCCCTATCTAAAAATTTTCCCTTGGAAAATGTGAATTTACCTCTGCTATCGTCTTAATTTTATTCATGTCATTCTGTTGATCAGATCTGACATTTGTATTGTTTATCTGTGCATATCTTACTGAATCACGTTTAGTATCATGCCTATTCTGTTCTTTATCATAATTATCATTACCGTTGTACCTCCTATTTTCGTCATAATCTCTACCTTTATTTTGATTATTAAAATTTTTACTGTCATAATTTTTTTGATAATTATTATTATACCCATTTTGTTGTCTATTTGCATAATAATTTTGTCTGTTGAAATTTTGGTCATTACCATCTGTTTGGTTGTATGTTTTTCTATTAAATGCTTTATGATTTTTATTCCATCCCATATGTAGATCATCGATCACTCTCAAGTACTCATTCAAACCATCTAATGTCGTAATGCGTTGTGTAATCATTACTTGGTGGATGTCATCAGAAAAATGTCTTGCTAGATATTTAATCATTTCATTTTCTGTCAAATTTGGCTCTAAGAATTTAATATTATACATTTTACGCATGACATAATTTTCCCTAGACATACCACCACTATTTTCTGAATATTTTCCATTAAATAAATTGAAACGAATTTTTTCCTGACAATGGTCAGACCAATACTTTTTTAATAATAACTTTTCAAATTCTTCTAAAGTTTCAAATTCAGATTCTACAATTTGATACCAAATTTCGGCTTCACTTTTTAATGAATTTTAAATTTCATGTTTTAAATTAAAATTTAAATTTATAGATTTTAGATATTGCCTTAAACGTTCTAAAAATACTTTTGGGTGGATTCTGGAATCACCATAGAATTGATTTACCAGTGTTTGATGTTGTGTAGCACATGTGTTAAATATAGGTGTGTATGTGTCCTTCAATATCTTCGTATTCTGTTCGATCTTACCATCCTGTTCTTTTAATTGTGTTTTGATTATATCTTCTTGTTTTTTCATGCGTATATCTATTTCATTCATACCATCTACTATAACATGTTCTACTTCTACTCTTACTTCTTTTTTAAATTCACTTATCTCTTCATAAACCTTTTCTACCTTTTCTTTTACTTTCTTAATTTTCTCGTCCACTTTATTGTGTAACTCTACTATACTCGTTTCCAATTTCCTATTGTTCTCATCCATTTTTTTATTCATATCTTGTTTGCTTTCTTCAAATTTATTGTCCATTTTGTTGTTGATTTCATCAAATTTATTATTCATGTCTTGTTTGCTTTCTTCAAATTTATTATTCATGTCTTGTTTGCTTTCTTCAAATTTATTATTCATATCTTGTTTGTTTTCGTCAAATCTGTTCGCTATCATGTTCATTAATTGTATAAATTTATCATCATTTTGTGTTTGTTGGGATGTATCACCTTGTTGAGAAGTTTCTGGTGTTTGATTTTTATTCTCCATTTTTGTTTGTTTTCCTGATATTAATTTCATACAAATACCACACAATTAAGAATTAATACTTTATATACCCTTAATAAATGAAATTGTTATTGAATTTTAAAACTATGTACCACAATCAACAGTTCACAAACTTTCACCAAGACTGCACACTTTATCAAATCGACAATTTTACAATCGCCACGCGTTGGGCGCCAAATGTACTGTTCTACTTTTTATTGTACTTAATAATTTGCAGTACTAATCAAACCTTAACTTGCTTATTTCCAATAGATAAAAAAAAACTTTAAAACCAAAAGATCAAATTAAAATCTCTTACCTTTTGGTCCGAAAGTATGTCAAAATATTTAATGGGCTGGCTAGCTTATCTTTCCCTTCAGGAGCAGGTTCAAATTCAGTTCCTATTTAAAATGAAATTTTTATTAAAGTAAAATTTTTAATCTGATATAAATAATTTATTTTCTTTGATATTTAAATAATTTAGCTTTATAACAGGTTCGAAAGTCTAATAAGTACACTATTTAAATTTTAATATACGACCTTGTCCAAAATTAAACACACAAAAACATTCCTTCTTCGTAGCTACACACTTCTCTTTCCAAATCCAACAATTCTCCTTTCATTAATTCTTCACCTTATCTCGTCCTTATCTCCTCTGCAACTCCAAACCACAATAACACCTCTACCTTCTTATTTACAGTCTATTTTTCTCTTCTTCGCTGATCTCCGCAATTTCTGACTTTCAATTCAATTTCAAAATTCTTAATCCTCCTTTCATTAATTCTTCACCTTATCTCGTCCTTATCTCCTCTGCAACTCCAAACCACAATAACACCTCTACCTTCTTATTTACAGTCTATTTTTCTCTTCTTCGCTGATCTCCGCAATTTCTGACTTTCAATTCAATTTCAAAATTCTTAATCCTTGTTTATTATTTTTCTTCTTCACTCCCTAATTTTCACTTGTTCTTTTTTTTTCTTAAATTTGTTTTTCCAATTTTACAACCTCTCTTTTATCTGTTGTTTATTGTTCTATCTCACTAAATATCAAAGTATCCAAAATAGACAAAACAAAACACCATATGAATTTTGATTAATTTCATGCCAAACATAACCTAACTCAAACCTCCTTGTCTTTCTCCAGGAAAAGATTTACCAACTATAAAATAAAATTTCCTACTTAAAAGAAATGTCATAATGACTTAAATGTCAGAAATTATTTCAACAACAACTGAATAACTCAGGAAAACATTTACCAACTGTAAAAATAAAATTTCCTACTTAAAAGAAATGTCATAATGACTTAAATGTCAGAAATTATTTCAACAATAACTTAATAACCACTAACATAGATGTCAGTATCAAACTTACTGTTGACATCAAATAAAAACTTTAAAACTATTAAAACAACTCTAAACAAATATTAACATTCTAAAACACATACCTTTCGGATCTTTAGCTAATTTAAATAAATTTTGAAAACCATCTAAAGGAAGTAAACAAATTCAAACCTTGATTCAGCAAATAACACAAACATGCAATCTTCGTAATCGTCCGATATGCAAATACATCGCATTTTATATATATATATATATTTAGTGGCCTAAAACCAAATCTTTTGGTTCAGGACTGTAAAGAGGCACTCTGCGAACTTGGCTCGTCCAACTGGGTCAAGATTCTCTGGTGCCTGGGCACAGTAACATTGAGGGTAACGATCAGACAGATGCTCTGACAAGAGAGGGCTCTCAATAGCCCTTGATGGACCCGGAACCGGCCCTGGTTTACCCTAAAGCAAACGCCAGTAGGTCAATAGAGGACTGGTCTCATTCCCAATTCGTTGACCTTTGGAACTCCCACCCAGGACTTTGGCAAGCGAAACTCCTTATCCCAGAACCCTTACCGAAGAGGGCGGAACAATTACTGCGTCTAGGCAGAAAGCAAGTTAGGGTCGTGGTTAGTCTCTTGACTGGACACGGCTCTTTCAGGAAACACCTGCACACCATCGGAGTGGTTAATAACCCCGAGTGCTGGATTTGTGGAGAGGAGGAGGAAACTTTCATCCACCTCCTAATCTCCTGCTCAGTCTCATGAACTTGAGGCATAAACACTTTGGTATTGGTTTCCCTATGCCGGAGGAAGTAAGGAATGCCCCGCTGGGAAGGATTCTACCCTTTGATCTGGAGTCCGGCCTAGATGGGGACAACCACTGATCAGCTAGCGGATGTGCAATGCGCCACAAGGCCTGAGTGCGGCGATTTATAATTGCACCGCTAAGAAGAAGAATGGATCAGTTTCATAAGAGGCTCCGTAATATTGTGAAGAGCAAGAGGAATATTATGAAAGCAATCAACAGCTATGCCTTACCTGTTCTACAATATTCTTTTGGCATTGCAAAATGGTGAAATCTAGAGGCAATCAACAGAAAGATCAGAACAGAACTTACCCAGGTCAGAACGCACCATCCAAGGTCATCAATAGAAAGGGTCACACTACCTAGGCAGGAAGATGGTAGAGGCATCACGGATATGGTAACTGCTTGTCACCAGTAGAAAATATTTCCACACCAAAACCACCAATCTCCGTAGGATGATAGCACAGGCCGACATAGAATATAGCCCACTCAATCTGGGCAATGAAGATCATCAACACCCAGTCACAACAACTGATGAAAAAATACAGAAATGCGGATCAAAGGAACTTCACGGAAAATTCTTTTATGATCTACAAAACCAGTCCGTAGATTCGGTGTTATAGGTGGAATGACTGAAGAATGGATAATTGTTCCCAGACACCGAAGGATTCATGCTTAGTAGCAAAGACCAACCAACCAACATCAGGAAACCATCGAACACATATTGTCTAGTTTCCCAAGCTTAGCTGGTGCTAAATGCCCTAGGCACAGTAAGGTAGCTACGATAGTATTTTTCGAAAGTCTTAAGGTACTGACGATTCTACCTGAAAATGAAAATCCATATTATACATATAAACCGCCATCTGCAGTAGATAACGATGCGCTAAAATATTCTGGGGCAAGAGAATAATTAGAGATGCTATAGTTCGGTACAATAGACGTAATATTACAGTTGTTTATAAAATACATAAAACTGCAAAATTCATCGATGTATCTATAATAAATAATAAAAACCACAGATATACATAACAATAATAACTTAGAACAAAAGCACACGGAGAAGATCGAGATCATAACCCCAAATCAGATAACGAAAGACTACCGTCCCTCTTGGGATGGCTCTTGCTCAAGGTGAAAGAGGTCTGATTGATCTTTTTTTTTCTATTGCACAAACAAATTGTCTTCAAAAATACTTCCTCTGAAAACAGAAGACACCCCCCCTCCATAAAGCAGTCATTTTGGCTGGCGATAGTTACATAACTTTATATCTCCGTACAGAGATTCCGAAGGACAACCCTATGAAGACAAAACGAACCGTGTCACAAATCACTGCATGAAAGCAGAAACCTTTGTATGGAAGACATCCCCACGAGCTCAGCGCCGAAAAGGTGAATCAAGAAACGTCGAACCCTTGACTGACTCATAGAGACTTATTATTGGAGACTAAGTGCTTCATAATGGCCATACAGGATTACGTAATTTCTACGAGGAACTGCGAATGTTGCTGATGATAGATATCCGTGCCCCCGAGACTACTTTAACTTTTTTTATTAAAGAAATAGTGGTTGTTGCAAATAATTTTTAGAATGCTATGCGAATACAGTTGTTAATATGAGGTATGAGTCTCAAGGTTGCATCAAAGGCAATATGAATTATGAGTTCAGAAGCCAATATAAGGCGACTCTTTACATTAATTTGTAGTTGCTCCGCCAAAACTGACCTTGCATGATCCAAAAATAAACATGGCAGGTTTATTGAAATCAATTTGCAAGGGCATGAGTTTTGGATGTCTATGCAAGATCTATTAAAGATGTGGAAGAAAGTCCAATGCGGATAAGTGAATTAACAAGTTGCACCGTATTAAAAACTATATATATTATGTTTATTAAAATCGTCCGAGCACAGTGCTTCATCATAACAGAGTAAAAAATTTGAAAAATTATAAAGCGAAACTTGGTGGCCTATTCAGAATGTTAAACGTGTAGAGATGTGTAATTATGTTCAATTTAATCCATAAGTATTACAAATTAATTATTTCAACATAAATAATAATGTAAATCCGCTATCCACTCCACGATGTAGCAGATACCAGATGAAATCCAAGTTTCAGTTAAGCAAAATATGGAATAATTAAACGCTAATATATTTATGTTCTCTTAGATCATTAATTTTAGGTAGTAGTATCTAAATAAAGGGCAGATGCAAATTGGACTTAAATGTAAATTCACAGTCGGCATCCGGGCACAAGAAATCCAAGATGGCAACCAAGGCGGTGAATTCAAAATGGGAGACCGGAATTTTAGCATGAGTTCAAATTCATAATCAGCATCTTCAAACGTATGAAATTTCAACGAAACCGGACAAAAGTTTACGAATCCAGCGGCGAATTTGCAATATATTGGAAGCGAAATTGTAACAAACTTGCATCTAATAAAGGAATTGCCTTTTTACACTATAAAATATTGATTTATAGACAAAAAATTAACCATGTACGATCGCACCGTTGATACTGATGAGGTGGTATTATTAGTTGTTTCGTGTTTAAATATTTTGGACACATTGGAGGAGTTGTGGGTTCACGTTGGAACAGACAAAAATCATCAGTATATCTCTTGCCAATTCATAGTTGCATCTCTTGGTGAGTATAACTACTAAAAGTGTTGCTCTTGTCTTCGCAACATACTGGTTTAATAGCATCTCTTATTCAGTACAGGGCCTGACAAAGTATCAGTTTTGCCTATTTTTCACGCATTCACGGGATGAGGTACAGTTTCATCTTTCAGTGGCAAAGGGAAGAAGTCGGCCTATCAAACGTGGACAGCCTATCCAGCTGTAACAGGTGGCTTCAAGGCAGCCGTCGAAGGAAACTTAGATGAAGTTCTACCCATTTGTGAGAAGTTTGTTGTAGCAATGTATGACAGGTCTTAGGACACTCTTAGGATGCCCTGGGAATCGAGAAATGGTTTTAATTCAAGAATGCGATTTCTAACTGAAATATCTGTTTTGCTATTTAGATTGTGAATTTCATTAGCAAAACTATGACTTTGCGATCCTTTTACGAGATACTGCAGTGAATGATTTAGTTCGTCGATGGTTAGTGGGCCAGTACTATGTTTTTGAGTATTTTTACAATTAAATGTAAATCACTAGCAATAGGCTGTTACCTGCTTTAATCGAATAAAATTTGAGAATCGCTCGAACGGAAAGTAATCTCTATGATTATGATTTACAAAGGATTTAATCTTTTTAAGTTCAGGTGGATTTTCATCTAGAATTGGATTTGAATTAGGCTAAAATTCGTTATTTAATTATAGCCAGTCTGGACCATGCCACCAATAACTTTGAAATGTGTAGTTTATTTGGAACGACACCCCGAGATAAAATATCTGCAGGATGTCCTGTGATCTGACGCGCTTTCAAGATCGCTCATGGCTTGTATTTGAGCAACTCTATTAGCGACAAATGTTTGTAATAAATTGGGAGAGGTTTGCATCCAACTGAGAACTATAGTGGAATCTGACCACAGATCTGATCGACGTGTATCTTAATGGATTTAGTAACATTATGTATGATTTGAACAAGTACTAATGCTGCACATAATTCAAGTCGTGGAATAGTTAGTGTTTTGAAAGGTGTTACTTTAGATTTTGAATATAATAAAGATACTTGTATATTATCGTCATGACTGATACTTCTTACATACACCTTCGCACCGTAAGCCTCTCATGAATCAGAAAACCCATGGATTTCAATGATAGCTCTGTTTCGGCATATAAACTCTCTTAGGAATTGACAGTGATTAGTTGTTGTCTGAAATCCTGCCACTTTGTGTGCAAGAGTTTATAAGATCACAGTTTTTACAAAATAATTTTAGCAAGAATAATACATGGGCTTAACAATCCCAAGGGATACAAAATTTTAGCAACATCCGAGAGGATTGCTCGTTTAGTGATTGCCACATGTTTGGAAGATGTGTTGATTGTAAACATTACTAGTCTAGTCGACAGCCGAGTGGGTTTAAGCGCGAGGTGGTAATCGCGATTAATCACACGGACATCGCACCACCGGGTTCGAATCCTGGCTCCTGCACTGGCACTATCGGAGGAAATGGTTATATGTTCGCATTTTTTCAATGTGTAACCCCCTTCCGCACAAGCCCTGGCTTCTAGAATTTGGGGTTATCTAATTTCTGTGGTGTGCATGACCAATACAATCCAAGCGTTTTAGTGCCCTCCTTTTCATTGAATTGAATGCTATGAGAAGATGGGTTAGAAGATAATTTATTTAGTATTTCTGAACTATTGGACATCCATTTCCATAAATTAAAACCAGCAGTTTGGATAATGGATGCCACCTCCATGCCTAATTTGACTGCTGCTTCCTCAGTTTCTGCCCCAGACAATAAGTCGACATAAAAATCGTGAGAAATAACATCTGCGGTTTGTGGATATTTTCGAACATGAACTGCCAAAAATGGTGCAGAGGATGTACCATATGTTACAGTATTTAGGCTGTATGTGTTACGTTAATTGGAAGGGTCTGACCTCCACAGGATTTGCTGTAGTGGTCTGTAACTGGGATGTATTAAACTTGCCTATACATTTTTTCGACATCAGCACACATAACAAAGTTATGTTGCCTGAATCGAAGAATAATTGCTAAGAGGTCATCTTGGATTGTAGGGCCGACTAGCTGTAGATCATTAAGTTACCACCCTGAATGAGAAGGAGCTGATTCATCAAAAACGACTCTGAGCTTGGTGGTAAGGCTACTTTCATTGAACACTCCATGATGAGGGAGAAAATATGATATTTGTGAATTATCATTTTCAAGATCGTCCTCAACTTTAGACATATGTCCTAACTGTTCGTACTCTGACAAAAAATCACAGTACATCTTTTTTAGAATCATATTTCTCCGTAATTGGGCCTCCATAGATTGAAATCTACTTAATGCCACATGTTTCGAATTACCAAGTAATGTTGGAGATTCTTTTAAAGGGATTATAACCACAAATCTGCCACTTTGGTCCCGACTTACTGTTTCAACAAAGCTCGCTTCACATGCCTGTTCAGCTTCTGAGTAGATTGAAGCAGAGTAAGGAGCTTCTTCCAATTCTCAAAAATTGGCCAACTGCTGTTGAATTTCAATATCAGTACTGAAATTACAGTAAATTTTAGGGGATGCAATTGTGTAGAAACCGGCCCAGATAATACCCAGCCTAAACATGTTTTTTGTAAAACCGGTTGGTGGGTCCCCAAGGAAATCTGACCAGATGATAATAATTTATAAAACAAACCTGCCCCTAAAAGAATATCAATAGAACCAGGAGTATTGTAATGAGGTTCTGCTAATCGAATATGGCTTGGTATATTAAGTGACGAAATATTTACTAATGTGCTAAATTGCCACTTATTTTGGGTAGAATTAAACATGAAATTGTTAATTGGACGTTATTGTGCATAGATTGAAATAATACCGAGCACTTGTTTGAAATGTTTGACACAGGTTGTCTGATGCCAACGATTGATAAGTTTACAGGAGCGTTTTCCAGTCCCAACCTTTTAAATAAAGTAGTTATGATCAAATTAGACTAAGTTCCATTATCAAGCAAAGTTCTGCACGTGTGAAAGTTTCGTTTTGAATCTCTTACTTGTATAAGGGAAGTTGAAACTTCAATTGCTTCGCTTAAATTGTGATTTGACATCGAAATTTGAGTTGCATGACTACTTAATGTAGAAGGTTCATTACCTGTCATGTGGATGTGGTACTAAAAGATTGATTTGGAAGTTGTGTGATTCCTTTGAAAGAGTTGGAGTAGCCTTGTTTCTGTATATGTTTTCTTTTTAAGAGCTTGTTTATTGTCTATGTGATTGTACTCCAACGTTTCCAAAAAATCAGCTTTACTCGTTAAGAATTCTTTGAATTCTTCTATTGTAGGAAGGTTATCCTTCCTTTTCATTTTTTCCCACTCGCGTTCCACGTTTTTATTTAATTTACTTAACTCAATAGAAATATCAGTAAGGTATCCCAATGTTTGACAGGTTGCTTTAAAGATTCTAATGCTCGTAAATATTTGGATATTGTATCTAACATTTTAAGCATCTTAATTGACGTAACAGCACTGAGACTAGGTGCATCTACCGGTGACCCAAATGATTGTACACTAAAAGTCTGGTGTTGTCGTATCTTTCACATAAACTCTGCCATGCAATTTTATAATTTTCTTTAGAAATGTCAAGTGCAATTGAGCTTTTAAGTAGTGAAACTTCGAAATATATGAAATTTTAGGATTTTCATGAACTAATGACATATACGTGTCCCTAAATTCTAACCATTGTTAATAATTTCCGTGAAATTTAGGTAATTCTATTTGTGGTAGTTTGACATCTATAAAATTATGCTTAGCAGGTGATGAGCCTACTTCAGGACACGGATTGTCATTTTCAACGTAGTTCGTTTGTAAGTTGTTCACAATAATTTGTTTAGAGTCAGCCGTCAATTTAAAAAGATTGTTTTTTGAAAAGATTCCCTTTCTAACATTTGTTGATCTAGATTATTGTGCAGCATTTCCATTTTAGCTTGGCAATCTTGAAATTCCTCGAACAAGTTTTCTTGTTTTGCAAGTCGAAATTCTAACTCACTAACTACCCCTTTATCTAGAATGTCATTTTCATTTAATTGCAATATAGAATGCTGAGTGGACTTACACAAATGATATAAGCATGAAATGAAATAAAGTATGGTAAGAACTCATTTCGCCCTGTCTCCGTTTGTTATGTCAAAATGTAGTAATAAGTCACTCAGATCAGATCTAGTTTCACCACTTATTCTGACTATGTTTGACAATTTATTGAACGATTTCTGATTTTCTTCATCCGCTTGTAAGGACCATAAATGTTGGGTCGAATATCACTTATACTGTATGATACTAGCTTTTGTTTTCAATGGACTATAATTTGCTGATGATAAATACAAATACAATTATATTTTTGGCTTTATGAGTGTTTGCATTGACATTGACATTCTTATTATTAATTTCTATCATTACTCACTTGATTACATTAAATTAACAAATAAGGTCTTAATATTGGGTGTATTTATTCGTCTTTTTTTTCAGGTGCAGTACGTGCACGACGGTGAATAAATGTAGAAAGCAGTTATTTACGAAAAAAGACCGTCAATTGGAGAACATACCTCCAACACAGGGAGCCCTTCACCAGCATGTTCTGCACGCTCTATTCCAAGGATTTCATATGTGGGCCCAAGCAATCATGCCACAACAGAACTTGCCAGATCTAGCTCAATGGAGTTGGAAAAAAGAAAATAATTTGTAGGAGACAGTGTGGTCAAAATTGCCTGTAGCTGCTGAGGCGTGTGTAGAATTAGTACGTTGTAAATGTAAAGTAAAACGTAATTCGAGATGCAGTTGTGTAAAACGAAGTCTAAAGTGCACTGAACTTTACGGTTGCTCAGAATACTACTGCAAAGAATAATAGGCAAAGTTGATAAGTGATAGGATTTTAAAATTATAATGGACTGTTAATCAAGTTGTGTGTTTTTTGTATGTATTAGTCAATTAAAGTTTTAATGTTCAAAAGTGAGATTCACTTTTAAAAACCGTAGAAAAGTACTGCAAATTGTTGCTCATAAGTTAGTTATTTAAAAAATATTTTGTTATACTTTTATCAATTGTATTAAGTGTTGGAACTGAATACATCGTATACGAGGCTACTTACCAATAAAAATGGAAGTTTGCCTATCAGTATTTGAAGAATAGTGGAATTTCTTAAGCAAAATATTTCTTAAGTAAATCCATTTTTTCAAGAACTTTTGTAAAATACATCAATAACTGCCAAATCTTACATGAATTTATACCACAGACACGTATAAAACAGATTCAGGTCGAAATCTGTTAAAAAAAAGACTCAGATATAGAAAAAGAGCCCTTTTTCGCTGTAACGCCTACGGGGTAGGCAACCGGCGAAACACGAGCCACGCACAACCTCCGGTGGTGGCTACAACTCTTACTCGAATTTAGGAGGCATCTTATAATGTATGTACGAAGTGCTTTGCTTTAATGATAAAATGCAAGGTGTTTCACACTAACCTGCACAATATTTAGATATTGACCCCTAATAATGCATAAACAAAACTTAATCAAAACATGTTATGAACTACGTCAGTGTTTGTGTCCACAATATCACGATTACAGGCGGAGAAGAGGTAGTGAAATAATTTATATTTTTAAGAATACTTATTAAAAAATATATTAGGAAAATATATTATACATTTACAAAAATTTCCGTCATATATGAATCTAAAAGAGATCGTAGTGATAATTATTTTTAGGTTCAGCATCAAAATTTGTGAGCGACAAATAGAGAAAATGGCGCCCTCGTCGTTTCTTGCATGTAACGTCAACTTTTCGCAAACCGCAATTTTCTTTTGTTTTTTACAGTGTTATTAATTATTAGCTGATGGTTCCACTATTGATTAATTAATGTTTTATTGTAATATATAATATCTAATCGTGAGTGGGATTATTACGAGAAAGTCTGCTAATGTGAGTTTTAACAAAACAAGTTGTATTATTTTGACAAAAAAGAAGAACGGACCCCGGATCTGATGGAAAAGTGGTTTCAGCCAAATTTCATAAAAGGTTATAGTTACTTGGTGGAAACATGCAGCTCGTGCCAGCTGCATTTAAATATTTTGGAAATTCTTAACTTTAGGGGTTTGACCCATTGAAACTTTTAATCAGCATCGTTTGAAGTACAACATACTTCAGTATTATTTCATATTCCAAGTTCTGTTCAATTATCTGAAAAAACTTCTAACATTTAATCTTGAATTTTGTACTTATTGCTCAATAAGTCGAAAATAGTTATATATATAGAGATGCACATACAAAAAAATGTGGTTTTTCGTTCTTACATCATAATATGGTCGAAAAATATGCATGTTCCATTTGAAAAAATTGAGAATATTCGATTCAAAAAGTTCTAAATTGAAGAATCATTTCTGGCCAGCCTGTATATTTTTAGGGAATGAAAATAATAATAATAATAAATAGTCTTTATTGTACTATTCTACCAAAATGTGGCGAAGTCTAGCTACGTAGCTAATCTACTCAACCACATGCTGGTAGGTGAAATATACATATTTACATTTACGAATTAATATAAGCCGAGTAAGTATACTAAACTAAGTTAAAATTTGCTAGACATAATTTTTTTACGGGTATACATAAATAAAACATATACAATAATAGTAGTGGCGGTACTATTGCTGATTATTAATTGGAAATTCAAGATATGCCTACTGGAGTAGATCAGTTTCAGTGATAAGCAGCCTTTTGTAGTAATGATTTCACATGCTGTCTAAATCTAAAATCAGTTTCTAAAATCACGCCCAGATTTTTCGCAGAATTAATTATTGGTAATCCAACACCAGAAATATTAATGTTCATGTTATCTTTCAAAGCATTAATATGATTTCTATTACCAAACAACATCACAAATGACTTCCGTGAGTTAAGTTTCAAATTGTGTTCTCTAGATAATTTGTTTATAATATGTAAGTCACCGTTAATAATATTAACCGCATGGAGATGATCTTTAAAAGAGAAGTGCAAATAACATTGTATGTCATCAGCATATGCTTGAAGTTTACAATGCTTCACTGATATTAAAATATCTGACGTGTAAATTAAAAATAATAACGGGCCCAATATAGAACCTTGCGGCACGCCAGATAAAATGTTAATGCTAGATGACGTTTTGTTATTGCACTGAATTTTCTGAAACCTTTCAGTTAGGTATGAATAATATTTAAGTTTTGCACAAAGCAACTGATGACTTATTGTATCGAAAGCCTTAGAAAAGTCCAATAACACTAATACACTGTCCCATGCTTCCATAATGTCACTAGTTACGTTTGCAAGAGCTGTCGCAGTGCTGAATCCTTTCCTGAAGCCACATTGAGTATTTGGGATAATTTTATTACTTACAACATAACTATAAATTTGACTATACAATATTTTTTCTAGAATTTTTGACATTGCTGTCAGTATACTAATTAATCTTAAGTAAACAAATAATTTTATAAAATTACGTAGAAAATGACCCCCCACCCTCACATAGGGATTCGAACCATGAACCTCTAGGAATGATAAATATAAAAAGTAAATAAATAGAAATAAAAAACACAAATGTATTAAGCATTTAAATACCGGGTGTCAACGTATCATGGTAGACCCCTTTTTTCCCTTATTTTTTAGAATAGGAGAATGAAACTTGGTAGATTTATTACAAAATCAAGATGACACTTTTTGGCATAACTGTCATTTTTCCCCCTTCCGGAAATGACACCAACTTTTAATTTTTAAATGGAACACTGTATATTATTATATTTTTGAAATCCTTGAAAAATTCTGAGTACGGTGATAATCTATAAGTGACATCTAGAGTGCCATATCCAGAAAAAAAATGCTTGTATGGACCGGTGTGATATCAGAAAAATCAAATCGAGCATAAAAATTTGAAAATGTGTATTTCGTGGGCCATCAAATTTGGACTGAACAGTTTTTTAACAATACTTAATTTTAATGGTAGAATACAAGCATAAAATGGCGGATGTTCTAAGGAATCCGTGGATGTGCCCAAAAGCAATTTTTTTCTTTTCATGGAACTACTACGTTAAAGAATTGTGACCATAAAATAAGTCATGATCTTAAATTTCAGATACGAGTTTATATCATTTTATTTACTGAAAGAGGTGAAGCATATCCTGCAAATGGGAAAATTTAATTTGTGCGATTTATTAAAAAAAAGCACATAAATTTAATTTTCAAAGGTCGAAAATAAACGAGAATTACTTGGTATTTCATAAGGCTTTCTGTCGACAATAAAAAAAATCAGTTTAATGTCAGTCTGGCTTTAATCACCGCAATGGATTCTAAAAATCACATAATATAAATAATGTAATATTTCTTGGTCAAGAAATGCTGGATAGAAAGTCTTATCATATAAAACGCCGGTATAGTTATGACTCGGAAACCTTAAATGGCTTAGAGCGGAAAATGGTCATCGTTGAAATACCACATACAGTGTAATACTGAATATTTCATGGAATGAATTTGGCGATTTAGAAACAGTTGCTAAAACTATGCAGGTACTTCTAATATACAGCGTGTTCCATTTTGCTTGGAACTACCCTTATAGTTTATTTGATGTCCGATTTAGATATATTTTTTATTAAGATCTTTGAAAAGCGCATCTTTGTGTTATATATACAAAATATAAAGCGAAGCCTATGATTTTTTTTCGGGTCAGAAAATGGTGAAATTTTATTAGTGATTTTTTAATTTAAAATCTGAGTGCGCCACTGGATTCGGCAACCCCCCAAATGTGTAGTAGTAGTATTTTTGGATTTTTTCAGAGAAATAAAAAATTCCAAAATTACCGAAGAAATTTAACTGTTGCATATGTATTATGTGTATTTATGAAAAGAGTGCCTTGACTGAAATAACTGTCAAATGAATGATTCATTGTTGATGAGTTGATATTGTTTATTTACATTCCTGCTTATTATCATAATTATGTCCGCGCAAAGATGAACTTTTCAAGAAAAGATAGGGATCATTAAAATTGTTGGTGATAATGTGAGATCTTCAATGTATATGAAGTTAGCAGGTTAACTTTTGCGAATCGGTCTCGGCATAGCATAAACATTTGCCGTTTTTTAGCCGTTAATTAGCCGTGAAAGAAAAAAATTTGCCGCTTTTGTTTTTTAAAAAATATGAGATGTCCTGCTAACTTCATATGAAGTTAACAGGTCATATATATAAAAAATTATTTAAAAAAAAAATTAGGTAGCTTAATATTTGCCATTTTTTAGCCGTTAATTAGCCGTGAAAGAAAAAAATTTGCCGCTTTTGTTTTTTAAAAATATGAGATGTCCTGCTAACTTCATATGAAGTTAGCAGGTCACATATATAAAAAATTATTTAAAAAAAAATTTAGGTAGCTTAAAATTTGCCGTTTTTTTGCCGCTGGGGAATGGCTATAAGCAACATATTGTAGGACTCGGTTTATATTCGGGAAACTTACTTTTTTGCACTATAAATTCTCGGAAGCGATAAAAAACGTTTGAAATAGAGTTATACACTGGAAAAAATAGGCTAACGTATATCTTCATTGAAACATCAGAATTAGAGTTTGCCAGACTGAAATTTAATTATGCTGGCGAATGAGGGGGTTGCGTTGCTTAGATTCCATGGATTGTTTATTTTTGTCGATAAAATAATTCCGAAAAAATCATACTATCCACGAATAAATCAAGCAAGTCGAACGGCAAATTCCTAGACAGAAAGTGAGTAGAAAAAACAATTTCTCCAAAGTGCGAAACTCGGTTGCCCCGCTGAGATTCCGTGGATTCGAGATTTATCGTTTATTAATGCGATAAAAAATTTCGGAAAACATTTTGTTCTTCACGATTAAATCAAACAGGCCTAACGGCAAATTCTCAAATAGAAAACGAGCAGGAAACAAATTTTCCACGGCGCGAAATTCGGTTGCCTCGCTGAGATTCCATGGATTCGAGCTTCATTGTTTATTAATGCGATACATAATTTCGGAAAAAATTTTGCTCTTTACAGTTAAATCAAACAAGTCGAACGGCAAATTCTCAAACAGAAAACGAGCAGGAAACAAATTTTCCACGGCGCGAAATTCGGTTGCCTCGCTGAGATTCCGTGAGTTACGTTGATGGCCGTAACAACCTTGTTTTTAAAAACAATTTACAATTTGTAGGGCTAAGTTTAGCCCACAAAGAATGATGCAAGTTGAATTTAAATTGACTTTATTATAACGAAATTACAATGAAAAGTAAATCTTATTCTACTCTCACATATATTTATAACATTTTATAATCTTCGCTGAATAAGAGCTTCCTTATCCTCATTGGAACTAGGTCGCTGCTAACTCCTCCGGCGCCAAACTTGAGCATAGCTTCCTTCATGCTATGCGAAAGGGTACATCTCTTGTTGGGGTAGTTTCTTGGTGTCTTTCCTGTTGATTCTTACTTGAAGTCATTTTCAAATACAATAATTTCAGTCTAGGGAACATACCATAAATTATTATCAAAACAATCACAAGATAAATAATAAGGGTTTTAAAATCAAAGCTCGACATCTCTTCAGTTTCTATGTTTTTTACAAGTTGTTTGTTTAAATTTAATTCATCGTTTAGTTTGTTTATATCATCTAAGTTAATATGTGAGATTTCTAATGCTTTATTTTCGAAAAATAACTTGTCAACATTGTTTTGTATGTATGGCAAAAAGCTGCTAATTTGATTTATTTTTAAATCAGTTTTATATATTTTTATTATATGATGATCAAACTGAATAAAGCAATCTGGTGAAAGCGAGATAATATAAGTTCCAAGAACGTCTTTAGTTTGCAAGTGATTGTTACAGTTTATTTTTAACACATTTCTCGTAGGAGAAATAATTATGTATTGGTCTTTGTCAATTTCTTGCACTTTAGATTCAATAAGTTTTATTTTATTTTGACTACAATTTAAACTTTGTTCTTTGAGTATAATTTGAATTTCACAAATTTTGTTATTTACGTTATGCAATTTTGATAATTTACAAAAATAATTTTCATTACTTATTTCTATACAGGGTTCATCAGATAATGCGTATGATTGCTCGGATAGAACTAGGAATTTGGATTTTGGGATTATGAGATTGAAGTTGTTGTCAGACGTTAACGTGGGTAAAGCCCATAAATGAAAAACATTATATATCTCGTTCTGGGTGATAGGAATTTCAATGATAAATTTTATTACGTTGTCCTTCTGATAGGCTTTAATTTCCATGATTTTTTCGAATGAAGTCACATTGTTCATGGGGAATGGCAGTTTATACGGTTCATCAATTAGTTCTGTTATTTTTTGTAGTTCATATTTTAGGTCATCTGGATCGATTATAGCGGGATGCATTAATCCTATTCTGGCGAAGGTAATTGATGTTTCTATTTCTTCTAAGGCTCTTATAATTTCGTTCATGGCAAGAATTAGTTGGTTGTGTGTAGTGTGTAACAATGATATCGCTCTATTTTCAGTCGCGTAGATATCTTGTTTTTCCATATGTGCCTGAATTTGTATTATTCTGCTTGTCATAATTAGCTCATTATTTTCCAGAGTATTTATAGACTTATTGAATGTTTTAATGGTATTTTCCAATATTGAAATTTGATTTGAACTCATATGCGATAATTTATTTTGACTTTCCTGCAATTTTAGTATTTCTTTCTCGTAACGTTCGCCATCATCAGCATCTAAGTTTCCTGAGATCAATTTTATTCCTTTTCCTAGAATATTGAGAAGTCCTCGTTTTGTTCTTTTGTGAATTAATAACTGCTTGAATTTTTGTTCTGCTACATCTAACATATGTTGACTAGTGGCTAAATATATTTTATTTTCTGATATATACGTTTTTCCATATTGGGTGTTATTATAGGCGCCTTCCAGTTTATTGTACATTTTTCTAAGTGTGACATAGTTGGCGTACAAGGAGTCTAAGCTTATTTCTTTAATCAGGGTCCATTTGGATTTTTGAATTTGGGCGGTGCCAATATGTTGTGGGTAGAGTCCCGCTTTGTCGGTGTATTTTTCAATTTTTAGTTCTCCGATTCCTCCGCTGATGACTCGTCCGATTCCGTATCTGGAATAAGATAGGAATGTTTTAGTTTATCCATATGAATTTTTCTGGTATGTTTTGTTTGATTGTTTAATAAAACACAAGTTTTGTCTGGGTTAATTTCTTGAATTATATAGGGGCCTATGAATGGATTTGTCGTTTTAGATCTCCCGCGGGGGTTTCGCATATAAACTTTATCTCCAACTTTATATTGACTTGTTGAATCTTGATTTTTTCTTAGATCAATTTGATATGCTGCCTGTTTTGTTTTTATTAAATTTTGTTTTACTAGTTCGTACTGAGCTTGGGTGGTCTTTTTCAATTCGTCGACGAAAACTTGATAGTTTCTATGCTGAACATTTATAGAATAAGGGTTGGCTGCGTTGGTTTGTCCTAATAGTAATTCTTGTGGTGTAAAATTCGTTGCGGAATGTATGGTGTTATTGTAGGCGATTATACATTGTTTTATTCTGACGATGGGTCTCATGTTAGGGCTTGTTAATTTGGCTACCCTATAATGCTCGATTAGGGTTGAGTGAAGCCTTTCTATGGCTCCGTTTGATCTGGGATTGTAAGGTGTGGTTAAGTGATGGTCTATTTCGTATAGCGTGGTTAGATCTTTAACTAGACCGTTTTCAAATTCGGTTCCGCTATCTGTGGTTATTTTTCTTGGTATTCCATAATGCATAAAATAGTCTAACAGAGCGTCGCAGACTTCCGTTGCGTTCTTGGTCTCTATTTCATAAGCAACAGCATATTTCGTAAAAGAGTCTAATAAAGTTACAAATTTGAGTTTTTCAATTACAAAAGTGTCTATAAACACATGATCCAATGGTTTGCTCGCTGTAGGCGTCAAATTGATGTTTGCTGCAGGCGGTATTCGGTCATATTTGGCCCTATTACAAATCTCACAATTTTTTATATAGTCTGAAATCGTTTTGTCCATCAATGGCCAGTAGTAGCTTCTTTTAATTTGTAGTAAAGTAGGTAAGATTCCACGATGGTTTAGATTTTCATGTATTCTTTTTGTAATGTTTAATTTTTCATTGTCTTGTAGTATATATGTCTTGTGACCCATACATCTAATTAATTTCGGTTTATAGCTCATGAAAATACTTAAATAGGCTTGGCATAATGTGGGATAGAACTCGTCTGTACAATTAACATAGTATGTTTCTTTTGGTACCAGATATTCTTTTAACCAGTTTTGTATTTGTAACTGATCGTTTGCAATGAAGGTCAGATAGACCTTTTTCTTGTCAAATTGCACAATTTTTGTGGTATACTCGCTCGGGTCTTGGGTTGTGTTAAACCATATTTGTTTATTTTTTGTTTCTATGGCGTCGTCTGCTAGGGGTATACTAGGCGTATTATCTTCCTGGGAATGTATAGTTACATTTTCTTCTACTTGAGCGGGCATTTGAAGATCGATATCGGGTATTTCTAGGTCAATCCCGGGTATTTCTAAATCGGCGTCTATTCGATTTGGTTGGTCGCTTCCACTTCGTAAGATATCATTTATTTCACTAGGTGTTGGTGTATTTAGGTCTCTTGAGGTTCCAGCAGTGGCGGCGATTGAATGTTCTATGGGGTAGATTTTTATCCTTGATAGGGCGTCAGCGTTTAAGTTGTGTTTTCCTTTCTTATGAACAATTTCGTAATCAAATTCCTCTAATCGTAATTTCCAGCGTGTTAGTCGAGGGTTACATTCTTTAAGGTTCATCAGCCACTGTAAGGGTTTGTGGTCTGTTACTATCTTTATCTTCCTGCCGAATATGTATGATCTAAAAATTTTCGTTGCGAAAATAACGCTCATCAGCTCTCTTTCGCACGTGCTATATTTTCTCTCGGTTTCATTTAAAGTTTTTGAAGCATAGCATATAGGTAAATCGTTTCCTGACTTCATTTGCGAGAGCACCGCGCCGAGTGCAATATCTGATGCATCCGTAGTTATTATGAATGTCTTATTGAAGTCCGGGTATTGTAGTATGGGTGCATTACTCAAAATTTCTTTGCATTTTTCAAAAGCTTCAACAAATTTTTTATCATGAATTATTTTTGAATTTTTCTTTAGGCATTTCGTCAATGGTTTGGTTAAATGTGCAAAATCCTTAATAAATTTCCTGTAGTAACCTACGAGGCCAAGGAACTGCTTTATTTCTTTCGTAGTGGTTGGTATTGGAAATTTCGTAATCGCTCGTACCTTGTCGGGATTGGGATGTACTCCATCTGGTGTGATAACGTGACCTAAGTATTCGGCTTCGTGTCTCACAAATTCAGATTTATCCAATTGAATCTTTAGGTTCGCATCCCTAAGTCTTTCAAATATTTTGTCTAAACGTGAAATATGTTCGTCCAAAGATGAGGAAAAGACAACAATGTCATCCATGTAGACTAAGCATATCTCATTCTGCAATCCTCTAAGTATGTGGTCCATTACAGATTGGAAAGTCGCTGGGGCATTTTTTAGTCCAAAGGGCATCCTTTTAAACTCATAGTGTCCATTCTCAGTTGAAAATGCAGTTTTTTCTATGTCATCTGGAGCCATTTCTATTTGATAAAACCCGTTGGCTAAGTCTAAAGTTGTAAAATAAGTGCTGTTTCCTAGTTTGCTTAATAAGTCGTCTATATTTGGAATAGGATATTTGTTATCAATAGTTTTTTCATTGAGCCGTCGGTAGTCTATAACTATCCTCCATTTTGCTTTTCCACTTGCATCTTGTTTCTTAGGGACAACCCATATAGGCGATGACCAGGGTGATATACTATGTTGTATGATGTCATCTTTCAGCATCTTGTCCATCTGGTTTCTAACTTCCTCTCTGTGTACTTGGGGGTAGCGATAGCTTTTTGTGTAAATCGGTTCGTTGTCTTTTGTTTTAATATGATGTTTAATTTTGCTTGTGAATGTAAGTGGCATATCTTCGTGGTAAAATATGTCTCTGTATTTCAGACACAGTTGTTGTATTTTTTCTTTTTCCTCTGTATTCATATGGTTTGTTCTTAAGTTTTTCTCTAAGTTTTCTACCAGTTTCATATCTATTTGTGAGTTATCGTATGTTTCAGGAGTGTCCATCTCGATGTTGTTTATTTCCATAAAATCTTGTACCTTAATTGGTTTGTCCAGTTTAAAATTTTGTGGTTCGTCTGAATTATTTTTTATTGTTGTAATAATATAATTATTTTCTATGGTGACTATTGATGGTGGAATTTTTAAATCTTTTTTGAATTTATGTTGAGAAACTAGTCCCTGTTTTAATTTTGTTTTCTCTACCGGTAATTTGACTATTACCTCTGTTCTAGGTGGAATTACTTTTGCATTTTCCTCCTGTTCGGTTTCAGTGCAAATTAAATTCAATGGAATTGTAGTTCTCTTTGTAATTAATAAGTTTTTATATGTATTAATTTGTGCTTTAGTTTCTCGTAATAGGTCCATGCCTAGTAGTCCTCCAAATTCATTATTAAAATTGAATAAGTAGAATTTATATGGTGTTGAATACTTTAACGTTTTCGGTAAACTGGCCATAATACTTCCTGTATGTACTGTACGTCCATGGGCAGTTTGGATTAAAAATTTTTCTGGTTTGATATTATTCTTGAAATATTTCATGGCTAATTCGGGTTTTATGAGGCTTTTTGCTGAACCAGTATCAATCAGAAAATTTGCTTGAAATTCCGGTATGTAAATATAGGGTAAATGTGTATCGATTTGCGCATTAATATATACTAAGTTTTCTTCTTGTCCGGGCTGGTATCCTGAAAATTTGTCGCTTCATCGAATAATGGTTCACAGGGTGGTTGCTCAGTATTTGTGTTTTCTTGGTAGGCTTCTTCGAAATATTGAGGGGTGCATTGGTATTGATTTGTGTCTGTTGGATAATATTCACATTGTGCTTGATACTGATCTTCGTAGTTTTCAAAATATTCTTCAGGTTGATCATAAAAATCGTTTATGTTGATATAGTGTAGTTCATTAGATGCGAAATTTGGTTTTCTAAAAGTAGCGTTACCAGAAGAAGTGTCCATTGGTGTAGGTTTATAAAAATTCTGTCTTGCGCTAGGTTGAAAACGGGGCTGAAATACATTAGTCGGTGGTCTCTGCTGTTGAATATTATTTCTATTAAATGCTTGTGTATTATTTTGTTGCCAATTTCTTGGTTGGAAATTATTTTGTTGTGAATTATTTGCTTGCCAATTTGGTTGCCAGTTATTTTGTCTAACGAATGGTTGTTGATATCGATTATTTTGGTTAAAATTTTGATATCGATTAGGTGGTATGAAACTTTGCTGAGGTCTGGCGAATGGTACAGGCCTTCTTATTTGGGGAAACTGCGTTTGTGGAAATGGTGCTTGCGGCACGTTTCTAGCAGGAAATTGACTTGTTTTTCTTATATAATTTAAGTTATCCTCGTCGGTAATTATGCTTATGCCTTCTTCTATTGTTTTGGGTTCTCTGCAGCGCACGATAAGGCTATATGGTTCTTTTAAGCCTTTCATAAATGTTTTTATGGTCATATTGTTATACAATTTAATTTTTTCTTGTTTTATTGTTTCATCATTTTCAGTCGAATTTACTTTCGACATTAATAGGCTATTTATATCTTGGCATTTTTCTCCGAACTTTATTGCTGATTCGTTGTTTTCTTGTTTAATCATCAGAAGGTCGCGTATAAGTGAATCTTCGTCACGTAGATCTCCAAAAGTTAGCTGAATCGCTTCTTTTAAAGTAGGCCAAGTTAAAATATTTCTTACTGCAATCAGCTGTGCTGCACGGCCAACTAATTTGCTGCGAATATGGGCCATTAAAAATGAATTGAACACATTGTCTTCAGCTCGTCCTAGTGCATTTATTACGTTTTCGCATGCCAAAGTAAAATTCGATATTGTTACTGGATTGCCATCGAATCTCGGGATGGTTTCTAGCTGGTCTCTAATTGTCGGTTGTTGATACTGTTGTTGGGGTTGGGGTTGCTGATGCTGTTGTTGTGTTGCCATTTTAAATTTATTTTTGGATATATTTAAGTTCGAAAATTCTTCTAATATATTATCAATTTTGTTTTAATATTTTTGATATTGTACAGTTAAATATAATGTTTATTTTGCTCGATAGGACGTCGAGACTTATAGAATAATTTTATTGCGGAATAATAAAAAGGGTCAAAAATAGGGTAAGGGTTAATTTGATTTTACAAGCAGGAATGAGCAATCATACTTACAAAAATAGCATCACTAGAGATGATTTCATTTTTCGACACGTTGGCGAGGGAGGTATAACGATACGAGTGACCTTTCTAGCTATGTAGAAACCGTAGCCTGCCTCGTATTTCCCTCCGTTTTTTTGCTCGCTTGGGTTCCTTTGATGTACCTGGGATGAGTAGGGGTTGAATGTAGATGAATGGATGAATGTAGGGAAATTTTCAAAAACTTGGAATTTCTTTGCTTGAACTTCTTTCTTGAAATCTTCTTTCTTGAATCCTTCTTTCTTGAATTCTTCTTTCTTGAAATCTTCTTAATTAAGGACTACTGTTCGCTGTCGTCGGACTCTTGCCCTCGGCTACTATCTTCGTCCCTCAGGGTGGATTCTGCTTCGGCAAATGGTTGAAACCAACGTTTTCTTTAATTTTCGAAAGAAAACTCTTCACAAAATCACACTTCTGACACCAGTTACGTTGATGGCCGTAACAACCTTGTTTTTAAAAACAATTTACAATTTGTAGGGCTAAGTTTAGCCCACAAAGAATGATGCAAGTTGAATTTAAATTGACTTTATTATAACGAAATTACAATGAAAAGTAAATCTTATTCTACTCTCACATATATTTATAACATTTTATAATCTTCGCTGAATAAGAGCTTCCTTATCCTCATTGGAACTAGGTCGCTGCTAACTCGTGGATTCGAGCTTTATTGTTTATTATTGGCGATAAACAATTTCGGAAAAGTTTAGCTCTCCACGATTAAATCAAACATAACTAACCGCGAAAGAAAAAAATTTGAAAAATTGATATAAATCCTCGGTACCACCCAAAATTTGCCAAACGTCTTTTGCAATTGCGAACAATAATACCCCTATGGTCCTGCATCCGCAGAGATGCGTTCGGTTTTGGCCGAGTGCCGGCCAGTAGCTCTCCGGTAGAGAGTAAATTCAGAACATTAAAAAAAAAATCAAATAGTTCAAAACGCTGTTAGGTTGGATCTAGCAGTTGAAAGAATTATCAAATATTACAACGGAAAATTGAAATTCGTCGACTGTTCCATACAATCCATGGTCAAAAGCTCTGATGGCGAAGAAATCCAACGCACTACAAAAATTAAAAAAAAAAGGAAACAAACCGAGACAGCTCCACCTACGAAAAAACCGCGACAAACACATTATACAACTGATGAAGAAGACATTGACGAAGAAAACATTGACGCAGAAGACAAAGAAAATATGTCAGGATCAAATTTTGCAATAGTTCAGTCGATTTGGATTTTAAAAAAAGGAATCCTCTACAAGAAATAGTAATAGAAAATCATAATAATGCATCGACATGTATAGCCTGTCAAGACGTAAATTTCCCTAATGGTGCCCATAGCTGCGTAATATGCAATAAAAATGTTCACGCTCTACCGGGATGTTCGATCACAATAGGAGCAGAAGAAGGACATGGAGAGGGACGATTGTGCATGCAATGCTCTGATAATTCTTCGAAAGATGCTCGATTAGCAATGAACACTTACGAAAACTGGAGAATTCCTGGAAAACCAAATAAAAAACAGCAACGCACAACGTCCCTTGGCAAATGTGATCAGGAAGTTATAGATCAAGTAAATACAGACGATTTTCGCAAATTCCCTATTATTAAAAATGGAAATTGTTCAACTTTAGAATTTGTCAACGTAAATGGAGCAAAAATATCCGTCACCAACACTTGCTCATTTGATAGCCTTTTCCAAATTATTCTTGCAGCAATAGAAGACAATAGAAAACTACGGAACCACGTGGAAGAATCGAAATTGAAAAATAGATTGTTTGACCTAGCGCTATCAGTTACAGAAAAAAAATCACAATGAAAATATACCAAATGAGAGCAGAAATTTTACTGCAATATTTCAAGAAAAACACCAAAAAAAATTAAATAGAAACAATCAATTGCGCATGCAACGTCGTTGCATTAGCAAATTTCATTTTCAAAAATGCCCCCAGTTTTACCGAACAATCAGTTTGCCCAGCCGGATGCAAGCCAAGAATAAAAACGCTTCCAACAATCACAATTACCGAAAAGGAGATTAAAGAGCCCATGCGAAATGTTTTAGAGACACACCTTATTCCCGCCGGTGTTTCATGCCACAGGACGGGTTGCACAGAAGTCGAGGAAGATCACATAGACTCAATTGGTAATATAAAGATAAAATATTATAAAGCGGAAAATTTCCAACGCCTTATCTGATTATTTAATTTGTTTCAGAAAACATTATTTTAATTGGTATTGATACAGATAACAAGGTAGAACTGTCATCCTTTCCCAAGGCTTTCCCATGCCCAAAAACGAAACAGATCTACGAAATTTTGGAGGTTGTTGATTACTCAGGGCCAACGACGATAACTAGAAGATCCACCGCAGTTGGTGACTATACAGCAATAGTAAAAAGGCAAGCTAACTGGGTGCGAGACGATGACTTAAATAGCAAAGCAACAATATTAAAAAGTCACTGTAAAATACAACCGGAATTATTAATTTACGCTAAAAGATAAAATAAACTAGAAAGTTATCAAGAACAAGATTAATTTTATTATTTCCTGATATAAAAGTACAACTAATAACACTATTTTATAAACTCTGTCTAAAATCAACCATTTGTCACGAATCAAGAGAGCCAAGAAAAATACGATTTACAGAATATTTTAATACGATGAATAACCTATCGCCTGGCCGAAATTTACAGATTTCGTAAATTCCTTAATACCATAAAATTTCCTTCGGATTGTGTTAATTATGCATGAACTAGCATGTCTTAAATTAAAATATTATGGATTATTTATAAAGTAAAAAAATTAATATAAATAATATTATTTTATAATATACACCTATATAAATATATGTGTGGCGCCACTGGATGAAGAACTACCCGAATATTTGACCTTCGTCTATAAAAGCTCCGCCTATTTCACAGCAGTCAACAAGTTATTAAGTATAAATGCGACATTTTCACACATTCAACCCATTTGGTCGACTATGGCAATTGCCGTTCGGCTTATTTGATTTAATCGTGGAGAGCAAAATTTTTTTCGAAATTGTTTATCCCCATCAATAAACAATAAATCTCGAATCCACGGAATCTCAGCGGGGCAACCGAGTTTCGCGCTTTGGAAATTGTTTTTCCGGCTCGTTTCCTCTTTGAGAATTTGCCGTTCGACTTGTTTGATTCAATCGTGGAGAGCAAAATGTTTTCCGAAATTATTTATCGCATTAATAAACAATAAAGCTCGAATCCATGGAATCTCAGCGAGGCAACTGAGTTTCGCGCCTAGGAAATTTTTTTTCAGGCTCGTTTTCTATTTGAGAATTTGTCGTTCGACTTGTTTGATTTAACCGTGAGGAGCAAAATGTTTTCCGAAATTATTTATCGCATTAATAAACAATAAAGCTCGAATCCATGGAATCTCAGCGAGGCAACCGAGTTTCGCGCCTCGGAAATTTGTTTTCCGGCTCGTTTTCTATTCTATTAAGCTACCTAAATTTTTTTAAAAATAATTTTTACATCTCATATTTTTTAAAAAACAAAAGCGGCAAAATTTTTTCTTTCATGGCTAATTAACGGTTAAAAACGGCAAATTTTAAGCTAGCAAATTTTTTTTTAAATAATTTTTTATATATGTGACCTGCAAACTTCATATGAAGTTAACAGGACATCTCATATTTTTTAAAAAACAAAAGCGGCAAATTTTTTTCTTTCACGGCTAATTAACGGCTAAAAAACGGCAAATGTTTATGCTTTGCCGAGACCGATTCGCAAAAGTTGACCTGCTAACTTCATATACATAGATCTCTTCAAAAGAAGCTGCTCGAGAATTTAATAGAAGAAATCCAAATCAACGGCCGCCACTTAAAGGACAGCACCGTTCGAAAAATAATAAAATGTTTCAATGATACCGGTAATGTTTCATAGAAAAATTCTAGAGGATCTGGCTACTAGAGGCAGCTTAATGATCTCGCTATTTTGGCAAGAACCCTCGTTCAAGCTTGAGGAATGTTGCTATAAATTTAAACCAGTGTCGAGATACCATTTGGAGGTGCCTTAAGAATCATAACCGAAAACCATACAAATCTAAATTTTTGCATACTTTGCAACGAAGAAAGAAGGTTGGAGTATTGCTCGTGGGCTCAAGGAGAGTATTTGAATAACCCAGATTTAAAAATTCACCAAACAAATCTTAATAATATTAAGTCAAATATTCATAGTCAGAAACATATAATGAATGCCGTATCGTTTAGCAGTTTTCATCACAACTATAACAAAATACGTTTTGCCAGTAGAGTAATTTTGTCTTCTCTGTCCAATTAATTACATTTAATATACTAAATCTGGCAGTTCAATTGCCCTTTGTATATCGTAACCACCACGTCTTTAAGGACACAGCAGAATCTTATCCAAAAGCGAGTACATATTGCGGTATTTATACAAGTACCGCAAGAATCTAGGCCGGATCTAACTGGGCTTAGCCATGCTGCAGGATTATTCCACAAGAACTCTGATGTTGCCTTAGAAATAGGGACACGTTAGTAATAATACATAATATTTCTCTAGAGGTTTGCTGTTCTATTACCCATGAAATATGCAAATGGAAGTAGCCAATTATGGACATACGATTTATTGAAATACAAATTATTACTCTTAAAATAGTTGTGAAATCATAGAGATCAATAATTACGCGTTTAATCTGTCCTACAAATAGGTATAATATACACTGTGGCCCAAGTTCTGCGCGCATGCATATTATCTAGATAAGAGGAAGGGTAACTGGGAACATTTGTTAAGAATTTTATAACCGTTTCGATTTCTAAATTTGATTTAGTTATCTCCGTTTTCGAGATATCTTTAACATACTGACGTTACCAAAAATCTTTATTGTCATTTGTTTTTGAATTAATGCCACTAACGTTAGTTTTCCTTATGAGTATTAGTTGAATTTTTTCATATCTTAATAGTGCTCTTAGTGTGCGAATAACCAAAACTAGTGGCATTAATTCAAAAACAATCAACGATACAGATCCTCTAATAATGCCACAACAAAAGTACCTTAAGAAAGTGTCCTAGCAATGTCCTTATTAAATTATCACAAGTCACTAAATTATGCAGATACGGGATGGGATGTTTTTTTAAAATGCTCCTTTTCGGTTTTTTGAAAATATCTCTAAAACGGAGATAGGAGATGTCAAATATAAAAAAGCCATCGAATCGGTCCATAAAGTTATTAAAAAACGTCACGATTTAGCAGTTTCCCTATCTCTAATAATAACCCAGATAGCAATGCATGTACCACCAATTTGGGGCACGGCGCGTTTAATATTCGGATATCTAATTTCAAATTACTTACCGGTTTTCGCATCCAAAACGAAAAAATTTCACAGAATTGTGGTGTCGAAAAATAACGAAAATGTATAGGTAGGTGTAAATGTTGTAAACTTTCCAAAATACCATAAAATCAGATCCGTTCAAATCGACTGAAAATATTTCCTAAAGGAGATTATTGGTACTACAATGAAATCTGACTTAAAACAGAGAATTTGTGATTACTTCAGAAATACAGAGGATAAAAATAGTCGCTCACCTACCATTAACAAATTATGATGTTATTACATTTTTATTGCCCTTTTTCAAGTTGTTGATTATGACTCTGTTGTCAAAATAAAAAAATCCAAAAGGGTGGATTCAATATGGCGCATGTAAGAATCAAACAATCAATTTGTATGATAATTAATACGCAGAGATTTCGATCAGTTGCTGATAACTTTCATTAGCAGAAAGTCAATATTCGTAATATAATACATATAAGAACCACAATAACTTTGAGGATCATTCTTTTCATGCAATAAAATCGAAATGGGGGCGAGCGTAAGTGCGTCTTTACTATGTATATACTTCGGTATGCGATGTAAAGCAACGACAGGCGCAGTTAGTACTTGGATGGGTGACCATTCCAACGGAAACCGCGTTCTCGCCTCACACATCTTCTAGCGGCTTGTATATCAGTGTATGCGCGGAAGCTATACAACCTTAGGCGAGGGTTGTATAGGAGATATACCATCCTTCGGAGGGGATGTAAAGCCGTCGGTCCCTTGTCTATTAAATGTTAGGCAAGTAAAAGATCCCTACTCGGCAAAATTCCTGGTTGGGGGTAGCTCGTCTACAGGCGTCGGTGTGAGGCCTCAGTAGCGGAAATAGGCCGACGTTAAATAAATGTACAAAAAAAAAAAAAATCGAAATAAGAATTTGTTCATAATTTCAGACAAATAATAGCAACAGCAGTTAATAACAAAACAGTCACAAAAAGCAGAATGCAATAATATAAAATTGTCAGTCAATTTACATTCTAAGGAAGTATGACAGATTTCAGTAAAAATAAGGCATCACAATTCTTATAATGAAAGCAATTTATTATCAAAGTAAAAACCCTCTATTTTTGAGGTTTAGTTAAATAAAAATTATAAATAATATTTCACATATTTTATTTATAAAGCATTTAACAATAGCCTCAAATCCTCATTACAAAAACTAAAAGGAGGTATAGACTAAAATAGGTTGAAATGATTTATAAAAGAGTCCAACAATACAAACATAATTTTTCAAATAGATCACAGATTGTTAAAATAGTGGACGGAAATATGTAAAATTAGAAAAAAACTACTATTTCCGCATAGAAACACGTGATTTGGGATCCTGGTGAAAATAAGAAACCCAACAAAAACCTGATTAAAATACCGGTACTCTTTTTTAGTGCTGTTCGCAAATTGACTCACTTACCTTTACAAGTTTTTAATGTGCGTCGGGTCTCGGGTCGTTATTTGATGTCAGGCTTAGCGCCATGGCCCGCGGCGATAATAATTATGTCGTAAAGTTTTTTGTTTTCTGTCTCAGTTTATTCCTACTTGAACTATAGGTATATATGTATACGCATGTATATATACAGATGCAATATAAAAATTGGAACACGTTAGTAGGAAAGGTCGAAAATCCCTTGTTACGAATTTATACTCCTATAAATTCGAACAAATAAATTTAAGGTAAAACTTCCTAGATTACCCCGTATATTGGTGCATGCCTGTAATTATTAAATAAGAGTTACTTATAATTACGAATAGGTAGTACGTTTTTCTTATGAATTAAAAGGTTTATCGCTTGTTAATGGATAGTTTTTTTGGGGAATGGAAAAAGTTTAACCGTGATACGGCAATCGGAGTCGAATGGAAAAGATTTACTATTCCTGAAACTACACAAGTAAACGTCCAGTGAACTATTAAGAATTAAATTACGTTCAAACGGCTTTGTCACTGGTAGTTGAAAGAAGGGCGATATTTTTGGGTTATTATATGGTTTATGAATATCGCCTATGGTCAATTTTCAGTTGGATATATTCGTAGAAATTTTGCTAAAAACGTCTCTTTGTGCATAGGGTGCTCCGCACTAGAGGTGAGTTTCACTTAATTTATTTCATCTTTGTTTCATGTACGACTCTTAAAAAGTCAGTTTGGATATCGTTTTTATTTTGTATTTTAGGCGTTTTTTTTATATATATTTTTGGTGTGATTCTGGAAAGAGTACCGATTTTAAATTAGCGGAAATTATTTATGAGGAGCTTTAAATGATATGGTACATCCTTATAGCAGTGAACAATATATGGGCATAGCAGCACTAGGATAAGGGTAGCCCCAGCCTCCGTAAATTGCAAACTTCCTGTGGGAACTTTTCAGTCGTACAACACAAGATAAGTACCTCATAGTGGGACCTTTTACCTTTTTGGTTATTGCTAAGCTGCCGAGGATTAATTAGAACTGTCCTATTTAGTCATATTTTAATACGCTTATACCGGGTGATTAGACACTAACTTCGATAACGTCATATTTACAGTGGTAATTAAAAATACGTAAATTTGTAGGAGAATTACATTCTCTAAAGAAAAATTAGTAGTCTGCTTAATGTAAACAAATGAAATCTTGTATATATAATATAGTTAGATTTTGTTTAAAATTATAAAACCTCCATCTGCTTACAAAGGTTAAGAAAATATTCATTACCTCCTAATTTAGTAAGGTTAAATATATTTTGGTGCGGCGTAAAACATATTCTAGTGATTGTCTTTATTTATTCTTTGTGACAACTGGTTGATAAAGGTATATTTTTTCTTTGCTTATTAAGTAATACATATGTTTGCCTTTATCCCGAACTGTTTTCTCGAGAGATAGGGTATTTTACAAAGTGTTTTATGTAATTGTGGTTATTTTACTATATATATTTTGAGGAACCGTTTCCTCCAATATTTTCGTTGAATCTGTATATTCCAATTCGTAATAAATCTACTGGAATTTTAATTTGGTTGGTTATTATTGACTTAAACCTACTTAGAGTTTTTTTGCTATTCAGTTTTAGTAGTTTTAGTTATAAATAAGGTATGGGATCTTCAAATTACTTGGCGCCCTGTATATATTTGTTTTCTAAAATAAGAAAAAAAATAATAGCTTCATACCCACCCTCGACTCCACTGAGTCTCTAGTCGGACATACCTTATTGTTACCAACGCGAAAAAAAAGCACGCAACACCCTACATTGTAGGAGTTTTTTGTAAATAACAATTTTTTACGCTCCTTCGAGTTTTTTATCTTTATTTTTAATTTTTTAACCTCTTCTCTATCATTTCTAACTTCAAACATTGAATATGACTAGCTCCTAAACTCGACGATCATAGCATTGTTGCAACGGAAATTCCCTTTTTAATATAATCTTATTTGCGCATGCGCTGCATATCTAGCAGGCGACGAGCTCGGTAATTTTAAAATCAAGTTGCATTATGATATTAATATCGCAAAACTGTAATCAAGTGTCATATTATTATTCATAAAAAAGTGTCGAAAGAACAAACGATATGATGATTGGAAACAATCTCAACAAATGGTTCGTCTACATGGGGGTCAAAACTTAAACAGACAAGAAATAACTGTTCGACGTAGAGCGAATCTCAACAGACCAGAAAAAGAAATCCAGGAGAACAGTCACTTATGTTTTAACTGTAATATGTCGATCATAGAAGAAGTTAACATAGTTGCACAACACCCTAACCCCCTATTTTAAAATGTACTGAGAATGTGCGGTCACAATTTTTGCTTCATATGTCATAATGCACATGAAACGAAAAGATTATCAGTCGATTGCAGAGCTAAGGTCTTTATAATAAAAAATATATACATTTCTGAACACGCTCGTTGTTGTGTGGGTCATCTTGATGTTCTTGATTTTATTCTTAGAATACTTTTGGATAGATTAACATTTTTTCACCTGCCTTACGAAATGAACGGTAAAGAATTTGGTAATATTTTATAAGTCCTTAGACTATCAGTGCCACAGAATTAACCTGATTTCACTGATGAGAATTCTTTTTCTGAAGAAGAATTTAAAGTTTTGACGTCTCTTTCAAGGGAGCAATTTGTTAATTTATACCTTACTGTGATCCAGTTTTCGAAATTGCAAGTAATGGGTATCGCCGAATAACTAAAAAGGATTTACTAGGTTTTTTGTGTAAAATGTGGCAGGATTTAGCCGACGAGTTCATCAAAGTCATTTTCAGATATTCGAGTCGACAAGCCGTGAGTATGGCTGTAAGTACTATGCGCAGATCATTAATGTCTCGTTTTGTGCCAGAGAATATTGGCTTGGAATCAATTACAAGGGACGATTACATAGCAAATCACGTCACCGATTTTGCCAACATATTTTATAACCCGAATCTAGAAAATCGCGTTCTTATTTTATACATAGATGGAACCTATGTTTACTTGAACAAGTCAGGCAATTTTAAAGAACAAAGACAAACTTTTAATATTCATAAACACCGCCATCTTCTGAAATCTGCTCTTTTGACTGGCCCAAACGGTCACATGCTGGATATACATGGACCATACTTCAGCGATTTCCACAACAATGATGAAACAATACTTCATAATGAAATGGAAGCACTAATTCAATGGCTAAGACCAAGATATACCATTATTGTTGACCGTGGATACCGAGACATTCGAGAACAACTAGATGAACAAGGTTATACGTGTAAGATTCCACCATCTTTACCGCGGAGTCAACGGCAATTGATCACCAAAGAGGCAAATACATCTAGGGAGATAACCATGACACGTTGGACTTCAGAAGCTAGAAACGGCCATCTCAAAAGTATTTTTAAATTCCTAGATGGTACCACTTCAATCACTCATGCAGTCAATATAAGAGATTTTTATCGAATTGCTGGAGCAATAATTAATAAATTTAGAGAGAAAAAATCTTTTTGCGAAATGGGACTGCTGAATTTGCTCGCAGGGTTCTTGAAAGATCTGGTCGTTTAAATACTTTATAAGCGAGAGTGGAAGCTGAAAGATTACATGTGGGAAGAGCACAATGGATACTGTTAAATAGATTCGCCGACCGCTTTCCAATATTAGACTTGGATTATCTCGAAGATTTGACAGTTGTAGTTTACCAACTATGTTTAGCTCCTGCTTATATACAAAATACGTTTCAAAGAAAACGCCAGGACGAGTTTCAATTCGACGGACTCATACGGACCTTTAACGTCAATAATGAACAAGAAAGAGTTGAAAATGGACAACCGGAAATAATCACAGGATATTATTGTACATGCAGGAGTGGAGCAAGAACCCTTGGTTCATGCAGTTACATCGCAGCAGTTCTTTGGTTTTTGGGCTTCACTCGACATGAACCCAATGTCAAATATCCTAAAGATTCACTTTTACAAAATATTATTGAAGCTGGCCAGCGTCCTGCGTGAAAATATAAGAAAAGACATTGATAGTGCTTGTTTAATACGATATAAGTATAGATTATATGTGCAAAACGATTCGTTAGAAAAAATGCGTATTTCGTATATTCTTCATCAAGAAAATTAAATCTGAAAATTTTGAAATATATACAATCAAATGTATCCTAAACTATTTTATGTACCAAATATCTGTGTGGCCTGCCCGTTCTCCAGATTTGACCCAGCCGGAACTTTTTTATGGGGTTACTTAAAATCGACTCCACTTCAACAGACCAAATAACGTCGATGATTGAAAAGACTCCTGTTTACTTAGTAACATTAAAAATGTAATATTTTTCAATAAAAAAACTAGATAAATTCAGAAAATCTTATGTTGCTGGATAGAGAATTAAAAACCCTTTCAAATGACCTATCACACGCACCCTCGTTGCATTTAAAAATTTTAAAGGGGTAGCTATCATTCCAAGGGGGTTGAAGGGGGATGTATACAATTATGCTTAAAAAATGTCAAAAGGTTCTCGAACCTTGATCCCATTTGAACTTTTCATCAGGAAGGTCTAAACTATAACATATTGACCATTTTCACTGGGATCCCAAATCCCACAATTTACGAATTTTCAACTTTTGCCTTTGCTGTAACTCCAAAAATAAAAGGTTTTCGCGCCTTAGTCCCACTTGAACTTTTCATCAGGAAGGTCTGAACTACAACATATCTCAATTTCTACCATTTTCACCGGGATCCTAAAATTCCCAAATCACGTGTTTCTGTGCGGGGTCCTTTATTGAGGCGAAACAAAGTGAGCCATCGGTTTGCGCGAGACAAAGATGCCGTTGGTATATACAACGGCTGCAGCATCAGTGCTGTCATTGCGATACTTTATGTTAAGAATAAAAAGAAAAAAAAAACGAAGAAAACACCGGTGGTGGGCCATTTCGTCGGCGATTGCAATATGGGAACCAGCTTCTGAGAGATATAGTAGTAGAACCCATCACTGATACTATCACTTTACCCGGATGATTTCACGAGACTTTGAATATCTATTGTCACAGGTTGATACCATAATAAGAAGAATTGATACTAATATGAGAGAAGCAGTAACAGAGTCACTGGATCAGGTATGCAGGTTGTTTTAAAAAAATAAAACAACCTGCATACCTGATCCAGTGAGTGCTCCTCTTTTCCCTTGATTTTTCATTCCTGTAAGACCCCATTAGAGTTTTCATTTTTGCTGTAAGAGTACCGACAGTTTACCCCATTTCCTTTCACGCATCCTCCCTCTTTGCCTTATTATGATGACTTTTGTCTTTAGCATCCCCTAAAAATCGATAGCTCTGATACAGTTCAATAAGGGGAATACAGTCCTCAAGCGATGTAGATTTTCTTATCACCTTAACAGCTGTAGAACTATCCGTCAACATTATATCAGAGGATACTGATATAATGGTTTTGCTTATACATGATTCAAAATGTAAAAACATTTGCATGCTTCATCCGGGCAAAGCGGCAAAAGCTGATAAGATATCAAAAATATCTGACATACAGGATAAATTAGGACGTTTAACAAAACAAATATTGTTTTTACATACTATATCAGGATGTGGCACTACATCTTTTTTAAATATTGTCTGAAAGTAATTTGTGGCATTCTATGAATATTCTTCCCTATTATTTGGGTTTTTCTACCACATATATTATTATCCTCTTCAAAAACAAATCACCGAATCTACAAAATAATAAAATTATTGGAAAAATTATTATTCTGTGTAAGTAGTAAGTATCTATGGAAATGACATAAACAGAATCTTAAAGCTGTGTATTTGACATACACAGCAAAATAAGAGTTCTTCCAAAAAAAAGCTTTGAAAACGGAAAGAGATTACTTTCCGAGACGTCAGCAAAATACATTATTTCTGTGTTTATTCCGATTTATATTATTTGCAAAACATAACCTCTGACTATTCCTTCGGCGTAAACGGCACGGGCGCAGAGGCTTTTTTCCAATAATTCTATTATTTTGTAGATTCGGTGACTTGTTTTTGAAGAGGACAATAATACATGTGGTAGAAAAACCCAAATAATAGGAAAGAATACATCTCTTTTATTTAATAAATCAAAAAATTATCCCTCTCGCTACTACAAAAAGACAGCGATCTTTGTCAAAACGTGTGTCAAAAGTTTTTTTGAATAATTAGTCGGGATTAAATTATCTATTGAAGATATATCACTGTCCACGACATATTAAGGATATTCACCATTTGAGGTATGCTCCATATAACAGGATAGCGTTAAGGAAGTCCACATTCAATTTAGCGACTTTGCCCCCAATTGAAGACTGGTACAGTAACATCTACTCAAGACATACTTTCAGGTAATTTTATTTGTAAAAATATAAAGAACATTTGAAAATAAGTTAGGTATGTTATATTTTTTAGATTCAAAAATGGATAGGCAACTATTTGAATCCTTTGCGATATGGGTGGAAAAGGATGAGCTGGGTAACCTGAAACCTGTACAATGCACTCAAGCTGTGGCGCCCCCTGACCTTTTGAAATTAATTTTTTGTAATTGTAAAGAAAGTCAATGTTCTAAAAACTGTTCCTGTAGAAAACTGGGGCTTAAATGTTCCTCTAAGAGTGGCCAGTGTTATGGAATCAGTTGCACAAACTTTCGCTTTTTGGAGGAGGCGGAGGGGGAGGACGAGGAGGACCTCATTGCAGAAATTTCCGAATAGTGTGACGTGATTAATATTGAATACTAAAACGTTATGTGGAAGTAAATATATGACAATTTATTCAAAAATTATATATAAAAACGTGAAATGTATAAAACATATACTGAAAAATATCTCTATTGCTTTTACCCATTCATTTTAGAGTAAAAGTCCTGAAAAATAAAATATTCATAATTCTATTCTCTACAAAAAATTCCCCTTGAGTCTCTTTGAAAAAACCTATTCGAACGGAGACATTTTAAAAAAACAAAAACTCTAAGATTGCGGCCATTTTTTTCACCTTCCTCCACTTGGATCAAATGGGACTTTTGAGGGGTTAAATAGCAGATTATCATCTAAGCATTTTCGCTGAAATCAGCTTGTTACTAAATTTTCCACTCCGACCCCCTGATTGACCAGCCTATACAGAAAGTGGTCCATTAAACGCTGAGTAGTACCACTGACACTCAGGCGTGATACATGTGACGGTAATATTAACGACCGGAGTTTTACAGAATTTAATACTTTTCTATTTATGTAAATTCGTATTTTAAAATTGAAAATTGGCTTGACGTCTGATTGATTGTTATTATGTAATAATTACTTTTAATTATAGTTATCTGAATATGTGAAATAAGTAAAATTTTATAATAAAAATTTTTTGAAAAACAAATGTCCCACGTCCGGATTGCTTCATCCTGTATAATGATTAGTGGGAATAAACATCATGTTTTTAATAAAATAAATTACATTACAATCCTTTATATAAAAATATTTGATACCAGAGCATTAAACAAAAGTAAAAGTTAACTTTTACAACTTTCGGTAGCTGAAACCGATTACGGTTTTGGGTCTAAAATGCAATTATGTAGAAACTGTTCAAGTCGTACCAACTCTCATAACAGTGAAACTTTTTAAGTATTACGTATTCACCCTTTTCATTAAAGAAAATGCTAGGACAAGTTATAATATAAAAGGAGTCTCGTTCACCATTATTCAAAGTATGCTAAATACGAAGGTAATTTCAAATTCGAGCAATTTTGGTTAAAAAGTTTTTATTAAATATCGGTCGTTGTTTCAACTCGTGGATGCCTGTTTGACAAGCACTAGATTTAATTTGATTTAATCTGATTTTTGATTAATCAAATTTTCAAGAAAATATCTTTGGTATATTTCATTGGATACAAGCCAGTAAATTACTCTGAATCGATTACTAGAACTCGATTGGCGGGCTCAGTGGCTCAATGCTTACGTGTTACGTTTGAGATGCAAAGGGTCCTGGGTTCGAATCCTGGCTAGGGTATAGATGTTTAGTGGCGTTACGGAGTTGGTAGCAGTAGACTAGATGAGGTTGTATGAGAGACAACAACACGGCTAGTCGCTGTGCCACTCCCGGGTTCGAGTCTCAGTTGCGGCAGATGGCACTGTCGTAGGGAATGGTGGTTGTGTAATTGTCCATGTGTATGTGTCCTGGTTGAGTGGAAGAGTTAATGCTAAACTCCGCCAGGACGTTAAAATTAATGAATGAATAAAGCAATATACTACACAGATAAGTAGAAAATTTGTGAAAAATTATGTATTATTCGACGAATCAGCTATTTTTGGACATTTCTTTTGTAATCAGGTCAAAATACTTAAAAATTAGTAATAAATTTCCCCAGAAAAATTGTCGACAAATCAATTATATTGTGCAATATACAATATTATGTTCCTATTCTAAAGACATAAACAAGTTTACTACTAGGCAGGCTAATACTTTAAATGCACATTTCATAATTTCCATTGGTTGATAAATTTGATCTAGCGTTACGCGAACTACTGAACTCCGATCCTAATTGCTATGGTTAAATTTGAATTGCTTTCAACGATTTTACCACTTTTAGTAACTGAAAATACCAACCAATATGTTCAATAATGAAGTTGCAGTCATTAATGGATTCCAGTTCAAATATCTCATTTGGAGCAATTCACGTTTTAATAATGCTATAATATTTATAATTAACTCTTCATTCATGCAGTGGTAAAAATAAATAAAACTATTATTATAGGGTGTACATTGCTTTTCTAGGAGTATATTACTGTAATTTCGAATGTCTTTATAGCATATTTAATAAATTCCTTATTAATAGTACTAATGAATGGTACCACGGTACGGTCGTGAGCAAAAAAAAAATAGGACAAGTCTTATAACGGTATTTTGCTAAAATCTAGTTGTGTACATATAAATTAATTTTTGTGACATTGCCAGTTAGTTGTCATAATTTATTGCAAATGTGCAAAAAACTAATATCCCTCATATAAGCGATTTAGTTAAATCTGGAGTTATCGCAGAAGATGGATTTGACCATCCATCTTCTGCTTGCACTGCGTTATAATATTGACAAAAATTCCGTGTGTAACATTTTAAGAAAGTGGAGAATAAACGGTACGATTAGTAGAAATCCTGGATCAGGGCGACGAAGGATATCAACTCAACAACAAGATTTGCAATTGGTAAATGCTTTAGTAGAAAATCCATTTTACTCAGTTATTCAGGCTGCTGAAGAAACGAATTTTCCTGGATCGAGTAGTACTGGTCGCAGGCGAGCAAGAGAATCGGAGCTACGCTGTCATGCAGCAGCACAGAAATACTTACTTAAAGCTGAACATAAAGAAGCTCGAGTAGGATTTGCGCTTGAATTTTTAGCGCATGATGTAAATTTTTGGAACAATGTAATCTTTACAGAAGAAAAAACTTTCCAGTCAACACACAGCGGTCGTATTCGTGTTTACCGTCCTCCAAATACTCGATTTGATGAGAAATAGATATCTAACAGTGATAAAAGTGGTAGATTTTCCATCAATATGTGGGCTTGGATATCGGCACGTGGTTCTGGTGTTTTGTGGTATATTGAGGAACGATTTAATAGTGAAACGTATATTAGGATTTTAGATAATATTATTATTATACAATTATTTCCTAATGATGAGTTCATATTTCAACAAGACAATTGTTCCGTTCATACTGCTCATACCGTAACTAACTGGTTTCGAGATAACAACATCAATGTTCTTAACTGGCCCAGTCATAGTCCAGATCTTAACCCTGTGGAAGAAGTATGGGGACTACTCGTAAGAAGTATCCAAAAAGAAATGTGAGACCACGGAATACCGAAGAATTACTGGAAATAGGAAATAACTTATGGGAAAATATTATACTAATGATAATTGTATAAGGTTATTTAATTCTATGCCAAACAGACTTATAGAAGCTATTAATAGAAACGGTGCAATAACGAAATATTAATAGTTAGTTTCTTGTTAAGTAGGATATACTTTGTCCTTTGATACAGGATTTCTACTAATCGTACCATTTCTATTCTCCACTTTCTTAAAATGTTACACACCAAATTTTTGTTAATGTTATAACGCAGTGCAATTTGTCTCATTAACCATCCATCATTTACTATAGCAATAATTACAGCATTAAAATAAAAAATAAATAAAAAGTGATATCTGTTTTATTTCGGCTACTCATTACATATTCTAATAGAGACGATTTACATTAGAAAAAAAAGTTGTCCTATTTATTTTCTGCTCACGACTACCAAAATGGTTCCATTTGAAAAAATTATGTTTTGTCCCAAAAACCGTTTTGATGAACTTTTTTGATCAAATCATAATTTAGTATTTTCGATGAGATTTAGATTTTTCTAGCATTACACGTGTCAATTAGAATAAATCGTAACAGTCATGGCACACTTAAATGGAAAACTTAAAATTAAATTAAAATAAATATTGACGTTTGAAATGTCACGTATGTGGTATCATTGAATTCTGCAAACTATGTAGAATTCATAAATGCAATAATATACAGGGTGTTCCATTTGAAAATTAAGGGTTAGTGTCGGTTACGGTTCAGTTATATGTCAAAGATGACGTTGATTAAGCATATAGGATGTTCCAAATTTTAATCGTTTAATTTTAAAACTAAACGAAAAGGGGGGGGAGTGTACAATGATCCTGTTACACGTGGTATACATATAAAGGTATAATTCCGTACCTGAAGAAACGATCACAAACCCAGTATCTTGCCAAGTAACAATAATTGTCAAACTTTCTTGTACTATGAAAATCAGCTAATGCGATAACATCACTTTACCACACTGCGTGAGGTAATGTACTGTTTACAGCACTCAAAACCAACCAGTATGTTAAAAATTACTTCACCACACTAAGTGCAGTACAGTACTACTTGCGGCACTCAAAATTATATGGTGAACATCACATTACCGCATGGTTGTAGACAGGGTGGGGTGATTCAGAAGTCATCCGTAAAAATTTAAGGGGATGTACAATGGACCCATACAAATACGATAGCGCAAAGCAAATAGGAAAAAATCAACATTCAAAAAATAATCAATAAATTTTAAAAACCCATTAAAAAATATGTACTTGTACGTCACTGATATTTATTTGGTCGACGAGCAATAGCAAGTAAATAGTGTTTATAATACCATAACTTTAATAATGGGCTCATTTAGCACCTTTTTTTAAATTTCATTATCGGAAAGATTTTAAAATTTGAGACCCTGTGCAAAAAACTAGAATTTTTTGAGACTCGTAAATCGTCTAAAAAAATCATAAACATGGACCGCACCCGCCTTGTCGAGTCTGGGCCGTGACGTCACTCAATAGCAACCCGCCAGCCGAAGCGGCTAGTTACAGAACGCTATTATATACATGGTTATTACTGTTTCATAATATTAAAAATCGTTAACTCAACTCATGCAGTGTGTATTGAAACTTATGTGTGTTTGTGAAGAATTTCGGATTATCATGTATGTTCACCGATTTTTATGAACAATGTACAATAGTGACAGTAAAAGGAATTATAAATATTGTATTGTTCCCGAGTGTCAAAGCACCACGGTGAAAACCATTTCACAAGTATCTATATGTTAAATTATTTATTAATAAATACAGTATTTTTGAAATTTAAACGTAAAATATATTTTAAATACTAGCAATATGTCTTTTTCATTTTGGTTTAAAAATATGTGAGAAATACGCTACTTCATATTTCAACCCCGAGCTGCTATTATACAGGGTGTAACGCAAATATATTTTAAATAACTATTAAATTTTGATTGTAGGGGAAAATTGCAAATTTCATGTGGTCGTTTTACATACTGTTATTAAAACATATCCCTTAAGTTAATAATACTCCTTTTATTCAAGTTTTTATAAAATTCTTTAAGGCTAGCAATGAGAAAAATTTAAAATACTATTTTATTTTTAGCTCGAAAAAGACATGGAAAACTACATGTATGTATTATAAATTAATGGACAATGTTCATATAAAACTGAGACCTGATGTTGTGCCACACATTTTTGATTGTCAAAAAAATCCATTATCATTAATAAATCCACTTCTGGAAGATTCGAAGAGTCTGCTTTATTAAAGTTCGCTTCGCACATTATTTAATCAGCACAAACAACAATAAAAGATATATTATCCAGTTTAATGCACAGAACACTGAGAAAGACTCGAAGTTCTCTAGCGGAACGCATGACCATTGATGTGTTACGCAACCGTTTCGTTTACTATTGTCTGACGTCATGATGTTAGTTGCACTGCGTTTCAAATACGCTCTTTGAAAGTCGAGAACTACTTATCGGATTCATCTGAAATTTTCAATATCGCCTAATTTTAAGTAATACTTTATCCACAAGAAGTAACAACTACTAAATAAAACTCATTAAATGACCCCATTTTTTTCGGCCGCTCTGTTAGACTTTTATTATATATTTTTTGTACTATCGACTTTAATTTTAAGGGTGCGTATCCCCTTAAATTTTTACGGATAACTTCTGAACCGCCCCGTATAAAATATGTTATAGTATAGAAGAATATATACGTGTCAGTGACATTGAATCGGGATATTCAGCCATTTAATTTTAAAAAAGGGAATAAATAGTAACAAAGGGGTTATATCAAATACTCCGCTTTATTGATTGATTGGATGAACATATCCAATATTTAAAAAATATATTTTTGCACTCCTTGGATATGCCTATAGGGTGATTGTAAAACTTGTTTGTTACAGAATATTACTTTATTAAATATAAGGCCAAAACTATAATAACTGTAATAAATTAATATATTACATTAACAGTGCATCTAATTAACTTATTACATATATTTTCACAATGTTAGTAGGAACATAGATACAGGAAACAGGGTCAATATTGAGAAGAAAGTTATAAGCCAATTTGCAGCAAATTTTTTTAAACCGCGTGTAACATTTCTTACATCACTTAGTCATTCTGTAATAATTCATAGAAAAGTTTTTGGTACTTATCTGCGAAAATTAATTGAGCAATCGGGGAAAGTACAATGCTTGAATTGTTATTTTTTCGTGAAATTTCTAATAGAATCGTACTTGAAGTTAACAAGACCTTTAATATAAATTTTCGTGAATAGTAACTTGAAGTCCATTAACATTATATTAGACAAAATGAGTAATTTTTAATACGTGACTTTTTTACAATTGTCGGAAATTATTTGTGTAATCTGGGGCATACCATTATGCCGTGGAACATAATATAGTCATAGATTCATTCCGCAATTTATTTTATTTTCTCTTATCAAAGAAAATGCCCAGATATATTAATGAAATAAACAAACATATGATATTTCTAAAAATATAATCTTAGATCTTCCCTTGCGATTTTCTAATTTATTTGATTTTTTGAGGTTGGACTTATATTCAAATATCATATCTTTCGTAGCATCGTTTGGCATTTTTTCCACAGTAAAACTGGGAGGGGTAGCAGATACTTCGTTATACTGTTCTCACGATGCCGATGCCCATACCTTCCCGTCAATATTATTTTTTGTCAAAAAATGCATTGGGAAAATTAAAACAATTTGCATATTAAACAATGTTTAGTTACAAAAAAATAAACATAAAGAATATATCTTTGGATTAAAATATATCAAGTTAATAAGTGTTTAAAAAAAATTAAGGAAAAACGAGATATAAATAATTCATCTCATGAAACAAATAAAAATCACACAATTAAAATATAAATAATTCTCATAAAATAAATAGAAATCACGTTCGAGTGTAAATCGCAGTATTTCATGAATGTATTTCAATAATATTCTATACTTATAAATAATGCTAATATTAATAATTGTTTAATTATATAAGCAATGTTCTTTTCAAGTCGCTAGATGAGCGTGCAAAGCGATCAATAATTTCTTCAACAGGAGGAATTGTGTCATTCTCTACACTAATCAAGAGTAGTGGTTCCAATAATTCTTGAGATACTGAAGATCTCAATCGAGCTTTGATTATTAATTTTAACTTACAGAATGACTTAATTGATGCGAGTTTTCTTGGCTTGTCGGTCATTGAAATGAAAAAAAATATTTTATTTTCTTACGTTTCGGTTTATTACCACCATCATCAGGGAATTAAAATTTGTTACTTAAATACGAGTTTTGAATTCAGATTTTTACATTGTCTTTACACATCTGGTGTTGGCATGATCTCTCACAAGTTACTTGCGTACATGAAGTGTATTTATTTATTTATTATTACTATCTTCAATAAGGGATCCCTTATTTGTGGATCAAACTGCGCAGCCGTAGACATCAAAATAACGCTGATTTTAATACTGCTTGTCCTTATTGCGCGTCCAATAACTCTCTATTATATCAACTGCCGACTCTAGCACATTTGTAATCCTTGTTTTAATGTTACCTAGTTGTAATTTTTTTAATACCGATATGTTGAAAATAAATTATGAAGAAATTATTAAGGAAGTTTATTACTTACGGTGTATTTAATTAATTATTTGAAATTTATTTATTTAAATGCCTTGGCTTAGTCTGTAGATCTAATCGTTTTTATTTACTATCTGAAATCGTGGAGGTATTTGAAACTGAAGATGGGTTATCATATTCAAGGGGTTGTCTGTGCTATTTTAATTTTCCGCAGCAATGGTTTCAGCAGAATTATGCCTCGGGGGAGCAGTGATGTGGTTAGGCAAGTTCGGTGGAAGACGGGAGACGAAAGATATGTGGGGAAGTTATTCGTCAGTCTATACCAAGATGTCAGTAAAATATTCTGCAGTCGCTGAATAATGCATGTATTTAGTTCATAATTGCTAAGTATAACATTACAATGCGTGACATTATCTAGGGCATTTTTCAATAGCTTCTTGAGTCCAAACGCATTATTGGAACAATGGGCTCATAGAAAATTACGAAAATGACAAAAGTAATAATATAACATATTTTTTATATATTACAATCCATATATAGATGCTTGGATAGAAACATTTCTCTCGGAACATTTAGATTTTTTTGTAAGCACATACAGATATTACTTACATCTAGGTGCCCATTTAACAATTGTATAAATTTTAAAAAAATCTATTTTGTATAGAAATATATCATGTAAAATCTACTTTGTATTTAAATAAATAAAATAAAAAAAAATAACAAATTGTATGACTTCAATATGTTATAAAGACAATTTCAAGGTAATTTTACCGACTTTTATTGGTTTTATTGTAAAATGAATAGCCTAAGATTAGAGTGGATTTAAAATAAGGCAGTTTGCCGGTTATCTCGTGACGAAATAGTGTAACATGCGCGCGAATTCAATATAACGCCGACAGCGCCGCACGCACGTTTTGCTCAAGAAATAAATTACTTTTATGTCAAAGTGATCCTCACAGTAACATATATTTGGCTTTGATAAGTACTTAATTTCTACAGGGGAACATCATTTTTACGTATTTTTTTACTATAAGGCATTATTAAAAAAATAAAATAAAAAATACGAGCCAACGGTTTTTATGTGTAGATGTTATTAAAATAACAATAAAAAAGTGTCTACTTGCCCATTGATGGTTTTTAGGATAACCTGTTGTTTGTTTCATATGTATTATTGAATTTATATCGGTGTTTATTATTTCTTTCTAAATAGTGCTGAGTCAGTGCAAGATGCTTAAGTGTAGTCAATTTGAAAAACGAGAATGATCTATTTAAAATATCAAACATAAATGTCAAATTACATGTGATAATAAGATAGATCAATATATCAATTTCGCATATTACTAAATATTTAAGGGTCTGTTTCTGAAACGTAAAATAAAGTTATCTATTACTAAATGTCATAGTAACAATTGTTGTCACAATTGTAACTATGACAGTAAACGAATAATTAACTCTATTTAACGTTTCAGAAACTGGCCATTAGTGTATTAAATAGTTTTCAATTGTTATTTTTTTTAAATCTTACATTACGTGAGATACTTGTTTTACATCCTAGGCCTAAAAAAAATTCTGATCACATAAAGTACAGTCTAGCTCCAAAAATATATTTTTCTTATTATACCTGAATTATAATCTATCTTTTTGAAACTAAAAAGCGTGCAAAATCGGGCCTTTAAAGCATTAGAGGTTTAAAGTTGCTTAGGTAACAACCACTTTTAAACAATGATAAATACATGTACATAGCAACCAAATAATAAAATTGTAACCGTCTCTATGTTACCGATTAAAAATAAAATTCAGAGATTACCTTGTAAAATGAATCTACATTAATCAATTTTTCTAATTTTTACTTTGCAGTGCAGGTATAATAAAAAAAATAGCGTATAATACACGTGTATAATACAGGTGTATAAGTAGCCCTTAAAGCACTTACTCCTTTAGGACCCTCCTGACTACGCTCGTCGTGCCCTAAACCCGTGCGTGCTTTAAAGGCTTACTTATACACTTGTATTATAATATACTATTATTTCTGCTGTAAAAAATAAATTGACATTGGATTGATTTTTTTTTCGGTTTCTAGCAGATAACTATCATTCGTTCAAAATCTAATATGAAAAACTCGCTACATATACTGTTGATCTAATTTTCATCAGCTAGTACATTAATAAAGTTAATCAATGAAAAGATTGTGTAATAATTCCCTCTTTACGAGAAGTTAACAACAATCGCAAAAAAATATAGGAAAACTATCAACGAGAAGATTTTGTAAAGACAATCTCACTACGAAGTCAATAATAGAAAAAAACACTACAGTAAAACTTTCATACATTTTGCCGAACCTCTTCTCTGTCGAAGAATAAAGATTTTCTACTTGCCTAAAATTTAGAGACCGACAGCTTCACATCCTCTCCAAAGGATGGTATATTCACTACACAATCCCCGCCTAAGATTGCATAGCTTGCTTTTATGATTAAAAATAATAATGTATAACTGCAAGAAACGCAAGGAATGCGCTCTTTGTATTTTTTTCATTATTTTCAGAGATAACATTACATATTTAGGTTAGATTGAGGGTGGAAGTTCAAGGGGCTGAGCCCCCTTTCGGGGTATTTAGGGGATTTACCCCCCAGTAAGCGCTCTATAAAAATTCGTCTCTTAACGATCTGTTTTAATTTCTCGCTCCTTCGTTTTGCAGAATTTTCAATTTTCATCCTCGCGCTCCTACGTGCGGATACTTGCAAAAGTGTGTTAAATAAAGGATGCAAGATTTGAAGACAAACATTCTGAAAACTACATTGTGAGTTAAAGAAAAGCGAGTAAAAATACTTCTGCTTATCAGTTACAGAACAATTGTCGACTATGAAATTATTTCTGCATTACCCATCTCTACTATTAGAGGCGGATAGTGACGAAATCGTTGTGAAGCGTAAATCTGTTATGGACTATTTCAGCTGTCACCATATTATACTACAAGTATTTTAAAAATTATTGAAAAAAACTGACGTCTCAGTAAATCCTTTTATCTTGTTCTACCTTAAACATCCATAATTTTGAGAAATAAAAAACACAGATTCATTTATTTTTAATGGACATTCTCCTTTTGAAAATACAAATGTTATAAAAACACCCCGTGTAAATTTTCATCTCTCTCCCTTATAATCTTATAAATACTCATTCATGTATGAGAATATTTATGCGATGGCAGATATAAATGGTATCTGATAAGTGGCTAAAAGACATTAAAATTTAATACTTTATAAATGAAGGTATCAGTATTTCTATATGCATCAACCACCAAGTAAAAATTGATAGAAAAGCTTTTTAAGAGGTGAACGACGGGCATTCTATGGGAATTTGATCTTGCCAGAAGGGACTAACGTTGATAGAACGTGACCTTTTTGTAACTGGGTCAACGTGTTATTTATATGAACCCTTTTATCTACTGGCTAAAAAGTTTTAAGGAAATTCAAGTTTGCAACTTGTATCCGACTTAATATCCGATACAAAGAGTTTTTTTAACAATATTTTCTAACGCGTTCAAAAAGGCTATTTTTAGTTTATTACGTTGGATATATTCACTAATAATTATTTTTCTTCGCTACGTAAGACTTTTGAATCTTAACATAACATATAATTTACTTGAAGAATAGTAGATACCATCGAATTTTATTCTTAGATGCAATGTATACGTTTTATCAAAGACATATATTAAGTAGTTATATAAGACGTATATAAAACGTGTGGTAGAATATATATTTAAAAAAGGTTTTAGGGCTGGTATATTACTCAATCCGTTAGAGGAAGATAGTGATGACGTTGGTGGACATGTTATTGTAGGAACGTTTCAGATCTCTAAAAATATTTACATTCACAGGAAAAAAACGAGATGTATCTGTGTAGAGATAATTTCTTTGCGGAAAAGTTACCTATATAACTTAACAAATATCGCAAAGCGGCGGAGAGTTTGCTTGGCACATCAATGATTAGTGGTTCAATCCCGATGCGCAAGTTTTTCTGTTTCAATTATAATACTGGTGTATAGTGTATACGACCAGAATTGAAACCGTATAAAAACTAAAAGCCGGCATCCCTTGCGGGGGTAAACAGAAATGCTTGTCATAAGAAAAACAATAAAGAGATGCCGGCTATTTTTGCCGGCTTTTAGTTTTTATACGGTTTCAATTCTGGTCGTATACACTTTAACTATATTATCATTTTTAAATACTAATGGCTTCAATACACCCCTTGCGATCCCTGAGTATTATATACACACTTGGATGGAAACGTCTATGAACGGTGCATTGTGTTATAAGTTGTCAATAAAAAGATATTATCATTTTTGAATTATTTGACTTATTGTATAAATCGTTGTATAAAATTATATGAAGAGTAATATATATAAGAGCAAATGGCGATATTGAAACTATTACATTTATTATACAGCATATAAGATGATGACAATCCGATATATTGGTTATTTTTGGAACTGGAATTTTTCACCTTTTTGCACAGTCTTAGAACTCCATGAAGTGCATCATTTGAGATATTCAAATCAAATATCACTTGCTAACCCAGTTGACTGAAACCTCGCGGTAGGGTCAATTCTGGTTATTTTGCTTCACGTACGAGATACCGAAAACAGTTAAAAATAGTTGTTCATGATCTAATATAAACTTACGCACCGAGTTCCATTGAAAAATTCGCATTTTTAACTTTTTTGCCGAGTTCGGACTAAGACCGCATCCAGTTTTACTTTTGATCTTCAATTTTGATGAGATTTCCATGGAAACAGATAAACTAGTCGAACATCAACTTTAATTTCTACAACAAAATACAAAATAATACGTTTAGCTTTAAGAAAAAGAATCGAAATAAATAGGCTATTTGGTAACGGAACTCGAATGAATAGAGCAGTTCTTGAAAAATTTCATAGAAGATTCAGCTACAAAATCCTATTATTTCAGATGGAACTGTAACCGCCACTACTTTACTTTTTAATCAAGTCGGAAGTGGACCAAAAATACCCACAAATGGTTCTCTACATCGAAATCTGAGGTATCTTAATGATAACAATATCTATCAGCGCATCGTGTCAATCTTCGATTAAGTTTGCGAGGTTGCGCTCTATAATTGAATTTGGCTAAAAACAAAATTGGAAGATGTTTCATTCGTCATAAAATAAAGCCTCATAAGCCAACATTTTTTAATACTTTAAGATAAGGTGACAAAAATTACTGGACTATTGCTATTGAGCACAAGGTATTTTTTTAAAGGCTGTGGCTATAAGTCCGCCGGCGGCAAAGCAGACTGAAAAACAGAATTCCGCCTGCAGGCGGAATTATCCACGACACGTATTGATAGTATTGAAGTCCGCCGAAATTGTGACAATTTACACAAGCGCGGCGGAATGACAGTCTACTTGCACAGTAGAGAATAGACCAGTAGTTTCACTCCTCGGCGGTCCTTTTGATGTTGCCAATTTCATGACAATATAACGGAAAATGCACAGAGATTCCCTGATCGCTACCCCATCCCTCCCAACAAACTTTCTAAAATAATTACAAATCCCGCAGAAATTAAAAAAAATTATTAAAAAAATCTCCAAACAATAAAGCCCCCGGACCAGATACTGTACCAAACCCAGTACTCAAAAACCTCCCTCTGAAAGCGTTGGCCCAATTAACGTACATAATAAACGCTATCATTAAATGGCAATATTTCCCTGAGCAGTGGCAAATAGCGATAGTCATCCTCCTTCTAAAACCAAATAAAGCACCTCACGATCCAGCTAGCTACAGGCCGATTTCCTTACTCAATACACTCTCTAAGGTTACAGAGAAAATTATTTTAAATATTTTAAATAAAATTATTGATAAGAAAAAACTCATACCGGCCAAACAATTTGGTTTTAGAAGGGGGCACAGCACCTATCACGCCTTGTGCCGGGTGGTGCAGGACGTATTATCATCATACAATAAAAAACAATGTACCATAACGTTACTATTAGATATCGAGAAAGCCTACGATGCCGTCTGGCAGAATGGCCTTATCTATAAACTTAAAGAGGTCTGTTACCTGCCGGACTAAATCGTAGCGCTAATACAGAGGTTCATCAGAGGTAGATACATCATTGTGCGACTGAACAATTCACATTCAACCAAAACGAGATTATCGGCAGGCGTCCCACAAGGGACGATATTATCTCCCACACTTTTTAATTTATATACGTCAGACATCCCTTCCTACCCTAACACTAACCTTTTCCTCTACGCAGATGATGCCGTTATCTATGGGCAGTCTTTCTACGCTCAGACTGCTGCCCAGAAGATACGGTATCATCTCGTAAAACTCCTAGACTATTATGACAAATGGAAAATCAAAATTAACGAGAACAAGACAGAGACAGTGACATTTAACCGAAAATTGACCAACATTTAAGACTAAAACATAACTTAAAATCAATAACACAGAAATAGTAGAACGAAATCCGGCCAAATATCTGGGGGTAACCCTAGATAAGAGGTTGAGCTTCGGTCCCCACATAACGAAGAGTCTAAGCAGGACATACGCTACCCCAAGCAAACTTTATCCGCCCGTGAACAGACGTAGTAAACTGACAATTAATAACAAACTGACACTTTACAGAGTAATACTTAGACCAACACTGACATATGCGTGTGTGTCATGGAATTTTATTTCAGACACACAGTACAAACGACTACAAACAACTCAAAACAAAATACTAAGACTGCTTACGAACTCTAACAGATACATTTCGATTGTTGAATTGCATCGGAGGGCCGGAGTCCCCATGATGAGAGACTTCATCATGAAGACTTCTCAGAAATTCTGCCGATGTAAAATTCGACAGTCGGAAACGACTAGACACTTGACGGACATACGCATACACGACAATCCGACACATACACACAGATTAATTCACCAGAGACTCCATATTTTTTACGAAAGACGGTGATAACACTAAACCGACAGACAAATCCCCTTTCCCGTTCTCAATACTCCCAATTCTCCTCCCCCTCCCCCTCTCCGTCCCTTTCCTTCATATCAAATTTTGCACATATTTTACAAAGAACGTATTTCTTCATTTGTTAAAAACATATTACTTTAATAATCCATTTTAATTTCAATCTTTTTTTTAATAAACACCCTGTATATAATAAGATAATACTACCTAAGCAGGTTTTAGTAATGTTTCCTGCATGAAACCGTAGAAAAACAACTATACGTAAAGTTCAAATGTGCTTTTAGAGGGCGGAATATTAAAACATAATATTTTTAGTCGCAAACTCCCCTATAAAATCCTTATTTTACTATAAGGAACGTAACCAGACTGCAACCAACAGCTACTCTCCGGGCTATGTGCCCCGCCGAGCGCTGAATTACAACTTACAAGCCTGGCGCGTTAAGTGTAATAATTGCATATTACCATCAGAACGCTAATGCTTCGATTGCAACACATGACTACCTTGCACTGGCGAGAGCCAACAGCTCGAAACTGCAGTCTGCAAGTGGTGTGTGACGACTGGCACGAGAGCTCCTTTACGTAGAATCAGTCTTTCGGCTGGTGTTTGTTGCAATCGAAGCATTAGCGTTTTGATGGTAATATACAATTATTACACTTAACGCGCCAGGGTTGTAACTTGTAATTCAGCGCTCGGCGGGGCACGTAGCCCGGAGAGTAGCTGTTGGTTGCAGTGTGGTTACGTTCCTTATAGTAAAATAAGAATTTTATAGAGGAGTGTGCGACTAAAAATATTATGTTTTAACTATATGTAAAAGAATTAAAATTTCATTGTCAGAAAATCATGGATTAAGCTGGGAAAACAAATTAATAGATAAATCTAGCTATGCTTCTAGGCGTCCATCTGCACCTGCCGTCGTTTCTGTGCAATTGTACACATTGTAACGCGACGGAATATCTATTTATTGTTAACATGAGATAAGTGAAGTAAATAAAATAACTAAATGTATTGTAAACATAAATTATTGTAAATAAAGATTTTAATGGTTAATGGTTTTCACACGCGAGGTCGAGGGTACGAATCGGCTTGTAGTCTTTTTTAACAATTAAAATTACACTTTTTTTTACTACATTTTGTTAGCAACTAAAATACGTAATACGAATATTTCTTTAGGTTAGTTCGTTAAGTTAAATATGTTAATATTATTAATTTCAAACGACGCAAGATTTAGGAGCCAAAAATAGAAAGCGATACTCTGCCCGTAGACGCTAGTTGATATTCTCAAATGTAATGTTGCCGCCGGGCGATCTTCGCTCTTCGTCGGCGGAACAGTAAAGTTTTACACTCATAATTTACAAATTCCGTCCACTGATGGTTCGCTTTCATGTCAACCAACAATTCGTAACATTTATTGCTAAGTAGAGAAAAATTAAAGAGGGATAATTTTAAAGTAGGAAATACCTTTAATTCGTATGAAGAATTGGATAAAGCATTAAAACAATATTGTGACAAAAATTATGTGTGCTTTTATAAACGAGACGCCCGAACAATTTCTGCAGCAAGTCATAAAACAGAACGAAACATAAATCCGAAATTAATGTATTATCAGCTAAAATACGCATGTATTAAGGATGGTAAAGCATTTAAAACAATGGCCAGATGACAAAGACTGCAGTGCCGCGGGCGGACTTATAGCCACAGCGTTTTTTAAATAATAATAATAATAATAATACGTCTTTATTCATTTGTAGTAAGTATTACAATTTACTAATAATCTGCAAATTACTGATACAAAATTATGAAAAGGCGAAGTATCTCTCGAAGAGCGTTTTTCAACTTAACCTACGAATGCAATATAATTATTACCCTAGCTATCTTAAATTTAAGTCTTCCACATAAGATTAATATAATTTTGAGTACGTAACCGAGAGGAGAAATAAGATCTGGTTGTATATAATAGCAACGATTATTGTTCCAGAAAGAGAGCTTTTAACTTTTTTTTTAAAATTTATTATGGAATAATTTTGAAACCGAGCAGGTAAGCTATTGCACTGTTTACATGCTACATACGTGAAGCATCTCTTAAACATGGCGGTGGAGTGTCTAGGTATAACCAGTACAAACTTGTTGCGAGTATTGAGATTATTCACATCTCTAAAACGAGTTAATTTGTGTGATAAATATATTGGCTTATTAGATAATAATATTTTGTGCACAAGAACATTTCTGAGCTTATCAAGTTTTAGTTTTTTTGTTTCAGCTATTTTATGACTAATATGCTCATATTTTTTTATACCATATGCAAATCTGAAGCATGAGTTGTGGATTTT